>JAKOOJ010000012.1:14853118-16053118 GCA_022577455.1 Arizona elegans
CTAGCTTGGAGCTGACCATACTGAAACCAAGTAAAAATTATCCCTTCTTCTTTTAATTCATCTAGAGATTTCAATTGCAACTTGCCCCTTTCCAAAAGAAGAAGCTCTTTATAAATAATCACCTCTATTCTTTGCTCTGTACTTATATTTTCTATTACATGTCTGGGGTTTGCCCATATAGGTATCTTGTAGTTCAGCTTATATTGGTACTTTTTCCAAACCCTCAACAATGCATTTCTAAGTATATGACCCTTAAACACTTTATCCACTTTTTTTTCATGCAACAAATAAGCATGCCATCCATATAACCAATCATAACCTTCTATATTTAACATTCTTTCTTCAGTTAAGTTGAACCAGTCACAAATTTGCGATAAAGATGCAGCTTCATAAAACAATCTTAAATTAGGCATTTTAAGGCCTCCTCTCTCACATGTATCCTGTATAATTTTCAGTTTCATTCTTGGTTTCTTCCCAGCCCAAATAAAAGTAGTAACCCCTTTCTGCCATTCCACCAAATTTCCATCTTTTTTAAGCACTGATATCATTTGAAACAGAAATAAAAACCTAGGTAATACATTCATTTTTTATTGCTGCTATCCTTCCCAATAGTGATAGTTGTAACTTTTTCCATTTTTCTATTTCTTTTTGTACTTTTTGCCAGAGAATTTCATAATTGTTTTTATACAATTTCGTATTTGAGGCTGCAATATATACTCCTAGATACTTAACCTTTTTAACTACTTCAAACCCCGTTATCCTCCCTAACTCTTCTCTTTGAGTCACAGATAGATTCTTAATTATCATCTTTGTCTTGTGTAAATTTACTTTAAATCCAGATACTTTACCATATTCAGCCACCATATCCAACACATAGGGAGCCACCTCTATAGGCTGAGATAAAGTAAGAACCAGGTTGTCTGCAAATGCTCTTAATCTATAATCCTGCTGTCTAATTATAATTCCTTTTATTTTGTCAGAATCATGTATCTTATTCAGCAAAACTTCTAAAGTTAAAATAAACAACAGTGGCGACAAAGGACAAGCCTGCCTCGTACCTTTCTCAATTTTAAACACATCTGTTAAACCTCCATTAATTATTATTTGTGCTGTTTGTTCCTGATATATTGCTCTAATTGAGTGCATGAAATACTCCCCAAAGTGCCTTTTTTCTACTATTTTAAACAAAAATTGCCAATTCAATCGATCAAATGCTTTCTCTGCATCCACGAAAATAAATGCTGCAGGGACCTGATTATTTTTCTCCAAATATTTCAATAAGTTTATAATTTGCCTAACATTATATTTCATCTGTCTCCCTTTTATAAAACCTGATTGGTCATTGTGAATAATTTGTTGCATAACTGGCATTAGTCTATTCGATAATATCTTAGCAAAAATTTTGTAATCCGTGTTCAGAAGTGAGATTGGCCTAAAATTTTCAGGTTTGGTACAGTTTTGGTCTTCCTTCGGAATCAATGAAACAAAAGCTGTTCTCCAAGAGGGTGGGACTCCTCCCCTTGATTGAATTTTACAAAATAGAGTTTTAAGTGGGTCTACCATTTCAAGCTGTAAGTTCTTATAATAAACAGCTGTTAGTTCATCTGTTCCTGGAGCTTTCCCTATTTTTAACTGCTTAATTGCTGCAACAATCTCCTCCGCAGTTATTGGTTGATTCAATCCTTCCCTCTGTTCCGACGTTAGTTCCAAGATATTCCCTTCCTTTAGATATGTATCTATATCTATACCTTGCATTGAGTCACTAGCTTTTGTATAAAAGCTTTGTATATAGCTTTGTATAAAATTCCAAAAAAGCCTTTTTAATCAAATTCTGTTGGTAGACTTCCTTACCTCTATATTCTATCTTACTATTGACTCATGCTTTCTGTTTTTTCCTCAACATGTAGCCCAACCATCTACCTGGTTTATTGGAATTACAAAATGTATTATGTTTAGCATATTGTAAACTAGTTGCCACTTGATCAGCCATTAACATATTGAATTGCCCTCGTAGTATGTTTATTGTTTCTTTTACTTTCTTATCTGCTGGATTAGATATAAGTATTTGTTCTTTCTTTTTTATGTCTTCCTCTATCTCTTTACGCTTCTTCTGTTGTTTTGATCTATATTTATTATTCATATGTATTAAGATACCCCTCATGTAAGCCTTACTAGCATCCCAAACCATTTCCATAGGAGTACTCTTATTCATATTAATAACAAAAAAATCTCTCATCTGTTTTTTAAGCTCCTTTACATTTTCTTCATATCTGAATAAGTTTTCATTCAACCCCCAAGACCTTCTTTCTCCCCTCTCCTGTTCAAATTCAATCCAAACTGGACTATGATCAGTTAAAGTTCTTGGAAATACCTTCGTCTTCTTCACCCTGGAAATAAAATCATTTGTGATTAGTATAAAATCAATCCTGGAGAAGGATTGATGTCTATCAGAAAAAAAGGTAAAATCTTTTTCCTCCAGGTTACGTTCTCTCCAGATATCTCTCAATTCTATATCTTCCATCATATCAAAAAAAGATTTAGGTAATTTTGCACGTGCTGAAGTCTTTGATAAGCTTTTTTTATCTTTCTGCATATCAATTACTCCATTCCAGTCACCCATTAGTATAAAAGATTTATAATCCCACTGTATTATTTTAGTATGTAAAAGTTTATAAAACTTGTCTTGTTGCTGGTTAGGGGCATATATTCCAATAAGAAGCATTTTTCCAGACTGTGTCAATAACTCAATTGCAATATATCTTCCTTGATCATCTGCCTCAATTAAGTTAGCTGATAGTCCTTTCCTTACATATATAACTAGTCCATTTTTCTTCTCTGGCGCTGATGCCACAAAGTTTGTACCTAATCTTGAATTTATCAAATATTTTTGGTCTGATAATCTAATATGTGTTTCTTGTAAGCAAATAACATCATTGTTAAATTGTTTCAAGTAATGAAATACTTTCTTTCTTTTTTGTGGAGAGTTTAGGCCATTAACATTCCAAGATAGGAATTTAGTTACCATCTTTAGCCTTTCGAAGCCTTGCGAGCACCAGCTGAAGCTCCTCCTCCACCTTACTCTTCGGCCTAGCTCCCCCCACTGTTTCTGTTTTTTGTACTACTTGAGATGAATCTTGAGATTGTTGCCCTTTTGGTTGTTGTTGTTGCAATTTATAAGTTGCTCGGGTCAGTCGTTGTGTTTTCGGCTCTCCATTCTTAGGTGGTTCCAAGGTTGGGGGTAAACCCCCAAGATCCAAATTTTCTTCCATAATAATTCCTCCAGCTGCAGCTTCAGCGTAAGTTTGTATCTGTTTTCCATCTTTTCCTTGTTGTATCATCTCCATTTTCTTCTCCTCCCCCCCCCCCGGTGAGGGTGGGTATCCATCCTGTAACACGTTTACATAAAAATCTTTTGCCTTCCAAATTGTGTTTAATCGGTATCTTTCTCCTTTATAAGTCACTATTAGATCAGTTGGAACATCCCATCTATATGCCACCTGTTGATTTCTCAGCTCATTAACCAAAAAGCCAAAGTCTTTCCTGCTCCTCAGCTTCTTTGGAGGAATCTCTTTCAAAACCACCACCTCCTGCCCAGCCACCTGAACTTTATTATTGTAAAAAGCTTGTACAATTTCATTTCTGATCCTCCTAGTTGTGAAATAAATCACCACATCTCGTGGCAGCTGTCTTTGTTTTGCCAACCAGGAATTAACCCTGTAAATTTTGTCAATTTGAAATGCCACATCTTCTTGTTTTTCTTTAATTATCTCAGCCATATCATCAGCACAAATGTCTTTTAAATTTTCTTTGCTATTTTCCTTCAGGCCTCTCAGTCTCAAAGCAAACTCCATAGATCTGTATTGTAACATTACCAACTCATCATCCACTTTTTCTGTTCTAGTCATAACATCACCCATTTTGCTTTCCAGATTTAAATTGGCTTCATTAATTTCCTCAACTTTCCCATCAAGCTGAATAACAAGATTTGAAAGTCCTGATACAGCAAAAACAATGTCATCTCTTATTTTATCATGCTCCTTTGCAACTGCTCCCTTGATCGAACCTATATCTTCCTCTATTTTCTTAAATTTCCCTTCAACAAGTAAAGTTAAATTGTTCATTGCTTCTCTCATTGCTATTGCTTGATTGTTCATGGCTTCTTTCATAGCTTCCTTAAAATCATTAAGTGCTGCTTCTTGACTCTGGGTCTGGCTCTGTGAATCAGCCGGAAATTGCGCTTTCTGTGTCACCACTGACACAACTGGGGAGCCTCCCCCTCCTTTAACAACTCCTGGTTTCACTTGCTTAGAAGCCATTTTTTTCCTTTTTTTTCCTTCACCCCCCCTTTTCTTTGAAAGCGACAAAGTCTTTAAAGATGTTAATTTAAAGTCTCTGAGTTGCCAGACAAAGTAGTTTTTTCCCTTTGTTCTTTTCCCTCCACAATCTCCATTCCCAGCAGTTAATAGGCAGTTAATCCACTCTCCCAGCACAAAGTTCTCAAACATTTTCGTTTCAGGCTTTCACTTTCAAAGCCCTGAGAAAGACGCCATCTTCCACCTTCAGCTCAGGATTCAGATCAAAACAAAGTAACTTTGGAGTTAAGCTCTGTATTTTTAAGGCTTGTTCTCTTGTTTTCAGCTCTGCCTGTCCTTGGGATCAGTCAAACTCACGTTTTAAAAGCAGGATCAGATCGTGGCTTCTTGCCCTGCTTTTGCAGGTATGTCCTGGCTCTGGAGCTTCTTGGCAGGCTGTCTGAGGAGCTCACACCCTCCAAGCCTCTGGAAATGATCCAGAGAGCTTTCGGGGGGCTCTACTCTCACCCACCGGCTCTCCTCTCCTTCTTTTCCCGAAGGAGAGTTTTTTCAGCCGTTTGACAGCTGATTTGCGCTGTCAAAACAGCTTTTACGGAGACACAGGGCTGGCAGTCATAAATGACCGTCCCACGGAGCCTGCGGTGCCACCAGAAAGTTAGTCACATCTGTATACAAATGGCATGAAGTGGAACACATTCAGCAGATGAAACAAAAGCAAGCTTTAATGCTCAGCACCCTTGTCCAACTGATCTCTACATTTATTTTTATTTATTTATTTTATTAAATTTATATACCACTGTACTCCCGAAGGACTCAGGGCAGTGAACAGCCAAAAGATAAAATACACGAAATACAAACATTAAAATACATTAAATACTTTGGCCCAAACAGATTTAAGACAATCCAATTTATAAACAAATTGAAAAGGCAATTTAAAAGAAAAGTCAGGCCATATGGACAACTTGCTTTCATCTTTCAAGGTGATTAGCTTGGGAGGTCATGGTTATGGTCTCAGCATGGCCATCAAGGAAAAGGACCGGAGCCTCTAATTGGTCAGTCCCAATTCAGAGAAAAGGCTGATTTCTGTTCTGAGTCTTTCCTAGAAGATAGCTCTCTATCAGAGTCTCCTTTGGACAAGATCGGCGGCACTTAAATCTAATATTATTATTAGCATCTGGTGTGGCTACAATAGCCAGGAGATGACAATCCTATTGTAGAGTAGTAGTTTCTAGTCTAATACTCTGCACAAGCAGGAGACCCTATACCCATGTTGGTGAACCTATGGCACGCGTGCCGGAAGTGGCATGCAGAGCCATGTTGCCTGGCATGCGTCGCGTCGCCCATTCCTCTTCCGGGTTTCCAGGGCACGCATGTGCACCAGCCAGCTAGTCTGCAGGTTACCGGTGCGCATGCGTGCATGACAATCAGCTGGCCGGGTGGAAGGGGGTTGTGGTGGGAAGGATTCGCTGTCTGGGGCTTCCCTGTCCACACCGGAGCAGGCTCTCCAGGGAAAGAGATTAAATTTCCTGGCCATTGCTTCTGGCAGCGCAAGAACCACCCCTGCCAGGTGGAAGGGGGTGGGGGTCAGAAGGATCCGCTGTTTGGGGCTTCCCTTTCTCCAGGGAAAGAGATTAAATCCTCTGGCCATTGCTTCTGGCAGCGCAAGAACCACCGCTGCCGGGTTCAAGGGGGTGGGGTTGGAAAGGATCCGCTGTTTGGGGCTTCCCTGTCCACACTGGAGCAGGATGTCCAGGGAAAGAAATTAAATCCACTGGCCATTGCTTATGGCAGCGCAAGAACCACCACTGAAGGGTGGAAGGGGGTGGGGGTGGGAAGTATTCGGATCCTTCCCATCCCCACCCCCTTCCACCCAGCGGCAGCAGTTCTTGCGCTGCCAGAAGCAGCAGGCCGGGACTTCAATCCCTTCCCCCGAAAGCTCAGACTTCTCAGGCCCAAAACAGGCCATGGTGGGGTGGGGGCGGCACAAAGCACATGTGGGGGACTGCGCATGCATAATGCAGAACACATGCATGGGCAAGTGTGCATAATACAGGGAGCATGCGTGGGGTGTCATGTGCTCATGCGCATGGGTGGGGGGGGGTCGCATTGCATTATGGGTCCTGGCACACACACGTGTTATCACGGACATACGCACACACTTCCGGCACGCAACGGGAAAAAGGTTCGCCATCACTGCCCTATACCATTCCAGACAAATGGCTGTCCAAACTCTTCTTAAAAACCTCCAGTGATTGAGCATCCACAACTTCGGGAAGGAAGCCTTCCACTAGTTAATTGCTTTCACTGTCAGGAAATTTCTCCTTAGTTCTAGGTTGGTGATTTCATTGAATGTAACATCATGGCGAAATCCATGTATCTTTTCAGGAAAGCAAGTGCGATGTACTGGAAAATTCTGTCCTTCCTTTTTGCCATTCAGGAAATCAACAAAGATCCTCTTCTCTTGCCCAACCTCACCCTGGGTTATAACCTCCATGACAACTTTCGAGACAGAAGGTTGACATTGGATGGTCTGTTGGATTTGCTTTCCACTGGAGAGGCCAATGTTCCCAACTACAGCTGCGGAAGGAAGAGAAACATGCTGGTTCTCCTGGAAGAGACCAACTCTGATATATCCATCCTCATGGCTGCCATATTGGGCATCTACAAAATCCCACAGGTATAGAGCCAGTGAATGGCTGCAAGTTTATGCCAGAGCAGTTAAGGAGATTTTCTCCTTAGAAATGTTAATTAAGCATGGATTAAGATGAAGAATTAATCTTTATGTCATCTTTCAGTCTCCCAGAGAGACAAGAACAAATATTGATATCTCGACTAATCCCCATTCTCTGTCTATTTCTCGTGTATTTACTACTAATTTGCGTGTACTATTTACCGCTAATTTGCGTGTATGTCCACCAGTCTAGGTTCACCCCTTGTTCCTGAAGTGCCACTTTTGTTTTTAGCTTCCCAGTCGTATCTCATATTTCTTTGTAGGTCAATTTTTTCTCTGGATTATACAGAATCGGGTAAGTCATAGCTTCCACAGGTGAAACCCAGAGTGGTATGTTATTATAATATGTTTTCCTAATTTCCATTCAGCTCTCAATCAGGACTCCTCGCACGTGGTGTTTTATAAAGTATGCTGGAGGTTTGCCTCTCTCCCACCAAAGGTGGGCATGCCACCCCTGTTGGAGATTGTGACCTTCGATTGTTAGCAGATGTCTCCTTTGTAGTGTAATCCATTCACGAATCCAAACCAAAACTGCCGAATTATAATACTTCCAATTTCCAACTTCCTAACCCACCTTGTTCTTTTGGTTTCTGCATCACCTTCAACCTAATTCGAGGCTTCTTGCCTTGCCAAATAAATCTATTTGTGGCCCTGTCCAAATTCTTAAAGAAGGTTTTATCCAACCTAACTGTGGCTGTTTGAAAGAGAAATACCATTCTGGGCACTGCGTAGGTCTTAATTAAGGCTATCCGTCCCATTACTGACAGTTGTATCTTCCCCCATTTCTCCAAATCTTTGTCTAGTTGTTCAATTAATTTTAAATAGTTATCCACCTTTATTGATGAACATCTATCAGACAGCCAAATCCCTAAATATTTGACTTTACGAACTACCTGTGAGCCCAAAGTATTTTGTAGTTCTAATTTTTGTCTTTCTGTCATATTCTTTGCTATAATATTTGTTTTTGTCCTATTTATTTGTAATCCAGCTACTTCACAAAATTTCTGCATTATATCGATAAATCGCCCTCCGGAGATTAGTTGTCTGCGTACGCCTGGACCTTATTCTTGTTCTCGGATCCTTAGTCCTCTTATGATCACCTCTTGTCTTATTATCCTAAGCAGAGGTTCCAGCGTGAATATAAACAGTAATGGGGAGAGTGGGCATCCTTGTCTTGTTCCCTTCACTATCGTCACCTCCTCCGACTCTTCTCCATTAACCAAAATCTTGGCTTTCTGTTGATTATTAATTGCCTGGATTGCATTAATGAAATAATCGCCAGCCTCCATCTGTTTCAGTTGTAATATTAGATAATTCCAGTTGACCCTATCGAAGGCTTTATGGGCGTCCAAAAAGAGGAATGCCGCCTGCTTCTCAGGGTGGGCCTTGTAATATTCCAGGGCATCTATTATAATCCGTACATTATCTTTCAACTGTCTAGCTGGTAGGAAACTATTTTGATCTATGTGGATAAATTCATTAAGGTATTTCTTAAATCTAGCTGCCATTACAGCTGCAAAAATTTTATAGTCGGCATTTAAAAGTGAGATAGGTCTATAGTTATGTATAAGTGTTTGGTCCACTCCTTCCTTAGGTATTAGAGAGATATAGGGGCCTTAGATTCCATCAACACCATATTAAAAATTTCCTTCATATATTTTATATCCAAATCTGGAAAGGTTTTATAGATCTCTGCAGGCAAGCTATCAGTGCCAGGGGTTTTACCGGTCTTCTGCCTCTTGATCACAATCTCTATCTCTCCTTCCGTAATCTCCTTATTCAACAACTCCTTGACTGATTCTGGGAATTTGGGAAGATCCAACTGTTCCAAATATACCTTAATTTTCTCATTCAGCACTTGCTCACTAGCATACAGTTGTGAAAAGAATTCCTGTGCGATCCCTTTTTTCCGTTCATTATCTACCCATACGACTCCTGTCCTGTCCTGTAATTGATCTATCTGCCTACTTTCCCTTTCCTTCTTTAGTTTATAAGTAAGCCACCGGCCGGCCCTATTGTCATGTTCAAAGTGATGCTGTCTGGCCATTCTAATATTATGTGCTATTTCCTACTGATCTAGTAATATGAGTTGATGTTTACTTGTGTCTACTGCTTCCTTAGCTTTAGCATCTAGTGGGTTAGTCTGTAAATTCCTCCCTGCATTCCGCAGTTTCGTTGTCCATATTTCTCTCTCCTTAAGTTTCTGTCTTTTCTTCCCCGCAGTGTATTTAATCACTAACCCTCTCATATAGGCTTTCGCTGTATCCCACAAAATCTGTATTGAGGTTTCCTTATTGTCATTGACCCTAAAGAAGGCTTCCATTTCTCTCTTTACCATTTGTTGAAATTCCATCTCCGTTAAAATGCTTGCTCTCAACATCCACCTTTTATTTCTTTTAATTATATCCCTATTCCACCTAACCAATAATGGACTATGGTCTGCCCAGGTATTAGGTTCCATCTCTATCGCTACAGTTCTGGTCTTTAAATCTGTAGTTGCCCACATCATATCCAGCCTCGACCAAGATTTATGCCTGGGAGAGAAGAATCTATATTGATTTGTCTGAGGGTGGAACGTTCACCATAGATCCGTAAGACCTAACTCATCCTTCATATGTGCACATACTTTTGTAAGTATTCTCCTATTTTCTCTCTTTTGAGTATTTCCCGATAAGTAGTCCAAATCCCTGTCAATTACTGCATTAAAATCGCCCAGTATGGCTATATAATCATATTGCAACTCAATAAGTTTTTGATATACCTTTTGATAGAAATCAGATTGTCCATTATTTGGGGCATATATTCCCACCAAGAGGACCATAGCCAGCCTATACATATCTCCAGCATTAGAATTCTGCCCTCGTCATCCATATAGATTAATTTAATTCCAGGCAATTCCTAACATAGAAGGCCACACCTCTTTGCTTCTCGTCAGCTAATGTAGCATATAGCTTACCAAGTTCAGGACATTGCAAAACGCATTCACATTGCTTTTTAATATGCACTTCCTGGAGTCATATGACATCCATTTTTAGTTTTATTAAACTCTTAAAAACCCGCCCTCTCTTCACCTATGCATTCAAACCATTTATATTTTGTGAAAACAAACATATTTCCTCCCCCATCTTTATTTATCTGCGTTCTTTGCTCTAGTTGTCTGTCTAGTTACCCGTTGGTTAATCTCCTCTTCTTCTTCTCTTACTCCTGCTGCTCCTTTCTCCTCCTGCCCTCCTTCCTGACCCTTACTATCTGCCACATATTCACTTTCCCTTCCTCCTTCCCTTTCTCAAGTTGCAAATTCACTTTCAAGAAATTCATCAGCTTCTTGCGGGGTTTCAAGACGTACTCTCTTCCCCTGCCATGTCACCATCAGCCCATCTGGAAGTAGCCATTTATATCTCACATCGTATTTCCTTAGTTGTGTTGTCAACACTTGGTAGTTTCATCTTCGATCTCGCACCTTCTTCAACAGCTGTCTCAAAATAGTGACCTGTTGGCCAGCATATTTTATCACCTGGTCCTTCGATCTCTGATATACGTCCTCTTGTAACAATCTCTTACTAAATTTTACATGAACTTCCCTTGGGAGATTCTGTCTCCTGGTAAATGATGTAAAAATCCGGAAACATTCGTCAATGCCATTGTGTACCATTTGTGTGTCTTTCTGCAGCATCCCTGCGACCATCTCAACCATCTTATCTTCCAAGTTTTCTTCTGGCTCCTCCCTAATATTTTGAAATCTCAGGATGTGGGCAGACTTCTCCATCTCAAGCAAAACTATATCATCTTCAAGCTGCTTATTGACCAATAGCTGTCGCAACTCATGCCTCTCTATCACCGCCTCCACCTTCTCCACCTTTGTAGCTACCTCCTGGATCTGGCCCTCCTGCTTTTCCATTGTCACACAAACTTCATTCAATCTCTCAGAGATTTGTTTCACTTCCCCTTGCATACCTCCCATCTTCTGTTTCAATTCAGTCAAGTCCTTCGCTGTGGCCTCCTGTTTTTTGTCATAGTTTCCTGTATGGCATATAGTAAATTCTGAATTCCTTGAAGCATAGAGGTCTTCTCGGCCACAGCTACTGCCTCCATAGATTTATGCGGAGTAGGAGGAGTCGTGATTGGTGCCATAGCTGCTGTTGATATTGGGAGCTTCTTTCCGGTCTTAATTGAGGAGCTAGACATTTATGTTAAGCAGAGGAGCCTCCTCCAAAGTAGCATATAACTAAGATGAACCCAAGAGTATTAATTATTACTCTACCCTGTCCCAATAGGTAATAGATATTCTAGTCTATTAATGAGTTACTTTGGTATTTAGTCACTTATCCCTATCCCCCCTTCAATATTCTGAAGTAGTTAATAATAATTAGTCAATTTAATGTAGTAATCAATTAATCTGTTTAGTATTAGAATAATGTTAGATCAGTTAATTATCTAATTGGTACTTTAGAATTAATTAATACTCTAAACAAATCAGTTAGTTCACTTAAACTTAAATCACACTTATAAATTTAACACTTAGTTTTCCAAAGCCAATATATCCAATAAGTTACTTATGCTTTCAATCAGTCCATTAAGAGAAATGATCTAAGAGTCAGTAGGTAGAGCAAAGTTACTCTTGACAAAGGAGTTCAAAAGAAGAAGCGCTGTTCACATTGAAATATCAACGTGCTCAGATCTTGCACTATGCGGGTTCTGAGGAAGCATCAGCTTTTCAGAAAATGGGATCTGGATTTCTTCTTAACATCCATTGTTGACAGTTACGTTTTCTGCATTTCTGATCCTCTATTAAATCCCCCAAGGTAGGCTGGAATCTTCCAGCCACTACCTAAGCTCTGACATAATCTTTTCAGGATCTAATAGGTCTTCTTCTTCTGCCATATCCGTCATCAGACATTGGTGATCATGTTGGCAAATCCTATTTTTGTCAACAGCCGCATGAAAAAGTGCTGCTGAGTTTTGTCCAAACCAGTCCGTTAGGTTTTGAAGCCACGATGTTCTTCTTCTGCCTGGACCTCATTTGCCTTCAATCTTTCCCTGGAGGATTAAGTGAAGGATGCCGTATTTTTCTGGGTCCAAAATATGTCCAAAATATTCTAACTTTCACTGTTTAATGGCTTTGATGATTTCCCTTTGCTTTCCCAGGCAGCGTATCACCTCCTCATTTGTGATTATTGTTAACCCAGTTTATAAGAAACAGCCCTCTGTAAATCCACATTTCTTTCTTTTTTTTATTTTAAAAACAAGCTTTATTAAACATAAAAAGATAAAAAAATCATATCATGTACACATAAAATACTTTTGTGTTAATACAAACAACATTACTTACTAAAACTAAAACAACAACAACAACAAAAGAAGAAAGTGACTTTAGTCACACATCCATTATCTTGTTAAGGGTGCCTATTTATTAATTTTATTGTCATACAGAATTTTACATTTATTCTTATTTCTTTGAGTTATCCAATTGAATCATCTATGGATATATTAACATTTGAGTTAAAAGATAAGGTAGACTCAAAATATTATACGGCGTGGAATAGATCGTAAATCCACATTTCAAATGCATCTCATTTCTTCAAGTGGTTTTCTGTCAGAGACCAACTCTCTACTCCATAGAGCATAGTAAAAGCCCCAAATAAAACATAAATCTCCTTTTTTTCCCCCTCCAGATCAGCTACACTTATATTTCACCGATCCTGAGTGATAAAACTCAGTTACCTTTTTTCTACCGGACCGTCCCCAAAGAAGGTGCTCAAAACCTGGGGATTGTTAAACTGCTGCTGTATTTTCGATGGACATTCATTGGTGTCTTTGCTGCAGACACCGATAACGGAGAACATTTCATTAGGACCTTCGTTCCTGTGCTGGCTCAGAATGGCATCTGTGTTGTTTTTTCACAAATCATATTATTAGAAGATGAGAACTTCAAGTATCTGATTTCTGTTTTCAACCTGTGGGCACAAATCAATGTATTTGTTTATTACTCAGAGTTTACGTTCGTCGAGGGAGCCTTTTTCCTAGAAGACATATTAAATTCCTTGCAAAAGCCTATTGAAGAGAAAGTTTGGATCACAACCGCTTTGTGGGATCTCACCATTGACTTATCATATAATATTCTCTCTTTCAGATACACCCATATCATTTTTTCTTTTCTTATCCAGACCAGCCAAAGGACCAAATTTGACGATATCATGGATTTCTATCTTTTTATTGAAGCATTTATGACTAAAAAATTTCACTGTTCATATGGGAAGCCTGCCTTGTCTGTGAAAGGCTGGACAAGGTGTACAGAGAAAGAGAACTTGGAGACTCTACCTCAGCAGAAGATTGACAGGATCTTTTCTCTAGATAGCTCCTTAACTTACAATGCCATCCAGATTGTGGCACATGCCTTAAATGTGGTCAATTCACCCCGATCCCAGAGGACAAGGATGGAGAGAAAAGACAAGGTGGAAGTAAAAAGCATTCAACCATGGCAGGTATTTCCTTATCGGTTCCATATATGTTGGTAAGGGTGACATCTAGATGATGAACATTGTGAAACACTCTTTGAGAAATGTCATATACATTTACAAAAAATACCTTTTATGAATCATTTTCATTCATAAGAACCCTTGTCCTCCTTTTTCATATACAGATACATATGTTTTCTGAGGTTTTCACAGGTGTTTGTATGTAGGTCTTTGGTTATTCAGGTTTTCTCCCACATAAAATTGGAAGTGTCTTGGTGACGTTTTGACGAAGTCTCATTTGTCATCTTCAGGCTGGTGTTTTCGGCTTCGTGCTTCTAGGGGCAATGTGTGATCATAGCTGTTTCTTCCTTTTAACTGCTAGTGGGGTTGTGAACTGATTGGGTGTGAGCTTGGCTGTGATCTGATTGGCTGGGGGTGTGTTCTGTTTGGGTGGGGCTTGGTTGGGCTTGGGTTAGTCTGAGTTGCAGGGGGATTTGAGCTGGTGAGCTGCGTTGCTGTTGTTTGGCTTCGCATTCGTGTTCGTGCCACATCTTTATGTTGGGTGTCAGTCTGATTCATGTATGGATTGGAGGGGTTTAAAGTGGCTAATGATCCAGCTGCAACCTGGCTTCTAGTCCGTGGTAGTGCCTCATCATCGGTGTAGGTTTGAGTCTGCTTTCTGCGTGGATGTGTGGTGGTGACATCCTGTGTGGCCCTTGTGATTGTGGGTTTGGAGTCATTCCTCGTGTTAGGGACTTGTTTGTCAATAAGGGCGGGTTGCCAAATGGCTGGTAGGCGGGAGGTATCTCGTTTATTCATGCTGTGTGGGCGTTTTTCTATCTCGATGGCTTCTCTGATTATTCTGCTGTTAAAGTGTTCAGTTTTGGCGATAGTTCTAGTCCTCTTTTCTGACTGAGTTTTTGTGTTTTTCAATGCGTGCACTTATTCTTCTGTTGGTTTGTCCGATGTATGTGGTGGGGCAGATGGGGCATCTCATGAAATCCCATGAAACTTGATATTATATAACATATTTATATCTATTGTTTCCATAGTTATAACATAATTCTCTATACATTTAGCACTCTATATATTTTAATTTGCAGTTATGCACAGTCTAATAATAATATTTCTTGCAATATGTATTCTATTGTATATTTTTATACCTGTATTCATTTCTAGCTTATTGACCCTCTTTCATCATTAATTTTCTAAGCTTTGCATCTCTTATCTAGCCAATAGGCCCCGTATTTTAGTAATATGCTGTTTCTCCTTTGTCTTTAATTTCCATCGTTAACCTGTCCATTTTGGCACATTCTAATATTTTCTTTATTACCATTTCCTTTGTCGGTTTTCAATTTTCCAAATTTGTGCATACGTAATTCCGTTGCCGCTGTTATTATTTTTTTTTTGCATTGAAAAGTTTTTATTTTATAAACAAGCATACATACAATATATAATCAATCAATCAGTGTATCATCTGAATACATCTTTTTTCCTTTTACTCTTCCAATATTTATCATATCTTGATATTGTCATTTCATTTGTTGTAACATTTTCCCCACATTTACTTTTATATTTGTACCTTTATCTATTCAACAATTTTATCCCAACCCAACCCTCCCCCCTCCCCACCCACCCCCGACTTCCCAGAGCAAAAACAGAGTATAACATTTAACAAGCAAAAACTAAAATATACTAACCAACTACAAAGTTTAAAATTCCCTCACACTCTTTAACTCCTCTTTTGCAAATTCATCAACCTCCCTTTTGTAAATTCTCAAAATCAATTGGGTTAAATTCTTTCTTCCTGAATATAAAAGCCTTTTTCTTGGTATGTAATCCAATAGCTTTAGCAATATTACAAGCATTAACAAACACTGATAAATTTCATTTTCATCCCTCAAACACCTTTCTTTTTCAACATTGCTCCCTAATAAGATTCTAAATTAAACATTTATCCTCTTTATTCCTTCATAAACCAATTATCAATTTCTAACTATTCAGCATTAAAAATTCTAAATTAAACATTTTAAAACTTTAAACATTTTATCACCTATACCTTTTAAAATAGTATAATCTTATATTAAACATTTTAAAAACCTCTTAATGCATCAATAAGACCTTCTTAGTTCATTTCTCAAAATATAAATTTCAAAACCTTCAGGAAACTATCCCTTAAATTTTTAATTAACCATTTCTATATTTTTTCCCAGTCCTTCTTCCTCAATCAACATTGCCCCCTAATAAAGTTCTAAATTAGACATTTGTCCTCTTTAATCCTTCATAAAATTAAACATTTTAAAACTTTAAACATTTTATCTCATATACCTTCTTAAAATAGTATAATCTTATGTTAAACATTTTAAAAATCTCTTAATACATCAATAAGACATTAATTCATTTTTCAAAATATAAATTTCAAGACCTTCAGAAAGGTATCCCTCTAATTTTTAATTGGCCATTTTAATACCTCGATAACTCTTAAAAAGCTATCATTTTTACCTCAATAACTCTTAAAAGGCTATCATTTTTATGTCCAAAACCAAGTGTAATAACGCACTTCCTTTATATTATTATCTTAGAATAAACTTTAAAAATACAAATTTAATTAAGTTTCTCAACCTATTGCCAAAATCCTCCCCAAAAAAGATTAATCTTCAGTTCTTCCCTTCTTTCTGTATTTTTTCCAGTCCTTTTTCTTTGATAATTCTTTCTTCTTCAGCATTGCTCCTCCTCCTGCTTTTATTTTCGAGAATTTTAAAATTTGGATTTGAGGTTGATGTCTCTTTGAAAGTTTTTATCTTCTTAAAGTTATTTCATTTAATTTGAAACTCCCATAAATCTCTCTCAAGTCCTTCTGATTAAACTCTTCCAGATTCCTTTGCTTTCCCCTCTTGGTCTGGAAAGCATTCTTTTTATCCAAAGTCACATTAAACTGGATTTCTGCCCCATCTTCTTCCAACAGCTCACTACTGTCTAACAAGCCTTGAAATGATACTATCTTCTCCTTTGTCTCCATGTTTTGAGTCAAAACAGCTTCCTCTTCCTGAGACCTTTCATCAAAAAAATCTTTAAGACTTTCCAGTAAAGCAGTGGTTTGTGACTCAAAAATTTCATGTATTATAACTCTTATTTGTGTATTTGCTGGTGTGTGTAATAATAGTCCTTCAGCACTTTCAAAGGTACCAGCCATTTTCTTTTTTTCAAAATCCAATTATTTTTAAGTTTGTTCAGCTATCAGGTCAATAAATCCAATAATTTTCCACACAATTTAGAAGTATAAAGTAGTTAAGGTCAATACCATAGTCTTTTTCATTTCACTAGCACTTTAAATCTTTTTCTAGCCACGTAATCCGGTAGCTTTTACAATGTTGCAGCTTTAACGATCACTTTCACTTGTAAATTTCATTTTAAACGCCCTTAAGTGCCATCTTTTTTCCTTTTTCTTTTAAACAGAGTTAAAGTTTAATACTTGCATTTCCTGTTCTCCTGATTTGCTCTGCCAGCATCCAGGTTCAAATTTTCTCATAGTCCTTAAAATTGCGCTGCTGGTGTGGTTGCGGCCCCTTGTTCTGCTTAAAGCAGAATCGTCCCAGATCCGGAGCACTGAAGGACTTTCAGGGAGCTCTCAACCTGCAAACCCCAGGCTTAAAAAAAAGCCTGGGGGTCTAGGGGAGCTCTACCCAGACCCTTCTGCTCTTCTCTCCCCCTTTTTCCCTGGGGGAGAGTTTCGAGCTGCTAGAACAGCTGATTTTCGCTGTTCTAGCGGCAAACGGAATCAAGGGGCTGGAGCTCCAAAAGGACCGTCCATTCAGGGAACGTGGAGCCACCGGAAGTCCCCCGTTGCCGCTGTTATTACATGTAACATTAAATATTGAATTACTCTTTCTTTTTACATTTGGCCTCCAGCACTGCTGAATGGCAAATTGTACCTTGCCTATGTTGTCACACACCACTACAATTATTTTACTCCATGTATTTTACTTCATGTGCTTTGACCTTTTCTTTCTTCAGATGCTAGAATTTGATGCTTGTAAAAAGGGATTTTGGATTATCTTCCAATTTATTATTTTTTATTTTATTTTATTTTTATTTTTGATTTATATGCTGCCCTTCTCCGGAGATTCAGGGCGGCTTACAGTGCGTTAAGCAATAAGCAATAGCCTTCATACTTTTGTATATTTATACAAAGTCAGCTTATTGCCCCCACAAACCGGGTCCTCATTTTACCTACCTTAGAAAGGATGGAAGGCTGAGTCAACTTGAGCCTGGTGAGATTTGAACTCGCAGTAATTGCAGACAGCTGGAAGCTAAATACTACCTTTTAACAGTAGCATTAGTCTGCTGCGCCACTCAGGCTCCTTACATTATAATGTAACACAACATTGTATTTAATATTAAAATTATCAGTGTATATTCTTGTAAAATCACCTGAAGAGTGCCAGAATCAATATTCAAGCTTTTCCTCAGAATCAGTGTTCAACCTTTCTTCAGATAACGAGCAGATGGAAGAGTCAATTATAAATATTGACATTTCCTTCCCAATTTCCAAAAGCCAATTCATAACACAGGAAGGTTATAAAAAGAGATTAGATAACCATTTGTCTGAAATAGTGTAGGGTTTCCTGCCTAAGCAGGAGGTTGGACTAGAAGACCTCCAAGGTCCCTTCCAACTTTGGTAAATTATTATTATAATTATTAAATTATTATATTTCCAGGACTGAGTTGTACAAACTGATGCTGTGTCTCCTACAATAAGGAAAATTTTCTGACAGTGTGAACAATCAACCAATGGAACAGCTTGCCTTCAGAAGTTGTGGGAACCTCATCGTTGGAAGCCTTCAAGAAGAGATTGGACTGCCATTTGTCAGAAATGGTGTAGGGTTTCCTGCTTGGGCAGGGGGTTGGACTAGATGACCTACAAGGTCCCTTCCAACTCTGTTAATCTATCTCTCTTGTGGAATCAAAACACAGGACTCAAAATAAGTAATCAAGGCTCACTGTGGTGTTTGTTATTCAATGTGCACAGGAGAAACTCTCCAAATAATATTAAGATAAATCTCTGTAGACAAAAGGATGCATCTATAGCTATGCAGGATATCTCAGGGAGGAGGGGAAAATTCATGGATAAGCAACAGATAAAGTAAGCAAATATATTTGTAGGTAATGGATTTCCCTTCTCCTACCCTTCTGCCATCTGCTTATCTTCAAGAGAACTAAGGGGAGAAATAAAACAAGAAAACAAGAAAATGTGGGCTAGTTGGGAATGCCAGATATTGGAAAGAAAACATCTGCCATTGGTACCTGAAGGACAAATCTATGCAGATTGTCCTGAGAAGAAAACAGGCTGCAGCTCAATAAGCCAAATTCCTTATATCTCTGTACATCAACTTGTTTAGATGATTCCATTTGTGTAAAAACCTCTTTCTTTATATTCTGTAGCTTCACCATTTCCTGAAGAATCCTCAGATCTACAACAACACCATAGAAGGAATGTATTTGGATAGAAATGGAGATTTGATGGCTGACTTTGACATTGTGAACTGGGTGTTGTTTCCTAATAAGTCGAGCACCAGAGTGAAATTTGGGAGACTAGACAGAGAAGGAACCATTGGAGTCAAATTCAACATCAACAAGGAAGCCATCACGAGCCCTCAGTGGCTCAATCAGGTAGAGGAAGAGGTGTCCCATCTCTTTACCGTGTTTCCGTGAAAATAAGACATTCCCTGATAATAAGTCCAATCAGGTTTTTGAGCGCATGCATTAAAATAAGTCACCCCCCCAAAAAAAAAATAAGCCCTCCCCAAAAATATTTAAGCGCATGTGTAGCCAGTCCTCGCCATTTCCTCTAGTTAGGGTTAGGGAGACAGAGCTGAAAATCAGCAAGAGGAGCCCCGTCTTGCTTCACACACCCCAAAATAGTAAGACCTTCCCAAAAATAAGGCCAAGGACTGATTTCGGAGTTTAAAAAAATATAAGACAGGGTCTTATTTTGGGGGAAACACAGTAGTTTTGTCCATCATCTCAATCAGTGTACCCCACCATCCGAAACTATATATAAGACCGACTGCCTTCAAATTCATGCTTCAGAATTATATTCTATGATTTATAACCAGCAAAGAAAAAGATGCTTTATGACTTATTCAGTAGAAGACTCTGGGAACATAGAGGGGAAAAAATGTGGAGATGGAGGGAAATGGAAGCAGGATTTAAGAGTAGGGGAGAAATAAACTCAATTGAGTTACACATGTTCATTTGGACATGTATACATTCAAGAATTTGACCATATTTGGTAGAAGAAAAGTGCAAAACCCATCATGCTGAAGAATTTCAGAATTCTAATTTCTCCTCCATATGATGTGTTTTTCGAAAGGTTTCTCTGACAGCCTTCCAGAGACAGTCCTCCAAAATGGAAGCATGTCTGACTATATGCTTCCAGTTTCACGAGTAACTTTTTAGAAAATTCTCTGGAGTGGCCACCACAACATGGCCCAGAGGAGAAACAGAATGGTCCACTTCTAGTCCATTTTGCACATACCTCTTGTTTTTCCCTGTAAGGTCCTGCCTCTCCAGTCCTTTCAAGAAAGCAGTACTCATGAAACAAAAGCCATTTCAAAAGGAAACTTTTATTGGAAGATTGGGATAGCAAGAGATCTAGGCAGGAATTAAGTTTCCTGCTCAAAACAGTAAAGTGCAGACAGAGCCCCTCCCAAAGCCCAATACATCACCAAGCCAATCTCGAAGTGTAAAGATACTATGAGATAATCAGGCTGAGGAGGTGATAAATGCCGGTCTCCAAGGCAACGCTGCTGCTCTTCTCTGGAGACGAGATAAACTATGGGACCTGACAATCCCATTCCAACACTATAATTCATTTCATAACTAATCAGTTTTGCAGATGCTTCTGAATGCAAATTCTGTTCACTTTCAGCCCTTGCCTCACTCCCAGTGTGTGGAGCCTTGTCAACCTGGCTATTTCAAGGTGGTCCAGGAAGGAAAACCAGTCTGTTGCTATGACTGCCTCCCTTGTGCAGAAGGGAGCATTTCCACCCAAGAAGGTGGGTGAATGGGAATCAAAACAGTTCTTGGGATAGGAGCAAAGGTTCCTGAAGAGCTTTTCTAAGAAGATACTTCTAATATCTTCTAAGTATTGGGGGTGGGGGAGGGACTATTAATTTAACTATCAGAATTAATTTCACCAAGGATATAACAATAATATGAGCTGGGAGAATTCATTGGAATGAGAAGTTAAGTGTAGAAGAAGCCAAGCAGCTATCAAGAAGCATATGTGACTTTGTGAAGGATCAGTTGAAGTGATATGAAGCAGCCCATTGTTTCACCATGACAAACAAAATGATGTTGCTTCTACAGTATGAAGCTCTCCATTGAGATAAATTAATCTCCAATGTCAGGGTTCCAAGTAACATCCCCAATGAAAGAAAACTCTTTTTTTAAAAAAAATTTTTTATTATATTATTGAAGTAACATTACAAAAAACATATACAATACTTCACCCTGTGCTATACATAAGAAAGGAAGATTTGATTCTTCGGATATATCCTCATGATTGCCAAAATCCACGTTCTCGGGGTACAGGTAACGAAGCATCCAATTTTCCCAGCGCATAGTCCACAAATGGTTTCCAAATTTTCCAGAAAATATCTTCTTTATAATCACCATTTCTAATTTTAATATCACATATCATTTTATCGTTTAAAGCTAATTTCCACATTTCACAATACCACCCTTCTATTCTAAAATTCACATCTAATTTCCAATATCTGGCTATTATAATTCTACCCATTATAATCATAATTCTAATCAATTCTTTCTCATATTTTGTTGGTTCTATTTCCTTAATTATCAACAGTAATATAGTTTCTGGTCTCAATGTTATTGCTTTCCCCATCATTTCAAATATCACTTTCTTCAGTTGTTGCCAAAACTTTTTAACTTTATCACATTTGTACCACATATGTTCATAAGTCCCTAATTCCATATCACATCTCCAACATTGTTTACTAATTTTGTTATCCATCAATGACAAGCTTAATGGAGTCAAATACCATTTCCAAACAACCTTATAATTATGCTCTTTAATCCTTATAGATAAAGTCTTCATAATTCTACTCTTCCAATTCACATTCCAATCTAAATCTGATATTTTAATATTAAGTTCTTTTTCCCAATTCATCTTCATCACCCTTTGTGGTTTTCCATCAAAATTTATAATCTTTTATATCTTACTAATGACTCCCTTTAGCCTAATTTCATCTTTCATAATTTGGAATACTAAATGTTCAAATTCAGTTTTACTTCTACTTATCGAACAATTGTCCCTTACTTTCTTAGTCCATTTTTCTATCTGTATTTTTTCAAACCAGCCTAAAACCAATTTTTCAATGATTTCTTTTTTCCTCCTTTCATTTTCTGAAGTTTTTAACCAATCTATTATAATTTGTATATTTTCATCTTCCATTACCCTATCACGACTTATATTAGTTTTAATTGGCCAATTTTCAATTGTCTTCCTAAGAAAATTATATCTGTAATTAAAATTTTAACAAATTTATTCCAAATTTTACTCAGTCCCTTTAACCAATAGCTATTAATTACACATTTTGATTTTGCTTTATCTAAAAACCATGTTGAGCCAAATCTCTTGATGTCTTTTAATTCTAAATCTCTCCAATGACTATCTTCACCTTTAAATATTTTTACCACAGTCCGAATAGCATAAGCCCAGTAATAATTGAGTAGTTTGGGGATTCCTAATCCAACTTCCTTTTGATTTTGATACCACATGTTGGAGATTGAATGATAATGGAGAGGTTAAATTTGAAATTGTTTGGGATGCGATGAAAGCAGTGTTTAGAGGGGAAAGTATCAAGTTATCAAGCAGAAAATATAGAAATTATAAAAATAAAATTGAAAAGATAAAAGCCAAATTAAGGAATTGGAGAATCAATTTTTGATTACTAAAGAAAAAAAAAATTTGGAGGAACTAAATTTGCTAAAAAATAAATTGATAGAAGAGGATATAGAATTGGTAAAAAAGAATATGAGATATTTAAATAGGAATTTTTTTGAATTTAGTAATAAAAACTCTTAAGTTATTGGCAAGGATGGCGAAAAATAAAAGAGAGAAGAGAGAAATTGGAGCCTTGATAGATGATAAGGGTATAAGATGCTATAAAAAATCAGAAAAATGCGAAGTGGTCAGGAATTTTTTTCAAAATTTATATTCAAAAAATTTAATTGATCGGGAAAAACTGAGAAGTTATTTAGAAAAACATGTTGTGAAAATTGACCTAACATATAAAGACTTGATGGAAGAAGATATAACACAAGACGAGATTAATGGAGTAATACAAAAAATAAAATTAGGGAAAGCTCCAGGTGAAGATGGATTACCTGCTGAGTTTTATAAAGAATTTAAGGAAATAATAATACCAAAATTGCAAAAATTATTTAATGGAATTTTACATGGTGGAGAAGTTCCGTTGTCATGGAATAGAACGGTGATATCTATAATCCCTAAACCAGATAAAGATTTAGAAAGGATTGAGTCCTATCGGCCCATCTCCTTAATTAATCAAGATGCAAAGATATTTACCGCCATTATAAGTAATAGATTAAGTAGATTTATAGATAGATATATAAGTTATAATCAAGTAGGCTTTGTGAAGGGTAGATACATGAGCGATATTGTCAGAAGAGTATTAAATATTATAGATGTTGCTGAATATAATGCTGATAAAATAGGTATAGTATCATTAGATATTTTTAAAGCTTTTGATTCTGTACAATGGGAAACTATTAAAACAATCGTTGAGGTACTAGGTTTTGGTAATAAGTTTATACATGTTATTTCAAAATTGTATCAAAAAAGTAGTGCAAGAGTGAAGGTGAACGGAAGGTTGACAGAAGAGATAAGATTGGAAGCGGGTACGAGACAGGGATGTCCCCTGTCTCCAACATTATTTTTATTTTAGCTATGGAAATTTTGACTAAAATGATAGAAAAAGATGAAGAATTGGAAGGGTATAAGGGATATAAGATAAATCTGTATGCGGATGACACTTTGATTATTTTGAAAGATATAGAGAAAGATTTGAAAAAGATACATAAACATTTGAAAGAATTTGAGGAAATGACAGGTTTGAAAGTAAATTGGTCAAAATCTGAACTATTAATGAATAATAATGGTAAGGAGTGGGAGAATATGCAAGAAGAACTTGGGATAAGGATTAAAAATACATTGAAATATTTGGGCATAACATTTTCACTAAAAGTTAATGAAATGAAAAAACTAAATTATGATGTGGTGATGAATGAAATTGAGAAAAAGATAGATAAATATAAAATGATAAAGTTGTCTTGGTTTGGTAGAATTGCAATGTGTAAGATGATGTTGTTGCCAAAGTTTAATTGTTTATTTGAGATGTTACCATTAAATTTGACAGAGAAAGATATTGAAGGATATCAGAAGAAATTGGATAAATTTTGTAATGGCGGGAAAAGACCTAGATTAGTGAAGAAAATGTTGAAAGAAAACTCTGAGGCTTGACTTTCCTCAAAGTTACATTTTATTGAAGATGTCATATTGGCACATCTGGGAAAACCGAAGTCTGACAGTTTCCAGGTTTTCCTCACCCAAAGGAAAATACAAGTCCCTGCCCAACACCCACAAGTCCATCACATGGCCCAATCCAAACACCATGCTGACGGGAGATGCCTCCCGGTTCTAACCCTCCAGGTGCAGGGCAAGATGTCCTTGACTTTCTGAGAAAGGAATGTTATTATGACTACCGGTATATATCACCCATGCTCCATACAATCCCCCATCACATTTCCCACAGTAGTAAATGTGGCAGGCCTGAAGATGCAATGAAAAAGATGGCTTCCAGGCCTGACAGCCAACTCACACACTACCTAGTCAGTAATCTTGCCATCTCCTCCATTCCAGGGTGGACTCGGGATAGACACATTTCTGCCTAACCATCTTCCTCCAAAGTATCCAAGGAGTAGGCAAGCATGATCTATGTTTCCTGTGGAGTAGCTATTTGGGGGAATACATTGCTACCAGAGAGGAACCTCTCCTCATTATGGCGATTAGAGAGAAAGGTCAAACCAGGCAACTTTATTTGCCCCTTTTAAATCTTTAACCATTGGGATTTGGTTGGACAAAATGAAAGCAAAAATACTGGAACAATATTGTTATTGAATTTCAATTTTATCTTCCAATAAATGGGTAATGGGACAAATCAAACTCCATTTTGGAAAACCAGAAAATTCTAACCTTGTCAAATTGGCTAGTCCTAGTCCATTAGAAACCTTCCTACATGATGTAGATCAGGGGTGTCAAATTCAAGGCCCATGGTAAATATTACATTTGTCCTCTATAGATGCAGACCACTGCACCAGATGTCCAGACAATCAGTATCAGAACAAGCATCGAGATCAATGTATCCTCAAAATTGTCACTTTTTTGTCCCATCAAGGGTATTTGGGAATTATTCTTACTTTCTTTGCCGTATTCCTGATCTTAACCACAGTTTTAGTCTTGGGAATCTTCATTAAATTCCAAGAAACTCCAATTGTCAAAGCCAACAACCGGGACCTCTCCTATATCCTCCTGGTCTCCCTTCTTCTTTGCTTCTTGACTTCCTTTCTCTTCATTGGTCGGCCAAGGAGAACCACCTGCCTTCTCCGACAAACAATTTTCAGTATCATCTTCTCAATTGACGTGTCTTCCGTCTTGGCCAAGACAATCATGGTGGTGCTGGCCTTCCTGGCCACAAAACCAGGAAACAGAGTGAGAGGGTGGCTGGGCAAGAGTCTGACCAACACCATCATCATTTCTTGTTCCAGTGTCCAGGTTGTCATTTGTTTCACCTGGTTAGGAGTCTTTCCTTCATTCCCTGATTCTGACATGTATTCCCAGCCTAGAGAGATTGTTCTGCAGTGCAATGAAGGCTCTGTCACTATGTTTTATGTTGCCCTTGGTTACATGGGTTTTCAGGCTGCCATTTGCTTCATAGTGGCCTTCCTGGCCAGGAATCTACCTGGGTCCTTCAATGAAGCCAAGCTGATCACCTTCAGCATGCTGGTCTTTTGCAGTGTCTGGATCTCCTTTGTGCCTACCTATCTCAGCACCAAAGGGAAATTCATGGTTGCTGTGCAGGTCTTCTCCATCTTGGCTTCCAGTGCTGGGCTGCTGGGTTGCCTCTTCATCCCTAAGTGTTACATCATTTTGCTGAGGCCAGATCTGAATACAAAGGAACAACTGATGTTCAAAAGTGAAGTAAAAAAGTGATGCTGATGGATGTTCTGGGGATATAATTCCCACCCAATATAATTCTCACCCATTGTGTACTTTTCAGGAGAAAACAGTATCAGGCTGCTTTTTGAAATGATCTCCTGCTTAAGCCTAATTTCCATGTTTTTATGTTTCTGTGTCTGGTAGTATTATTTAGCATTTTGGGCTTCATTATTAGCCTTTAAGTGAGGATGTTAATAGAATTTTAGTCTGGCAGTGTTGACCTCCTTTCAGATTTTAGGAAAACATGTTTTTCTTCTGTTTTTTCATGGGGGAAAAAACAGCCTTTTCAAAACTGAATCTTAGTCAGTGTATTCTGAAAGTAATTGAATACACTTGCAAGTTTTAAGTCAGATACTAATCCATCTTGGAAAGAGCATGATGTAACCCATAAATTTACCACATGTGGAAAGTAATCTCTAATCAATGTTTTCTATTGTTCACTTGTCAAATGTAATAAATGTCTTTCGTTCTTTCATTGGTTTCTTTCTGATGTATCACATGTACCAAATTTTTGTATCATTTGTTTCTGTACCCTATTAAAAGACTTGGACTTCCCCCATTCCATAAATGCTTTTCACTGTGCCTGCGATTTGTGTTTTTGGGTAGGGCTGAACCAGTGGTGGCTAGGTGAACATGGCAGGGAAAGGTTCCTGTAAAATCCCCATTCCCTCCCCACTCCAGGGGAAGATTACTGCAAAATCCCCATTTCCTCCCGATCAGCTGGGACTTAGGAGGCAGAGAATAGATGGGGACGGGGCCAGTCAGAGGTGGTATTTACTGGGTCTCCAAACTATTCAAAATTTCCCCTACTGGTTCTCCAGAACCGGTCAGAACCTGCTGAAACCCACCTCTGGAGTGAACAGTTTACTTTTACAAAAGGAAAACGTGTTTTTAACCTCTCAGATTCAGAGAAATGAGGCCAAACAATTGGGGAAAATAAAGATGCAACATAAATGGTTGTCACCTTTTTTTTTAATCCAAGGGACATTAATTCAGTAATAAAATATTTATAATTATTAAGATCTACCAAACAGGTAGAAGAAAGTATTTTTCCCCTATAATCTATCCTGTCTAACAATCAAAACTATAGATCAGAAGTTCATTTCTTTTTACTTCTGGGGTCCTTGGTGCTCCCTATGCGTGCTTGTTTTCTTGCAGAAGTTTCCTGTCCGAAACTAGGTAAGATAGAATAGAATTCTTTATTGGCCAAGTGTGATTGGACACTCAAGGAATTTGTCTAGGGTGCATATGCTCTCAGTGTACATAAGGAGAGTACAAGACATTCACCAAGAATAAAAAGATACAACACTTAGTGATAGTCAAGGACAATGTTGTGGGAATTAGTTGTTAAGCAGAGTGATGGCATTCGGGGGGACGGAAACATCATCAGTGCTGATAACTATCATGAGTGACTAACAATGATTTATTTATTTATTTATTTGTTTGTTTATTTATTTGTTTGTTTATTTATTGGATTGATTTATATGCCACCCTTCTCCGGAGACTCAGGGCGGCTGACAATGCCTTAACCAATAGCCTTCATACTTTTGTATATACCTGCTTAGTAGGGCTTTTGACCCCACTTGAGTGGTGTTCTTTTTTATACAAAGTCATCTTATTGCCCCCATAATCCGGGTCCTCATTTTACCTACCTCAAAAGGATGGAAGGCTGAGTCAACCTTGAGCCTGGTGAGATTTGAACTTGCAGTTATTGAAGGAAGCTGGTGCTACTTAATAGCACTTTAGTCTGCTGCGCCACCAAGGCTCTTATGATGTTATTAGTTTGGGTCATGAAACATCTGTAAGAAAGCAGGAAAACTCAGAGGGAACCAAGGATCCCTCATTTCAATCCTGAACAACAAATATTCTCTATTGGCATTTTTTTAAAATGAAGAAATGTATAAGAGGCTTCTAGTTATCAATTAATGTAGATCATTTCCTTTCTCTAATCAAAAAAGTTTATTTATCCATTTCAGCTACTCTACCAAATTCACCAGCCATTCCTCCATAGTGGGTTGAGTGGGGGTGGGGGAGCCTTATCAGCAGAGAGTTGAGACTAATAGACCCCACAATGGAACTAAGAGGCCAGGATTGTGTGGAAGATGGTTGTATGATGTTCCTGCTTGCAAAGAGAAAGGTGACAGGAGAGATTATGTAAGCAAAGCAATGAATTGACCAAGAAACCCTGATTGGCAGGATATGAAATATTTGATTGAAAGGGGAAAGGATGGCTAAGCACTGAAGATACCTACACATTTTTTTTTTCCCAAAATGAAATTGGAAAAGAGAATCTATTGCACAAGAAAGGAAAATTTTATATATATTTGCTGTCAGCATGGCTAACCAATCAGAATCTTTCCCCCTTCTGTACACTCCAACAGGGGGCTCAAACTAGGGAACCTGCTCAGTACACAACACCCCTTTATCCCTGGAACTCGCATTCGTAATCTTGAAGGTGTGTTGGCCGACGCCTAAGTCGGCCAGAACGGCGGGGGCCTTCGAGTTCTGCTTGTTTGTCTGCTGTACCCTCAGCCCCTGCAACTTCAGGTCTGGGACGGTCTTTAGTGACTGAAGGTAAGTACTCATTGTGCTCTTTTGTTTGGGTAGGTGTGCTTTCTGGTGTTGACTGTGTGGCATTTTGCGGGGCTGTGTTCCGGCCGTCGTCTGTTGGCTGTTGTGACCTAAGTTGCGTGCGTGAATGGGGCGGTGGCATGGTTGGACGTTCTGCCTCCTCGGATGTCGCAGTGGGTGTCGTGTCAAATGGGTTTGCTTCATTCCCATCCCCGTCTTGCCCCACTCCCCTGCTTCCAGTGACCCGTCTAACTCTTACTTGGTCCTGATGCCGTCTCCAGACCCTTCCAAATCCCATGTCTATCTTATAAGAGCAGAGGCCCGTAAAGCTAATATTACCCCCGGTAGCCACAGAGGATGGCCCACATAGTTACGAGCATAGACTAAGTCACCCTCCTTCAAACTGCAGTGAGCACTTGCAGAGTGTAACGGCTTTTTTGGAGCATAACAAGGATGCAGCCTATCTAGGACAGTACGCAGGCGGCGGCCCATAAGAAGCTCTGCTGGGCTGCGGTTGGTCAGGGGGTTGAATGCTGGATAAGGAGATACTCCGCAACCTTTGTGGCCCAACCTTTTGCGCCCATGCACCCTAAGGCGTCTTTCGTAGATCTAACGGCCCTCTCAGCCCGGCCATTACTGGCCGGATGGTAAGGAGAAATAAGACAATGTCGGATCCCTAACCCCGCTAAAAACATCTTGAAGGCTGCCGCCGTCAATTGTGGTCCATTGTTGGACATGAGTTCGTCAGGCAGTCCATGCGTAGCAAATATTGTATGCAGGGTTCGTATAAGTGCATCTGCGGAGGTTGAGTGCATAGGAATAACCTCTACCCATTTAGAAAATGCATCAACAAGGATTAAGAACATCTGACCTTGGAGAGGCCCTGCGAAATCAATATGCACACAGGACCATGGCCCCTTAGGATCTTCCCACACCCTGTGTGTTTCCCTTAGGCGGCATGGGCCGGGTTTCTTGACACTGCGAGCAGGTGGACACCCAGTTAGTTATGCATTCGTCAAGTTTAGGCCACCAGAGATATGCGCGAGCTAGGGCCTTCATCCGGACTATGCCCGGATGGCCTGCATGCAGGGTAGCCAGGACAAACTCCCTCAGCGGGGCGGGGATAACTACCCGGTGACCCCACAATAAGTATCCCTCCTGGGTTGTCAATTCTGACTTCCGCAGAGTATAAGGCTTCCACTCGGGGTCCACCTTCCTCGAGGCCAACCCCGCAGGACCCACTGCAGGACCGTCGAAATTTCATGGTCTCACCCCGAGGCTTGAGCAATGTCAGCGGCTGTAACCATCAGGGGTGAATCATCAGTTAAGAGAACTGTGGAAACAGGAGCAGGGTCACACAGTATGGTTTTAAGAGGGCATCGGCTCAAAGCATCCGCATGCACCAAATGCTTACCCGGCACATAGGTCAGTGTATAGTTATAAGCGGAGAGAAAAACTGACCAACGGGTGAGCCTGGGAGACAGTATCTGGGGCGTTTGCCTGTCCCCGGACAACAAACCCAATAACGGTTTATGGTCGGTTACTAAGGAGAAATGGCGACCATATAGGTAATCATGAAACCTCTTAACCCCTGACACTAGGGCTAACGCTTCCTTATCTAATTGGGAATAATTTCTCTCCGCGGGGGCTAAGGTGCGGGAGAAGAAAGCTACAGGGGCTTCCCTGCCATTAGGGAAAGAATGGCTAAGTACGGCGCCCACCCCATAGGGCGAGGCATCACAAGTGAGTACCAAAGGGAGAGTTTCAGAATATCGAACGAGGACGGAGTTTGAAAGTAGAAAAAGCTTAACAGCTGCAAATGCGGAAGACACTCTAGCATCCCAGGTCCACTTGGCCCCATGGTCCAGCAACAGATGGAGAGGTTCCACCACGGATGCCTTGTGAGGCAGAAAAATGGCATAAAAGTTAAGTAAGCCCAGAAAGGCTTGCAGTTTGGGCTTAGACATCGGGGGCGGAGCGTCAAGTATGGCCTTGGACTTTGCGGGAGTTGGGTGGATGCCGTGGCCGTCAATGAGAAAACCGAGGAATTCCACCTCTGGGACTGCGACGAGGCAGTTGTCCTTCTTGACGGTGAGGCCAGCTTGTTGAAAGGCAGTGAGAACACGGCGGAGGTGAGACATTAATTGTGGAACAGTAGAGACAGAGACAATGATGTCATCAAAGAAAGGGGTGACCCCGGGGATGCCATGGAGGAGGCGCTCCATTAAACTTTGAAAAACCCCCAGGCTACAGAGACCCTGAACTGCAGGCGGCGGCAGCAGAAAGCCCCACGATGAGTAACGATGGTCTGCACCTCGGCTGTCAGATCATCAACAGGCAATTGTTGATACGCCTGGGATAAATCGAGTTTTGCAAAAACAGACCCCCAGCCCAGGGAGTGTAACAAGTGTTGGACCACTGGGACGGGATACGTAGGGCATGATTCTGTAGGGCATGATTTATTGTTGCCCGGTAGTCAGCGCAAATACAGATAGCTCCATTTGCTTTAATGGCAATGACCGTGGGGTTTCCCACCTGGCATAATCCACCGGTTCCAAAACGCCCTGTTGAATGATCTTGTCAAGCTCTTTGTCCACCTGAGGCCGCAAGGCAAAAGGCACCCTGCATGGCTTGAGGCGTTTCGGTTGGACCAAATGGTCAAGGCTGAACGATACTGGTGTCCCATTGTATTTTCCCAAGGTGTTGGAAAAAACCGAGGGGAATTCATGTACTAAGTATTAAGTTCGGCTGACCGGATAGCATGGATGCCATGAATTGTAAGGCCCAGGGTGGCAAACCAATTAAGGCCGAGGAGGCTTGGAAGAGGGCTATCTACTACTACCAGGGACAGACAGCCGTTAAAGTCACGGAATTTTACTCTAAATGTTCCAGTCCCCACAACCGGAATGGGAGCACCCTGGTAGTCTTTCAATAGGAGTGGACAAGGCTCCAGCAGGTGTTTAGACAACTTTGGCACTAGTCGCTTGATAATGCTCCACGAGACTATGGATGTGGAGGAGCCCGTGTCCACTTCCATTTCACAGGGACGTCCCTCAATGTGAACTGTCAGAGTGATTTTCGGGTTTCCCGCGTGTTTCAGTGGTGTCACTCAGTTGACAGCGGAAAACCCCTGTGGTGGCCGCGCATGCGTGGATTTTGGGCCAGTTCGACATTGCGTATTCCCCTCAGCTGGGAACTGGGAGCTAGTCTGCGGCTGCGCGGAGCGACACACTCTGGCAATGTGTCCTCGATGCCCACACCTCCTGCATATTGCCTCTTTAAATTTGCAAGACGCTCGGACATGGTCACCCCCACAGCTGAAGCATTCGAAAGACCTTCCGGCCAGACTTCTAGCTCCCGAAGGCTTATTTTTAGCCTCCCTGACACGACAAACCTTGATTTCCTCCTCTGAATCAGAATATGTCTCAGTCTTTATTTCATTAGCGGAGCTTACTCCTGCTTCTGTACTGGGCACGCTCTGACCCCGGGGTAGTTCGGCAATGGATAAGGCGGCTAATTCCACAGCGCATGCCTCGTTCAATGCAGGAAAGTTATTTCATGGTTGCTGATCAATCGCTGTTTTAAATTTTGATCGCGCACTCCGCTGACAAGGTGGTCTACCAGGTAATCATCCAAGTTTACGAATTCACAATGGCGTGCAGCCCTACGCAACATTTTGGTTAATGGACTCCCCCGGGGCTTGATGGCGATGATAGAAATGCTGGCACCTGGCTATTCTGGATGGGGCTGGTGCATGATGTCTTTTGAGTTTGGCCATGAATTCTTCCCAAGTTCCAGCATATATGGATTGGGGAGCCATTAGGGTCATGGCTGTATCAAACATCTCCGTGCCACAAAAACTAAGGAAATATGCTCTCTTGCATTCTGGAGACAGATTACTGTAATCGTTGGCTATTAAGAAGCATTCAAATCGGGCTACATAAGCTTCCCACATTTCTTTGCCTTGGTTGAATGGAGGGAAATTATGTAACGCCACCATCGTATGTCTCGTTTCACAGTTACCTCAGTTAAGCTCACTCCAGCTGCTTATTCCGCCAGATCCGGCAATCCCACCTTCGTCGCCAGAAATATATATCAGCTGATTGCCAAAGATGACTCCACGAGAAGTAATTAACATCTGTGGTAACTTCTTTATTAACTCAAACAGGAGACCATAACACGTTCTCCTCAGAACAGAACAGAGAACAAACGCTGACAGCTCTTATATATTCGCTGTCAGCATGGCTAACCAATCAGAATCTTTCCCCCTTCTGTATACTCCAACAGGGGGCTCAAACTAGGGAATCTGCTCAGTACACAACATATACCATATATTTTGGAGTATAAGACGCTCCGGAGTATAAGAGGCTCCTTAGTTTTTGGGAAGGAAAATGGGGAAAAAAAAAATCTGCCTCTGCCTACCAAGTATTCATCTGACTAGTGTCCTTATCCTGGTCAGTTTTAACACACATTAGTTGGCTGGTTGTGAGCGCACGCTGGGGCTGATAAACAGCTGAAAAAGCACAGCTGATTGTCAGAGGGAGCTCCACTGACATTCTGGTATTCTATCCCCTATATACTATACATTTCTACACAACATTCAACTAAAAGTTATCTGATACTTCCTAATTTAATATTTATTCTGCACATAATCTATCTATTTCCTCTACTCCCATACATAGATCTCTTGGGTCCAGTCTTTAATGTATGCTGATATCTTCGCCATTTCTGTGAAACTGACCACCTTCAGAGTCCATTCTTCTGTAATAAACATAACATCCCTTTTCCAATATTAAACAATCAGTAACCTAGCCTATCACCATATACCATATCAATTTTGTTTCATCCACTTTCCCACAGGTCCAGCATATATAATAATTTATAGCATCTAAACAATTACATCAAATCCTTCTTCCAACAGTGTATTTAATGACTTTAGTTGCCATCTGCCCCCAAAATTGAAGAGTACTTCTATATACAACCCCCCCCAAGTGACTTTATATTTATATTTATATTACGTATGATATCTTCTGTAAAGTCTTTCATCTAGATTATTAATTCCATCGACCATGTTAGGGTAACAACCAGATCAACTGCAAGTGCCCTTACTCCATAATCCTCTTGTCTCATAGTTTTTCCCTTCAATGTACACATAATCCATCTTTCTTAAAGTCTGTAATAGAAAATTCCAATTCATTCGATTACAGGCCTTCTCCGCAGCCTAAAACACCAGCACTGCAGGGATCTGTTTATTCTTCTCAAGATAGTCCAATAAATCTATAATTTGCCTCACATTATCTTTCATGTGTCTGTCTTCTATAAATCCTGCTTAATCATGAATCAACTCTTAGATAACTGGCAATAGTCTGTTGGCTAATAGTTTTGCAAAAAAACATTTATAATCCATATTCAAAAGAGATATTCTAAAAAATTTTAGTTTTGTAGAACCTGCTTCTTTTCTTGCCTTGTGCTGGCTTAGACCTCTGTTGTTGTTGTTTTTCTAGAATTTGTTTGTAGGCTGATCGGGTTATACTCTGGTCTTTAACTTTGTAGGACATAAGATCAAGATCCAAAGCCACTTCTCTTATATTTTTAGGTGATTCACCTTTAACCTTTAAAGGAAGATCCGGGAACGGCTTGTCCATAAAGCCCCCTGTAGTTCCTTGTATCTTCATTGCCTCCATCTCCATCTGCTTCCACTGGACTTCAATCTCTTGTTCATTTTGCTTTTCTTTATCACCCTCCTGTATTAACACTGAAGATGTACGTGGAGATGCTAGACCAATTTTAAAAACATTGAGATAAAATTCTTCCACTTTTTAAACAGTATTTAATCAATATCTTTCTCCTTGATACCTCAATATTATACCAACTGGAGCATCCCACCTAAATGGAATTTTTTGTTTCTTTAATTCAGCCACCAAAAATCCAAAATCCTTTCTATCTTTTAGCATCTTGGGCGGCAGCTCTTTATAAATCCCAATCTCCCTTCAATCCACTTGTAAGGTAGAAACAAAAGACTTTTGCAAGATGTCATTTCTTATTCTTTTGTCTGTAAAGTATATCACTACATCTCTTGGCAATTGCCTTTGCCTTGCTACCCAAGAATTCACTCTGTAAGTCTTGTCAATCTTGGACAAAACCTCTTCAGGGCTAACCTTTAACATCTCAGCTAAAGCATCAGCACAAATCCTTCTCAAATCTCTGTTGTTTTCCTTTATCCCCCTCAGTCTTACAGCAAACTCCATGAATTTAAATTGCATCATTGTCACTTCATTTTCAATCCTTTGCATTTTATTATCCACATTATCAATCTTATAATCAGCTTCCTTCATTTTAGACTCTATTTCTAAATTAATTTCTTCCACTTTTTTATCAATTTGGACAATTACTTCTGACAAGCCAGTCAAAACTGTCAGAATATCTTGCTTCATCTTGTCATACTTTTCTTGAACCAACTCCTTAGTTTCCTGTTGAAATTTTTCAAACTTCTGGTCCATGACCTCATCTTGCATCATCAGAGCTGCAATAATAAATTCCTTCAAGTCTTTAAAATCAGTCTCCTGTCTTTGGCTCTGAATCTGCAGGCTTAAAAACTGCACTTGTGACTTCAATCGATCAAATGCCTTCTCTGCATCCAAAAATATAAATGCTGCAGGGATCTGGTTGTTTTTTTTCCAGATATTCCAATAAATTTACAATTTGTCTAACATTATATTTCATTTGCCTCCCTTTTATAAAACCTGATTGGTCATTATGAATTGTTTGTTGCATAACTGGCATTAGTCTATTCGCTAATATCTTGGCAAAAACTTTATAGTCAGTGTTCAAAAGTGATATTGGCCTAAAATTTTCAGGTTTAATACAGTTTTGATCTTCCTTCGGGATCAGTGACACAAAAGCTGTTCTCCAAGAGGGTGGAACTCCTTCCCCCAATTGAATTTTACAAAATAAAGCTCTAAGCGATTCTACCATTTCAGACTGTAAATTCTTGTAATAAACAGCTGTTAACCCATCTGTTCCCAGAGCTTTACCTGTTTTTAACTGCTTAATTGCTGCAATAATCTCCTCAGAAGTTATTGGCTGATTCAGGCCTTCCCTCTGTTCTAATGTTCATTCAGGAATATTCTCTTCCTTTAAGTATCTATCTATATCTATACCTTGTATTGAATCACTAACATATAACTTTGTATAAAATTCTAAGAAAGCATTCTTGATCATATTCTATTGATAAACTTCCTTACCTCTAAATTCTATCTTACCAATAACTTTTCAGCTTTAACACACATTAGTTGGCTGGTTGTGAGCACGCACTGGGGCTGATAAACAGCTGAAAAAGCACAGCTGATTGTCAGAGGGAGCTCCACTTAGTAAAGCAGATGAAGCGTGGAAGCGGTAAGATAAGGCAGTAGCTTTGGCAAAATGGGTTGCCATTTTGGGCTCTGCGCCTCGCGTTTTCAGCTTCCAAACACTCCATTTGAGAGCCGTTCATGGCTGCGGGGATCGTAAAAAGCACATCGCCACCCATCGCTACCCAAAAATATGATGTGCAGAAGCCAAAAATGGGGCATGCTGAAGCCTAAAACATGATGCACAGAGCCTGAAAACACAATGTGCACAGGAAGCGATCAGTGGCGATGTGTTTTGGCCATCCCTGCAGCCTTGAACGGCTCTCAAACGGAGCATTTGGAGGCTGAAAATGAGAGCCATTGTCTGTGGAAATCTCTGCAGCCAGGAAGAGGGTGTGCTGAGGCCAAAGAGTGGGGGCCAGCTGGTGGGTGGCCCACATTTGGCGTATAAGATGCACCCAAGTTAGCAGCCTCTTTGGGGGGGTAGTGCATCTTATACTCTGAAAAATAAGGTAACTTTACTGAAGATTCCATGTAGGTACAGGAGAAAAGCCAGTTCTAGTGATTTCCTATCAAAATAGCATAGGAAAACTTTCCCTTTCCCCCCTGGACCTCCCATTGCCCACTGTCCACCATGCATTTGTACTTTCTTTGTTTTGGGAACAGTCTGTCTGCCTCGGACTTCCCCAGCTGGTGACCTTGAGATATTGGATCTGTCTCAGACTTCCAGTTGACACACTTGTATTCCAAATTTCCTTCCCAAGCCTCCCTTAGATTCCAAGGCCTTCCCTTCCCCCTCCTGTTATAGTTGTCTGGTTGCAAGCAAGGCCAGATCCTGAAGATGAAACATAAATACTTTGGCCACCTAATGAGAAGGAAGGACTCACTGCAGAAGAGCCTAATGCTGGGAACTATTCAGGACAAAAGAAGAAGGGGATGACAGAGAACGAGGTGGCTAGATGGAGTCACTGAAGCAGTAGGAGTGAGCTTAAATGGACTCCATAGGATGGTAGAGGACAGGAAGGCCTGGAGGAACATTGTCCATGGGTCACGATGGGTCAGATACGACTTCACAACTTACAACAAAAAAGCAAGACTGCGTAGCGAGTCAAGCATGACAGCAGTATTGCAGGCTAACTCACTGCTCATTCAGCAGGAGTTCGAACCTGACTGGCTCAAGGATGACTCAGTCTTGCATCCTTCTGAGGTCGGTAAAAGGATTATTGGGAGCAAGATGGTGACTCTATAAACCATGTTTCAGAAGAAAACTTTTTTTCCTGCCTCTGAAAGTCTCCAAAACAGTTTCAGAAAAAAAAGCCTCTGAAGCTCTGTTTGGGGGCTTCTTTTTTGAAGCTGTTGGGGGACTTCTTTTCTGAAGCTCTGTTTGGGGGCTTCTTTTCTGAAGCTTCGTTTCTGATGCTTTTTTCAGCCTCTGAAACCTCAATTTGAGAAGCTGGGTGGGGCTACATTTGGAGTATAAGACGAATCCAGATTTTCACCCTCTTTTTGGTGGAAAAAGGTGTGCCTTATACTCCAAAAAATACGGTACATAAATAAATGTATGTACAAAGTCTGTGTTGGCTGGAGGGCAGAGGTCGACCCCAAGGCACTTGGTTTGTGGGGTGCCACAAGGGTCGGTCCTCTCGCCTCTCCTGTTCAACAGTTATGTGAAGCCGCTGGGCGAGATCATCTGTGGTTTTGGGGTGCAGTGCTATCTGTACGCTGATGACACCCAGCTGTACATCTCCACCCCAGACCACCCCAACGATGCCCTTGAAGTGATGTCCTGGTGCCTGGAGGCCGTGCGGTCTGGATGGGGAGGAACAGGCTCTGACTCAACCCATCCAAGACTGAGTGGCTGTGGCTGCCGGAGTCCCGATATAGTCAGCTGGTGCCATCGCTGACTATTGGGGGCGAGACATTGGCCCCCACAGAGAGGGCGCATAACTTGGGTGTCCTCCTGGATGCACGGCTGTCTTTAGAAGAGCATATGACGGCCGTGGCCAGGGGGGCTTTCTATCAGGTTCACCTGCTATACCTGTTGCGCCCTTTTCTGGATCAGGACTCCTTATGCACAGTCACTCATGCCCTCATTACTTCCCGCCTGGACTACTGCAACGCTCTCTACATGGGGCTCCCCTTGAGGAGCACTTGGAGGCTCCAACTGGTGCAGAATGCAGCCGCGCAGGTACTTATGGGGGCGACATGGCGCTCCCATGTGACACCTCTCCTGCACGAGCTGCATTGGCTTCCGGTGGTCTTCCGAGTGCGCTTCAAGGTGTTGGTTCTTATCTTCAAAGCGCTCCATGGCTTAGGACCCAGTTACTTACGAGACCACCTTCTGCCTCCGATAACCTCCCACCGGCCAACATGCTCCCACAGAGTGGGCCTCCTCAGGGTGCCGTCTGTCAGGCAATGTCGGCTGGTGACCCCCCGGGGAAGAGCCTTCTCTATGGGGGCACCCACCCTCTGGAATGAGCTACCCCCAGGGATACGACTAATCCCGGACCTCCGGACCTTTCGCCGGGCCCTGAAGACTTTTTTATTTCAGCAAGCTGGGCTAGGTTAAAAATCTTTTAATTGGGGAATTTTATGGGCAAGGGGTTTTAAACTGGAGAAGTCAAAGATAATTTAATTTTGTTTTAATATATTTTAATATTTGTATTGTGTGTTTTTAATTTTGGCTGTTCACCGCCCCGAGTCCTTCGGGAGAGGGGGCAGTATAAAAATTTAATAAATAAACAAACAAACAAACAAACAAACAAACAAACAAATAAATAAATAAAATAGAGGAGATCCTGACTGTTAGCTTTCAGTAGGTGAGTTTTTGGGAATTAAATGATTCCCAAGATTAAGCCTTGTGAAAAACAGGAAAACCCCATTACCGTTTTAAGGAGGAAATGGAGACTAAAATAAGCATAGGACAGAGTTTATTCGTTTATTCACTTTGCAAAGCGCCTTTCTCTCTGGAGGAGAGAAAAGACGAAAAGAAAACAAATTACACGGGTTATATAGTCTTCAGGATACATCAGAATACACGTCAATAAAGTCCTGTGGGAATCAGTTTCAGATCTTATATAACATATGTAGTACATGATCCACCCTGGAAATTCCCCAATTTCCCAACAGGAATACCCCTCAAAACATTTAATTGTGTACTTCCCTTTTCCTAGAACAGACAAACCTCAAAACAATCTCATTTCAGTACTTTTCCCAGAACATCAGCTTCCGTCAAAACAAGTGCATGATACATATTTCCTTCAAGGTAATCCTTATTATGTTCTTTTTGTTTAGTTATATAATCAGGTTATACAAGATAAAATAAGGCACTTAAAATGGCGTAACTCAGCTTATCTTTTACAGGAATAATTCTTATATCTCTCACAAGCCTGTTACCCAAAATAGAAACAAGGCAAAGGGAAACTACAATGATCCCCAAATTTTATTCATAGCAGAGATTCAACCTTAGCTATGCTGTCATCTCAGTTGATGTTTGAAGGGTGATCCACAGGAAATTTGGTGTATTTTTCAGTATTTGAAAAGAGCAAAATAACGTTTACCATAAAGCAGATATCAGGATTCCAACCGATGCCCTAATTAAATCATGAGCCTCCAGCCAAGCTTCAAAAGAAATCCAATTATTTATTAGGAGCTTCATGTCAGGACGTTCCAAGTGAAGCAACTCTGACCCCATGTAATTTATGTTCCAGCTTTGACCCTGTTTTCCCCCTTCCCCCAAGGTGTTTCATCAATCACATTCTCCATCAAAGCAATTATGCGGGTTATAGATATCACTCCTCTTTGGCCACTGTGGATAACCATGGAGACAGCCTTAACAGAGATATGGCTCGAATGTGCTTTTGTTTTGACTGACATGCTGCCTCACTGCAGCTACAGAGTTAGTTTTCCCATCCTTCTTGCCAATGGCAACTCAAGAGTAGGCCAGAGATTCAATGTTGGAGTGAAAATTTTGATGGAGTGGATGAAAGTGGACAAAGATACCTACAGGAAAGAAGGGAAGGAGAGGAAATAGGAGGGGAGGGAATGAACTGAAAGGAAGGGAAGGGAAGGGAAGGGAAGGGAAGGGAAGGGAAGGGAAGGAAAGGAAAGGAAAGGAAAGGAAAGGAAAGGAAAGGAAAGGAAAGGAAAGGAAAGGAAAGGAAAGGAAAGGAAAGGAAAGGAAAGGAAAGGAAAGGATGAGGTTTTCTTGGAATCTCCTTTCCTGGATGAAACCATTTCTAGGGAGAATCAAAATTCATGATTTGCAGGAGATATTTATGGAAGCAAAGTATTTAAGACTCAGGGTGAAATGCTACTCATTAGATTTTCATTTTGGCAGAAGGGTACAGAGAGACTTTTCTACCTGTTGGATCAGTATGAAAGAACCAGAGATGTCTCATGTTGAGCATCTCTGTTTGAGGTTATATAGCAAGGGAGAAATTTCTTAGAAACTCTTTGACTCTTTTCTTTGACTCTTCCAGGTAGAAAAGGGACACGTTACATGAATGGATGGATGGATGGATGGATCTATTTGATTTGTATGCATTCAATTCCAGACAGAAGCACAGCAGTTCACAATAAAAAAATAAAGTATTCACCCTAAAACATAACACTCTGAATATTAAGGAATGCACAGTAAGTTAAGGCCACATAAGCATCATAACGTTCAAAAGTCCACAGTAAGAAAACAGTAAATTCATCACGTCAAGAGCACAACTTTATACAATAAACCAGACACATATAATAGCATAAAAGAAAAACAATTGGAAATCAACCCAGCAGAATGATAGGTGTCCCAAATGCCCACAGAACAATTTGGTTGTGGATGCATTCTGGGAATCCACTACATTGAGTTACATCGGGACTTTTTCAGTTGGATCCCAGTTCACCCTGCAGGGAGGACTTTGCAAAACTCCTACTTCCCCAGCTAATTATTAGAATGATAGTGATTTCTTTCTTGCCTTCTTGCTAAATGTCAAGGGATTCTTTTTCCCTCTGGAAATTGTCTGAAGGAGGTCAACAGACTCCGCAGCAACACATTCAGCATCAGGAAAGTGTATAAGTTGTCTTGTCACCCTGGAAAGCTGGACTAAGCTTCATGGACACCAGGAGCTCTGCTTCTGCATTGGTCCAGTTTCCATCATTGGGGAAGTTCTCTCTGGACTTCATATTATATTAGAAAAGTCAGTCTTGCAGCAATCTGCTTTCAACGTCTCCAAATGCTTCTGCTCTCCTGATTCTGAGATTAAATGCAAGGCAGGAGATTCCTTCGGCTAACCCAGAAATGAACCCACTGCTTCTGCTTCTGATGGAGCTTTTGTTACCCGAGGCAGCGTGTGGGATGCTTGGCACCAACTGCTTCTTAACTTTGGAAAGGGATGCAAGAGACCCACTCAATCATTACAGGCCAGGAGATCATCTCATCGGTGGGCTCTTCTCTGCAACAAATATTCTAGAATCTGAGCTGAAGAATTTCAGTTTGAGTCCTTCTAAAAATGTTTATCGGTAAGTCTCATGATGTTGATTGATATTATGTTACGATTCCTTTGAGGAAAAATGGGGACGGAGGAAGGCAGTGAGGTTTTATTTTATTTTATTTTATTTTTATTTAGTTTGTAAAACATGTACGAGAAAAGTGGTATAAGTATAGACATGAACACAGGAGATGAATATAAATAAATGGGGATGATAGGACAGGGATGGTAGGCACGCTGGTGTTCTTATGCATGCCCCCGTACAGACCTCTTAGGAATGGAGTGAGGTCCACGGTAGACAATTTAAGGTTAAAGGTTTGGGGTTTTGTGGAAGTAACCACAGAGTCAGGTAGTGCATTCCAGGCATTGACCACTCTGTTGCTGAATTAGTATTTTCTGCAATCCAGTTTGGAGCAGTTTACCTTAAGTTTGTATCTATTGTTTGCCTGTATATTATTGAGGTTTATTTATTTATTTATTATATTTCTATTCCACCTTTCTCCTGTAGGACTCAAGGTGGTGTACAGTCAAGAAAAATATAGATACACAAACATCATAAAATTGCTAATTAAAATTATTATTATAACATAGTTTGGCCCAATTAAATAGAACCTAAAATTAGATAACATTTTAAAAACATTCACATGTTCATATGTTTAGCCCCACTTTTTGGAACATCAGGGTTTTGAGGGCACAGCGGAAAGCATGGAGATCAGGGATATTTTGTATTTCAGGGGGCAGTTCATTCCAAAGAGTTGGAGCCCTCACAGAGAAGACCCTCCCCCTGGGAGTCACCAGTCAGCATAATTTGACTGACGGTACCCTGAGTAGTCCCTCCCTGTGAGGATGAACTGGTCGGTGGGAGGCTATTGGTGACAAAAGACGGTCTCGTAGGTACCCAGGTCCTAAGCCATGGAGCGCTTTAAAGGTTATAACTAACACCTTGAATCGAACCCAGAAGACCACCGGGAGCCAGTGCAGCTCGCGTAAGAGAGGTGTTACATGGGTGCAACGAGCTGTGAGGTTGAAGCTGGAGTAGTCATTGACAGGTAGGATATTGTAGCAGACAATTTTGTTTACTACACTTAAGTCAGACCATAGTAGGCATAGTTCTAGATTGCCCAAGCCCAAAATTTCAAGCCTGGCGGCATAAGGTATTCTGTTGTGAGCAGAGGAGTGGAGAACTCTTCTCATGAAATACCTCTGGACTTGCTCAATTGTATTAATGTCTGATATACAGTGTGGATTCCAGGCAGATGAGCTTTATTCGAGAATTGGTCTGGCAAAGCTTTTGAATGCCCTAGTTAACAATTCGATGTTAATAAGAAGTTTCTCAAAATTAGGTTAAAAACTCTTAATGCCTTTTTGGCAATGCTGTTACAGTGAGCTCTAGGGCTTAGATCGTTTGAGATGAGTACTCCTAGGTCCTTGACAGAGTGAGGTTAATTAGTTACTTAGATGAACAGTCACATCTGTATACAAACAGCATGAAGTGGAACACATTCAGCAGATGAAACAAAAGCAAGCTTTAATGCTCAGCACCCTTGTCCAACTGATCTCTACATGGACAACTTGCTTTCATCTTTCATTAGCTTGGGAGGTCATGGTTATGGTCTCATCATGGCCATCAAAGTAAAGAACAGGAGGCTCTAATTGGTCAGTCCCAATTCAGAGAAAAGGCTGATTTCTTTTCTGAGTCTTTCCTTGAAGATAGCTCTCTATCAGAGTCTCCTTTGGATGGGATGGGTGGCACATAAATTTATTATGATTATTAGCATCTGGTGTTGCTACGGTAGCCAGGAAACTACAATGTTATTGCATAATGCATAATGGCCCTTTGATAGAATCTCAAATCCTACATGGTGAGGTCCATGCAGATTTCTGAGCTACATTTTCAGACATGGTTTGTCAAAATCTTTTCCTGGGATGTTTTTTGACTTCTCAAACTGAGATTGAGCGAATAATGCAAGTGACAACAGTGCCCAGATTGTCTGGAGTGTGTCTGTTTGACTTTCAAATAATCTAAGTAGAGAAGAGGAACTTTGGGGACAAAAACCTGTGCAGTCACAATAGCACATATGAAATGCATTAACAGAATAAGAGATTTGAATGGGAAGACCTTGGAGGTCTTCTAGTCTAATCCCCTGCACAAGCAGGAGACCCTGTACCATTCCGGACAAATGGCTGTCCAATCTCTTCTTAAAAACCTCCAGTGATGGAGCATCCACAACTTCGGGAAGGAAGCCCTTCCATCCGTTAATTTCTTTCACTGTCAGGAAATTTCTCCTTAGTTCTAGGTTGGTGATTTCATTGAATGTAACATCATGGCAAAATCCATGTATCTTTTTCAGGCAAGCAGTTGTGATGTACTGGAAAATTCTGTCCTTCCTTTTTGCCATTCAGGAAATCAACAAAGATCCTCTTCTCTTGCCCAACCTCACCCTGGGTTATAACCTCCATGACAACTTTCGAAACAGAATAATGACTTTGGATGGTCTGTTGGATTTGCTTTCGACTGGAGAGGCTAATGTTCCAAATTACAGCTGCGGAAGGAAGAGAAACATGCTGGTTCTGCTGGAAGAGACCAACTCCGATATATCCATCCTTATGGCTGCCATATTGGGCATCTACAAAATCCCACAGGTGTAGAGCCTGTGAATGGCTGCAAGTTTATTCCAGAGCAGTTAAGGAGATTTTCTCCTTAGAAATGTTAATTAAGCATGGATTAAGATGAAGAATTAATCTTTATGTCATCTTTCAGTCTCCCAGAGAGACCAGAACAAATATTGATACAACCATAATTAATAGTTATAAATTGAGAATAAATATTAACTTGTAATATTTCACATTGCTCAGATCTTGCACTATGCAGGCTCTGAGGAAGCATCAGCTTTTCAGAAAATGAGATCTGGATTTCTTAACATCCATTGTTGACAGTTACGTTTTCTGCATTTCTGATCCCCTATTACAGAGATGGCGAACCTTTTTCTCGTGGTGTGCCGGAAGTATGTATGTGCGTGTGCGACAGCTCCTGTGCGTGCCAGCACCCATAATGCAATGCAAACCCTCCCACATGTGCATGCACACATGACCCTCCCCGCACATGCACCCTACATTGCACATACGCGCCCTGCACATGCACTTCAGGCACCCCTCCGCCTCATTTTGCACCTGGAAAGTCGTTATTTTGAGGGCAGTCCGGGGTTTCCCTCTCTCCCTGCCTGATAAGACTTCTGTCATAGCCCCAGGCCTCTGGAGGGGAGTCCCAGCCTGCTGCTCCTGCCACTGCCAACCCCTTGCCCCCAGCAAGAGCGGTTCTCGTACTGCCCCAGGAGGACTGGAGGAGAGTGCAGCTCCCCACTCATGGAGATCCACCGGTGGGAAATGGTCGTGGAAAGCGGTAAGAAATGTGTGAGCCAGGAAGCAGTCATGCTCCCTGGCACGAGAGGGTTGCACGTTCACTCCAGTAAAGATTTGTGCAACCCTCTCTGGCCAGGGAGCATGACCGCTTCCTGGTCAGCACACCTCTTATCATGCCCACTTTCCAACTGGTAGATCTCCATGAGTGAGAAGCTGCGCTCCCCTCCAGTCCTCCTGGGGCAGCTCGCCTCCCCACTGGCAGCTTTTCCTTCTCCTTGCTGCTCCAGGAGAAGCCTGAGACTCAGCTTTCCTTGGCAAAGCGCTTCATCATTGCAGCGCAGGGAACACGCGCGGCGTTGGGGGATCCGTGCAGCTACTATCACACCCCTCCTCAGCCTCGGCCACACCGCGAGGCTCCAATTCAAGGAGGAGATGACGGAGGAAGGGGGGTCCAAATGGCAGCTACCTGAAGCAAGCTGCAGCGCGATTATGCAGGGCAGTTGGAGAAGCGGCAGAAATAGCAGCCCGGGCTGTGCTTTCAGTGGGTAAGCAGCGCTGCCTCTGCCGTGAGGAACTTTGGAGACGGCAGGGGCAGGCTGTGCGAACAGCCTGTCTCTTAGCTGGCGAGAACAGCTACAGCCTGGCATCGCAGGCATGGGAGAATGACAGCCTTGCAAGCCCATTCTCTCGTGGCTGCTTGGAGAAAACAGCAGAAAGCAGAGGATGAGGAAGTTGGGAATCCATGAAACAGGATTGAGAGAAGGGAGGGAACGGATAATTCAAGCAGTATATTGGTCTTTCCATACAACGGAAGGAGCAGCAGACTGGGGCTTCAATCCCTTCCCCCAGAGGTTTGTGCCATGCCAGAAGCCTGCTTGGCTGGGAAGACACGGAAGCCCTGGACTGCCTTTCCTTGCTGCCACCCTCCCTTTGCTCCCAGCAACAACGGTTCTGCCACTTCTCCGGCAGAACCCCCAGACCAGCTGGCAGGGCAGGGGGGGTGGGGGCAGGCTATGGCGACAGGCCGTTCCCACTGGGTAACAGACAGGCTGCTCCTGGAGCAGCCAGGAAATGGAGAAGCCACCAGTGGGGAGGCGATGCCAGATCTTGCCTCCCGCCCGACCGAGAGACTCTGCTTTCCTTGGCAAAGCACTTCATTATTGCAGGGCAGGGGACATGGGCAGCACCAGGGGATCCGTGCAGGTACTATCCCACCCCTCCTCAGCCTTGGTCATGCCGCGAGACTCCAACTCAAGGAGACGGAGGAAGAGGGGGGCGGGGGAAGTCTAAATGGTGGCTACCTCAAGTAAGCTGCAGTGCTATTATGCAGGACTCCGAGTGGTTGGAGAAGAGGCAGAATTAGCAGCTAGGGCTGGGCTTTCAGCGGGTAAGCAACGCTGCCTCTGCCGTGGGGAACTTTGGAGAGGGCAGGGGCAGGCTGTGTGAGCAGCTTGTCTCTTAGCTGACGAGAACGGCTACAGCCTGTCCCCGGCCTCTCTCTCCAAAGTGGGCTACAGCCTGCCCCCGACCTCTCTCTCCAAAGAGGGCTTCTGGCATGGCCCAGACCTCCGGGGGGAAGGGATTGAAGCCCCAGTCTGCTGCTCCTTCCGTTGTATGGAAAGACCAATATACTGCTTGAATTATCCGTTCCCTCCCTTCCCTCAATCCCATTTCATGGCTTCCCAACTTCCTCATCCTCTGCTTTCTGCTGTTTTCTCCAAGCAGCCAAGAGAGAATGGGCTTCCAAGGCTGTCACCCTCTTATGCAGGGCTCCGAGTGGTTGGAGAAGAGGCAGAAATAGCAGCCAGAGCTGTGCTTTCAGCGGGTAAACACACTGCCTCTGCTGTGAGGAAGTTTGGAGAGAGGGGCCGGGGGCAGGCTGTAGCCGTTCTCACCAGCTAAGAGACAGGCTGCTCACACAGCCTGCCCCCCACCCTCTCCAAATTTCCACATGGCAGAGGCAGCATTGCTTACCTTCTGAAAGTGCAGCCCTGGCTGTTATTTCTGCCGCTTCTCCAACCGCCCTGCATAATCGTGCTGCAACTTGCTTCAGGTAGCTGCCATTTGGACCCCCCTTCCTCCGTCGTCTCCTCCTTGAGTTGGAGCCTCGCGGTGTGGCCGAGGCTGAGGAGGGATGGGATAGTAGCTGTACGGATCCTCCGGCGCCACGCATGTTCCCTGCGCTACAATGATGAAGCGCTTTGCCAAGGAAAGCTGAGTCTCAGGCTTCTCCTGGAGCAGCAAGGAGAAGGAGAAGCTGCCAGCGGGGAAGCAAGCTGCCCCAGGAGGACCAGAGGAGAGCGCAGCTTCTCACTCATGGAGATCTACCGGTTGGGAAGTGGGCATGATAAGAGGTGTGCTGACCAGGAAGCGGTCATGCTCCCTGGCCAGAGAGGATTATACAAACCTTTACTGGAGTGAATGTGCAACCCTCTCCTGCCAGGGAGCATGACCGCTTCCTGGCTCGCACATTTCTTACCGCTTTCCACGACCATTTCCCCACTGGTGGATCTCCATGAGTGAGGAGCTGTGCTCTCCTCCAGTCCTCCTGGGGCAGCTTGCCTCCCGGCTGGTGGCTTCTCCTTCTCCTGCCTGCTCCAGGAGCAGCCTATCTGTTACCCAGGGAGAACGGCCAGCCACCACAGCCTGCCCCCACCCTCTCTGACCCAGCAGTTGCTCCTGATGCTGCCGGAGAAGTGGCAGCACAACAACCGCTCTTTCTGGGGACAAGGGGGTGGCGGTGGCAGGAGCAGCAGGCGGGGGCTTCCCTCTCTCCCTCCCTTCCTCCCTCTGGAGGCCTGGGGCTATGCTAGAAGTCTGCTTGGGCAGGAAGAGCTGGACGGCCCATCCTTGCCACCACCACCGCCTCGCCCTTGGCGGCAGCGGTTCTCGCACAGCTGCTTTCCTGGCAGTGGCAGGAGCAGCTGGCAGGGGAGAGGGGATGGTTGCAGGCTGCGGCAGCAGACAGTTCGAGCCAGCTAAGAGGCAACGTTCTTCCTCCTGCCAGCCTTGAGCTCAGCTCCAGGCAGCGTCCAGCCAGCCATTCCTGGCCTCCCCCTGCGGCAGACCACGTGGATTCCAGGCAGCACAACTTCAGGGCCTTTCCTCATCGTGGCGGTGACAAGGCAAGCAGGTAGCCGGGGGCACGGGATCGACCGGCGACAGTCCTGGGGCTGCATGCGGGCAACGACAGCATGGCTGGTGCATACGCGCACTAAGACATTAAGGCCAGGTGATCGTTGCACACGCATGTGCACCAGTAACCAGCAGACTAGCTGGCTGCTGCGCATGCATGCCCTGGAAACCCGGAAGAAGAATGGGCGATGCCACACGTGCCGGGCGACATGGCTCTGCGTGCCACATCCGGCACGCGTGCCATAGGTTCGCCAACACGGCCCTATTAAATCCGCCAAGGTAGACTGGAATCTTCCAGCCACTACCTAAGCTCTGACATTATCTTTTCAGGATCTAATAGGTCTTCTTCTTCTGCTTATCCGTCAATGGATGTTGGCGATCATGTTGGCAAATCCTATTTTTGTCAACAGCCACATGAAAAAGTGCTGCTGAGTTTTGTCCAAACCAATCCATTAGGTTTTGAAGCCACGATGTTCTTCTTCTGCCTGGACCTCGTTTGCCTTCAATCTTTCCCTGGAGGATTAAGTGAAGGATGCCGTATTTTTCTGGGTGTCGCATTACATGTCCAAAATATTCTAACTTTCGCTTTTTAATGGCTTTGATTATTTCCCTTGGCTTTCCCAGGCGGCTTATCACCTCCTCATTTGTGATTTTTGTTAACCCAGTTCATACGGAACAGCCGTCTGTAAATCCACATTTCAAATGCTTCTCATTTCTTCAAGTGGTTTTCTGTCAGAGACCAACTCTCTACTCCATAGAGCAGAATAGTAAAAACCCCAAATAAAACATAAATCTCCTTTTTTTTCACTCCAGATCAGCTACACTTTTATTTCACCGGTCCTGAGTGATAAAACTCAGTTACCTTTTTTCTACCGGACCGTCCCCAAAGAAGGTGCTCAAAACCTGGGGATTGTTAAATTGCTGCTGTATTTTCGATGGACATTCATTGGCATCTTTGCTTCAGACACCAATAACGGAGAACATTTCATTAGGACCTTCGTTCCTGTGCTGGCTCAGAATGGCATCTGTGTTGTTTTTTCACAAATCGTATTATTAAAAGATGAGAACTTCAAGCATCTGGTTTCTGTTTTCAACCTGTGGGCCCAAATCAATGTATTTGTTTATTACTCAGAGTTTACATTCGTCGAGGGAGCCTTTTTCTTAGAAAACATATTAAATTCCTTGCGAAAGCCTATTGAAGGGATAGTTTGGATCACAACCGCTTTGTGGGATCTCACCATTGAATTATCATATAATACTTTCTCTTTCAGATACACCCATATTATTTTTTCTTTTCTCATCCAGACCAGCCAAAGGACCAAATTTGATGATATCATGGATTTCTATCTTTTTATTGAAGCATTTATGACTAAGAAATTTCACTGTTTATATGGTAAGCCTGCCTTGTCTGTGAAAGGCTGGACAAGATGTACAGAGAAAGAGAACTTGGAGACTCTACCTCAGCAGAAGATTGACAGGATCTTTTCTCTAGATAGCTCCTTAACTTACAATGCCATCCAGATTGTGGCACAAGCCTTAAATGTGGTCAATTCACCCAGATCCCAGAGGACAAGGATGGAGAGAAAAGACCAGGTGGAAGTTGAAAACATTCAACCATGGCAGGTATCTCCTTATCAGTTCCATGTATGTTGCTAAGGGCGACATCTAGATGGTGAACATCATGAAACACTATTTGAGAAACATCATATACATTGAGAAAAAAATACCTTCGTAGGAATCTTCATAGGATTTTTGTGTGTTTTTCTTTTAGCCAGGTTTTTCCTACGTAACCAAGATTTTTCTGCAGCCCTAGCTCAGTGGAGTCACATCCACTCGATTCCGGGCTTTTTTCTTCTGGCAGCCAGCAGGCCCTATGCTGCCTGGTGAGAGACTCACCAGAGACCTGATGAGAGATATTGTAAAGAATATCTCGGGAAGAAACCTGAGATATTAACTGTATGTATGTATATATATATATATATATTTTCTTACTTCTTCGTAGGGTTTATGTGTGTTTTTCTTCTAGCCAGGTTTTCCCTACATAACCAAGGTTTTTTGTAGCTCCAGCTCAGTAGAAGTGGATGTGATTCTACTGAGCTGGAGCTACAAGAAACCTTGGTTACATAGGGAAAACCTGGCTAGAAGAAACACACACACACACACACACACACACACACACACACACACACACACATATATATATATATATATATATATATATATATATATATATATATATATGCAAGTCTTGGTGTATTCGGGTCTTTTCCCGTGTATGTATGTATGTGTATGTTAAAAGGAAGAAACAGTTGCGATCACACATTGCTCCTAGAAGCACGAAGCCAAAAACACCAGCCTGAAGATGACGAATGAGACTTTGTCGAAACATCGCCAAGAAACTTCCAATTTTACACGGGAGAAAACCCGTATAACCAAAGACCTATATACAAACACCCGCGAAAACCTCAGAAAACATATATATATATATATATATATATATATATATATATATATATATATATATATATATATATATATATGCATGTTCTTTCTAGCCAGGTTTTACCTACGTAAGCTAGGTTGTTCTGCAGCTCTGGCTGTGTGAAATCTCATTCACCATCCTCAGAGCTCCTCCTCTGTTGACAAACTGCAACTCTGCGTTGCTCTCTGGGAGACTCAGATAGCTATTTCTGCCTTATAAGGCTTCGTCAGTGAGCCACACCCACTTCTCAGATATTCCCCCTGTAAAGGTACAATGTGTCTTTTTCTGTTTTTCGTAGGCTTTTATGTGCATGTTCTTTCTAGCCAGGTTTTACCTACGTAAGCTAGGTTGTTCTGCAGCTCTGGCTGTGTGAAATCTCATTCACCATCCTCAGAGCTCCTCCTCTGTTGACAAACTGCAACTCTGCGTTGCTCTCTGGGAGACTCAGATAGCTATTTCTGCCTTATAAGGCTTCGTCAGTGAGCCACACCCACTTCTCAGATATTCCCCCTGTAAAGGTACAATGTGTCTTTTTCTGTTTTTCGTAGGCTTTTATGTGCATGTTCTTTCTAGCCAGGTTTTACCTACGTAAGCTAGGTTGTTCTGCAGCTCTGGACAGCTGCAGAACAACCTAGCTTACGTAGGTAAAACCTGGCTAGAAAGAACATGCACATAAAAGCCTACGAAAAACAGAAAAAGACACATTGTACCTTTACAGGGGGAATATCTGAGAAGTGGGTGTGGCTCACTGACGAAGCCTTATAAGGCAGAAATAGCTATCTGAGTCTCCCAGAGAGCAACGCAGAGTTGCAGTTTGTCAACAGAGGAGGAGCTCTGAGGATGGTGAATGAGATTTCACACAGCCAGAGCTGCAGAACAACCTAGCTTACGTAGGTAAAACCTGGCTAGAAAGAACATGCACATAAAAGCCTACGAAAAACAGAAAAAGACACATTGTACCTTTACAGGGGGAATATCTGAGAAGTGGGTGTGGCTCACTGACGAAGCCTTATAAGGCAGAAATAGCTATCTGAGTCTCCCAGAGAGCAACGCAGAGTTGCAGTTTGTCAACAGAGGAGGAGCTCTGAGGATGGTGAATGAGATTTCACACAGCCAGAGCTGCAGAACAACCTAGCTTACGTAGGTAAAACCTGGCTAGAAAGAACATGCACATAAAAGCCTACGAAAAACAGAAAAAGACATATATATATATACATACATACATACATACATATATATGTTTTCATAGATTTTCATGGGTACAGGTACAGGTATAGAGAATAAATGCACGCATCGCAGAACACAAGAACGCAGTCAGAAAAGAAGAAAAAATTTCCTCCCTTTTCCAGCACCTTAAAATAATAGGACACGAAATTGACTTTGAAGGAACCAAACTAATCTCCAAAACTGAACACTTCAACAAGAGAATAATCATGGAAGCCATAGAAATAGAGAAACACCACCATAACATGAATAAATGTGATGATACCTCCCACCTACCAGACATCTGGAAACCAGCCCTAGTCAACAAATGAGTCCCAGCCACGAAAATTGACACTGGACCCACGACAACACATGACGCCACCACCAATCATCCTCACCAGATTCAAACCCAAACCCATCCCATAGACGAAATACAACCACCATCCAGAAGCCAGACCACGGCGGCATCACTAGCTGCTGAACCCTCCTCTGATCCTCACACAAAGCAAACTGACACACACCACGAACACATGACAAGACCTCAAACTCAAAGCCAAACCAAAGCCCGGGATGCTGCATCACAATCATCCACTCAGGACATCACATCACAGAACTCAGAATGCCACAACACTAAAGCTCAGGATGCTACAACACAGGCAACTACCCAAGATGTTGCAGCACAATACTCAGGACATCACAAAAATAGAGCTCAGGATGCTACTACACAACCCATTACCCAGGTCGTTAAAGCACAAAAGACGAATAGGCAGGGCCTCACCCACACAGGATGCTACGAAACAGCTGACAAATCTGCAAACATCAACTCCATTAACTAATCAAGATGTAATAACACAGCCAACCAACCCACTTAAAGCAACAAAGCCAGAACTCCCCACATCCCCAGCAGTATTTATAGAGAGACGGCAGCTCCGATCACACTTTGCTCACACAAGCATGAAGCCAAAAGCCTGAAGATGACAAGCGAGACCTCATCGAAATGTCGCCAAGATACTATCAATCTTACATGGGAAAAGACCCATATACGCCAAGACTTGCATACACAACAAACCATTTTATACCAAATTTATATTTTGCTGATAAAGAAATGAAGGGAGACTAGTAAAGATCTATTTCAAGCTTTTTAGCTTTCATCAGCTAGTCATCAGCTAGCGGCTGCTTGAGGACTCCTGGATTGGAGCTGAAAGGCGAAAGGATATACTGGTTGTATCAGCACCTTTTTAAATATATATAATGTTATACATCCTAATTACGACCAATTTTCTCTTAATCATACAGTATAGTCCATAGAAAAAAAAAGAAACTTGATATTATATAACATACTTATATCTCTTGTTTGCATAGTTATAACATAATTCTCTATACATTTAGCACTCTTATGTATTTTAATTTGCAGTTATGTACAGTCTAATAATAATATTGCTAGCAATATATATTCTTCTATATAGTTTTATACCTGTATTCGTTTCTAGCTTATTGACCCTCTTTCATCATTAATTTTCTAAGCTTTACATCTATTATCTAGCCAATAGGCCCCATATTTTAGTAATAGGCTGTTTCTCCTTTGTCTTTAATTTCCATCGTTAACCTGTCCATTTTGGCACATTCTAATATTTTCTTTATTACCATTTCCTCTGTCTGTATACCTTGGTTTTTCCAATTTTGTGCATACGTAATTCCATTGACACTGTTATTACGTGTAACATTAAATATTGAATTACTCTTTCTTTTCACATTTGGCCTCCGGCATTGTGAATGGCAAATTATATCTTGCCTATGTTGTCACACACCACTACAATTATTCTACTTCATGTATTTTACTTCATGTGCTTTGAGCTTTTCTTTCTTCAGATTCTAGAATTTGATGCTTGTGGAAAGGGATTTTGGATTATCTCCCAATTTATTATAATATAACACAACATTGTATTTAATATTAAAATTATCAGTGTACAGTGTACAACTCAGGACTGAGTTGTACAAACTGATGCTGTGTCTTCTACAATAAGGAGACATTTTCTGACAGTGTGAACAATCAACCAATGGAACAGCTTGTCTTCAGAAGTTGTGGGAACTTCATCATTGGAAGCCTTCAAGAAGAGATTGGACTGCCATTTGTCAGAAATGGTGTAGGGTCTCCTGCTTGTGCAGGGGGTGGGATAGATGACCTACAAGGTCCCTTCCAACTCTGTTAATCTATCTCTCTTGTGGAATCAAAACACAGGACTCAAAAATAAATAATTAACGCTCACTGTGCTGTTTGTTATTCAATGTGCACAGAAGAAACTCTCCAAACAATGTTAAGATAAATCTCTGTAGACAAAACATCCGCCATTGGTACCTGAAGGACAAATCTATGCAGATTGTCCTGAGAAGAAAACAGGCTGCAGCTCAATAAGCCAAATTCCTTATATCTCTGTACATCAACTTGTTTAGATGATTCCAGTTGTGTAAAAACCTCTTTCCTTATATTCTGTAGCTTCACCATTTCCTGAAGAATCCTCAGATCTACAACAACACCATAGAAGGAATGTATTTGGATAGAAATGGAGATTTGATGGCTGACTTTGACATTGTGAGCTGGGTGTTGTTTCCTAATAAGTCGACCACCAGAGTGAAATTTGGGAGTCTAGACAGAGAAGGAACCATTGGAGTCAAATTCAGCACCAACAAGGAAGCCATCACGAGCCCTCAGTGGCTCAATCAGGTAGAGGAAGAGGTGTCCCATCTCTTTACTGTGTTTCCCTGAAACTAAGACGTTCCCTGATAATAAGTCCAATCAGGTTTTTGAGCGCATGCACTAAAATAAGCCCCCCCCAAAAAAATAAGCCCTCCCAAAAAATATTAAAGCGCATGCGCAGCCAGTCCTCGCCATTTCCTCTAGTTAGGTTTAGGGAGACAGAGCTGGAAATCAGCAAGAGGAGCCCCGTCTTGCTCCACATACCCCAAAATAATAAGACCTCCCCAAAAATAAGGCTAAGCGCTGATTTCAGGGTTCAAAAAATATAAGACAGGTTCTTACTTTGGGGAAAACACAGTAGTTTTGTCCATCATCTCAATCAGTGTACCCCTCCATCCCAAACTATATATAAGACCGACTGCCTTCAAATTCATGCTTCAGAATTATATTCTTTGATTTATAACCAGCAAAGGAAAAGATGCTTTATGACTTATACATTAGAAGACTTTGGTCTGGGGACATAGAGGGGAAAAATGTGGAGATGGGGGGGAAATGGAAGCAGGATTTAAGAGGAGGGAGATGTAAAATCAATTGAGTTACACATGTTCATTTGGACATGTATACATTCAAGAATTTCACCTTATTTGGTAGAAGAAAAGTACAAAACCCAACATGCTGAACAAATCCAGAATTCCCATTTCTCCTCCATATGATCTGTTTTTCCAAAGGTTTCTCTGACAGCCTTCCAGAGACAGTCCTCCAAAATGGAAGCAGGTCTGACTATCATGCTTCCAGTTTCAACAGTAACTTTCTAGAAAAATCTCTGGAGTGGCCACCACAACATGGCCCAGAGGAGAAACAGAATGGTCCACTTCCAGTCCATTTTTCACATGCCTCTTGTATTTCCCTGTAAGGTCCTGCCTCTCCAGTCCTCTCAAGAAAGCAGTACTCATGAAACAAAAGCCATTTCAAAAGGAAACATTTATTGGAAGATTGTGATAGCAAGAGATCTAGGCAGGAATTAAGTTTCCCTCTCAAAACAGTAAAGTGCAGACAGAGCCCCTCCCAAAGCCCAATCCATCAACAAGCCAATCTCGAAGTGTAAAGATATTATGAGATACTCAGGTTGAGGAGGTGATAAATGCCGGTCTCCAAGGCAACGCTGCTGCTCTTCTCTGGAGACGAGATAAGCTATGGGACCTGACAATCCCATTCCAACACTATAATTCATTTCATAACTAATCAGTTTTACACATGCTTCTGAATGCAAATTCTGTTCACTTTCAGCCCTTGCCTCACTCCCAGTGTGTGGAGCCTTGTCAACCTGGCTATTTCAAGGTGGTCCAGGAAGGAAAACCAGTCTGTTGCTACGACTGCGTCCCTTGTGCAGAAGGGAGCATTTCCACCCAAGAAGGTGGGTGAATGGGAATCAAAACAGCCCTTGGGATAGGAGCAAAGGTTCCTGCAGATCTTTTCTAAGAAGATATTTCTAATTTGGGTATTGGAGTGGGAGGGAGTTTTATTTTAACTATCAGAATTAATTTCACCAAGGATATAACAATAATTTGAGCTGGGAGAATTCATTGGAATGAGAGGTTAAGCGTAGAAGAAGCCAAGCAGCTATCAAGAAGCATATGTGACTTTGTGAAGGATCAGTTGAAGTGATATGAAGCAGCCCATTGTTTCACCATGACAAATAGAATGATGTTGCTTCTACAGTATGAAGCTCTCCATTGAGATAAATTAATCTCCAATGTCAGGTTTCCAAGTAACACCCCCAATGAAAGAAAACTCCAAGGCTTGACTTTCCTCAAAGTTACATGTTATTGAAGATGTCATATTGGCACATCTGGAAAAACCCAAATCTGAAAGCTTTCAGGTTTTCCTCACACAAAGGAAAGTTTTTTTTATTAAAATGTTTTGTAGAAAATACAAACATTTTCACCCCCCCACCCTTCCCCCCTCAACCCCTCCCTCCCCTTTCCCACCCCCTCTTTCCCTTCTTCCCCCCCACCCCCTCCCTAGACTTCCCAGAACAAGCACAGGGTATAGCATTCACAAATCAAAAGCTAGAATATGCTAACAAATTGTTACATTTCATATTCTCCCTAGATCCTTAACTCCTTATAATTCAAAAAACAAACATAAACTACTTAAAGTTTATTTATTTATTTTATTCATTTTCTATACCGCCCTTCTCCAAATAGGACTCAGGGCGGTGAAGTTACTTCATTCATATGCTATATGAATCTTCTTATTCGGATACTTCTTCTGTATGTAATTGATCCATATTCTCCATTCCGATATGTATCTTTCATTTGAATGGTCTTTAAGATATGATGAAATTTTCACCATTTCTGCCAAATGCACAACTTTTAATGTCCATTCCTCAATGGTGGGTGGATCTTCCTTCTTCCAGTACTGTGCCACCAGTAACCTGGCAGCCATTTTTAAGTTCAAAACCAACTTAGTCTCTATTACAGTACAATCCATGACTATTCCCAACAAAAAGAACTGTGGTGTAAATTTAATTTTTTTCTTTAAAAGGTTTTGAATAATCCACCATATTTTTATCCAAAAAGCCTTAATTTTTTTACATGTCCACCATATATGAAAATATGTAGCATCTTTACACTCACATCGCCAACATTTAGGTTGTAAATTTGGATACATACAGGCTAATTTTTGGGGGTCTAAATGCCATCTATAAAACATTTTATAAAAATTCTCCCTTAGATTTTGTGCTTGTGTAAATCTTACATTTCTAACCCATATCTTTTCCCATGTTTCCATCATTATTGGTTCACCTACGTTTTGTGCCCATTTTATCATACAGTCCTTGACTAACTCTGTTTCTGAATCTATTTCCACTAGTGCATTATACAAGCTTTTTATATGCATTTGACCTTTATCTCTTGTTTGCTTTATCAAATTCTCATCCTGCTGCAAAATACCAATTTTTTGATCTTCTCTCCATCTGGCCTGCAGCTGTCCATACTGAAACCATGTCCTAATAATTGCTCCATTGGTTTTAATTGTAATCTGACTCCTTCCTTATAAAGAAGTTCCTTATATGTAATCTTATCTTGCTTTTGCTCTAAGTTTATATTCTCTATCGCGTGTCTGGGTACTGTCCATATTGGTAACTTATCACTTAATTTATATTTATACTTTTTCCAGACCCGCAATAGAGAATTTCTTAATATATGACTTTTAAAAGCCTTATCTACTTTCTTGTCATAGACTAAATAAGCATGCCAGCCGTAGACCAAACCATATCCTTCAATATTCAATATCTTTTCCTCCGTTAAATTTATCCAGTCTGTAATTGCTGAGAGGGCAGCGGCTTCATAGTACAATCTTAAGTTGAGCATTTTAAGACCACCTCTTTCTTGGATGTCTTGCATTATCTTTTGTTTAACTCGAGGTTTCTTCCCTGCCCACACAAACTTGTTTATGCCCTTCTGCCATTCCTTCAAATTTTCATCTTTTTTAAGTATAGGTATCATTTGAAAAAGAAATAAAAATTTTGGTAAAATATTCCTTTTTACAGCAGCTATCCTTCCCAGCAAAGACAATTGTAGTTTTTTCCAATTTTCCATCTCCTTTTGTATTTTGTGCCATAGTGGTTCATAATTGTGCTGATATAATTTCATATTTGTAGTCATAATATAAACCCCTAAGTATTTAACCTTCTTAACTACTTCAAATCCTGTTAACCTTTCTATCTCTTCTTTCTGGCTTCTGACCATATTTTTAGCTATTATTTTCGTTTTGGCTGCATTTATTTTAAAGCCAGATACTTGTCCATATAAGCAGGTTATGTCCATCAAGGCTGTAATCGATTGTACCAGTTGGGTTAAGGTAACAACCAGGTCGTCCGCAAATGCTTGTAACTTATACTCATGCTGTCTAATTTTAATTCCCTTTATTGTATCCATCTCACGTATTTTACTTAGTAAAACTTCCAGCGTCAACACAAACAATAACGGAGACAAGGGACAACCTTGCCTTGTTCCTTTTTCTATATTAAAAGGATCTGTTAAGCCACCATTAACTATTATTTGCACTGTTTGTTTTTGATATATTGCCTTAATAGATTGTACAAATTGTTCTCCAAATTGCATCCTTTCTATTAATTTTAATAAAAATTGCCAATTCAGTCTGTCAAAGGCTTTTTCAGCATCCAAAAACATTAGCACTGCGAGGACCTGGTTGTTCCTTCCCAAACACTCTAATAAGTTAACAATTTGCCTTACATTACTCTTAATTTGTCTGCCATTTATAAAACCAGTTTGATCATGGTGAATCATTTGCTGCATAACTGTCATTAATCTATTTGCTAAAATTTTAGCAAAAATCTTATAGTCTGTGTTCAGTAATGAAATCGGCCTATAATTTTTAGGATCTGTATCGTCATGCCCTTCTTTTGGGATCAACGAGATAAATGCTGTCTTCCAAGTTGGAGGCACCTCTCCTCCCTGTTGTATATTGTTAAATAATTCTTTCAATAGTTCCACCATTTCCTCCTGTAAAGTTTTATAATAAATAGCTGTCAGACTGTCCGTCCCAGGGGCTTTACCCACTTTCAACTGCTTAATTGCTAACACAATTTCCTCGGAAGTTATCATTTGGTTTAAACCTCCTTACCCTTATATCTTATTTTCTCTATTGTCCTTGATTTTTGCTTTTTCCTTAACAGGTATGCTAACCACCTGCCTGGTTTAATAATAATAATAATAATAATAATAATAATAATAATAATAATAATAATAATAATAATAATAATTTTATTTCTATACCGCCCTTCTCCCAAAGGACTCAGGGCGGTGTACAGCCAATTTAAAAACACAGACAAAACAACAGTATAAAATTTAAAATAATTAAATAGGTGGCTCAAATTTAAAACCCCAATAAATTTAAATAACCAATTTAAAACTATTGTGTTGATAGTCCGGCTTGGCGGAACAACAGGGTCTTCAATGCGCAGCGAAACGCCCGGAGGTCGGAGATCTTACGAATTTCCGGGGGCAGTTCATTCCATAGGGCTGGGGCTCCCACAGAGAAGGCCCTCCCCCTGGGTGTCGCCAGCCGACATAACTTGGCTGATGGCACCCTGAGGAGACCCTCTCTGTGGGAACGGACTGGTCGGTGGGAGGCTATTGGTGGCAGAAGACGGTCTCGGAGGTACCCGGGTCCTATGCCATGGAGCGCTTTAAAGGTGGTAACCAACACCTTGAATCGCACCCGGAAGACCACTGGGAGCCAGTGCAGCTCGCGCAGGAGGGGTGTCACATGGGCACAGCGGGACGCGCCCATAACCACCTGCGCGGCCGCATTCTGGACCAGTTGGAGCCTCCGAGTGCTCTTCAAGGGGAGCCCCATGTAGAGAGCATTGCAATAGTCCAACCGGGAGGTGACAAGGGCGTGAGTGACCGTGCGCAAGGCGTCCCGATCCAGAAAGGGCTGCAACTGGCGAATCAGGCGGACCTGATAAAAGGCCCCCCTGGCCATGGCCGTCATGTGCTCTTCTAAAGACAGCCGTGTGTCCAGGAGGACACCCAGATTGCGAGCCCTCTCTGTGGGGGGCAAGGATTCACCCCCAATAGTCAGCGATGGCACCTGCTGACTATATCGGGGCGCCGGAAGCCACAGCCACTCGGTCTTGGAGGGGTTGAGTCTGAGCCTGTTCCTCCCCATCCAGGCCCGCACGGCCTCCAGGCAGCGGGACATCACATCAAGGGCATCGTTGAGGTGGTCTGGGGTGGAGATGTACAGCTGAGTATCATCAGCGTACAGATGGCACTTCACCCCAAAACCACGGATGATCTCACCCAGCGGCTTCACATAAATGTTGAACAGGAGAGGCGAGAGGACCGACCCTTGCGGCACTCCCCATGCGAGATGCCTCGAGGTCGACCTCTGCCCCCCTGCCAACACAAACTGCGAGCGGTCGGAGAGGAAGGAAGAGAACCACCGCAGAACGGTGCCCCCTATTCCTAACCCCCTCAACCGCTGCAGCATGATACCATGGTCGATGGTATCAAAAGCCGCTGAGAGGTCTAATAGGACTAGGACAGAGGAACAACCCCTGTCCCGAGCCCTCCAGAGATCATCCACCAACGCGACCAATGCCGTTTCTGTGCTGTACCCCTGCCTGAAGCCCGACTGGTACGGGTCTAGATAGATAGCTTCATCCAGGTGCCGGGGAAGTTGTCGTGCCACCATGCTCTCAACAACCTTCGCCACAAAACGAAGGTTGGAGACTGGACGATAGTTGGCTAATTCAGCCGGGTCCAGGGAAGGCTTCTTGAGGAGGGGCCTCACTACCGCCTCTTTCAAGGCGGCAGGAAAGGCACCCTCACTCAAAGAAGCACCTATAATCCCCTGGAGCCAGCCTCGTGTAACCTCCCGGGAGGCCAGTACCAACCAGGAGGGACACGGGTCCAATAAACACGTGGCGGCACTAATCTTACCCAGAACCCTGTCCACATCTTCGGGAGCCACAGGATCAAACTCCTCCCAGATAACATTCTCAAGACCTGCCCCGGTCTCCTCCCGTGGACTCATCCAATCGGAGTCCAAGCCATCCCGAATCCGAGCGACTTTATCGTGCAGGAATTGCACAAAGTCCTCAGCACGACCCTGCAAGGGATCTTCCCGCACTCCCCCCCGAAGAAGGGAGTGGGTCACCCTAAACAGGGCAGCTGGGCGGTTCTCTGCAGATGCGATAAGAGCGGAAAAATGGTTAGACTTTGCCGCTTTTATCGCCACTAGGTAGGTCTTGATATAAGACCTCACCTGTGTCCGGTCGGAGTCGGATTGGCTAGTCCTCCAAATGCTCTCTAGGCGTCTTTTCCGACGCTTCATCTCTCTCAGCTCCTCAGAGAACCAAGGAGCTAATTGAGATCGGCATCGGGTCAGAGGCCGCAAAGGCACGACACGGTCCAAAGCTCCAGCGGCCACCCTTTCCCAGGCGGCCACCAGCTCTTCAGTCGAGTCGTGTGTTAGAGTCTCAGGAAACGGCCCAAGCTCCGTCAGGAACCTTTCAGGATCCATCAGGCGCCTGGGACGGAACCATCTAGTCGGTTCCGTCTCCCTGCGGTGGGGGGAGGCGGTAGGAAAGTCTAGTTGAAGGAGTGAATGATCTGTCCATGACAAGGGTTTAATATCTAGGTCCCCTCTACCAAGATCATTCAACCACTGACCAGAGATAAAAATCAGGTCTAGAGTGTGACCCCCTATGTGAGTGGGGCCTTGAACTAACTGGGTCAGGTCCAAGGCCGTCATGGAAGCCATGAACTCCCGAGCCACTTCTGACGCCTCACCTGCAGATGGAAGGTTGAAATCCCCCATGACAATAAGTCTGGGGGTATCGACCGCCACCCCGGCAATGACGTCGAGTAGCTCGGGCAGGGTCGCTGCCACGTGGCAGGGAGCCAGGTACATAGTCAGCAAACCCATCTGCACCCCACGGCCCCACTTCACACAAAGGGACTCACATCCGGCTATCTGAGGAACAGTGGTCTCCCTCGGACAAAGACTCTCCCTAATGATCACCGCCACTCCCCCACTCCTCCCCTGGGCCCTTGGCTGATGAAATGCACGGAAACCTGGCGGGCACATCTCTACGAGGGGGACCCCCCCCTCTTGGCCCAACCAGGTCTCCGTAATACCTGCCAGGTCTGCACCCCCCTCCAAAATAAGATCACAGATGAGGGGGGCCTTGTTAACCACCGACCTGGCATTACATAACATCAGCCGCGGACCCTGGGCCTGAGGCTCTACACAACCCAGGACACGAGTTACGCATTGGGGGCCGGAGTGCGCAATCGCTCGGAGACAGCGCGTGCGCACCCCCGACACTTGATACGACCCCCTGCACCCGTCATACCTGCCCCTCCCACTCAAGATTTCAATTACACAGCCCTTTCTATCGTCCCCCTGCCCCCCGGTTAAATTTCCTTTCGCGACCCCTCTGCTGCAGCTAATCAACCCATCATCCCGCACAGTCGCTATCTGGACCCCCCCAGGTCCACTTTTACAACCCCCACCCATCCTCCCGGGTCCCTTTAAAATTTTCCTTAAAAATTTTGCTAAAAAACCCCTCAGCCCCCTCTTTGCTGCATGCCATCTCTCGGGGTCCCAAAGCCCGTCATCAAGATAGGCCCTCGATAACGTGGAGGGCCAGGCCTGCGAGAGGGGGGAGTCTCGCAGCACAAGAAGGTCAATTTTTTGGAGCATCAATCGAACCAAAGTTTATTGGCATTATAAAAAGTATTATGTTTTGCATATCGTAAATTAGTTGCCACTTGATCTGCTATTAACATGTTAAATTGACCTTTCAATAAATTGATTGCCTCTTTAATTTTCTTATCTATTGGATTGACTATTAAAGCCTGTTCCTGTTTATTAATCTCATCTTCTAATTCTTTTCTTTTTGCCCGTTTCTTTCTATGCTTATTATTCAAATATATCAAAATTCCTCGCATATATGCTTTACTTGCATCCCATACCATTTCCATAGATGTACCCTTTTGCATATTCATAACAAAAAATTCTTTCATAAATTTTTTACACTCTTTTACATTTTCTTCATACCTAAACAAGTTATCATTTAACCTCCAGGACCTCCTAGACCCTTTCCCACACTCCAATTCCAACCAAACTGGACTATGGTCTGTCAATATTCTTGAGCAAATCTTCGTGTTCTTCACCCTAGATAAAAGATCATTAGTAATTAGTATAAAATCAATCCTTGAAAAGGATTGATGTCTGTCTGAGAAAAAAGTAAAATCTTTTTCTTCCGGATTTCTTTCACGCCAAATATCCCTCAGCTCCCAATCATCCATCATCTCCCAGAATGCTTTGGGAAGTTTTGCTCTTGTTAAAACATTTTGTTTAGGTCCCTTCTTATCTTTTTTAATATCCAAGATCCCATTCCAATCCCCCAACAGGATGCAAGTTTTATATGCCCATTGTGTCAACTTCGAGTGTAGTAAATTGTAGAAATTTTCTTGTTGTTGATTCAGGGCATAGATTCCAATTACAAGTATTTTTTCTCCTTTAATTAAAAGTTCTATCGCTAAGAATCTTCCTTGGTCATCTGCTTCAATTAATTTAGCAACTAAGTCTCTTTTCAGATATATAACTATACCATTTTTCTTTTCTGGTGCTGCTGCTACGTAGTGTGTACCAAGTCTTGCATTTATCAGGTATTTTTGATCTTGTACTCTTATATGAGTCTCTTGTAGACAAATCACATCATTTTTAAATTGTTTGAGATAATGAAATATTTTTCTTCTTTTCTGTGGAGAATTCAGACCATTAACATTCCACGTCAAAAAACTAGTTCCCATCTCTGTGCCCTTGAAGCAACTGGAGCAGATTCTGGTGGTCTTGTCTCATTTGACCTTTAGGTCTTGCTCCTCCCACTGCTTCTATTTTGGTAGATTCTTGAATTGTTTCTTGAACAATTCCATCTGGAATTGTTGCTGTCTTGATACTTCTTTGAGCCTAGCTGTCAGCGATCTGGTCTGTCTTTGATCCTTGGGTTGCTCTAAATCAATTAACTCCAACTCTTGAACAGCGATCTGAATTTGTAATGGTTCTTCTCCTTGGCCTGTCAAACCTCCCCCCTGAACTACTGTCAGGAGCTCTTCTTTCTCACTTGAAGGAAAGTTCAAGTCCCTGCCAAACACCCACAAGTCACATGGCCCAATCCAAACACCATGCTGACTGGAGATGTCTCCCAGTTCTAACCCTTCAGGTGCAGGGCAAGATGTCCTTGACTTTCTGAGAACGGAATGTTATTATGACTACCGGTATATTTCACCCATGCTCCATACAATCCCCCCATCACAGTTTCCCACAGTAGTAAATGTGGCAGGCCTGAAGATGCAATGAAAAAGATGGGATCCAGGCCTGACAGCCAACTCTCACACTACCTAGTCAGTAATCTTGCCATCTCCTCCATTCCAGGGTGGACTCAGGATAGACACATATCTGCCTAACCATCTTCCTCCAAAGTATCCAAGGAGTAGGCAAGCATGATCTATGTTTCCTGTGGAGTAGCTATTTGGGGGAATACATTGCTACCGGAGAGGATCCTCTCCTCATTATGGCGATTAGAGAGAAAGGTCAAACCAGACAACTTTATCTGCCCATTTTTAATCATTAACCATTGGGATTTGGTGGGACAAAATGAAACCAAAAATAGTTGAACAATATTGTTATTGAATTTCAATTTTATCTTCCAATTAATGGGTAATGGGACAAATCAAACTCCATTTTGGAAAACCAAAATATTCCAACCGTGTCAAATTGGCTAGTCCTAGTCCATTAGAAACCTTCCTACATGATGTAGATCAGGGGTGTCAAACTCAAGGCCCATGGTAAATATTACATTTGTCCTCTATAGATGCAGACCACTGCACCAGATGTCCAGACAATCAGTATCAGAACAAGCATCGAGATCAATGTATCCTCAAAACTGTCACTTTTTTGTCCCATCAAGAGTATTTGGGAATTATTCTTACTTTTTTTGCTCTATTCCTGATCTTAACCACAATTTTAGTCTTGGGAATCTTCATTAAGTTCCAAGAAACTCCAATTGTCAAAGCCAACAACCGGGACCTCTCCTATATCCTCCTGGTCTCCCTTCTTCTTTGCTTCTTGACTTCCTTTCTCTTCATTGGTCGGCCAAGGAGAACCACCTGCCTTCTCCGACAAACAATTTTCAGCATCATCTTCTCAATTGCCGTGTCTTCCGTCTTGGCCAAGACAATCATGGTGGTGCTGGCCTTCCTGGCCACAAAGCCAGGAAATGGAGTGCGAGGGTGGCTGGGCAAGAGTCTGACCAACACCATCATCATTTCTTGTTCCAGTGTCCAGGTGGTCATTTGTTTCACCTGGTTAGGAGTCTTTCCTTCATTCCCTGATTCTGACATGAATTCCCAGCCTAGAGAGATTGTTCTGCAGTGCAATGAAGGCTCGGTCACTATGTTTTATGTTGCCCTTGGTTACATGGGTTTTCAGGCTGCCATTTGCTTCATAGTGGCCTTCCTGGCCAGGAATCTACCTGGGTCCTTCAACGAAGCCAAGCTGATCACCTTCAGCATGCTGGTCTTTTGCAGTGTCTGGGTCTCCTTTGTGCCTACCTATCTCAGCACCAAAGGGAAATTCATGGTTGCTGTACAGGTCTTCTCCATCTTGGCTTCCAGTGCTGGGCTGCTGAGTTGCATCTTCATCCCTAAGTGTTACATCATTTTGCTGAGGCCAGATCTGAATACAAAGGAACATCTGATGTTCAAAAGTGAAGTAAAAAAGTGATGCTGGTGGATGTTCTGGGAATATATTTCCCACCCAATATAATTCTCACCCATTCTGTACCTTTCAGGAGAAAACACTATCAGGCTGCTTTTTGAAATGATCTCCTGCTTTAGCCTAATTTCCATGTTTTTATGTTTCTGTGTCTGGTAGTATTATTTAGCATTTTGGGCTTCATTATTAGCCTTTAAGTGAGGATGTTATTAGAATTTGAGTCTGGCAGTGTTGACCTCTTTTCAGATTTTAGGAAAACATGCTTTTGTTCTGTTTTTTCATGGGGGAAAAAACACCCTTTTCAACATCTGAATCTTAGTCAGTGTATTCTGAAAGTAATTGAATACACTTGCTAGTTTTAAGTAAGTTACTAATCAATCTTGGAAAGAGCATGATGTAACCCGTAAATTTACCACATGTGGAAAGTAATATCTAATCAATGTTTCCTATTGTTCACTTGTCAAATGTAATAAATGTCTTTCGTTCTTTCATTGGTTACTTTCTGATGTATCACATGTACCAAATTTTTGTATCATTTGTTTCTGTACCCTATTAAAAGACTTGGACTTCCCCCATTACATAAATGCTTTTCACTGTGCCTGTGATTTGTGTTTTTGAGTAGGGTTGAACCAGTGGTGGGATTCAAAATTTTTGATTACCGGTTCTGTGGGTGTGGCTTGGTGGGCATCGCAGGGGGAGGATACTGTAAAATCTCCATTCCCTCCCCACTCCAGTAGAGGGTTACTGCAAAATCCCCATTTCCTCCCGATCAGCTGGGACTCAGGAGACAGAGAATAGATGGGGGCGTGGCCAGTCAGAGGTGGCATTTACTGGTTCTCCAAACTACTCAAAATTTCCCCTATTGGTTCTCCAGAACCGGTCATAACCTGCTGAAACCCACCTCTGGGGTGAACAGCTTACTTTTACAAAAGGAAAAAGTGTTTTTAATCTTTCAGAATCAGAGAAATAAGGCCGAACAATTGGAGAAAATAAAGCTGCAACATAAATGGTTTTCACTTTTTTTTTTTAATCCAAGGGACATTAATTCACTAATAAAATATTTATAATTATTAAGATCTACCAAACAGGTAGAAGAAAGTATTTTTTTTCCTATAATCTATCAATCTGTCTAACAATCAAAACTATAGATCAGAAGTTCATTTCTTTTTATTTGTAGGGTCCTTGGTGCTCCCTATGTGGGCTTGTTTTCTTGCAGATGTTTCATATCCCAAACTAGGTAACATAGAATAGAGTTCTTTATTGGCCAAGTGTGATTGGACACTCAAGGAATTTGTCTTGGGTGCATAGGCTCTCAGTGTACATAAGGAGAATAAAATACATTCATCAAGAATAAAAAGATACAACACTTAATGATAGTCAAGGTTACTAATAAGCTATCAAATTGTACTAGGAAACAAATAAAAACAATATAAATTGAAAGATACAAGCAACATGGTTATAGTAATAAGTGGGAAGAGATAAATAGTAGTAAGGAAGAGAATAATAATAGTAATACATTATTTGACAGTGTTGTGGGAATTAGTTGTTAAGCAGAGTGATGGCATTCGGGGGGAGGGAAGCATCATCAGTGCAGATAACTTTCATGAGTGACTAACAATGATGATGTTATTAGTTTGGGTCAGGAAACATCTGCAAGAAAGCAAGAAAACTCAGAGGGAACCAAGGATCCCTCATTTCAATCCTGAACAACAAATATTCTCTATTGGCATTTTTTTTAATGAAGAAATGTATAAGAGGTTTCTAGTTATCAATTAATGTAGATCATTTCCTTTCTCTAATCAAAGAAGTTAATTTATCCATTTCAGATATTCTACCAAATTCACCAGCCATTCCTCCATAGTGGATTGAATTGGGGGGGGGAGCCTTATCAGTGGAGAGTTGAGACTAATAGACCCCACAATGGAACTAAGAGGCCAGGATTGTGTGGGAGATGGTGGTATGATGTTCCTGCTTGCAAAGAGAAAGGTGACAGGAGAGATTATATAAGCAAAGCAATGAATTGAGCAAGAAACCCTGATTGGCAGGATATGAAATATGTGATTGAAAGCGGAAAGGATGGCTAAGCACTGAAGATACCTACACATTCTTTTTTTTCCAAAATGAAATTGGAAAAGAGAATCTATTGCAGAAGAAAGGAAATTTTTGGAAACATTCCAAATCTCTGGATTCATGGCTGGTATGCAAGGCCCAATAAAACACACTGAGGATGGAGATAATAATAAAATATTTATTTCTGACCAAAAAAAGATGCTCAGGAATATTTTATGCCTCAAGCACAACAGCTCTCAAACCAACAAGTTTCACATACATTTTTGCAACAAGATACAAAGTAAAAACAAAGCTTTAAATTGTACAGCCTTCAGCCATAAAGTGATAAAGTTGGGATAATTCAGGATTCCCAGAATCCAAGATTCCCAGTCAATGATATGCTTGCCCTGCCTTTAATTCTATATCTACACTAAGTTCATGTAGTTACAAAACAAAAAGGCAACTGAACATCCCATCTACATCAGCTTCAGTCAGTCAGTCAATCAGTCAGTCAGTCAGTCAGTCAGTCAGTCAGTCAGTCAGTCAGTCAGTCAGTCAGTCAGTTAGAATGCAGTTCTCAATTGTCCCATTGGGTTAGACAGCAAAAGAAACTCCTGGGACATTTTTTTACCAAGAATATACCATATTTTTTGGAGTATAAGATGCTCCGGAGTATAAGAGGCTCCTTAGTTTTTGGGAAGGAAAATAGGAAAAAAAAATTCTGCCTCTGCCTACCAAGTATTCATCTGGCTAGTGTCCTTATCCTGGTCAGCTTTAACACACATTAGTTGGCTGGTTGTGAGTGTGTGCTGGGGCTGATAAACAGCTTAAGATAAGTAAGATAAGCAGTAGCTTTGGCAAAATGGGTTGCCACTTTGGGCTCTGCACCTCACATTTTCTTTCTTTTTTTTTAATTGAAAAGTTTTACAAAGAAAATTCCCCCCCCCCAATATTCCCCCCACCCTTTTTCCCTCCCCCCACCCTCCCCCCCAGACTTCCCAGAGCAAAATACAGGGTATTTCAATTAACAATCATAAGCTAAATTAGCCTAACTATTCTTAAACTACCAAATCCCCCCCCCCCTGAAACCTTAACTCCACGATGGATAACATCATACCTCTAAAGTTTAACATTCATTCATAAGCTATTTGATATTTTCTTGTCTGATACTTATTTTGAATATAATCAATCCATCTTCTCCATTCTGATACGTATCTTTCTTGTGTATAGTCCTTCAAATACGCTGAAATTTTTGCCATTTCTGCTAAGTTTGTTACTTTCAGTATACACTCATCAATAGTAGGCAAAGAGTCCTTCTTCAAATATTGCGCTACTAACAGCCTAGCTGCTGATATTAAGTTCAAAATCAGTTTAGTCTCTAATGCTGTACAATCCATCGTTATACCCAATAAAAACAATTGAGGAATAAATTTCAACCTTTTTTTCAGAATGTTCTGCATCACCCACCAAATTTTTATCCAAAATGCCTTGATTTTCTTACAAGTCCACCACATATGATAATAAGTTGCATCATCACATTCACATCTCCAACATTTAGCTTGCAAGTTTGGATACATACATTGTTGCAATATTTTCAGGATCAGACTCAATAATTAAAGTAAGAATAGTATGTTTAAATAAAGCTCTGTTTAATCACAGATGGCATTCTATATTCACTGAATATTCACAAATAGAAGCACTGAAAAATGGCATACAGCTCCTTATATATACAAGGGGAGGAGCTAGATATGGGAGTGGTTAGACATACATACATTAAGCAATGGAAATAAGTTAACTCTTGATATACTGTACAGATACTATTTACATGATGGAGAATAAAGCATTTACTTGTGACATACATGATAATTTTTTAGGGTCTAAATGCCCTAATCTATAAAACATTTTATAATAATTTTCTCTTAAGTTTTGTGCTTGGGTAAATTTAACATTTCTAACCCAAATCTTTTCCCATGTTTCTATCATCACTGGTTCCTGAAAGTTTTGTGCCCATTTTATCATACAATCCTTAACCAATTCCGTTTCTGAATCTATTTCCAATAATGCATTATACAACCTTTTAATATGCATTTGACTTTGATCTCTAATCTGTTTTACCAACTTTTCCTCATTTTGCATTTTGCATAGATGCCTCATATAATAGAATAACAAGGGTTAACATATACACTCCCTCCACCCACTTCCTCCTTAAACCCCTCCTTACCTTTGGTTCTGCCCCTTCAGTATTAAAGGGGCATCCTGCATTGATCCAGTGCTCTTCCTGAAGTAACCTGTGAATAGAAAAGAACATGTCAGTTAATAAAGACCTCCACTTTGATTAAACAACAAGTCTATGTTTCCTATTGAGTCTGATCCTCGAAATTACTCACAATATGGTAGCAGAGGATGGTTGGATGACTCAATAAGGAATTAAATATGTCAAAGAAGAGACCAAATACCAGGGCACATATCAAAGAGATGATGGCACATCGATCTCCAATTAACAAATCCTTGATGGAAACTGCAGAAGAGTTTGAAAATCCCACGACAGATGAAGAAGGAGAGATCCATGAACAAAGTGACCAAGAAATGGATGCACGAAGAAACAACAGCCTGAGACTGGACATTCTCAAACTGATAAGAATGCAGGGAGATGATGAAAGCCTTGTCGCGAACCTCCAAAACCTCATACAAGACCGAGAGGCAGCGAGAAAAGGCCACGATCCCACCCTAGAAGCTACAGACCACGAATCAGTAAGTGATCTGCCCCAAGCTGAAATACTAACAAATACAGAAAATAACGATCCCACGCAAAATCTTGAATGGTGGCCATCTTTAATCAGCCAGCCCACCAAAACGGAGAGGGCTCGCAACTTGGGCGTCCTCCTGGATGCACGGCTGTCTTTAGAAGAACATATGACGGCCGTGGCCAGGGGGGGGGTTTATCAGGTTCGCCTGATACGCCAGTTGCGTCCCTTTCTGGATAGGGACTCCCTATGCACGGTCACTCATGCCCTCGTCACCTCTCGCCTGGACTACTGCAATGCTCTCTACATGGGGCTCCCCTTGAGGAGCACTCGGAAGCTCCAGCTGGTCCAGAATGTGGCCGCACGGGTGATTATGGGAGCAACTTGGCGCTCCCATGTGACACCTTGCCTGCGCGAGCTGCACTGGCTCCCGGTGGTCTTCCGGGTGTGCTTCAAGGTATTGGTTCTCACCTTTAAAGCACTCCATGGCTTAGGGCCCGGCTATCTGCGAGACCACCTTCTGCCACCGATAACCTCCCACTGGCCAATTCGGTCCCACAGAGAGGGCCTCCTTAGGGTGCCATCGGTCAAGCAATGCCGACTGGCGGCCCCCAGGGGGAGGGCCTTCTCTGTGGGGGCACCCACCCTCTGGAACGAGCTCCCCCCAGGAATACGACTAATCCCAGACCTCCGTACCTTCCGTCGAGCTTTGAAGACCTTCCTATTCCAGCAAGCTGGCCTGGCTTAAAATTTTTTAAAGGGTTTTTAAGGGTAATGGGTTTTAATATTTCGGGAAGCCAATTGGATTTAATTTTGTTTTAAATTATTTTAAATTTTGTATTGTATGTATTTTAATTTGGCTGTGCACCCTAGATCCCTCTTGGATCAATTTCATCACGCACTTAGATACTCTCAGCTTAGGTCACCTATCCATAGAAAGCCTTTCAAACAAACTTATAGCTGAGGACAATCTAAGAAAGAGTCGCAATAACACATTTAGAGAACACAAGTCAACCAAAAAAGTATTCTTTCAAGATAGACGCCATGACACAACTGAATGCTATATTTGTGGATCTAGAGGACACTATAAGAGAGATTGTCCCAGAAACTCTAGAGAAAAATACAGACACTCATCAAGAGAAAGGTACAAACGTAGGGATTCCCCCAACCCCAGACACACAAGAGAAAGCAGGGACAACTCCAGGGACAGTAGATCTGGATCACTATATGGGGTAGAAGAACTCACAAAATTAAACAATCAGGATAGAGAAGACAATCTATGGCTCATAGATTCTGGGGCCAATAACCACACTACTTATAACAGACATCTCCTGTCATCGTTTACAGAAGAGCAATTTCTAATAAAAGTAGCAAATCAAAACGAAGTACAAGTGACAGGGAAAGGAAACATAATATTGCGAGGAATAGGAAAAATAGAGGGGGTATTACTAGTCCCAGAAATACCACATAATATTCTTGGTGCTCTCAAACTTAGCAAAGACTCAAACATAAAGATGACATTCAAAAAAGGAAAGGTATTCTTAAGTAAGGACAAAGAAAATATAAATAGAATCATAATCAAGGGAGGATTACCCTACTTATACACAAGTGAACACTATCCAATTAGGGTAAATGCAAGCATGGAGACAGACAACATCATTGAAACTAACAATAATGGAGCTGTCAAATCAGATGAGACAGAGACAGGGGATGATGATAGGGATATATCTAATGTTAACTGAGATTTGATGTTTTCTTTTTAAAAAAACTTTTTTTAAAAATCAATAAAGTATTATAAAAAAAAGGAATATATCTAAGGGAGACATGATTAATAACGGAAAAAAACACTAATAGGCAAACCCCTACACGATGATTGTTCACACATGCTTCATCGAAAACTAGGGCATGCCAGCTTCCCTGTAGTTCAGAAAATGAGTAACTTCACTGAAGGTGTTAAAATAAAGGATTGCGAAAATTATCTTGAATGCTCAGTATGCAAATGTTCAAAATTAAAAACTAAACCTAGGCCAAAGAAAGCATCACGAACCACCACACATATATTCAATCTAGTGCACATGGATTTGGTGGGACCCCTAAAACCGTCTATTAAATATAAAAAGAGATTTTTTTCTCACCATCGTAGATGATTATAGTCGCTACGGCTTTGTATATACCTTAAAGCATAAAAGCGAAGCCTTTCAAAAATTCAAGGAATTCTACAAGCGAGTAGAAACTCAACATAACATACAATTGAAACAAATAATGATTGATAGGGGATCAGAATTTTTGTCAAGGGAGTTCTCCCGCTGGCTCAGATCTAAGGGCATACTACACTTTACTTCGTCTCCGTTCTCAGCCTTTCAAAATGGTGTCGTAGAACGACAAAATTCCACCCTACAAACCATGATAAGATGCGCACTGGAGGATGCAGGAATAGGTAAACACTTCTGGTCTGAGGCTTTAGTATATTCTAATTACACACTCAACAGAACCTGGTCCAGCGTCATAGATAAAACACCCTATGAACTAATGTATAACAAAAAACCAAAAATAGAACATCTACATGTCTTCAGAGTCACTGCAGATGTCCACATTCTGAAACAATTACGACACAAGGGGGATAAAATATCTAGAAGATTAAGGTTCATGGGCTATGAACCAGGTACCAAGGGGTACAGATTCATAGATAGTAATAACAGATTTGTGGTATCTAGAACAGCCGTGTTCCATGAACAAGCAAACTGGTCTAAAATACACCTTAATGAGATACACCCTAAGCAAACAATAAGATACAATACACGAGATCATACTAGACAGAACTTGCAAAACATCACAAAAGAAAGGGGACCTAAGAATACACAGCTAAGAAACACTAACAAAGAATGGAAAGGTGAACATCCAAATATTAGAGTAGATTCACTTACTCAAAAAGAAGCCAAATACTTACATGACAATAACTCCACACCAGATAAGCCAGTCAGAGCCAATAGAAATCAATTACCCAAAAGATTTGAAAATTACATAATGCATGTACATTCTAACCCAATCACACCAAATTCATGCGGAGAAGTAATGAAACTTCCCCCTGAAGAAAGATTAAAGTGGGAATTAGCTATGTCAAAGGAAATGGAAAGCCTTAAGGAGTTAAATGTATTCACCCCCACCATAGTACCAAAAGATAAAACCACAATAGGTACTAAATGGATTTTTAAAATCAAAAATCTAGAGGAAGGTAAAACTTTGTACAAAGCACGATTGGTAGCGCAAGGATTTGCTCAAAGGTATCCAGAAGATTATACTGATACATATTCACCAACAGTGAGAGCAGAACTTTAAAACTGCATTAGTAATAGCTTCAGTACTAGACCTAGAAGTATACCAGTATGACATTCAAACAGCATACTTACACGTAAAATTAGACAAAGAAATTTACGTAAGAGCACCACCTAGTAAGGACAGGAATGAGGGTGATACATGGCTACTCAATAAAAGCTTATATGGTTTAAAACAGTCAGGAAAACACTGGTATGAATGTCTAGTTAAAGTACTCGAATCGATAGGGTTTACAGCGACCCCAGCAGACAACTGTTTATTTACCAAAAGAGAGGGAGATTCACCAGAATATGTACTGATATACGTGGATGACATTCTATACATTGGAAAACACAAAGAAAAACGTGATGCCTTTGCCAGCAAATTAGAAAAACAATTTTCACTGAAATCATTAGGAAAAATAAATAAATAGTTGGGAGTACAAATCACTTGAACACCCAAAGGATTCTGTCTATCACAAAAAGAAAAAAATATAGAACTGTTACACAAGTGCAATATGTCTGATGCCAAACAATGTGACATTCCCATGCAACCAGATTTTTTGAAAAATATGCATAACCTGTCACCCGAATTCAAATATAACACACTCTACAGATCTACCATTGGATCTCTCCTATATATAGCAAATTGGACTAGACCTGACATAGCTTTGCCTTTGAATTTATTGTCAAGACACATGGGTAAACCAACCGTGTATCACTGGGAAGCAGTAAAAAAGGTACTCAGATACCTGAAATACAGCTCTGACACTTGCTTATATTTAGAACCAAACAAACTTAACGAAATCACGCTCACATGTTATGCAGATGCCGATTGGGCTGGAGATGTAAAGAGCAGGAAGAGTACATCAGGATATATATTCTTTATTAATGGAAGTCCTGTACATTGGTATACAGGAAAACAAAACTTAGTCGCAAACTCAACTACAGAAGCAGAATATATATGTCTTTCAAAAGCTGCCCATAATCTCATTTAGTTTGAGGACCTGCTCACCAGTATTTGGTCAAGACCATCACAACCCATAATCATACATGAGGATAATAAAGCCGCAATTGAGATATCAAAGGCAGAAGCTATAGGACAAAGATCAAGACACATAGACATAAAACATAAACATGTAAGACTGTTATGAAAAACAGGATTCATCAAAATAGTACATTTTGACACAAAAGAGCAAATAGCAGACATTTTAACGAAACCTTTGTCAGGTAAACAATATGCTTATTTAGTATCTAAGTTATGCATTCGCATGTAAATTTTTGAACAAGAGATAAATTCAACCTTCACATATTCGGCATCTAGAGGGGGATTTGTCATATACATAGATGCCTCATATAATAGAATAACAAGGGTTAACATATACACTCCCTCCACCCACTTCCTCCTTAAACCCCTCCTTACCTTTGGTTCCGCCCTTTCAGTATAAAAGGGGCATCCTGCATTGATCCAGTGCTCTTCCTGAAGTAACCTGTGAATAGAAAAGAACATGTCAGTTAATAAAGACCTCCACTTTGATTAAACAACGAGTCTATGTTTCCTATTGAGTCTGATCCTCGAAATTAGTCACATGCATAACACCAATTTTTTGGTCTTCCCTCCATCTAGCTTGAAGCTGACCATACTGAAACCAAGTGTAAATTATCCCTTCTTCTTTTAATACATTTAAGGGTTTCAATTACAGTTTACCCCTTTCCATATAAAGAAGCTCTTTATAAGTAATCACCTCCTGTTTTTGTTCAATACTTATGTTTTCTATTGCATATATATTTGCCCATATAGGTATCTTGTAGTTTAACTTATATTGATACTTTTTCCAAACCCACAGCAAGGCATTTCTAAGTATGTGACCCTTAAACACCTTATCCACTATTTTTTCTTATAACAAGTAAGCATGCCATCAATATAAAAGATCATAACCTTCTATGTTTAACATTTTCTCTTCAGTTAAATTAAACCAATCACTAATTTGTGATAAAACAGCTGCTTCATAGTACAATCTTAAATTAGGCATTTTAAGACCTCCTCTCTCACGTACATCCTGTATAATTTTCAGTTTCACTTTTGGTTTCTTCCTGCCCCAAATAAAAATATTAACCCCTTTCTGCCACTCCCTCAAGTTGCCATCTTTCTTAAGCATTGATATCATTTGAAACAAAAATAAAAACCTAGGTAATACATTCATTTTTATTACTGCTATCCTTCCCAGTAAAGATAGTTGTAGCTTTTTCCAATTTTCCATTTCTTTCTGCACTTTTTGCCAAAGAACTTCATAATTGTTTTTAAATAATTTTGTATTTGAGGCTGCAATATATACTCCTAAATATTTAACCTTTTTAACTATTTCAAACCCCATTATTCTCCCTAAATCTTCTCTTTGAAATATGGACATATTTTTAGTTATCATCTTTGTCTTATGTTGATTTACTTTAAATCCAGACACCTTACCATATTGACCTATTATGTCCAAAATATGTGGAGCTGATTCTATGGGTTGAGATAAAGTAACAACCAAGTCATCTGCAAACGCTCTTAATCTATAATCTTGTTTTCTAATTACAATTCCTTTTATTTTATCAGAGTCACGTATCTTATTCAACAAAACTTCTAAAGTTAAAATAAACAACAATGTGAGGTAGACATGAGGTAAATATAGCAAATAAGGTGAATAAAATAAATAATCATTCCAAGTCAGGTACATAAATTCAGATCAAATCTATGAACTCTGAATAAACTTTGAGAGAACCTCTCTATTCACATTAAGTATACGTGCTTGTTAGAGGCAGCTGAACTCCATTATTGGTAAATATATCTTCTGATGAGGCCCAGCTGTCATCCATCAGGAAAGCTAAGAGTGGGGTTCTGGTGAATGACTGACTCGGATAAAGAAAAGAAACTAAGCAATTAGTTCATGGATGTCCCCATAATTACTTGACCTATGGCCCTGTGTCAAACACACTGATTCTATACATCTTCTTAATAGAATCAAAACTTCGGAAATTCAGATATATGTGAACATCTGAATGGATATACATGGGAGACAGAAGGTTACTTATTGTTTAAAGTATAGCCATAATTTCTGCATTTAAACATTACAGCACTTAAAGGACAGTTATAAAGTATAAAGTGATGGGTTAGTAAAAGTTGTAATAGTTTAATAATTAGTAATTGATGGAGTAGTGAAAATGTGTAGCCACAATAATTTTATTAACTAGTATGTAATAGTTTGGTAATTAGTAAAGTGTAATGTAAGTATAATGTATTTTTAATGTAACCATATATGGAAGCCAGAAGGGCTCATAGAACTCTTTGTCTTGAAAACATATATAAATCATGAAATCCTTGTTCAGTTTTGCTAGAACCAAACACTGCACTGAACCTTTGTGCAAATAAATGAATCTGTCTGACCCAGGAATGTGTTTCAGCCTTTCATTTTCCACAACAAATGGAGACAAAGGACAGCCCTGCCTTGTACCTTTCTCAATTTTAAAAACATCTGTTAAGCCTCCATTAACTATTATTTGTGCTGTTTGTTCCTGATATATTGCTCTAATTGATTGTATAAAGTACTCTCCAAAATGCATTTTTTCTATTATCTTGAACAAAAATTGCCAATTCAATCAATCAAATGCCTTCTCTGCATCCAAAAATAGAAATGCTGCAGGGACCTGGTTGTTTTTTTCCAGATATTCCAATGAATTTACAATTTGTCTAACATTATATTTCATTTGCCTCCCTTTTATAAAACCTGATTGGTCATTATGAATTGTTTGTTGCATAACTGGCATTAGTCTATTCGCTAATATCTTGGCAAAAACTTTATAGTCAGTGTTCAAAAGTGATATTGGCCTAAAATTTTCAGGTTTAATACAGTTTTGATCTTCCTTCGGGATCAGTGACACAAAAGCTGTTCTCCAAGAGGGTGGAACTCCTCCCCATAATTGAATTTTACAAAATAAAGCTCTAAGCGATTCTACCATTTCAGACTGTAAATTCTTGTAATAAACAGCTGTTAATCCATCTGTTCCCAGAGCTTTACCTGTTTTTAACTGCTTAATTGCTGCAATAATCTCCTCAGAAGTTATTGGCTGATTCAGGCCTTCCCTCTGTTCATTCAGGAATATTCTCTTCCTTTAAGTATCTATCTATATCTATACCTTGTATTGAATCACTAGCATATAACTTTGTATAAAATTCTAAGAAAGCATTCTTGATCATATTCTATTGATAAACTTCCTTACCTCTAAATTCTATCTTACCAATAACTTTTCAGCTTTAACACACATTAGTTGGCTGGTTGTGAGCGCGCACTGGGGCTGATAAACAGCTGAAAAAGCACAGCTGATTGTCAGAGGGAGCTCCACATAGTAAAGCAGATGAAGCGTGGAAGCGGTAAGATAAGACAGTAGCTTTGGCAAAATGGGTTGCCATTTTGGGCTCCGCGCCTCGCATTTTCAGCTTCCAAACGCTCCATTTGAGAGCTGTTCATGGCTGCGGGGATCATAAAAAGCACATCACCGCCCATCACTACCCAAAAACATGATGTGCAGAAGCCAAAAATGGGGCATGCTGAAGCCTAAAACATGATGCACAGAGGCCGAAAATACAATGTGCACAGGAAGCGATCAGTGGCGATGTGTTTTGGCAATCCTCGCAGCCTTGAATGGCTCTCAAACAGAGAATTTGGAGGCTGAAAATGAGAGCCATGGTCTGTGGCAATCTCTGCAGCCAGGAAGAGGATGTGCTGAGGCCAAAGAGTGGGGGCCGGCTGGTGGGTGGCCTACATTTGAAGTATAAGATGCACCCAAGTTATCAGCCTCTTTGGAGGGGGGGAGTGTGTTTTATACTCTGAAAAATAAGATAACTTTACTGAAGATTCCATGTAGGTACAGGAGAAAAGCTACTTCTAATGATTTCCTATCAAAATAGCATAGGAAAACTTTCCCTTTCCCCCCTGGACCTCCCATTGTCCATTGTCCACCATGCATTTGCACTTTCTTTGTTTTGGGAACAGTCTGTCTGCCTCGGACTTCCCCAGCTGGTGACCCTTGAGATATTGGATCTATCTCAGACTTCCAGTTGACACACTTGCATTCCAAATTTCCTTCCCAAGCCTCCCTTAGAAGCTTCGTTTCTGATGCTCTGTTTGAGAAGCCGGGTGGGGCTACATTTGGAGTATAAGACATACCCAGATTTTCACCCTCTTTTTTGATGGAAAAAGGTGTGCCTTATACTCCAAAAAATACGGTACATAAATAAATAAAATAGAGGAGATCCTGACTGTTAGCTTTCAGTAAGTCAGTTTTTGGGAATTAAATGATTCCCAAGATTAAGATTAAGTTTAAGCCTTGTGAAAAACAGGAAAACCCCATTACCGTTTTAAGGAGGAAACAGAGACTAAAATAAGCATAGGACAGAGTTTATTCTTTTATTCACTTTGCAAAGGGCCTTTCTCTCTGGAGGAGAGAAAAGATGAAAAGAAAACAAATTACACGGGTTATATAGTCTTCAGGATACATCAGAATACATGTCAATAAAGTCCGTTGGGAATCAGTTTCAGATCTTATATAACATATGTAGTACATGATCCACCCTGGAAATTCCCCAATTTCCCAACAGAAATACCCCTCAAAAACATCAATTGCGTACTTCCCTTTTCCTAGAACAGACAAACCTCAAAACAATCTCATTTCAGTACTTTTCCCAGAACATCAGCTTCCGTCAAAACAACTGCATGGTACATATTTCCTTCAAGGTAATCATTTCAGAAAATCCTTATTATGTTCTTTTTGTCTAGTTATATAATCAGGTTATACAAGGTAAAATAAGGCACTTAAAATGGCGTAACTCAGGTTATGCTTTTACAGGAATAATTCTTATATCTCTCACAAGCCTGTTACCAAAAATAGAAACAAGGCAAAGGGAAACTACAATGATCCCCAAATTTTCTTGATAGCAGAGATTCAATCTTAGCTATGCTGTCATCTCAGTTGATGTTTGAAGGGTGATCCACAGGAAATTTGGTGTATTTTTCAGTATTTGAAAAGAGCAAAATAGCGTTTACCATAAAGCAGATGTCAGGATTCCAACCGATGCCCTAATTAAATCATGAGCCTCGAGCCAAGCTTCAAAAGAAATCAAATTATTTATTAGGAGCTTCATGTCAGCACGTTCCAAGTGAAGCCAACTCTGACCCCATGTAATTTACGTTCCAGCTTTGACCCTGTTTTCCCCCTCTCCGCAAGGTGTGTCATCAATCACATTCTCCATCAAAGCAATTTTGCGGGTTATAGATATCACTCCTCTTTGGCCACTGTGGATTACCATGGAGACAGCCTTAACAGAGATATGGCTGGAATGTACTTTTGTTTTGACTGACATGCTGCCTCACCGCAGCTACAGAGTTAGTTTTCCCATCCCTCTTGCCAATGGCAACCTAAGAGTAGGCCAGAGATGCTTTCTGAGTTGACAGCAGATTCTTCTTCCATCAGATTCACTGATGGGAAGGAGAGGAAATAGGAGGGGAGGGACTGAAGGGAAGGGAAGGGAAGGGAAGGGAAGGGAAGGGAAGGGAAGGAAAGGAAAGGAAAGGAAAGGAAAGGAAAGGAAAGGAAAGGAAAGGAAAGGAAAGGAAAGGAAAGGAAAGGAAAGGAAAGGAAAGGAAAGGAAAGGAAAGGAAAGGAAAGGAAAGGATGAGGTTTTCTTGGAATCTCCTTTCCTGGATTTCTAGGGACAATCAAAATTCATGATTTGCAGGAGATATTTATGGAAGCAAAGTATTTAAGACTCAGGGTGAGATGCTACTCATTAGATTTTCATTTTGGCAGAGGGATTCAGATAGACTTTTCTACCTGTTGGATCAGTTTGAAAGAACCAGAGATGTCTCATGTTGAGCTTCTCTGTTTGAGGTTATATAGCATGGGAGAAATTTCTTAGAAACTCTTTGACTCTTTTCTTTGACTCTTCCAGGTAGAAAAGGGACATGTTGCATGAATGGATGGATGGATGGATGGATGGACATCTGGACATCTATTTGATTTGCATGCATTCAATTCCAGACAGATACACAGCAGCTCACAATAAAAAAATTAAGTATCCACCCTAAAACAGAAAGTTCTGAATATTAAGGAATGCACAGTAAGTTAAGGCCACATCAGCATCATAATGTTCAAAAGTCCACAGTAAGAAAACAGTAACTTCATCACATCAAAAGCACAACTTTATAAAATAAACCAGTCACATATAATAGCATCAAAGAAAAACAATTGGAAATCAACCCAGCAGAATGATAGGTGTCCCAAATGCCCACAGAACAATTTGGTTGTGGATGCTTTCTGGGAATCCACTACATTGAGTTACATTGGGACTTTTTCAGTTGGATCCCAGTTCACCCTGCAGGGAGGACTTTGCAAAACTCCCAGTTTCCCAACTAATTATTAGAATGATAGTGATTTCTTTCTTGCCTTCTTGCTAAATGTCAAGGGATTCTTTTTCCCTCTGGAAATTGTCTGAAGGAGGTCAACAGACTCAGCAGCAACACATTCAGCATCAGGAAAGTGAGTGTATTAGTTGTCTTGTCACCCTGGAAAGCTGGACTGAGCTTCATGGACACCAGGAGCTCTGCTTCTGCATTGGTCCAGTTTCCATCATTGGGGAAGTTCTCTCTGGACTTCATATTATATTAGAAAAGTCAGTCTTGCAGCAATCTGCTTTCAACGTCTCCAAATGCTTCTGCTCTCCTGATTCTGAGATCAGATTGAAGGCAGGGGATTCCTTCGGCTAACCCAGAAATGAACCCACTGCTTCTGCTTCTGATGGAGCTTTTGTTGCCCCAGGCAGCCTGTGGGATGCTCGACACCAAGTGCTTCTTGACTTTGGGAAGGGATGCAAGAGACCCACTCAATCATTACAGGCCAGGAGATCATCTCATCGGTGGGCTCTTCTCTGGAACAAGTATTCAAGAACCAGACCTGAAGAATTTCAGTTTGAGTCCTTCTAAAAAGGTTCATCAGTAAGTCTCAGGATGTTGATTGATGTTATGTTATGTTGCCTTTGAGGAAAAATGCGGAGGGAGTAAGGCAGTCAGGTTTTATTTTATTTTATTTTATTTTATTTTATTTTATTTTATTTTATTTTATTTTATTTTATTTTATTTTATTTTATTTTATTTTATTTTATTTTATTTTATTTTATTTTATTTTATTTTATTTTATTATTTTATTTTATTTTATTTTATTTTATTTTATTTTATTTTATTTTATTTTATTTTATTTTATTTTATTTTTATTTAGTTTGTCAAACATGTAAGAGAAAAGAGGTATAAGTATAGACATGAACACAGGAGATAAGTACGAATAAATGGGGATGGTAGGACAGGGATGGTAGGCACGCTGGTGCGCTTATGCATGCCCCCGTACAGACCTCTTAGGAATGGAGTGAGATCCACGGTAGACAGTTTAAGGTTAAAGGTTTGGGGGTTTGTGGAAGTAACCACAGAGTCAGGTAGTGCATTCCAGGCATTGACCACTCTGTTGCTGAAGTCATATTTTCTGCAATCGAGTTTGGAGCAGTTTACTTTACTTTGTATCTATTATTTGCCCGTGTATTATTGTGGTTGAAGCTGAAGTAGTCATTGATAGGTAAGACTTTGTAGCAGACAATTTTGTTTACTACGCTTAGGTCAGACTGTAGTCGGTGTAGTTCTAGATTGTCCAAGCCCAAAATTTCAAGCCTGCTGGCATAAGGTATTCTGTTGTGAGCAGAGGAGTGGAGGACACTTCTCGTGAAATACCTCTGGACTTGCTCAATTGAATTAATGTCCGATATACAGTGTGCATTCCAGGCAGACGAGCTGTATTTGAGAATTGGTCAGGCAAAGGTTTTGAATGCACAAGTTAACAATTCGATGTTAATAAGAAGTTTTGCAAAATTAGGTTAACAACTCTTAATGCCTTTTTGGCAATGCTGTTACAGTGAGCTCTGGGGCTTAGATCGTTTGAGATGAGTACTCCTATGTCCTTGACAGAGTGAGGTTAGTTAGTTACTTAGATCGACAGTCACATCTGTATACATTTTATTTTTTTTAATTTTTTTTATTAAAAAGTTTTACAAAAAAGAGAAAATTCCCCTCCATTCCCCCCACCCTTTACCCCCCTTCATCCCACCCTCCCCCCCCCCGACTTCCCAGAGCAAAATACAAGGTATTTCATTTAGTCAAACATAAACTAGATTAATCTACTTATCCTCAAAGTACTACCTCCCCCACTGAAACCTTAACTCCACTATCGATAACCAAATACTTCTAATACTAACAGTCATTCATAAACTCTTTGATATTTTCTTGTCTGATACTTATTTTGAATATAATCAATCCATCTCCATTCCGATACGTATCTTTCTTGCGTGTGGTCCTTCAAATACGCCGAGATTTTCGCTATTTCTGCTAGGTTTGTTACTTTCAGTGTCCACTCTTCAATAGTAGGCAAAGAGTCTTTCTTCCAATATTGAGCTACCAGCAGCCTAGCTGCTGATATTAAGTTCAAAATCAGTTTAGTCTCTAAAACTGTACAGTCTGTAGTTATACCCAATAGAAACAATTGAGGAGAAAATTTTAACCTTCTTTTCAAAATGTTCTGCATCACCCACCAAATTTTTATCCAAAATGCCTTGATTTTCTTGCAAGTCCACCATATATGGTAATAGGTTGCATCATTACATTCACATCTCCAACATTTAGCTTGCAAATTCGAGAACATACTTGATAATTTCTTAGGATCTAAGTGCCATCCATAAAACATTTTATAAAAATTCTCTCTCAAATTTTGTGCTTGCATAAATTTAACATTTCTGACCCAAATCTTTTCCCACGTTTCCATCATCACTGGTTCCTGAAAGTTTTGTGCCCATTTAATCATACAGTCTTTAACCAATTCAGTTTCTGAGTCTATTTCCAGTAATGCATTATACAACCTTTTAATATGCATCTGACTTTCATCTCTAATCTGTTTCACCAAATTTTCCTCATTTTGCATAACCCCAATTTTTTGATCCTCCCTCCATCTAGCTTGGAGCTGACCATACTGAAACCAAGTAAAAATTATCCCTTCTTCTTTTAATTCATCTAGAGATTTCAATTGCAACTTGCCCCTTTCCAAAAGAAGAAGCTCTTTATAAGTTATCACCTCTATTCTATTCTTTGCTCTGTACTTATATTTTCTATTACATGTCTGGGGTTTGCCCATATAGGTATCTTGTAGTTCAGCTTATATTGGTACTTTTTCCAAACCCTCAACAATGCATTTCTAAGTATATGACCCTTAAACACTTTATCCACTTTTTTTTCATACAACAAATAAATTTCTTCCTGCCCCAAATAAAAATATTAACCCCTTTCTGCCACTCCCTCAAGTTGCCATCTTTCTTAAGCATTGATATCATTTGAAACAGAAATAAAAACGTAGGTAATACATTCATTTTTATTGCTGCTATCCTTCCCAATAGTGATAGTTGTAACTTTTTCCATTTTTCCATTTCTTTCTGTACTTTTTGCCAGAGAATTTCATAATTGTTTTTATACAATTTTGTATTTGAGGCTGCAATATATATTCCTAGATACTTTACCTTTTTAACTACTTCAAACCCCGTTATCCTCCCTAACTCTTCTCTTTGAGTCACAGATAGATTCTTAATTATCATCTTTGTCTTGTGTAAATTTACTTTAAATCCAGATACTTTACCATATTCAGCCACCATATCCAACACATAGGGAGCCACCTCTATAGGCTGAGATAAAGTAAGAACCAGGTCGTCTGCAAATGCTCTTAATCTATAATCCTGCTGTCTAATTACAATTCCTTTTATTTTGTCAGAATCACGTATCTTATTCAGCAAAACTTCTAAAGTTAAAATAAACAACAGTGGCGACAATGGACAAGCCTGCCTCGTACCTTTCTCAATTTTAAACACATCTGTTAAACCTCCATTAATGATTATTTGTGCTGTTTGTTCCTGATATATTGCTCTAATTGAGTGCATGAAATACTCCCCAAAGTGCATTTTTTCTACTATTTTAAACAAAAATTGCCAATTCAATCAATCAAATGCTTTCTCTGCATCCACGAATATAAATGCTGCAGGGACCTGATTATTTTTCTCCAAATATTCCAATAAGTTTATAATTTGCCTAACATTATATTTCATCTGTCTCCCTTTTATAAAACCTGATTGGTCATTGTGAATAATTTGTTGCATAACTGGCATTAGTCTATTTGATAATATCTTAGCAAAATTTTTGTAATCCGTGTTCAGAAGTGAGATTGGCCTAAAATTTTCAGGTTTGGTACAGTTTGGTCTTCCTTCGGAATCAATGAAACAAAAGCTGTTCTCCAAGAGGGTGGGACTCCTCCCCTTGATTGAATTTTACAAAATAGAGTTTTAAGCGGGTCTACCATTTCAAGCTGTAAATTCTTATAATAAACAGCTGTTAGTTCATCTGTTCCTGGAGCTTTCCCTATTTTTAACTGCTTAATTGCCGCAACAATCTCCTCCGAAGTTATTGGTTGATTCAATCCTTCCCTCTGTTCCGACGTTAGTTCCAAGATATTCCCTTCCTTTAGATATCTATCTATATCTATACCTTGTATTGAGTCACTAGCTTTTGTATAAAAGCTTTGTATATAGCTTTGTATAAAATTCCAAAAAAGCCTTTTTAATCAAATTCTGTTGGTAGACTTCCTTACCTCTATATTCTATCTTACTAATGACTTGTGCTTTCTGTTTTTTCCTCAACATGTAGCCCAACCATCTACCTGGTTTATTGGAATTACAAAATGTATTATGTTTAGCATATTGTAAACTAGTTGCCACTTGATCAGCCATTAGCATATTGAATTGCCCTCGTAGTATGTTTATTGTTTCTTTTACTTTCTTATCTGCTAGATTAGATATAAGTATTTGTTCTTTCTTTTTTATGTCTTCCTCTATCTCTTTACGGTTCTTCTGTTGTTTTGATCTATATTTATTATTCATATGTATTAAGATACCCCTCATGTAAGCCTTACTAGCATCCCAAACCATTTCCATAGGAGTACCCTTATTCATATTAATAACAAAAAATTCTCTCATCTGTTTTTTAAGCTCCTTTACATTTTCTTTATATCTGAATAAGTTTTCATTCAACCTCCAAGACCTTCCTTCTCCCCTCTCCTGTTCAAATTCAATCCAAACTGGACTATGATCAGTTAAAGTTCTTGGAAATATCTTCGTCTTCTTCACCCTGGAAATAAAATCATTTGTGATTAGTATAAAATCAATCCTGGAGAAGGATTGATGTCTATCAGAAAAAAAGGTGAAATCTTTTCCCTCCAGGTTACGTTCTCTCCAGATATCTCTCAATTCTATATCTTCCATTATATCAAAAAAAGATTTAGGTAATTTTGCACATGCTGAAGTCTTTGATAAGCTTTTTTTATCTTTCTGTGTATCAATTACTCCATTTCAGTCACCCATTAGTATAAAAGATTTATAATCCCACTGTATTATTTTAGTATGTAAAAGTTTATAAAACTTGTCTTCTTGCTGGTTAGGGGCATATATTCCGATAAGAAGCATTTTTCCAGACTGTGTCAATAACTCAATTGCAATATAACTTCCTTGATCATCTGCCTCAATTAAGTTAGCTGATAGTCCTCTCCTTACATATATAACTAGTCCATTTTTCTTCTCTGGCGCTGATGCCACAAAGTTTGTACCTAATCTTGAATTTATCAAATATTTTTGGTCTGATAATCTAATATGTGTTTCTTGTAAGCAAATAACATCATTGTTAAATTGTTTCAAGTAATGAAATACTTTCTTTCTTTTTTGTGGAGAGTTTAGGCCATTAACATTCCAAGATAGGAATTTAGTTACCATCTTTAGCCTTTCGAAGCCTTGCGAGCACCAGCTGAAGCTCCTCCTCCACCTTACTCTTCGGACTAGCTCCCCCCACTGCTTCTGTTTTTTGTACTACTTGAGATGAATCTTGAGATTGTTGCCCTTTTGGTTGTTGTTGTTGCAATTTATAAGTTGCTCAGGTCAGTCGTTGTGTTTTCGGCTCTCCATTCTTAGGTGGTTCCAAGGTTGGGGGTAAACCCCCAAGATCCAAATCTTCTTCCATAATAATTCCTCCAGCTGCAGCTTCAGCGTAAGTTTGTATCTGTTTTCCATCTTTTCCTTGTTGTATCATCTCCATTTTCTTCTCTCCCCCCCTGGTGAGGGTGGGTATCCATCCTGTAACACGTTTACATAAAAATCTTTTGCCTTCCAAATTGTGTTTAATCAGTATCTTTCTCCTTTATAAGTCACTATTAAACCAGTTGGAACATCCCATCTATATGCCACCTGTTGATTTCTCAGCTCATTAACCAAAAAGCCAAAGTCTTTCCTGCTCCTCAGCATCTTTGGAGGAATCTCTCTCAAAACCACCACCTCCTGCCCAGCCACCTGAACTTTAGTATTGTAAGAAGCTTGTAAAATTTCATTTCTGATCCTCCTATAATGTGGTGAAATAAATCACCACTTCTCGTGGCAGCTGTCTTTGTTTTGCCAACCAGGAATTAACCCTGTAAATTTTGTCAATTTGAAATGCCACATCTTCTGGTTTTTCTTTAATTATCTCAGCCATATCATCAGCACAAATGTCTTTTAAATTTTCTTTGCTATTTTCCTTCAGGCCTCTCAGTCTCAAGGGCAACCTCCATAGATCTGTATTGTAACATTACCAATTCATCATCCACTTTTTCTGTTCTAGTCATAACATCACCCATTTTGCTTTCCAGATTTAAATTGGCTTCATTAATTTCCTCAACTTTCCCATCAAGCTGAATAACAAGATTTGAAAGTCCTGATACAGCAAAAACGATGTCATCTCTTATTTTATCATGCTCCTTTGCAACTGCTCCCTTGATTGAACCTATATCTTCCTCTATTTTCTTAAATTTCCCTTCAACAAGTAAAGTTAAATTGTTCATTGCTTCTCTCATTGCTATTGCTTGATTGTTCATGGCTTCTTTCATAGCTTCCTTAAAATCATTAAGTGCTGCTTCTTGACTCTGGGTCTGGCTCTGTGAATCAGCCGGAAATTGCGCTTTCTGTGTCACCACTGACACAACTGGGGAGCCTCCCCCTCCTTTAACAACTCCTGGTTTCACTTGCTTAGAAGCCATTTTTTTCCTTTTTTTTCCTTCACCCCCCCGCCTTTTCTTTGAAAGTGACAAAGTCTTTAAATATGTTAATTTAAAGTCTCTGAGTTGCCAGACAAAGTAGTTTTTTTCCCTTTGTTCTCTTCCCTCCACAATCTCCGTTCCCAGCAGTTAATAGGCAGCTAATCCACTCTCCCAGCGCAAAGTTCTCAAACACTTTCGTTTCAGGCTTTCACTTTCAAAGCCCTGAGAAAGACGCCATCTTCCGCCTTCAGCTCAGGATTCAGATCGAAACAAAGTAACTTTGGAGTTAAGCTCTGTATTTTTAAGGCTTGTTCTCTTGTTTTCCGCTCTGCCTGCACTTGGGATCAGTCAAACTCACATTTTAAAAGCAGGATCGGATCACGGCTTCTCGCCCTGCTTTTGCAGGTATGTCCTGGCTCTGGAGCTTCTTGGTGGGCTGTCTGAGGAGCTCACACCCTCCAAGCCTCTGGAAATGATCCAGAGAGCTTTTGGTGGGCTCTACTCTCACCCACCAGCTCTCCTCTCCTTCTTTTCCCGAAGGAGAGTTTTTTCAGCCATTTGACAGCTGATTTGCGCTGTCAAAATGGCTTTTACGGAGACACAGGGCTGGTGGTCATAAATGACCGTCCCACGGAGCCTGCGGTGCCAACAGGAAGTTAGTCACATCTGTATACAAATGGCATGAAGTGGAACACATTCAGCAGATGAAACAAAAGCAAGCTTTAATGCTCAGCACCCTTGTCCAACTGATCTCTACATTGGTTTTTATTTATTTATTTTATTAAATTTATATACCACTGTACTCCTGAAGGACTCAGGGCGGTGAACAGCCATAAGATAAAATACACAAAATACAAACGTTAAAATACATTAAATACTTTGGCCCAAACAGATTTAAAACAATCCAATTTATAAACAAATTGAAAAGGCAATTTAAAAGAAAAGTCCAGGCCACATGGACAACTTGCTTTCATCTTTCAAGGTGATTAGCTTGGGAGGTCATGGTTATGGTCTCAGCATGGCCATCAAAGAAAAGGACAGGAGGCTCTAATTGGTCAGTCCCAATTCAGAGAAAAGGCTGATTTCTGTTCTGAGTCTTTCCTAGAAGATAGCTCTCTATCAGAGTCTCCTTTGGACAAGATCGGCGGCATTTAAATCTAATATTATTATTAGCATCTGGTGTGGCTACAATAGCCAGGAGATGACAATCCTATTGTAGAGTAGTAGTTTCTAGTCTAATACCCTGCACAATCAGGAGACCCTATACCTGTGTTGGCGAACCTATGGCATGCGTGCCGGAATTGGCACGCAGAGCCATGTTGCCTGGCACGCGTCGCATCACCCATTCCTCTTCCGGGTTTCCAGGGCATGCATGTGCACCAGCCAGCTAGTCTGCAGGTTACTGGTGCGCATGCATGCATGACAATCAGCTGGCCGGGTGGAAGGGGGTTGTGGTGGGAGGGATCCACTGTCTGGGGCTTTCCTGTCCACACCGGAGCAGGATGTCCAGGGAAAGAGATTAAATCCTCTGGCCATTGCTTCTGGCAGCGCAAGAACCATCCCTGCCGGGTGGAAGGGGGTGGGGGTGGGAAGGATCCGCTGTTTGGGGCTTCCCTGTCCGCACTGGAGCAGGATGTCCAGGGAAAGAGATTAAATCCCCTGGCCATTGCTTCTGGCAGTGCAAGAATAACCGCTGACGGGTGGAAGGGGGTGGGGGTGGGAAGTATTTGGATCCTTCCCATCCCCACCCCCTTCCACCCAGCGGCAGCAGTTCTTGCGCTGCCAGAAGTAATGGCCAGGAGATATAATCTCTTTCCCTGGACATCCTGCTCCGGTGCGGAGAAAGGGAAGCCCCAGACAGCGGATCATTCCCACCAGCCCCTTCCACCCAGCGGCGGCAGTTCTTGCACTGCCAGAAGCAGCAGGCTGGGACTTCAATCCCCTCCCCCGAAAGCTCAGACTTCTCAGGCCCAAAACAGGCCATGGTGGGAGGGTGGGCGCACAAAGCGCATGTGGGGGACTGCACATGCATAATGCAGAACGCATGCATGGGCAAGTGTGCATAATACGGGGAGCATGCGTGGGGTGTCATGTGCTCATGCGCATGGGTGGGGGGGGTCGCATTGCATTATGGGTCCTGGCATGCGCACGTGTTATCACGCACATACACACACACTTCCGGCACGCAATGGGAAAAAGGTTCACCATCACTGCCCTATACCATTCCAGACAAATGGCTGTCCAGACTCTTCTTAAAAACCTCCAGTGATGGAGCATCCACAATTTCGGGAAGGAAGCCCTTCCACCAGTTAATTGCTTTCACTGTCAGGAAATTTCTCCTTAGTTCTAGTTTGGTGATTTCACTGAATGTAACATCATGGCGAAATCCATGTATCTTTTCAGGAAAGCAAGTGCGATGTACTGGAAAATTCTGTCCTTCCTTTTTGCCATTCAGGAAATCAACAAAGATCCTCTTCTCTTGCCCAACCTGACCCTGGGTTATAACCTCCATGACAACTTTCGAGACAGAATAATGACTTTGGATGGTCTGTTGGATTTGCTTTCCACTGGAGAGGCCAATGTTCCCAACTACAGCTGTGGAAGGAAGAGAAACATGCTGGTTCTGCTGGAAGAGACCAACTCTGATATATCCATCCTTATGGCTGCCATATTGGGCATCTACAAAATGCCACAGGTATAGAGCCAGTGAATGGCTGCAAGTTTATGCCAGAGCAGTTCAAGAAGATTTTCTCCTTAGAAATGTTAATTAAGCATAGATTAAGATGAAGAATTAATCTTTATGTCACCTTTCAGTCTCTCAGAGAGACAAGAACAAATATTGATATCTCGGCTAATCCCCATTCTCTGTCTGTCTCTCGTGTATTTACTACTAATTTGTGTGTACTATTTACCACTAATTTGCATGTATGTCCACCAGTCTAGGTTCACCCCTTGTTCCTGAAGTGCCACTTTTGTTTTTAGCTTCCCAGTCGTATCTAATATTTCTTTGTAGGTCAATTTTTTCTCTGGGTTATACAGAATCGGGTAAGTCACAGCTTCCACAGGTGAAACCCAGAGTGGTATGTTATTATAATATGTTTTCCTAATTTCCATCCAGCTCTCAATCAGGATTCCTCGCACGTGGTGTTTTATAAAGTATGCTGGAGGTTTGCCTCTCTCCCACCAAAGGGGGGCATGCCACCCCTGTTGGAGATCGTGACCTTCGATTGTTAGCAGATGTCTCCTTTGTAGTGTAATCCATTCACGAATCCAAACCAAAACTGCCGAATTATAATACTTCCAATTTGGGACCCCTAACCCACCTTGTTCTTTCGGTTTCTGCATCACCTTCAACCTAATTCGAGGCTTCTTGCCCTGCCAAATAAATCTATTTGTGGCCCTGTCCAAATTCTTAAAGAAGATTTTATCCAACCTAACTGGGGCTGTTTGAAAGAGAAATACCATTCTGGGCACTGCGTAGGTCTTAATTAAGGCTATCCGTCCCATTACTGACAGTTGTATCTTCCCCCATTTCTCCAAATCTTTGTCTAGTTGTTCAATTAATTTTAAATGGTTATCCACCTTTATTGATGAACATCTATCAGACAGCCAAATCCCTAAATATTTGACTTTACAAACTACCTGTAGGCCCAAAGTATTTTGTAATTCTAATTTTTGTCTTTCTGTCATATTCTTTGCTATAATATTTGTTTTTGTCCTATTTATTTGTAATCCAGCTACTTCACAAAATTTCTGCATTATATCGATAAATCGCCCTCCGGAGATTAGTCGTCTGCGTATGCCTGGACCTTATATTATTGTTCTCGGATCCTTAGTCCTCTTATGCTCACCTCTTGTCTTATTATCCTAAGCAGAGGTTCCAGCATGAATATAAACAGTAATGGGGAGAGTGGGCAGCCTTGTCTCGTTCCCTTCGCTATCGTCACCTCCTCCGACTTTTCTCCATGAACCAAAATATTGGCCTTCTGTTGATTATAAATTGCCTGGATTGCATTAATGAAATAATCGCCAGCCTCCATCTGTTTCAGTTGTAATATTAGATAATTCCAGTTGACCCTATCGAAGGCTTTATGGGCGTCCAAAAAGAGGAACGCCGCCTGCTTCTCAGGGTGGGCCTTGTAATATTCCAGGGCATCTATTATAATCCGTACATTATCTTTCAACTGTCTAGCTGGCAGGAAACCATTTTGATCTATGTGTATAAATTCACTAACGTATTTCTTAAATCTAGCTGCCATTACAGCTCAAAAATTTTATAGTCGGTGTTTAAAAGTGAGATAGGTCTATAGTTTTGTAGAAGTGTTTGGTCCACTCCTTCCTTAGGTATTAGAGAGATATAGGCCTCTCACCATGATTTGGGGGCCTTAGATTCCATCAACACCATATTAAAAATTTCCTTCATATATTTTATATACAAATCTGGAAAGGTTTTATAGATCTCTGCAGGCAAGCCATCAGTGCCAGGGGTTTTACCAGTCTTCTGCCTCTTGATCGCAATCTCTATCTCTCCTTCTGTAATCTCCTTATTCAACAACTCCTTCACTGATTCTGGGAATTTGGGAAGATCCAACTATTCCAAATATACCTTAATTTTCTCATGCGGCACTTGCTCACTAGCATACAGTTGTGAAAAGAATTCCTGTGCGATCCCTTTTTTCCATTCATTATCTACCCATACGACTCCCGTCCTGTCCTGTAATTGATCTATCTGCCTACTTTCCCTTACCTTCTTTAGTTTATAAGTAAGCCACTGGCCGGCCCTATTGTCATGTTCAAAGTGATGCTGTCTGGCCATTCTAATATTATGTGCTATTTCCTCCTGATCTAGTAACATGAGTTGATGTTTACTTGTGTCTACTGCTTCCTTAGCTTTAGCATCTAGTGGGTTAGTCTGTAAATTCCTCCCTGCATTCCGCAGTTTCGTTGTCCATATTTCCCTCTCCTTAAGTTTCTGTCTTTTCTTCCCCACAGTGTATTTAATTGCTAACCCTCTCATATAGGCTTTCGCTGTATCCCACAAAATCTGTATCGAGGTTTCCTTATTGTCATTGACCCTAAAGAAGGCTTCCATTTCTCTCTTTACCATTTGTTGAAATTCCATCTCCGTTAAAATGCTTGCTCTCAACATCCACCTTTTATTTCTTTTAATTATATCCCTATTCCACCTAACCAATAATGGACTATGGTCTGCCCAGGTATCAGGTTCCATCTCTATCGCTACAGTTCTGGTCTTTAAATCTGTAGTTGCCCACATCATATCCAGCCTCGACCAAGATTTATGCCTGGGAGAGAAGAAGGCATATTGATTTGTCTGAGGGTGGAACGTTCGCCATAGATCCGTAAGACCTAACTCATCCTTCATATCTGCATATACTTTGGGAAATATTCTCCTATTTTCTCTCTTTTGAATATTTCCCGGTAAGTAGTCCAAATCCCTGTCAATTACTGCATTAAAATCACCCAGTATGGTTATATGATCATATTGCAACTCAATAAGTTTTTGATATACCTTTTGATAGAAATCAGACTGTCCATTATTTGGGGCATATATTCCCACCAAAAGGACCGTAGCCAGCCTATACATATCTCCAGCATTAAAATTCTGCCCTCATCATCCATATAGATTAATTTAGATTCCAGGCAATTCCTAACATAGAAGGCCACACCTCTTTGCTTCTCGTCAGCTAATGTAGCATACAGCTTAGCAAGTTCAGGACATTGCAAAATGCATTCACATTGCTTTTTAATATGCACTTCCTGGAGGCATATGACATCCATTTTTTGTTTTATTAAATTCTTAAAAACCCGCCCTCTCTTCAGCTGTGCATTCAAACCATTTATATTTTGTGAAAACAAACATATTTCCATCCCCCATCTTTACTTATCTGCATTCTTTGCTCTAGTTCTCTGTCTAGTTACCCGTTGGTTAATCTCCTCTTCTTCTACTCTTACTCCTGCTGCTCCTTTCTCCTCCTGCCCTCCTTCCTGACCCTTACTATCTGCCACATATTCACTTTCCCTTCCTCCTTCCCTTTCCCAAGTTGCAAATTCACTTTCAAGAAATTCATCAGCTTCTTGCGGGGTTTCAAGACGTACTCTCTTCCCCTGCCATGTCACCATCAGCCCATCTGGAAGTAGCCATTTATATCTCACATCATATTTCCTTAGTTGTGTTGTCAATGCTTGGTAGTTTCGTCTTCGATCTCGCACCTTCTTCAAAAGCTGTCTCAAAATAGTGACCTGTTTGCCAGCATATTTTATCACCTGGTCCTTCGATCTCTGATATACATCCTCTCGTAACGATCCCTTACTAAATTTTACATGAACTTCCCTCGGAAGATTCTGTCTCCTGGTAAATGATGTAAAAATCCAGAAACATTCATCAATGCCATTGTGTACCATTTGCGTGTCTTTCTGCAGCATCCCTGCGACCATCTCAACCATCTTATCTTCCAAGTTTTCTTCTGGCTCCTCCCTAATATTTTGAAATCTCAGGATGTGGGCAGACTTCTCAATCTCAAGCAAAACTATATCATCTTCAAGCTGCTTATTGACCAATAGCTGTCGCAACTCATGCCTCTCTATCACCGCCTCCACTGTCTCCACCTTTGTAGCTACCTCCTGGATCTTGCCCTCATGCTTTTCCATTGTCACACACACTTCATTCAATCTCTCAGAGATTTGTTTCACTTCCCCTCGCATACCTCCCATCTCCTGTTTCAATTCAGTCAAGCCCTTCGCTGTGGCCTCCTGTTTTTTTGTCATAGTTTCCTGTATGGCATATAGTAAATTCTGAATTCCTTGGAGCGTAGAGGTCTTCTCGGCCACAGCTACTGCCTCCATAGATTTATGCAGAGAAGGAGGAGTCGTGATTGGTGCCATAGCTGCTGTTGATATTGGGAGCTTCTTTCCGGTTTTAATTGAGGAGCTAGACATTTCTGTTAAGCAGAGGAGCCTCCTCCAAAGTAGCATATAACTAAGATGAACCCAAGGGTATTAATTATTACTCTACCCTGTCCCAATAGGTAATAGATGTTCTAGTCTATTAATGAGTTACTTTGGTATTTAGTCACTTATCTATGTTGCTCCCTATCCCCCCTTCAATATTCTGAAGTAGTTAATAATAATTAGTCAATTTAATGTAGTAATCAATTAATCTGTTTAGTATTAGAATAATGTTAGATCAGCTAATTATCTAATTGGTACTTTAGAATTAATTAATACTCTAAACAAATCAGTTAGTTCACTTAAACTTAAATCACACTTATAAATTTAACACTTAGTTTTCCAAAGCCAATATATCCTGACAAGTTACTTATACATTCAATCAGTCCATTAAGAGAAATGATCTAAGAGTCAGTAGGTAAAGCAAAGTTACTCTTGACAAAGGAGTTCAAAAGAAGAAGCACTGTTCACATTGAAATATCAACGTGCTCAGATTTTGCACTATGCAGGTTCTTAGGAAGCATCAGCTTTTCAGAAAATGGGATCTGGATTTCTTCTTAACATCCATTGTTGACAGTTACGTTTTCTGCATTTGAAAAAATGTGAAACCCCCCCCCCCTTTTTTTTTAGTTTGTTAGTTGTTTAGCTTTTAATCTGTCAATGGGTTTTAATTTGAATTGTTTTAAATTTGGGCCAAAGTATATAATTCTTTTAATAATTTTAAATTTTGTATTGTTATGTGTTTTAGTTCTGGCTGTGCACCGTCCTGAGTCCATCAGGAGAAGGGCAGTATATAAATTGAATAAATAAATAAATAAATAAATTTCTGATCCCCTATTAAATCCACCAAGGTAGGCTGGAATCTTCCAGCCACTACCTAAGCTCTGACATTATCTTTTCAGGATCTAATAGGTCTTCTTCTTCTGCCATATCCATCATCGGACGTTGGTGATCATGTTGGCAATCCTATTTTTGTCAACAGCCGCATAAAAAAGTGCTGCTGAGTTTTGTCCAAACCAGTCCATTAAGTTTTGAAGCCATGATGTTCTTCTTCTGCCTGGACCTCATTTGCCTTCAATCTTTCCCTGGAGGATTAAGTGAAAGATGCCATATTTTTCTGGGTGTCACATCACATGTCCAAAATATTCTAATTTTCGCTGTTTAATGGCTTTGATGATTTCCCTTTGCTTTCCCAGGCGGCTTATCACCTCCTCATTTGTGATTATTGTTAACCCAGTTTATAAGAAACAGCCATCTGTAAATCCACATTTCTTTCTTTTTTTATTTTAAAAACAAGCTTTATTAAACATAAAAAGATAAAATACCATATCATGTACACATAAAATACATTTGTGGTAATACAAACAACATTACTTACTAAAACTAAAACAACAACAACAATAAAAGAAGAAAGTGACTTTAGTCACACATCCGTTATCTTGTTAAGGGTGCCTAATTGTTAATTTTATTGTCATACAGAATTTTACATTTATTCTCATTTCTTTGAGTTATCCAATTGTATCATCTATGGATAAATTAACATTTGAGTTAAAAGATAAGGTAGACTCAAAATATTATACGGCGTGGAATAGATGGTAAATCCACATTTCAAATGCTTCTCATTTCTTCAAGTGGTTTTCTGTCAGAGACCAACTCTCTACTCCATAGAGCAGGATAGTAAAAGCCCCAAATAAAACATAAATCTCCTTTTTTTCCCTCCAGATCAGCTACACTTATATTTCACCAGTCCTGAGTGATAAAACTCAGTTACCTTTTGTCTACCGGACCGTCCCCAAAGAAGGTGCTCAAAACCTGGGGATTGTTAAACTGCTGCTGTATTTTCGATGGACATTCATTGGCGTCTTTGCTGCAGACACCGATAATGGAGAACATTTCATTAGGACCTTCGTTCCAGTGCTGTCTCAGAATGGCATCTGTGTTGTTTTTTCACAAATCATATTATTAGAAGATGAGAACTTCAAGTATCTGATTTCTGTTTTCAACCTGTGGGCCCAAATCAATGTATTTGTTTATTACTCAGAGTTTACGTTCGTCGAGGGAGCCTTTTTCCTAGAAGACATATTAAATTCCTTGCGAAAGCCTATTGAAGGGAAAGTTTGGATCATAACTGCTTTGTGGGATCTCACCATTGAATTATCATATAATACTTTCTCTTTCAGATACACCCATATCATTTTTTCTTTTCTTATCCAGACCAGCCAAAGGACCAAATTTGACGATTTCCTTGATTTCTATTTTTTTATCGAAGCATTTATGACTAAGAAATTTCACTGTTCATATGGGAAGCCTGCCTTGTCTGTGAAAGGCTGGACAAGGTGTACAGAGAAAGAGAACTTGGAGACTCTACCTCAGCAGAAGATTGACAGGATCTTTTCTCTAGATAGCTCCTTAACTTACAATTCCATCCAGATTGTGGCACATGCCTTAAATGTGGTCAATTCACCCCGATCCCAGAAGACAAGGATGGAGAGAAAAGACAAGGTGGAAGTTAAAAGCATTCAACCATGGCAGGTATTTCCTTATCGGTTCCATATATGTTGTTAAGGGTGACATCTAGATGATGAACATTGTGAAACACTCTTTGAGAAATGTCATATACATTGACAAAAAATACCTTTTGTGACTCATTTTCATTCATAAGAACCCTTGTCCTCCTCTTTCATATACAGATATATATGTTTTCTGAGGTTTTCACTGGTGTTTGTATGTAGGTCTTTGGTTATTCAGGTTTTCTCCCACATAAAATTGGAAGTGTCTTGGTGACGTTTTGATGAAGTCTCATTCGTCATCTCAGGCTGGTGTTTTCGGCTTCATGCTTCTAGGGGCAATGTGTGATCGTAGCTGTTTCTTCCTTTTAACTGCTAGTGGGGGTGTGAACTGATTGGGTGTGAGCTTGGCTGTGATCTGATTGGCTGGGGGTGTGTTCTGTTTGGGTCGGGCTTGGTTGGGCTTTGGTTAGTCTGAGTTGCAGGGGGATTTGAGCTGGTGAGCTGCGTTGCTGTTGTTTGGCTTCGCATTCGTGTTCATGCCACATCTTTATGTTGGGTGTCAGTCTGCTTCATGTATGGATTGGAGGGGTTTAAAGTGGCTAATGATCCAGCTGCGGCCTGGCTTCTAGTCTGTGGTCATGCCTCATCATCGGTGTAGGTTTGAGTCTGCTTTCCGCGTGGATGTGTGGTGGTGACATCCTGTGTGGCCCTTGTGATTGTGGGTTTGGAGTCATTCCTCGTGTTAGGGACTTGTTTGTCAATAAGGGCGGGTTGCCAAATGGCTGGTAGGCGGGAGGTATCATCTCGTTTATTCATGCTGTGTGGGCGTTTTTCTATCTCGATGGCTTCTCTGATTATTCTGCTGTTAAAGTGTTCAGTTTTGGCAATAGTTCTGGTCTTTTTAAAGTCAATTTCATGTCCTGTGGCTTTAAGGTGTTGGACCAGGGAAGAAGTTTCTTCCTCTTTTCTGACTGAGTTCTTGTGTTTTTCAATGCGTGCACTTATTCTTCTGTTGGTTTGTCCAATGTATGTGGTGCGGCAGGTGGGGCATCCCATGAAATCCCATGAAACTTGATACTATATAACATATTTATATCTATTGTTTCCATAGTTATAACATAATTCTCTATACATTTAGCACTCTATATATTTTAATTTGCAGTTATGCACAGTCTAATAATAATATTTCTTGCAATACGAATTCTATTGTATAGTTTTATACCTGTATTTGTTTCTAGCTTACTGACCCTCTTTCATCATTAATTTTCTAAGCTCTGCATCTATTATCTAGCCAATAGGCCCCATGTTATGTAATAGGCTGTTTCTCCTTTGTCTTTAATTTCCATTGTTAACCTGTCCATTTTGGCACATTCTAATATTTTCTTTATTACCATTTCCTCTGTCGGTATACTTTCAATTTTCCAAATTTGTGCATACGTAATTCCGTTGCCGCTGTTATTATTATTTTTTTTGCATTGAAAAGTTTTTATTTTATAAAAAAGCATACATACAATATATAATCAATCAATCAGTCAGTGTATCATCTGAATACATCTTTTTTCCTTACATCTCAGGGAGGAGGGGAAAACTCATGGATAAGCAACAGATAATGTAAGCAAATATATTTATAGGTAATGGATTTCTCTTCTCCTGCCCTTCTGCCATCTGCTTATCTTCAAGAGAACTAAGGGGAGAAATAAAACCAGAAAAAAAGAAAATATGGGCTAGTTGGAAATGCCAGATGTTGGAAAGAAAACATCCGCCATTGGTACCTGAAGGACAAATCTATGCAGATTGTCCTGAGAAGAAAACAGGCGGCAGCTCAATAAGCCAAATTCCTTATATCTCTGTACATCAACTTGTTTAGATGATTCCAGTTGTGTAAAAACCTCTTTCCTTATATTCCTTAGCTTCACCATTTCCTGAAGAATCCTCAGATCTACAACAACACCATAGAAGGAATGTATTTGAGTAGAAATGGAGATTTGATGGCTGACTTTGACATTGTGAACTGGGTGTTGTTTCCTAATAAGTCGACCATCAAAGTGAAATTTGGGAGTCTAGACAGAGAAGGAACCATTGGAGTCAAATTCAGCATCAACAAGGAAGCCATCACAAGCCCTCAGTGGCTCAATCAGGTAGGGCATGAGGTGTCCCATCTCTTTACCGTGTTTCCCTGAAAATAAGACGTTCCCTGATAATAAGTCCAATCAGGTTTTTGAGCGCATGCACTAAAATAATAATATTTAAGCACATGCGCAGCCAGTCCTCGCCATTTCCTCTAGTTAGGGTTAGGGAGACAGAGCTGGAAATCAGCAAGAGGAGCCCCGTCTTGCTCCACACACCCCAAAATAGTAAGACCTTCCCAAAAATAAGTCCAAGCGCTGATTTTGGAGTTTAAAAAAATATAAGACAGGGTCTTTTTTTTTTTTTTTTTTATTGAAAAAGTTTTCAAATACAAGTTTTTCCCCCTTTCCCCCCCCCCTCTTCCCTAACCCACCCTTTCCACCCAACCCCCCCTGTGACTTCTTCACAACAATAGGCTATTTCATAACTAGTTACATACATAATATCTTCCCTTTCCCTTAATCCCTTCTCGGAATACTGACCCTTAACTTGTTAATCTTATAACTCCCATTTTTACGGTAATCTGCCCTTTTTCTCCTCCCCTAAACTTATTGAGTATTATTACAAATTAACCTTTAATCTTTTATATATATTAATATAACATTTTAAATCGGCCTTCTCCCTGCAACCAAATTTATTCAATTCTGTCCACTTCCTCCACTCCTCTAAATATATGACTTGAAATCAGACAATACAATTCTAAATATAATCCACTACCCACTTTACTAGAATATACACATATCTATATATGCATCCCATTTTATAACAATCAGTAAACTAACCTATTTCAGCCCTTCAATTCCTACAAAATCATGCAATACGATTCTAAATATAATCAACTGCCCACTTTACTAAGATATACACATATCTATATATGCATTTCATTATGTAAAAAGAGAAAAGACAATAACTTTAAGTTTATGATCCATATAATATCTTCTTTGATGTCTTTCCACTAGATTGTTAAATCCATCATCCATAATAGGGTAAAATAACATGCTGGTGCAACAGTTTGTTCAAAATCTTCAGTCATCTTCTGCCCCCATCAGTAGTAGATATCCTCACACCTGTATAAAAGTAAAAACAACCACCCGAGTGACATTATAATTATGAATATATCCGTATGGTTATAGTTGTGGTATTCATCAGGATTGTTAATTCCCGTCATCCTACTGAGTAACATCCAGATCTTCTGCATGCCCCAGCAAAACTCTCCTGCCTTATAACTCAAAATAGTTATAATATATTTCCAAGAGAAAAAAAAAGTAAATAAGAAAAAATTAGATGATTCAAATCCAACAAAGTGAGGCTCTTTCCACTTCCCAAAATCATGGCCTTGCAGAGATCTGCCACAATCCTCAGGATAGTATCAGACAATTGTTCGCCACCACTGTCTTTTCTAATATTCATTCATTTTTTAAAGCGCCTGGCTTCACTGTTGCTTAGTTTGGAAATTGCTGTTTCTATAAGATCTGTTTCTTTTCTTTTTCTTTTTCGGGTTGAATTTCCATCCTCTTTTCTTGCTTACCAATTGTATATCTGCTGGTTGATTTTCATTCTGCTTTGTGGATTGTTCTTGTTGGGTTAATTTTATCATCTCATCTTTCTTCTCCATCACTTGTATATCAACTGATTGATTTGCGCACTTGTCTGTGACTTGATGATTCATCACCTTGGGTTCGGATGACACTGCTCTCTTATTTATAAACAGTCCAGCTGGGATCTCCAAGGAGTCCAAAGACAATTTATCCATCACAGCCTCTGTAATTTGATGTTTTCCTTTTATTTCCAACTCCTTTTGCTTATCCTGTATTATGCCTAAAGGTGTTAAATTCATTTTTAGAATTTTTTGATAAAAATCTTCCGCTTTTTCAACAGTGTGCAATTGATATCTTACGCCTTGATATCTCAATATTAAACCAACTGGGATGTCCCACCTGAATAGGATATTTCTTTTTTTTAATTCAGTCACTAAAAAGCCAAATTTCTTCCTCTCCATTAACATCTTGGGCGGGAGCTCCTTGAAAATCCAAATCTTTCTTCCATGAAATTGCAAATTGGAATTAAAAGAGTTCTGCACAATATTATTCCTAATTTCTTTATCTGTAAAATAGATCACCACATCTCTAGGCAGTTGCCTTTGCTTTGCCCACCAGGAGTTTATTCTATAAATTCTATCAATCCTGCAATACCATCAGGTTGAACCTTTAAGATCCCAGCCAGAATTTCAGAAGATACTTTCCTTAAATCATCTCTATTATTTTCCTGCAGACCTCTCAATCTAATTGCATATTCTGTAAAATTATATTGAATCATTAAAACTTCTCTTTCAATCCTCTGTTGTACATTTTCCTCATTACCAATCTTTTGGTCAGTCTCCATTTTAGATTTGTCTTCCAAGCTATTATCCTGAATGTTTATCAAATCCTTTTTAATTTTTTGAGTCATGTCATCCAAATTCTCCTCGACTTCCTTCATTTTAGTCTCTAATAATTCAGTCTTTGCCTCCATCCGAATCAGAAAGCCTGATAAACCATTAGCAACTTTTGAAATCTTTTTATTCAAGAAGTCAGACTCTGATTTCACCAATTCACCAATTTCTTTAATTTCCTGCTTAAATTTTTCAAGTTGCTGATTCACAATCTCATCCCTTCTTACAATCTCTTCAAGGATAAATTCTAATATATTAAAATCGGGTTTCTGACGCTGGAGAGTTGAAATTTGTTGGCGCAATTTCTTAAGGGGGGAAATTCCCCCCCCCTGTTTGTCCAGCTGTATAAGTCCTGATGCCATTTCCCACACAGACAAGATTTAGCAAAAATAAGAGAAGAAATAGAAAACAAAAAGACTTTCCCTCATTAAAAAAAACTTCTGAGCAGCACAGGAGCGAGGTTTCTCTAGAAATGTAGCCAATGATATTTATTCCGCTACATTGTAATAATGAAAAACGGAAGGACTTTCCCTTTTAGCCCTTCTCCAGCCACAGCAGACGCCATTTTAGAAGGCTCTTTTTCCCTCTTTTCCTCTGCTCTTTTCTTTTAAATAGTTTTTGAAAGGGTGAGATACTTGCGGTTCAGTATTAAGGGTCCAGTTCTTCATTTCTTTAATTATTCTTTTAGATTCACAGGCTTGCTCATGACGCCTGGCTCTGCATAGGCAGAGGTCTCCCAAAGCCCGGAGCAGCGGCAGGGGATATGGGGCTTTTCATCCGCTCCGTCCCAAAAGTTAAAAAAAAAACTTTTGGGACTCTGCAGGGAGTTCTACCCACCCCTGCCGGCTCTCTCTCCGTTTCCTCTTGGAAACGGAGTTTTTTCGAGCCGCCATCCGCTGTAACGGCGGCTCTATACAGGCAGAGGGAGCTGACGATCCCAGAGGAACGTCTGGCGGCGGCCAGCAGCAAACCGGAAGTCCATAAGACAGGGTCTTGTTTTGGGGAAAACACAGTAGTTTTGTCCATCATCTCAATCAGTGTACCCCACCATCCCAAACTATATATAAGACCGACTGCCTTCAAATTCATGCTTCAGAATTATATTCTTTCATTTATAACCAGCAAAGGAAAAGATGCTTTATGACTTATACAGTAGAAGACTTTGGTCTGGGGACATAGAGGAAAAAAATGTGGAGATGGAGGGAAATGGAAGCAGGATTTAAGAGGAGGGGAGAAGTAAAATCAATTGAGTTACACATGTTCATTTGGACATGTATACATTCAAGAATCTGACCTTATTTGGTAGAAGAAAAGTGCAAAACCCATTATGCTGAAAAATTTCAGAATTCTAATTTCTCCTCCATATGATGTGTTTTTCCAAAGGTTCCTCTGACAGCCTTCCAGAGACAGTCCTCCAAAATGGAAGCATGTCTGACTATCATGCTTCCAGTTTCAAGAGTAACTTTCTAGAAAATTCTCTGGAGTGGCCACCACAACATGGCCCAGAGGAGAAACAGAATGGTCCACTTCTAGTCCATTTTGCACATGCCTCTTGTTTTTCCCTGTAAGGTCCTGCCTCTCCCGTCCTCTCAAGAAAGCAGTACTCATGAAACAAAAGCCATTTCAAAAGGAAACTTTTATTGGAAGATTGTGATAGCAAGAGATCTACGCAGGAATTAAGTTTCCCGCTCAAAACAGTAAAGTGCAGACAGAGCCCCTCCCAAAGCTCAATACGTTACCACGCCAATCTCGAATTATAAAGATATTATGAGATAGTCAGGCTGAGGAGGTGATAAATGCTGGTCTCCAAGGCAATGCTACCGCTCTTCTTTGGAGACGAGATAAGCTATGGGACCTGACAATCCCATTCCAACAATGTAATTCATTTCATAACTAATCAGTTTTGCAGATGCTTCTGAATGCAATTTCTCTTCACTTTCAGCCCTTGCCTCACTCCCAGTGTGTGGAGCCTTGTCAACCTGGCTATTTCAAGGTGGTCCAGGAAGGAAAATCAGTCTGTTGCTACGACTGCGTCCCTTGTGCAGAAGGGAGCATTTCCACCCAAGAAGGTGGGTGAATGGGAATCAAAACAGCCCTTGGGATAGGAGCAAAGGTTCCTGCAGATCTTTTCTAAGAAGATATTTCTAATATCTTCTAAGTATTGGGGGTGGGGGGGAGGGACTATTAATTTAACTATCAGAATTAATTTCACCAAGGATATAACAATAATATGAGCTGGGAGAATTCATTGGAATGAGAGGTTAAGTGTAGAAGAAGCCAAGCAGCTATCAAGAAGCATATGTGACTTTGTGAAGGATCAGTTGAAGTGATATGAAGCAGCCTGTTGTTTCACCATGACAAACAGAATGATGTTGCTTCTACAGTATGAAGCTCTCCAATGAGATAAATTAATCTCCAATGTCAGGGTTCCAAGTAACATCCCCAATGAAAGAAAACTCTTTTTTTAAAAAAATTTTTTATTATATTATTAAAGTAACATTACAAACAACATATACAATACTTCACCCTGTGCTATATATAAGAAATGAAGATTTGGTACAGGTACCGAAGCATCTAATTTTCCCAGCGCATAGTCCACGAATGGTTTCCAAATTTTCCAGAAAATATCTTCTTTATAATCACCATTTCTAATTTTAATATCGCATGTCATTTTATCGTTTAAAGCTAATTTCCACATTTCACAATACCACACTTCTATTCTAAAATTCACATCTAATTTCCAATATCTGGCTATTATAATTCTACCCATTATAATCATAATTCTAATCAATTCTTTCTCATATTTTGTTGGTTCTATTTCCTTAATTATCAACAGTAATATAGTTTCTGGTCTCAATATTATTGCTTTCCCCATCATTTCAAATACCACTTTCTCCAATTGTTGCCAAAACTTTTTAACTTTATCACATTTGTACCACATATGTTCATAAGTCCCTAATTCCATATCACATCTCCAACATTGTTTACTAATTTTGTTATCCATCAATGACAAGCTTAATGGAGTCAAATACCATTTCCAAACAACCTTATAATTATCCTCTTTAATCCTTATAGATAAAGTCTTCATAATTCTACTCTTCCAATTCACATTCCAATCTAAATCTGATATTTTAATATTAAGTTCTTTTTCCCAATTCATCTTCATCACCCTTTGTGGTTTTCCATCAAAATTTATAATTTATAATCTAATGCGACAACTCATCAAGCCACAGACAAGCATGGAAATCAACCAGTTGATACACAACTCATAGAAAAAAAAAAAAAAACCATGAATGGCGATCTAAGCCACAAAAGCAAAACGAAGAAGATCAAATTATAGATCAGAACGAAAATCAAACTGTTGATATACAACTCATAGAAAGGAAATTAGGATGGAGATCAAACCCACAAAAAGTCAAGAAAAAAAGAAATAGGTCTCACAAAAATAAAAAAATTTAATCTAGGCAACAGCGAAGCCAGTTATCTAAAAGATGATTGAATACATGAAAAGACAGTTGAGGCGAAGTATTGGTTAATATTATCCTGAGGAGAGTGACAGATCTCTGCAATGCCGTATTTTTGGGATGTGAAAAGGGCCTTAAACTGTTGGATTGGAACTATCTATTTTGGATTCTTTGATAAATGTATTACGTTTATGATGAGTTATATGGCAAGAGAGCTATGATGGGGCATGCAGAAGATCTGGTTATTACCTCATTATGATGGTTGGAATTAATAATCTTGAAGAAAGCCACTACTACAGATACTATATGGAATACAATTATAATGTCACTTGGGTGGTTGTTTTCTTTTTTTATATATACATACATACATGAAGATATTTATTATTGATGGGGGCAGATGATAACTGAGGATTCCGAATATTCTGTTGGAATTAGTATGTGATGTTACCCTAATATGGGTGATGGAGTCAACAATCCAGTTTAAAGACATTATAGAAGACATTATATGGAATATAAGTTTAAAGTCACTGATTTTATCTACATAAGGGATATCTTTTTTTTTTTTCTTAGCTGGGTGGGCAGAAGAATAAAGACATTAAGAATTGTTATTTTGTAGGAAAGTAGGTGGAGATAGGTTAGCTTATTGATTGTTTAGTTTAAGAAAAGGGAAATTTAAGAGATATATTTATGGGAGTGGAGTAGACTAGGAGTTGAATATATGTTAAATTAGGATTTATTATATAGTTTTATAGTGGAAGGCTGCTTGAAATGTTATATTATCATATATAAAAGATTAAATATTAAATTAGGATTTATTATATACTTTTAGTGGAAGGTTGTTTTGAAATGTTATATTAATATATATAAAAGGTTTGATTTAAGAGATATATGTATGGGGGAGGAGAAAAAGGGCAGATTACTGCTAAAGTCAGAATGTTATTTTGAAATGTATAGTAAAAGGGGGATATAATAATATTATTAGAAAGAAAGGGTCAGTATTTGGGGGATGGAGTAAGGGAATGGTAAAGTATTATACAATCTGTTATGAATTTGGATTTTACTTTGAAGAAGTCACATTGGGAGGGGTGGTGAGGGGGGGTTAGGGAGGAGGGGGGGAGAAAAAAAGGGGGAAAAATTTGTATTTGAAAAACTTTTTCAATAAAAAAAATTATAATCTTTTATATCTTACTAACGACTCCCTTTAGCCTAATTTCATCTTTCATAATTTGGAATACTAAATGTTCAAATTCAGTTTTACTTCTACTTATTGAACAATTGTCCCTTACTTTCTTAGTCCATTTTTCTATCTGTATTTTTTCAAACCAGCCTAAACCGAATTTTTCAATGATTTCTTTTTTCCTCCTTTCATTTTCTGAAGTTTTTAACCAATCTATTATAATTTGTATATTTTCATCTTCCATTACCCTATCACGACTTATATTAGTTTTAATTGGCCAATTTTCAATTGTCTTCCCTAAGAAAATTATATCTGGAATTAAAATTTTAACAAATTTATTCCAAATTTTACTCAGTCCCTTTAACCAATAGCTATTAATTACACATTTTGATTCTGCTTTATCTAAAAACCATGTTGAGCCAAATCTCTTGATGTCTTTTAATTCTAAATCTCTCCAATGACTATTTTCACCTTTAAATATTTTTACCACAGTCCGAATAGCATAAACCCAGTAATAATTAAGTAGTTTGGGGATTCCTAATCCACCTTCCTTTTGATTTTGATACCACATGTTGGAGATTGAATGATAATGGAGAGGTTAAATTTGAAATTGTTTGGGATGCGATGAAAGCAGTGTTTAGAGGGGAAAGTATCAAGTTATCAAGCAGAAAATATAGAAATTATAAAAATAAAATTGAAAAAGATAAAAGCCAGATTAAGGAATTGGAGAATCAATTTTTGCTTACTAAAGGAAAAAAATTTTTGGAGGAACTAAATTTGCTAAAAAATAAATTGATAGAAGAGGATATAGAATTGGTAAAAAAGAATATGAGATATTTAAATAGGAATTTTTTTGAATTTAGTAATAAAAACTCTAAGTTATTGGCAAGGATGGCGAAAAATAAAAGAGAGAAGAGAGAAATTGGAGCCTTGATAGATGATAAGGGTATAAGATGCTATAAAAAATCAGAAAAATGCGAAGTGGTCAGGAATTTTTTTCAAAATTTATATTCAAAAAATTTAATTGATCGGGAAAAACTGAGAAGTTATTTAGAAAAACATGTTGTGAAAATTGACCAAACATATAAAGACTTGATGGAAGAAGATATAACACAAGACGAGATTAATGGAGTAATAAAAAAATATAATTAGGGAAAGCTCCAGGTGAAGATGGATTACCTGCTGAGTTTTATAAAGAATTTAAGGAAATAATAATACCAAAATTGCAAAAATTATTTAATGGAATTTTACATGGTGGAGAAGTTCCGTTGTCATGGAATAGAACGGTGATATCTATAATCGCTAAACCAGATAAAGACCTAGAAAGGATTGAGTCCTATCGGCCCATTTCCTTAATTAATCAAGATGCAAAGATATTTACCACCATTATAAGTAATAGATTAAGTAGATTTATAGATAGATAGATAAGTTATAATCAAGTAGGCTTTGTGAAGGGTAGATACATGAGCGATATTATCAGAAGAGTATTAAATATTATAGATGTTGCTGAATATAATGCTGATAAAATAGGTATAGTATCATTAGATATTTTTAAAGCTTTTGATTCTGTACAATGGGAAACTATTAAAACAATCGCTGAGGTACTAGGTTTTGGTAATAAGTTTATACATGTTATTTCAAAATTGTATCAAAAAAGTAGTGCAAGAGTGAAGGTGAACGGAAGGTTGACAGAAGAGATAAGATTGGAAGTGGGTACAAGACAGGGATGTCCCCTGTCTCCAACATTATTTTTATTAGCTATGGAAATTTTGACTAAAATGATAGAAAAAGATGAAGAATTGGAAGGGTGTAAGGGATATAAGATAAATCTGTATGTGGATGACACTTTGATTATTTTGAAAGATATAGAGAAAGATTTGAAAAAGATACATAAGCATTTGAAAGAATTTGAGGAAATGACAGGTTTGAAAGTAACTTGGTCAAAATCTGAACTATTAATGAATAATAATGGTAAGGAGTGGGAGAATATGCAAGAACAACTTGGGATAAGGATTAAAAATACATTGAAATATTTGGGCATAACATTTTCACTCAAAGTTAAAGAAATGAAAAAACTAAATTATGATGTGGTGATGAATGAAATTGAGAAAAAGATAGATAAATATAAAATGATAAAGTTGTCTTGGTTTGGTAGAATTGCAATGTGTAAGATGATGTTGTTGCCAAAGTTTAATTTTTTATTTGAGATGTTACCGTTAAATTTGACAGAGAAAGATATTGAAGGATATCAGAAGAAATTGGATAAATTTTGTAATGGCGGGAAAAGACCTAGATTAGTGAAGAAAATGTTGAAAGAAAACTCTGAGGCTTGACTTTCCTCAAAGTTACATTTTACTGAAGATGTCATATTGGCACATCTGGGAAAACCGAAATCTGAAAGCTTCCAGGTTTTCCTCACCCAAAGGAAAATTCAAGTCCCTGCCCAACACCCACAAGTCCATCTCATGGCCCAATCCAAACACCATGCTGACGGGAGATGCCTCCTGGTTCTAACCCTCCAGGTGCAGGGCAAGATGTCCTTGACTTTCTGAGAAAGGAATGTTATTATGACTACTGGTATATATCACCCATGCTCCATACAATCCCCCATCACAGTTTCCCACAGTAGTAAATGTGGCAGGCCTGAAGATGCAATGAAAAAGATGGGATGCAGGCCAGACAGCCAACTCTCACACTACCTAGTCAGTAATCTTGCCATCTCCTCCATTCCAGGGTGGACTCGGGATTGACACATTTCTGCCTAACCATCTTCCTCCAAAGTATCCAAGGAGTAGGCAAGCATGATCTGTTTTTCCTGTGGAGTAGCTATTTGGGGGAATACATTGCTACCGGAGAGGAACCTCTCCTCATTATGGCCATTAGAGAGAAAGGTCAAACCAGGCAACTTTATTTGCCCCCTTTTAATCTTTAACCATTGGGATTTGGTGGGACAAAATGAAAGCAAAAATAGTGGAACAATATTGTTATTGAATTTCAATTTTATCTTCCAATAAATGGGTAATGGGACAAATCAAATTCCATTTTGGAAAAACAGAATATTCCAACCTTGTCAAATTGGCTAGTCCTAGTCCATTAGAAACCTTCCTACATGATGCAGATCAGGGGTGTCAAATTCAAGGCCCATGGTAAATATTACATTTGTCCTCTATAGATGCAGACCACTGCACCAGATGTCCAGACAATCAGTATCAGAACAAGCATCGAGATCAATGTATCCTCAAAATTGTCACTTTTTTGTCCCATCAAGAGTATTTGGGAATTATTCTTACTTTCTTTGCCCTATTCCTGATCTTAACCACAGTTTTAGTCTTGGGAATCTTCATTAAATTCCAAGAAACTCCAATTGTCAAAGCCAACAACCGGGACCTCTCCTATATCCTCCTGGTCTCCCTTCTTCTTTGCTTCTTGACTTCCTTTCTCTTCATTGGTCGGCCAAGGAGAACCACCTGCCTTCTCCGACAAACAATTTTCAGCATCATCTTCTCAATTGCCGTGTCTTCCGTCTTGGCCAAGACAATCATGGTGGTGCTGGCCTTCCTGGCCACAAAGCCAGGAAACAGAGTAAGAGGGTGGCTGGGCAAGAGTCTGACCAACACCATCATCATTTCTTCTTCCAGTGTCCAGGTTGTCATTTGTTTCACCTGGTTAGGAGTCTTTCCTTCATTCCCTGATTCTGACATGTATTCCCAGCCTAGAGAGATTGTTCTGCAGTGCAATGAAGGCTCTGTCACTATGTTTTATGTTGCCCTTGGTTACATGGGTTTTCAGGCTGCCATTTGCTTCATAGTGGCCTTCCTGGCCAGGAATCTACCTGGGTCCTTCAACGAAGCCAAGCTGATCACCTTCAGCATGCTGGTCTTTTGCAGTGTCTGGATCTCCTTTGTGCCTACCTATCTGAGCACCAAAGGGAAATTCATGGTTGCTGTGCAGGTCTTCTCCATCTTGGCTTCCAGTGCTGGGCTGCTGGATTGCATCTTCATCCCTAAGTGTTACATCATTTTGCTGAGGCCAGATCTGAATACAAAGGAACATCTGATGTTCAAAAGTGAAGTAAAAAAGTGATGCTGGTGGATGTTCTGGGAACATATTTCCCACCCAATATAATTCTCACCCATTCTGTACTTTTCAGGAGAAAACACTATCAGGCTGCTTTTTGAAGTGATCTCCGGCCTTAGCCTAATTTCCATGTTTTTATGTTTCTGTGTCTGGTAGTATTAGTTAGCATTTTGGGCTTCATTATTAGCCTTTAAGTGAGGATGTTATTCGAATTTTAGTCTGGCAGTGTTGACCTCCTTTCAGATTTTAGGAGAACATGTTTTTCTTCTGTTTTTTCATGGTAAAAAACAGCCTTTTCAACAACTGAATCTTAGTCAGTGTATTCTGAAAGTAATTGAATACACTTGCAAGTTTTAAGTAAAAGAGCATATTGTAACCCATAAATTTACCACGTGTGGGAAGTAATCTCTAATCAATGTTTTCTATTGTTCACTTGTCAAATGTAATAAATGTCTTTCATTCTTTCATTGGTTTCTTTCTGATGTATCACATGTACCAAATGTCTGTATCATTTGTTTCTACCCTATTATTTATTTATTTATATTTATTTATTATTTCAATTTGTATACCGCCCTACTCCCGAAGGACTCAGGGTGGTGAACAGCCATAGAATAAAACATATGAATACAAAATTTAAAATAAAATAAAATGAATTAAATAATTTGGCTGAAAATTTAAAACCCCAATAATTTAAGACCGAATTTAAAATTTCCATTTAAAAAGGGGAGAAACTTAGGTCAGGCCAGCTTGTTGAAATAAGAACGTCTTGAGCGTGCGATGGAAGGTACGCAGATCCGGGATCCTCTGTATCTCCGGGGGGAGCTCATTTCAGAGAGTAGGTGCTTCCACAGAGAAGGGTCTCCCCCTGGGGGCCACCAGTCGACATTGTTTGGCCGACGGCACCCAGAGAAGCCCCTCTCTATGGGAGCGTACTGGTCGGTGGGAGGCTATTGGTGGTAGCAGGCGGTCCCGCAAATAACCAGGTCCTAAGCCATGGAGCGCTCTAAAGGTGATAACCAAAACCTTGAAGCACACTCGGAAGACCACTGGGAGCCAGTGCAGCTCGTGCAGGAGAGTTGTTACATGGGAGCGCCATGTCGCTCCCATTACCACCCGCGCGGCCGCACTCTGCGCCAGTCCAACAAACGGGTCCAACAAACATGTGGTTGCGTTCAGTCTACCCAGAGTCCTGTCCACGTCCTCAGGGGTCACAGGATCAAACTCATCCCAGATAACATTCACAGGACCTGCCTCCGTCATCTCCGCTGGATCTATCCAGTCGGAGTCCAAATCTTCCCGAATCTGAGTGATTTTGTCATACAGATACTGAACAAAATCCTCGGCTCTTCCCTCCAAGGGGTCCTCCCTCACTTCCTGGTGGAGCAGGGAGCAGGTCACCCTAAACAGGGCGGCCGGGCGATTATCTGATGATGCAATAAGAGCAGCAAAATGAGTACATTTTGTTGCTTTTATCGCCACTAGGTAATTCTTAATATGAGATCTTACCAGTGTCTGGTCAGATTCAGCACGACTGGCCCTCCAACTACTCTCTAGGCGTCTTTTCCGGCGCTTCATCTCCCTCAGCTCCTCGGTGAACCAAGGAGCCAGGTGAGATCGGCGCCGGGTCAGAGGCCGCAAAGGAACAACTCGATCCAGAGCTCCAGCGGCCGCCCTATCCCAGGCGGCCACTAGGTCTCCAGTCGAGGCATGAGCCATAACCTCAGGGATTGGCCCAAGCTCCACCCGGAACCTATCAGGTTCCATCAGGCGCCTGGGGTGGTACCATCTTATCAGTTCCGCCTCCCTGCAGCGGGGTGCAGCGGTTCGAAGGTCAAGGCGAAGGAGAGAGTGATCCGACCATGAAAAGGGCTCGATGACTATATCCCCTATCTCAAGATCACTCAACCACTGTCCAGAGACAAAAACCAAGTCCAGTGTGTTTCCCCCCATGTGCGTAGGGCCATGAATTAGCTGGGTCAGGTCTATAGCCGTCATGGAAGCCATGAACTCCCGAGCCACCTCAGACGCCTCACCCACGGACAGCAGGTTAAAATCCCCCATGACCATAAGTCTGGGGGTATCAACCGCCACCGCGGCGATAACGTTGAGTAGCTCGGGCAGGGCTGCTGCCACGTGGCAGGGAGCCAGGTACGTGATCAGCAAACCCATCTGAACCCCATGAACCCACTTCACAAGGAGGGTCTCACAACCGGCCGTCTGAGGAACAGTGGCCTCCCTCGGCCTAAAACCTTCTCTAATAATAACCGCTACTCCCCCGCCCCTCCCCTGTGACCTCGGCTGATGGAATGCATGGAAGCCTGGTGGGCACATTTCTACCAGAGGGACCCCTCCCTCCAGGCCCAACCAGGTCTCCGTAATACCCGCCAGGTCTGCTCCCCCCTCCTGAACAAGATCACAAATGAGGGGGGCTTTATTTACTATGGACCTGGCGTTGCACAACATCAGCTGAAGGCCCGGGCCCTGAGGGTCTGTGCAACCTGGAGAACGAGTGGAGCCTTGGGGGCTAGAGCACGCTACCGCTTGAAGACAGCGGATGCGCGCTCCCTTAACATGATATGGCCCCCTCCTCCCGCCATATCTCCCCCTCCCCCTCACAGTACCGATGGTAAAAACATGATCTGGACAAGCTCGACCCCCCCATTTCCTCCGGAACTCCCCCCCCGCTGCGCATAGTGGCCAGGCCCGACCTTCCCCTTGGTGGGTTATCCCCCAAACCCACAACCCTATTTTCAATTTTACCCTCCCCCCGGGACCCCTTAAAAATTTATCCAAAAATTTGCATAAAAAAACCCTCAACCCCCTCTTCGCTGCATGCCACCTCTCTGGGTTCCAAGACCCGTCATTGAGGTAGGTCCTCGATAACGTGGAGGGCCAGGCTTGCGAGAGGGGGGAGTCTCGCAATGCAAGAAGCTGTGCCCTTAAGTACATCTAAGCTCTAAGGTAGTGATAAGGTATGGCCCAGGGCTCCATGATAGTCCAAATTGTCCTGAAAAAAAAGGCAGGTTGACCATAAATGGGAGAGTCTCCACTGTCCTCTCACGGCAGTGGGGGAGTCCAATGTTCCAACCAATTCGAGGGTAATCGTCCAACCAGCCTCTCACAATGGTTGGCCAACTAGCCATGGGGGAGATGGTACATCCCATCGGTGATGAAACAATGATAGAAATTTGCTCCATTCGTCCTCCCGTAAGCTGCCATTTTCCATACAGCCAGCATGCTAGATAACAAACAGAGCCAGGTCCAAAGTCTCCAGAAGAAAGTAAGCTGTCCACAATATTCATACAGGTAGCGTATAGATGGATAGTACAGGCAAGCGGATAGATGGAAAATAGGTGGGAACCACCTCCATCGAGCAGAAACCGGCAGGGCAAGCATGTTAGACATAGGTCCTGATAATGGCCCAGCTAGGACGGGGGAGGGGGGGAGAGGGTTAACCAGGGCTGCGCAGTAACTCCAAAAGCCTCTCCACCCGCGTTAACCCATCCCCCGGGTCTTCCAGGTCTTCCAACCATCCTATATGCCCAGTCCTAGCCCCCCAAGATGGTTATAAAGGAGGCCTCACCATGGGAGATAAAATTTGGGAATTACCCAAGAGCCCCATGGCGGCCCAAAGTTGCCAAGATTTAAAATTCAGAGATGGAGGCTCCCCCCTCGTGTTCTTCCTCGGCTACACAAAAGGAAAAAGTGTTTTTAATCTCTCAGATTCAGAGAAATAAGGCCAAAGAGTTGGGGAAAATAAAGCTGCAACATAAATGGTTGTCACCTTTTTTTTTAATCCAAGGGACATTAATTCACTAATAAAATATTTATAATTATTAAGATCTACCAAACAGGTATAAGAAAGTATTTTTTTTCCTATAATCTATCCTGTCTAACAATCAAAACTATAGATCATTTCTTTTTATTTGTGGGGTCCTTGGTGCTCCCTATGCGTGCTCGTTTTCTTGCAGATGTTTCTTGTCCCAAACTAGGTAAGATAGAATAGAATTCTTTATTGGCCAAGTGCGATTGGACACTCAAGGAATTTGTCTTAGGTGCATAGGCTCTCAGGGTACATAAGGAGAATAAAATACATTCATCAAGAATAAAAAGATACAACACAGTGATAGTCAAGGTTACTAATAAGCTATCAAATTGTACTAGGAAACAAATAAAAACAATATAAATTGAAAGAAATAAGCAACATGGTTATAGTAATAAGTGGGAAGAGATAAATTCTAGTAAGGAAGAGAATAATAATAGTAATACATTATTTGACAGTGTTGTGGGAATTAGTTGTTAAGCAGAGTGATGGCATTCGGAGGGAGGGAAACATCATCAGGGCAGATAACTATCATGAGTGACTAACAATGATGATGTTATTAGTTTGGGTCATGAAACATCTGCAAGAAAGAAAGAAAGCTCAGAGGGAACCAAGGATCCCTCATTTCAATGAACAACAAATATTCTCTATTGGCATTTTTTTTTTAATGAAGAAATGTATAAGAGGCTTCTAGTTATCAATTAATGTAGATAATTTCCTTTCTTTCCTTTCCTTTCTTTAATCAAAGAAGTTAATTTATCCATTTCAGCTATTCTACCAAATTCACCAGCCGTTCCTCCATAGAGGGTTGGGGGGGGGGAGCCACGTGCTGAGGCCGAAGTTTGGGGGCCGGCTGGGGGGCACCCAAGTTATCAGCCTATTTGTGGGGGGGGAGTGCACTCCGAAAAATAAGGTAACTTTACTGAAGATTCCATGTAGGTACAGGAGAAAAGCCAGTTCTAATGATTTCCTGTCAAAATAGCATAGGAAAACTTTTCCTTTCCCCCCTGGACCTCCCATTGTCCATTGTCCACCATGCATTTGCACTTTCTTTGTTTTGGGAACAGTCTGTCTGCCTCGGACTTCCCCAGCTGGTGAACTTGAGATACTGGATCTGTCTCAGACTTCCAGTTGACACACTTGCATTCCAAATTTCCTTCCCAAGTCTCCCTTAGATTCCAAGGCCTTCCCTTCCCCCTCCTGTTATAGTTGTCTGCTTGCAAGCAAGGCCAGATCCTGAAGATGAAACTCAAATACTTTGGCCACCTAATGAGAAGGAAGGACTCACTGGAGAAGAGCCTAATGCTTGGAACTATTGAGGGCAAAAGGAGAAGGGGATGACAGAGAACGAGGTGGGTAGATGGAGTCACTGAAGCAGTAAGAGTGAGCTTAAATGGACTCCAGAGGATGATAGAGGACAGGAAGACCTGGAGGAACATTGTCCATGGGGTCATGATGGGTCAGACACGACTTCACAACTAACAACAAAAAAGCAAGAATGCGTAGCGAGTCAACCATGACAGCAGTATTGCAGACTAACTCACTGCTCATTCAGCAAGAGTTCGATCCTGACTGGCTCAAGGATGACTCAGCCTTGCATCCTTCTGAGGTCGGTAAAAGGATTATTGGGAGCAAGATGGTGACTCTGTAAACCATGTTTCAGAAAAAACTTTTTTCCTGCCTCTGAAAGCCTCCAAAACATTTTCAGAAAAAAAAAGCCTCTGAAGCTCTGTTTGGGGGCTTCTTTTCTGAAGCTTCATTTCTGACACATTTTTCAGCCTCTGAAACCTCCGTTTGAGTAGCTGGGCGGGGCTACATTCAGAGTATAAGACGAAGCCAGATTTTCACCCTCTTTTTTGGTGGAAAAAGGTGTGCCTTATACTCCAAAAAATACGGTACATAAATAAATAAAACAGAGGAGATCCTGACTGTTATCTTTCAGTAAGTGAGTTTTTGGGAATTAAATGATCCCCAAGATTAAGCCTGTTACCAAAAATAGAAACAAGGCAAAGAGAAACTACAATGATCCCCAAATTTTCTTGATAGCAGAGATTCAATCTTAGCTATGCTGTCATCTCAGTTGATGTTTGAAGGGTGATCCACAGGAAATTTGGTGTATTTTTCAGTATTTGAAAAGAGCAAAATAGTGTTTACCATAAAGCAGATGTCAGGATTCCAACCGATGCCCTAATTAAATCATGAGCCTCGAGCCAAGCTTCAAAGGAAATCCAATTATTCATTAGGAGCTTCATGTCAGCACGTTCCAAGTGAGGCCAACTCTGACCCCACGTAATTTACGTTCCTGCTCTGACCCTGTTTTCCCCCTTCCCCCAAGGTGTGTCATCAGTCACATTCTCCATCGAAGCAATTTTGTGGGTTGTAGAGATCACTCTTCTCTGGCCACTGTGGATAACCATGGAGACAGCCTTAACAGAGATATGGCTGGAATGTGCTTTTGTTATGACTTACATGCTGCCTCACCACAGCTAAAGAATTAGTTTTCCCATCCCCCTTGCCAATGACAACTCAAGAGCAGACCAGAGATGTTTCGTGAGTTGACAGCAGATTTTTCTTCCATGAGATTCACTGTTGGAGTGAAACTTTTGATGAGTGGATGAAAGTGGACAAAGATACCTACAGGAATGAAGGGAAGGAGAGGAAAGAGGAAAGGAGGGGAGTGAAGGGAAGGGAAGGGAAGGGAAGGGAAGGGAAGGAAAGGAAAGGAAAGGAAAGGAAAGGAAAGGAAAGGAAAGGAAAGGAAAGGAAAGGAAAGGAAAGGAAAGGAAAGGAAAGGAAAGGAAAGGAAACGGAAGGAAACGAAAGGAAATGAAAGGAAAGGATGAGGTTTTCTTGGAATCTCCTTTCCTGGATGGAACTATTTCTAGGGACAATCAGAATTCATGATTTGCAGGAGATATTTATGGAAGCAAAGTATTTAAGACAGGGTGAAATGCTACTCATTAGATTTTCATTTTGGCAGAGGGGTACAGATAGACTTTTCTACCTGTAGGATCAGTATGAAAGAACCAGAGATGTCTCATGTTGAGCATATCTGTTTGAGGTTATATAGCAAGGGAGAAATTTCTTAGAAACTCTTTGACTCTTCCAGATAGAAAAGGGACATGTTACATGAATGGATGGATGGATGGATGGATGGACGGACGGACAGACATCTGGACATCTATTTGATTTGTTTGCATTCAATTCCAGAGAGATGCACAGCAGCTCACAATAAAAAAATGAATTATCCACCCTAAAACATAAAGTTCTGAATAATAAGGAATGCACAGTAAGTCTAAGGCCACATCAGCATCATAATGTTCAAAAGTCCACAGTAAGAAAATAGTAAATTCATCACGTCAAAAGCACAACTTTATAAAATAAACCAGTCACATATAATAGCATAAAAGAAAAGCAACTGGAAATCAACCCAGCAGAATGATAGGTGTCCCAAATGCCCACAGAACAATTTGGTTGTGGATGCTTTATGGGAATCCACTACATTGAGTTACATCGGGAGTTTTTCAGTTGGATCAAAGTTCACCCTGCAGGGAGGACTTTGCAAAACTCCTACTTCCCCAGCTAATTATAAGAATGATAGTGATTTCTTTCTTGCCTTCTTGCTAAATGTCAAGGGATTCTTTTTCCCTCTGGAAATTGTCTGAAGGAGGTCAACAGACTCAGCAGCAACACATTCAGCATCAGGAAAGTGAGTGTATATGTTGTCTTGTCACCCTGGAAAGCTGGACTGAGCTTCATGGACACCAGGAGTTCTGCTTCTGCATTGGTCCAGTTTCCATCATTGGGGAAGTTCTCTCTGGACTTCATATTATATTAGAAAAGTCAGTCTTGCAGCAATCTGCTTTCAACGTCTCCAAATGCTTCTGCTCTCCTGATTCTGAGATCAGATTCAAGGCAGGGGATTCCTTCGGCTAACCCAGAAATGAACCCACTGCTTCTGCTTCTGATGGAGCTTTTGTTGCCCCAGGCAGCCTGTGGGATGCTCGGCACCAAGTGCTTCTTGACTTTGGGAAGGGATGCAAGAGACCCACTCAATCATTACAGGCCAGGAGATCATCTCATTGGTGGGCTCTTCTCTGCAACAAATATTCTACAATCTGAGCTGCAGAATTTCAGTTTGAGTCCTTCTAAAATGCTTCATCAGTAAGTCTCATGATATTGATTTATATTATGTTATGATTCCTTTGAGGAAAAATGGGGACGGAGGAAGGCAGTGAGGTTTTATTTTATTTTATTTTTATTTAGTTTGTCAAACATGTACGAGAAAAGTGGTATAAGTATAGACATAAACACAGGAGATGAGTATGAATAAATGGGGATGGTAGGACAGGGATGGTAGCCACGCTGGTTCGCTTATGCATGTCCCCGTACAGACCTCTTAGGAATGGAGTGAGATCCACGGTAGACAGTTTAAGGTTAAAGGTTTGGGGGTTTGTGGAAGTAACCACAGAGTCAGGTAGTGCATTCCAGGCATTGACCACTCTGTTGCTGAAGTCATATTTTCTGCAATCGAGTTTGGAGCAGTTTACCTTAACTTTGTATCTATTATTTGCCCGTGTATTATTGTGGTTGAAGCTGAAGTAGTCATTGACAGGTAGGACTTTGTAGCAGACAATTTTGTTTACTACGCTTAGGTCAGACCGTAGTCGGCGTAGTTCTAGATTGTCCAAGCCCAAAATTTCAAGCCTGCTTGCATAAGGTATTCTGTTGTGAGCAGACGAGTGGAGGACACTTCTCATGAAATACCTCTGGACTTGCTCAATTGAATTAATGTCCGATATACAGTGTGCATTCCAGGCAGATGAGCTGTATTTGAGAATTGGTCACTCAAAGGTTTTGAATGCACAAGTTAACAATTCGATGTTAATAAGAAGTTTCGCAAAATTAGGTTAACAACTCTTAATGCCTTTTTGGCAATGCTGTTACAATGAGCTCTAGGGCATAGATCATTTGAGATGAGTACTCCTAGGTCCTTGACAGAGTGAGGTTAGTTTGTTACTTAGATCGACAGTCACATCTGTATACATTTTATTTTTTTTATTTTTTTTATTAAAAAGTTTTACAAAAAAGAGAAAATTCCCCCCTATTCCCCCCACCCTTTACCCCCCTTCATCCCACTCTCCCCCCCCGACTTCCCAGAGTAAAATACAAGGTATTTCATTTAGTCAAACATAAACTAGATTAATCTACTTATCCTCAAAGTACTACCTCCCCCACTGAAACCTTAACTCCATTATCGATAACCAAATACTTCTAATACTAACAGTCATTCATAAGCTATTTGATATTTTCTTGTCTGATACTTATTTTGAATATAATCAATCCATCTTCTCCATTCCGATACGTATCTTTCTTGCGTGTGGTCCTTCAAATACGCCGAGATTTTCGCTATTTCTGCTAGGTTTGTTACTTTCAGTGTCCACTCTTCAATAGTAAGCAAAGAGTCTTTCTTCCAATATTGAGTTACCAGCAGCCTAGCTGCTGATATTAAGTTCAAAATCAGTTTAGTCTCTAAAACTGTACAGTCTGTAGTTATACCCAATAGAAACAATTGAGGAGTAAATTTTAACCTTCTTTTCAAAATGTTCTGCATCACCCACCAAATTTTTATCCAAAATGCCTTGATTTTCTTGCAAGTCCACCATATATGGTAATAGGTTGCATCATTACATTCACATCTCCAACATTTAGCTTGCAAATTTGAGTACATACATGATAATTTCTTAGGATCTAAGTGCCATCTATAAAACTTTTTATAAAAATTCTCTCTCAAATTTTGTGCTTGCATAAATTTAACATTTCTGACCCAAATCTTTTCCCATGTTTCCATCATCACTGGTTCCTGAAAGTTTTGTGCCCATTTAATCATACAATCTTTAACCAATTCAGTTTCTTAGTCTATTTCCAGTAATGCATTATGCAACCTTTTAATATGCATCTGACTTTGATCTCTAATCTCTTTCACCAAATTTTCCTCATTTTGCATAACCCCAATTTTTTGATCCTCCCTCCATCTAGCTTGGAGCTGACCATACTGAAACCAAGTAAAAATTATCCCTTCTTCTTTTAATTCATCTAGAGATTTCAATTGCAACTTGCCCCTTTCCAAAAGAAGAAGCTCTTTATAAATAATCACCTCTATTCTTTGCTCTGTACTTATATTTTCTATTACATGTCTGGGGTTTGCCCATATAGGTATCTTGTAGTTCAGTTTATATTGGTACTTTTTCCAAACCCTCAACAATGCATTTCTAAGTATATGACCCTTAAACACTTTATCCACTTTTTTTTCATACAACAAATAAGCATGCCATCCATATAACAAATCATAACCTTCTATATTTAACATTCTTTCTTCAGTTAAGTTGAACCAGTCACTAATTTGCGACAAAGATGCAGCTTCATAATACAATCTTAAATTAGGCATTTTAAGGCCTCCTCTCTCACGTGTATCCTGTATAATTTTCAGTTTCACTCTTGGTTTCTTCCCAGCCCAAATAAAAGTAGTAACCCCTCTCTGCCATTCCATCAAATTTCCATCTTTTTTAAGCACTGGTATCATTTGAAACAGAAATAAAAACCTAGGTAATACATTCATTTTTATTGCTGCTATCCTTCCCAATAGTGATAGTTGTAACTTTTTCCATTTTTCCATTTCTTTCTGTACTTTTGCCAGAGAATTTCATAATTGTTTTTATACAATTTCGTATTTGAGGCTGCAATATATATACTCCTAGTTACTTAACCTTTTTAACTACTTCAAACCCTGTTATCCTCCCTAACTCTTCTCTTTGAGTCACAGATAGATTCTTAATTATCATCTTTGTCTTGTGTAAATTTACTTTAAATCCAGATACTTTACCATATTCAGCCACCATATCCAACACATAGGGAGCCACCGCTATAGGCTGAGATAAAGTAAGAACCAGGTCGTCTGCAAATGCTCTTAATCTATAATCCTGCTGTCTAATTACAATTCCTTTTATTTTGTCAGAATCACGTATCTTATTCAGCAAAACTTCTAAAGTTAAAATAAACAACAGTGGCGACAAAGGACAAGCCTGCCTCGTACCTTTCTCAATTTTAAACACATCTGTTAAACCTCCATTAATTATTATTTGTGCTGTTTGTTCCTGATATATTGCTCTAATTGAGTGCATGAAATACTCCCCAAAGTGCATTTTTTTCTACTATTTTAAACAAAAATTGCCAATTCAATCGATCAAATGCTTTCTCTGCATCCACGAATATAAACGCTGCAGGGACCTGATTATTTTTCTCCAAATATTCCAATAAGTTTATAATTTGCCTAACATTATATTTCACCTGTCTCCCTTTTATAAAACCTGATTGGTCATTGTGAATAATTTGTTGCATAACTGGCATTAGTCTATTCGATAATATCTTAGCAAAAATTTTGTAATCCGTGTTCAGAAGTGAGATTGGCCTAAAATTTTCAGGTTTGGTACAGTTTTGGTCTTCCTTCGGAATCAATGAAACAAAAGCTGTTCTCCAAGAGGGTGGGACTCCTCCCCTTGATTGAATTTTACAAAATAGAGTTTTAAGCGGGTCTACCATTTCAAGCTGTAAGTTCTTATAATAAACAGCTGTTAGTTCATCTGTTCCTGGAGCTTTCCCTATTTTTAACTGCTTAATTGCCGCAACAAACTCCTCTGCAGTTATTGGTTGATTCAATCCTTCCCTCTGTTCCGACGTTAGTTCCAAGATATTCCCTTCCTTTAGATACCTATCTATATCTATACCTTGTATTGAGTCACTAGCTTTTGTATAAAAGCTTTGTATATAGCTTTGTATAAAATTCCAAAAAAGCCTTTTTAATCAAATTCTGTTGGTAGACTTCCTTACCTCTATATTCTATCTTACTAATGACTTGTGCTTTCTGTTTTTTCCTCAACATGTAGCCCAACCATCTACCTGGTTTATTGGAATTACAAAATGTATTATGTTTAGCATATTGTAAACTAGTTGCCACTTGATCAGCCATTAGCATATTGAATTGCCCTCGTAGTATGTTTATTGTTTCTTTTACTTTCTTATCTGCTGGATTAGATATAAGTATTTGTTCTTTCTTTTTTATGTCTTCCTCTATCTCTTTACGCTTCCTCTGTTGTTTTGATCTATATTTATTATTCATATGTATTAAGATACCCCTCATGTAAGCCTTACTAGCATCCCAAACCATTTCCATAGGAGTACCCTTATTCATGTTAATAACAAAAAATTCTCTCATCTGTTTTTTAAGCTCCTTTACATTTTCTTCATATCTAAGTTTTCATTCAACCTCCAAGACCTTCTTTCTCCCCTCTCCTGTTCAAATTCAATCCAAACTGGACTATGATCAGTTAAAGTTCTTGGAAATATCTTCGTCTTCTTCACTCTGGAAATAAAATCATTTGTGATTAGTATAAAATCAATACTGGAGAAGGATTGATGTCTATCAGAAAAAAAGGTAAAATCTTTTTCCTCCAGGTTACGTTCTCTCCAGATATCTCTCAATTCTATATCTTCCATCATATCAAAAAAAGATTTAGGTAATTTTGCATGTGCTGAAGTCTTTGATATGCTTTTTTTTATCTTTTTGCATATCAATTACTCCATTACAGTCACCCATTAATATAAAAGATTTATAATCCCACTGTATTATTTTAGTATGTAAAAGTTTATAAAACTTGTCTCGTTGCTGGTTAGGGGCATATATTACGATAAGAAGCATTTTTCCAGACTGTGTCAATAACTCAATTGCAATATATCTTCCTTGATCATCTGCCTCAATTAAGTTAGCTGATAGTCCTCTCCTTACATATATAACTAGTCCATTTTTCTTCTCTGGCGCTGATGCCACAAAGTTTGTACCTAATCTTGAATTTATCAAATATTTTTGGTCTGATAATCTAATATGTGTTTCTTGTAAGCAAATAACATCATTGTTAAATTGTTTCAAGTAATGAAATACTTTCTTTCTTTTTTGTGGAGAGTTTAGGCCATTAACATTCCAAGATAGGAATTTAGTTACCATCTTTAGCCTTTCGAAGCCTTGCAAGCACCAGCTGAAGCTCCTCCTCCACCTTACTCTTCAGCCTAGCTCCCCCCACTGCTTCTGTTTTTTGTACTACTTGAGATGAATCTTGAAATTGTTGCCCTTTTGGTTGTTGTTGTTGCAATTTATAAGTTGCTCGGGTCAGTCGTTGTGTTTTTGGCTCTCTATTCTTAGATGGTTCCAAGGTTGGGGGTAAACCCCCAAGATCCAAATCTTCTTCCATAATAATTCCTCCAGCTGCAGCTTCAGCGTAAGTTTGTATCTGTTTTCCATCTTTTCCTTGTTGTATCATCTCCATTTTCTTCTCCCCGCCCCTGGTGAGGGTGGGTATCCAGCCTGTAACACGTTTACATAAAAATCTTTTGCCTTCCAAATTGTGTTTAATCGGTATCTTTCTCCTTTATAAGTCACTATTAGAACAGTTGGAACATCCCATCTATATGCCACCTGTTGATTTCTCAGCTCATTAACCAAAAAGCCAAAGTCTTTCCTGCTCCTCAGCATCTTTGGAGGAATCTCTCTCAAAACCACCACCTCCTGCCCAGCCACCTGAACTTTATTATTGTAAGAAGCTTGTAAAATTTCATTTCTGATCCTTCTAGTTGTGAAATAAATCACCACATCTCGTGGCAGCTGTCTTTGTTTTGCCAACCAGGAATTAACCCTGTAAATTTTGTCAATTTGAAATGCCACATCTTCTGGTTTTTCTTTAATTATCTCAGCCATATCATCAGCACAAATGTCTTTTAAATTTTCTTTGCTATTTTCCTTCAGGCCTCTCAGTCTCAAAGCAAACTCCATAGATCTGTATTGTAACATTACCAATTCATCATCCACTTTTTCTGTTCTAGTCATAACATCACCCATTTTGCTTTCCAGATTTAAATTGGCTTCATTAATTTCCTCAACTTTCCCATCAAACTGAATAACAAGATTTGAAAGTCCTGATACAGCAAAAACAATGTCATCTCTTATTTTATCATGCTCCTTTGCAACTGCTCCCTTGATTGAACCTATATCTTCCTCTATTTTCTTAAATTTCCCTTCAACAAGTAAAGTTAAATTGTTCATTGCTTCTCTCATTGCTATTGCTTGATTGTTCATGGCTTCTTTCATAGCTTCCTTAAAATCATTAAGTGCTGCTTCTTGACTCTGGGTCTGGCTCTGTGAATCAGCCGGAAATTGCGCTTTCTGTGTCACCACTGACACAACTGGGGAGCCTCCCCCTCCTTTAACAACTCCTGGTTTCACTTGCTTAGAAGCCTTTTTTTTCCTTTTTTTTCCTTCACCCCCCCCCTTTTCTTTGAAAGCGACAAAGTCTTTAAAGATGTTAATTTAAAGTCTCTGAGTTGCCAGACAAAGTAGTTTTTTCCCTTTGTTCTTTTCCCTCCACAATCTCCGTTCCCAGCAGTTAATAGGCAGCTAATCCACTCTCCCAGCGCAAAGTTCTCAAACACTTTCGTTTCAGGCTTTCACTTTCAAAGCCCTGAGAAAGACGCCATCTTCTGCCTTCAGCTCAGGATTCAGATCAAAACAAAGTAACTTTGGAGTTAAGCTCTGTATTTTTAAGGCTTGTTCTCTTCTTTTCCGCTCTGCCTGTCCTTGGGATCAGTCAAACTCACGTTTTAAAAGCAGGATCAGATCGCGGCTTCTCGCCCTGCTTTTGCAGGTATGTCCTGGCTCTGGAGCTTCTTGGTGGGCTGTCTGAGGAGCTCACACCCTCCAAGCCTCTGGAAATGATCCAGAGAGCTTTTGGTGGGCTCTACTCTCACCCACCGGCTCTCCTCTCCTTCTTTTCCCGAAGGAGAGTTTTTTCAGCCATTTGACAGCTGATTTGCGCTGTCAAAACGGCTTTTACGGAGACACAGGGCTGGTGGTCATAAATGACCGTCCCATGGAGCCTGTGGTGCCAACAGGAAGTTAGTCACATCTGTATACAAATGGCATGAAGTGGAACACATTCAGCAGATGAAACAAAAGCAAGCTTTAATATTCAGCACCCTTGTCCAATTGATCTCTACATTTATTTTTATTTATTTATTTTATTAAATTTATATACCACTGTACTCCCGAAGGCAGTCATTAGAGTCCTTCGCAAGCTATTTGCCACACATGGCCTACCGGATACTCTGGTATCTGACAATGGCCCTCAATTCACAGGGACCCTGTTTGAGGGCTACTTGGCCGGACTGGGCATCCGCCACGCCCTATCAGCCCCGTTCCACCCGGCTTCTAACGGATTGGCCGAACGTTTTGTAAGAACGGCCAAAGAGGCGCTGTCCAGATTAGATAACGGGGACTGGCAGGCCAGGATAGACCAATTCTTAGCTGTCCAGCATGCCACACCATGCACAGCCACAGGGAGAAGCCCAGCAGAGCTCTTCATGGGCAGGAAGCTTCGGTGCGTGTTAGACAGGCTTCACCCTAACTACTCGCATGAAAATTTCAAGGGAGAAACCTCTGGTCTAAGACAGTTTCAGGTTGGGTCCCCGGTGTTCGCTCGCAATTATGCCAGCGGACCTCTATGGGTTGCAGGAACCATAGTGGGCATAACAGGCCCAAAATCGTATACGGTAGACGTAGGGGTAGACAGACTCTGGAAGCGCCACATAGACCAACTTAGAAAAAGGGTAGTCGGCGAGGCAAACATTAATTTAGACATCTCCGAACCTAACTACAACAACTTTCCCAAAACAGCTAACTCAAGCCCGGGTTTGCAAGAATACTAAGCTGACAAGCCCTGGTTCCAGCGCTGCCCCAGCGAGTCGCCACTCCCAGCCGGGGATAGCCACACCCCAGACAAAATCCAGGAGGTTCCATTGGCGGAACCGGGAGAGACTGAAAGTCCCTCCAACCAGCTCGACGCCCCACCAGACACTGAACTGCGCAGGTCAACTAGAGCGAGAACTCGTCCTAGGCACCTGCGAGATTTCGTGTGTACATATGTAAATTTATGAATGTTAGTGCTTTCTGGGAAGGGAGGGGTGTTATGTATTGATACTTTTAAGTGGGAGTTTCAAACCTGCCTACGTTTCTGATTGGCTGACAGTCCCTCCAGGATTGTATATAAGGAGGGCTGCAGCCTCTGAGTTTTTGCTGAAGTCTCACTGTATATTTAAGAGCTGTTGTCACTTGCTTGCTTGTGCCTCTCGTTATTCCCGAACCACTTCAGTGGGGGTTGGAAGGATCCACTGTTTGGGGCTTCCCTGTCCGCACTGGAGCAGGATGTCCAGGGAAAGAGATTAAATCCCCTGGCCATTGCTTCTGGCAGTGCAAGAACCACCGCTGATGGGTGGAAGGGGGTGGGGTGGGAAGTATTCGGATCCTTCCGATTCCCACCCCCTTCCACCCAGTGGCAGCAGTTCTTACACTGCCAGAAGCAGCGGGCCGGGACTTCAATCCCTTCCCCCGAAAGCTCAGACTTCTCAGGCCCAAAACAGGCCATGGTAGGGGAGCCCGCACAAAGCACATGTGGGGGACTGCGCATGCATAATGCAGAACGCATGCATGGGCAAGTGTGCATAATACGGGGAGCATGCGTGGGGTGTCATGTGCTCATGCGCATGGGTGGGGAGGTCGCATTGCATTATGGGTCCTGGCATGCGCACGTGTTATCATGCACATACACACACAGTTCTGGCACACAACGGGAAAAAGGTTCGCCATCACTGCCCTATACCATTCCAGACAAATGGCTGTCCAGACTCTTCTTAAAAACCTCCAGTGATGGAGCATCCACAATTTCGGGAAGGAAGCCCTTCCACCAGTTAATTGCTTTCACTGTCAGGAAATTTCTCCTTAGTTCTAGGTTAGTGATTTCACTGAATGTAACATCATGGCGAAATCCATGTATCTTTTCAGGAAAGCAAGTGCGATGTACTGGAAAATTCTGTCCTTCCTTTTTGCCATTCAGGAAATCAACAAAGATCCTCTTCTCTTGCCCAACCTCACCCTGGGTTATAACCTCCATGACAACTTTCGAGACAGAAGGTTGACATTGGATGGTCTGTTGGATTTGCTTTCCACTGGAGAGGCCAATGTTCCCAACTACAGCTGCGGAAGGAAGAGAAACATGCTGGTTCTGCTGGAAGAGACCAACTCTGATATATCCATCCTCATGGCTGCCATATTGGGCATCTACAAAATCCCACAGGTATAGAGCCAGTGAATGGCTGCAAGTTTATGCCAGAGCAGTTCAAGAAGATTTTCTCCTTAGAAATGTTAATTAAGCATAGATTAAGATGAAGAATTAATCTTTATGTCATCTTTCAGTCTCCCAGAGAGACAAGAACAAATATTGATATCTCGGCTAATCCCCATTCTCTGTCTGTCTCTCGTGTATTTACTACTAATTTGCGTGTATGTCCACCAGTCTAGGTTCACCCCTTGTTCCTGAAGTGCCACTTTTGTTTTTAGCTTCCCAGTCGTATCTAATATTTCTTTGTAGGTCAATTTTTTCTCTGGATTATACAGAATCGGGTAAGTCATAGCTTCCACAGGTGAAACCCAGAGTGGTATGTTATTATAATATGTTTTCCTAATTTCCATCCAGCTCTCAATCAGGACTCCTCGCACGTGGTCTTTTATAAAGTATGCTGGAGGTTTGCCTCTCTCCCACCAAAGGTGGGCATGCCACCCCTGTTGGAGATTGTGACCTTCGATTGTTAGCAGATGTCTCCTTTGTAGTGTAATCCATTCACGAATCCAAACCAAAACTGCCGAATTATAATACTTCCAATTTGGGACCCCTAACCCACCTTGTTCTTTTGGTTTCTGCATCACCTTCAACCTAATTCGAGGCTTCTTGCCCTGCCAAATAAATCTATTTGTGGCCCTGTCCAAATTCTTAAAGAAGGTTTTATCCAACCTAACTGGGGCTGTTTGAAAGAGAAATACCATTCTGGGCACTGCGTAGGTCTTAATTAAGGCTATCCGTCCCATTAGTGACAGTTGTATCTTTCCCCCATTTTTCCAAATCTTTGTCTAGTTGTTCAATTAATTTTAAATGGTTATCCACCTTTATTGATGAACATCTATCAGACAGCCAAATCCCTAAATATTTGACTTTATGAACTACCTGTGAGCCCAAAGTATTTTGTAGTTCTAATTTTTGTCTTTCTGTCATATTCTTTGCTATAATATTTGTTTTTGTCCTATTTATTTGTAATCCAGCTACTTCACAAAATTTCTGCATTATATCGATAAATCGCCCTCCGGAGATTAGTCGTCTGCGTATGCCTGGACCTTATATTCTTGTTCTCGGATCCTTAGTCCTCTTATGCTCACCTCTTGCCTTATTATCCTAAGCAGAGGTTCCAGCGTAAATATAAACAGTAATGGGGAGAGTGGGCAGTCTTGTCTCGTTCCCTTCGCTATCGTCACCTCCTCCGACTTTTCTCCATGAACCAAAATATTGGCCTTCTGTTGATTATAAATTGCCTGGATTGCATTAATGAAATAATCGCCAGCCTCCATCTGTTTCAGTTGTAATATTAGATAATTCCAGTTGACCCTATCGAAGGCTTTATGGGCGTCCAAAAAGAGGAACGCCGCCTGCTTCTCAGGGTGGGCCTTGTAATATTCCAGGGCATCTATTATAATCCGTACATTATCTTTCAACTGTCTAGCTGGTAGGAAACCATTTTGATCTATGTGTATAAATTCACTAACGTATTTCTTAAATCTAGCTGCCATTACAGCTCAAAAATTTTATAGTCGGTGTTTAAAAGTGAGATAGGTCTATAGTTTTGTAGAAGTGTTTGGTCCACTCCTTCCTTGGGTATTAGAGAGATATAGGCCTCTAGCCATGATTTGGGGGCCTTAGATTCCATCAACACCATATTAAAAATTTCCTTCATATATTTTTTATACAAATCTGGAAAGGTTTTATAGATCTCTGCAGGCAAGCCATCAGTGCCAGGGGTTTGACCGGTCTTCTGCCTCTTGATTGCAATCTCTATCTCTCCTTCTGTAATAACCTTATTCAACAACTCCTTGACTGATTCTGGGAATTTGGGAAGATCCAACTATTCCAAATATACCTTAATTTTCTCATGCGGCACTTGCTCACTAGCATACAGTTGTGAAAAGAATTCCTGTGCGATCCCTTTTTTCCGTTCATTATCTACCCATACGACTCCCGTCCTGTCCTGTAATTGATCTATCCGCCTACTTTCCCTTTCCTTCTTTAGTTTATAAGTAAGCCACCGGCCGGCCCTATTGGCATGTTCAAAGTGATGCTGTCTGGCCATTCTAATATTATGTGCTATTTCCTCCTGATCTAGTAATATGAGTTGATGTTTACTTGTGTCTACTGCTTCCTTAGCTTTAGCATCTAGTGGGTTAGTCTGTAAATTCCTCCCTGCATTCCGCAGTTTCGTTGTCCATATTTCCCTCTCCTTAAGTTTCTGTCTTTTCTTCCCCACAGTGTATTTAATTGCTAACCCTCTCATATAGGCTTTCGCTGTATCCCACAAAATCTGTATCGAGGTTTCCTTATTGTCATTGACCCTAAAGAAGGCTTCCATTTCTCTCTTTTCCATTTGTTGAAATTCCATCTCCGTTAAAATGCTTGCTCTCAACATCCACCTTTTATTTCTTTTAATTATATCCCTTTTCCACCTAACCAATAATGGACTATGGTCTGCCCAGGTATCAGGTTCCATCTCTATCGCTACAGTTCTGGTCTTTAAATCTGTAGTTGCCCACATCATATCCAGCCTCGACCAAGATTTATGCCTGGGAGAGAAGAAGGCATATTGATTTGTCTGAGGGTGGAACGTTCGCCATAGATCCGTAAGACCTAACTCATCCTTCATATCTGCATATACTTTGGGAAATATTCTCCTATTTTCTCTCTTTTGAATATTTCCCGGTAAGTAGTCCAAATCCCTGTCAATTACTGCATTAAAATCACCCAGTATGGTTATATGATCATATTGCAACTCAATAGGTTTTTGATACACATTTTGATAGAAATCAGACTGTCTATTATTTGGGGCATATATTCCCACCAAGAGGACCATAGCCAGCCTATACATATCTCCAGCATTAGAATTCTGCCCTCATCATCCATATAGATTAATTTAGATTCCAGGCAATTCCTAACATAGAAGGCCACACCTCTTTGCTTCTCGTCAGCTAATGTAGCATACAGCTTACCAAGTTCAGGACATTGCAAAATGCATTCACATTGCTTTTTAATATGCACTTCCTGGAGGCATATGACATCCATTTTTAGTTTTATTAAATTCTTAAAAACCCGCCCTCTCTTCACCTGTGCATTCAAACCATTTATATTTTGTGAAAACAAATATATTTCCTCCCCCATCTTTACTTATCTGCGTTCTTTGCTCTAGTTGTCTGTCTAGTTACCCGTTGGTTAATCTCCTCTTCTTCTTCTCTTACTCCTGCTGCTCCTTTCTCCTCCTGCCCTCCTTCCTGACCCTTACTATCTGCCACATATTCACTTTCCCTTCCTCCTTCCCTTTCCCAAGTTGCAAATTAATTTACAAGAAATTCATCAGCTTCTTGCGGGGTTTCAAGACGTACTCTCTTCCCCTGCCATGTCACCATCAGCCCATCTGGAAGTAGACATTTATATCTCACATCATATTTCCTTAGTTGTGTTGTCAACGCTTGGTAGTTTCGTCTTCGATCTCGCACCTTCTTCAACAGCTGTCTCAAAACAGTGACCTGTTTGCCAGCATATTTTATCACCTGGTCCTTCGATCTCTGATATACATCCTCTCGTAACGATCTCTTACTAAATTTTACATGAACTTCCCTCGGGAGATTCTGTCTCCTGGTAAATGATGTAAAAATCTGGAAACATTCATCAATGCCATTGTGTACCATTTGCGTGTCTTTCTGCAGCATCCCTGCGACCATCTCAACCATCTTATCTTCCAAGTTTTCTTCTGGCTCCTCTCTAATATTTTGAAATCTCAGGATGTGGGCAGACTTCTCCATCTCAAGCAAAACTATATCATCTTCAAGCTGCTTATTGACCAATAGCTGTCGCAACTCATGCCTCTCTATCACCGCCTCCACCGTCTCCACCTTTGTAGCTACCTCCTGGATCTGGCCCTCATGCTTTTCCATTGTCACACACACTTCATTCAATCTCTTAGACATTTGTTTCACTTCCCCTCGCATACCTCCCATCTCCTGTTTCAATTCAGTCAAGTCCTTCGCTGTGGCCTCCTGTTTTTTTGTCATAGTTTCCTGTATGGCATATAGTAAATTCTGAATTCTTTGGAGTGTAGAGGTCTTCTCGGCCACAGCTACTGCCTCCATAGATTTATGCAGAGAAGGAGGAGTCGTGATTGGTGCCATAGCTGCTGTTGATATTGGGAGCTTCTTTCCGGTTTTAATTGAGGAGCTAGACATTTCTGTTAAGCAGAGGAGCCTCCTCCAAAGTAGCATATAACTAAGATGAACCCAAGGGTATTAATTATTACTCTACCCTGTCCCAATAGGTAATAGATGTTCTAGTCTATTAATGAGTTACTTTGGTATTTAGTCACTTATCTATGTTGCTCCTTATCCCCCCTTCAATATTCTGAAGTAGTTAATAATAATTAGTCAATTTAATGTAGTAATCAATTAATCTGTTTAGTATTAGAATAATGTTAGATCAGTTAATTATCTAATTGGTACTTTAGAATTAATTAATACTCTAAACAAATCAGTTAGTTCACTTAAACTTAAATCACACTTATAAATTTAACACTTAGTTTTCCAAAGCCAATATATCCTAACAAGTTACTTATACTTTCAATCAGTCCATTAAGAGAAATGATCTAAGAGTCAGTAGGTAGAGCAAAGTTACTCTTGACAAAGGAGTTCAAAAGAAGAAGCGCTGTTCACATTGAAATATCAACATGCTCAGATCTTGCATTATGCAGGTTCTTAGGAAGCATCAGCTTTTCAGAAAATGGGATCTGGATTTCTTCTTAACATCCATTGTTGACAGTTACGTTTTCTGCATTTGAAAAAATGTGAACCCCCCCCTTTTTTTTTTTAGTTTGTTAGTTGTTTAGCTTTTAATCTGTCAATGGGTTTTAATTTGAATTGTTTTAAATTTGGGCCAAAGTATATAATTCTTTTAATAATTTTAAATTTTGTATTGTTATGTGTTTTAGTTCTGGCTGTGCACCGCCCTGAGTCCATCAGGAGAAGGGCAGTATATAAATTGAATAAATAAATAAATAAATAAATTTCTGATCCCCTATTAAATCCACCAAGGTAGGCTGGAATCTTCCAGCCACTACCTAAGCTCTGACATTATCTTTTCAGGATCTAATAGGTCTTCTTCTTCTGCCATATCCGTCATCGGACGTTGGTGATCATGTTGGCAATCCTATTTTTGTCAACAGCCGCATAAAAAAGTGCTGCTGAGTTTTGTCCAAACCAGTCCATTAGGTTTTGAAGCCATGATGTTCTTCTTCTGCCTGGACCTCATTTGCCTTCAATCTTTCCCTGGAGGATTAAGTGAAAGATGCCATATTTTTCTGGGTGTCGCATCACATGACCAAAATATTCTAACTTTCGCTGTTTAATGGCTTTGATGATTTCCCTTTGCTTTCCCAGGCGGCTTATCACCTCCTCATTTGTGATTATTGTTAACCCAGTTTATAAGAAACAGCCATCTGTAAATCCACATTTCTTTCTTTTTTTTTATTTTAAAAACAAGCTTTATTAAACATAAAAAGATAAAATACCATATCATGTACACATAAAATACATTTATGTTAATACAAACAACATTACTTATTAAAACTAAAACAACAACAACAACAAAAGAAGAAAGTGACTTTAGTCACACATCCGTTATCTTGTTAAGGGTGCCTAATTGTTAATTTTATTGTCATACAGAATTTTACATTTATTCTCATTTCTTTGAGTTATCCAATTGTATCATCTATGGATAAATTAACATTTGAGTTAAAAAATAAGGTAGACTCAAAATATTATACGGCGTGGAATAGATGGTAAATCCACATTTCAAATGCTTCTCATTTCTTCAAGTGGTTTTCTGTCAGAGACCAACTCTCTACTCCATAGAGCAGGATAGTAAAAGCCCCAAATAAAACATAAATCTCCTTTTTTTCCCTCCAGATCAGCTACACTTATATTTCACCAGTCCTGAGTGATAAAACTCAGTTTCCTTTTTTCTACCAGACCGTCCCCAAAGAAGGTGCTCAAAACCTGGGGATTGTTAAACTGCTGCTGTATTTTCGATGGACATTCATTGGCGTCTTTGCTGCAGACACCGATAACGGAGAACATTTCATTAGGACCTTCGTTCCTGTGCTGGCTCAGAATGGCATCTGTGTTGTTTTTTCACAAATCGTATTATTAAATGATGAGAAGTTCAAGCATCTGATTTCTGTTTTCAACCTGTGGACCCAAATCAATGTATTTGTTTATTACTCAGAGTTTACGTTCGTCGAGCGAGCCTTTTTCCTAGAAGACATATTAAATTCCTTGCGAAAGCCTATTGAAGGGAAAGTTTGGATCACAACCGCTTTGTGGGATCTCACCATTGAATTATCATATAATAGTTTCTCTTTCAGATACACCCATATCATTTTTTCTTTTCTTATCCAGACCAGCCAAAGGACCAAATTTGACGATATCATAGATTTCTATCTTTTTCTCAAAGCATTTATGACTAAGAAATTTCACTGTTCATATGGGAAGCCTGCCTTGTCTGTGAAAGGCTGGACAAGGTGTACAGAGAAAGAGAATTTGGAGACTCTACCTCAGCAGAAGATTGACAGGATCTTCTCTCTAGATAGCTCCTTAACTTACAATGCCATCCAGATTGTGGCACATGCCTTAAATGTGGTCAATTCACCCCGATCCCAGAAGACAAGGATGGAGAGAAAAGACCAGGTGGAAGTTAAAAGCATTCAACCATGGCAGGTATTTCCTTATCGGTTCCATATATGTAGTTAAGGGCGACATCTAGATGATGAACATTGTGAAACACTCTTTGAGAAATGTCATATACATTGACAAAAATACCTTTTATGAATCATTTTCATTCATAAGAACCCTTGTCCTCCTCTTTCATATACAGATATATATGTTTTCTGAGGTTTTCACGGGTGTTTGTATGTAGGTCTTTGGTTATTCAGGTTTTCTCCCACATAAAATTGGAACTGTCTTGGTGATGTTTTGATGAAGTCTCATTCGTCATCTTCAGGCTGATGTTTTCGGCTTCATGCTTCTAGGGGCAATGTGTGATAGTAGCTGTTTCTTCCATTTAACTGCTAGTGGGGCTGTGAACTGATTGGGTGTGAGCTTGGCTGTGATCTGATTGGCTGGGGGTGTGTTCTGTTTGGGTGGGGCTTGGTTGGGCTTGGGTTAGTCTGAGTTGCAGGGGGATTTGAGCTGGTGAGCTGCGTTGCTGTTGTTTGGCTTCGCATTCGTGGTCGTGCCACATCTTTATGTTGGGTGTCAGTCTGCTTCATGTATGGATTGGAGGGGTTTAAAGTGGCTAATGATCCAGCTGCGGCCTGGCTTCTAGTCCGTGGTCGTGCCTCATCCCTCTAATTTTTAATTAGCCATTTTAATACCTCGATAACTCTTAAAAAGCTATCATTTTTACCTCGATAACTCTTAAAAGGCTATCATTTTTATGTCCAAAACCAAGTGTAATAACACACTTCCTTTATATTATTATCTTAGAATAAACTTTAAAAATACAAATTTAATTAAGCTTCTCAACCTATTGCCAAAATCCTCCCCAAAAAAGATTAATCTTCAGTTCTTCCCTTCTTTCTGTATTTTTTCCAGTCCTTTTTTTTTGATAATTCTTTCTTCTTCAGCATTGCTCCTCCTCCTGCTTTTATTTTCGAGAATTTTAAAATTTGGATTTGAGGTTGATGTCTCTTTGAAAGTTTTTGTCTTCTTAAAGTTATTTCATTTAATTTGAAACCCCCATAAATCTCTCTCAAGTCCTTCTGATTAAACTCTTCCAGATTCCTTTGCTTTCCCCTCTTGGTCTGGAAAGCATTCTTTTTATCCAAAGTCACATTAAACTGGATTTCTGCCCCATCTTCTTCCAACAGCTCACTACTGTCTAACAAGCCTTGAAATGATACTATCTTCTCCTTTGTCTCCATGTTTTCAGTCAAAACAGCTTCCTCTTCCTGAGACCTTTCATCAAAAAAACCTTTAAGACTTTCCAGGAAAGCAGTGGTTTGTGACTCAAAAATTTCATGTATTATAACTCTTATTTGTGTATTTGCTGGTGTGTGTAATAATAGTCCTTCAGCACTTTCAAAGGTACCAGCCATTTTCTTTTTTTCAAAATCCAATTATTTTTAATTATGTTCATCTATCAGGTCAATAAATCCAATAATTTTCCACACAATTTAGAAGTATAAAGTAGTTAAGGTCAATACCATAGTCTTTTTCATTTCACTAGCACTTTAAATCTTTTTCTTGCCGCGTAATCCGGTAGCTTTTACAATGTTGCAGCTTTAACGATCACTTTCACTTGTAAATTTCATTTTAAACGCCCTTAAGCGCCATCTTTTTTCCTTTTTCTTTTAAACGGAGTTAAAGTTTAATACTTGCATTTCCTGTTCTCCTGATTTGCTCTGCCAGCATCCAGGTTCGAATTTTCTCATAGTCCTTAAAATTGCACTGTTGGTGTGGTTGTGACCCCTTGTTCTGATTAAAGCAGAATCGTCCCAGATCCGGAGCACTGAAGGGCTTTCAGGGAGCTCTCAACCTGCAAACCCCAGGCTTAAAAAAAAAGCCTGGGGGTCTAGGGGAGCTCTACCCAGACCCTTCTGTTCTTCTCTCCCCCTTTTTCCCTGGGGGAGAGTTTCGAGCTGCTAGAACAGCTGATTTTTGCTGTTCTAGCGGCAAACGGAATCAAGGGGCTGGAGCTCCAAAAGGACCGTCCATTCAGGGAACGTGGAGCCACCGGAAGTCCCCCGTTGCCGCTGTTATTACATGTAACATTAAATATTGAATTACTCTTTCTTTTTACATTTGGCCTCCAGCACTGCTGAATGGCAAATTGTACCTTGCCTATGTTGTCACACACCACTACAATTATTTTACTCCATGTATTTTACTTCATGTGCTTTGACCTTTTCTTTCTTCAGATGCTAGAATTTGATGCTTGTAAAAAGGGATTTTGGATTATCTTCCAATTTATTATTTTTTATTTTATTTTATTTTTATTTTTGATTTATATGCCACCCTTCTCCGGAGACTCAGGGTGGCTTACAATGCGTTAAGCAATAGCCTTCATACTTTTGTATATTTTATACAAAGTCAGCTTATTGCCCCCACAAACCGGGTCCTCATTTTACCTACCTTAGAAAGGATGGAAGGCTGAGTCAACCTTGAGCCTGGTGAGATTTGAACTCGCAGTAATTGCAGGCAGCTAGAAGCTAAATACTACCTTTTAACCATAGCATTAGTCTGCTGCGCCACTCAGGCTCCTTACATTATAATGTAACACAACATTGTATTTAATATTAAAATTATCAGTGTATATTCTTGTAAAATCACCTGAAGAGTGCCAGAATCAATATTCAAGCTTTCCCTCAGAATCAGTGTTCAAGCTTTCTTCAGATAACGAGCAGATGGAAGAGTCAATTATAAATATTGACATTTGCTTCCCAATTTCCGAAAGCCAATTCATAACACAGGAAGGTTATAAGAAGAGATTAGATAACCATTTGTCTGAAATAGTGTAGGGTTTCCTGCCTAAGCAGGAGGTTGGACTAGAAGACCTCCAAGGTCCCTTCCAACTTTGGTAAATTATTATTATAATTATTAAATTATTATATTTCCAGGACTGAGTTGTACAAACTGATGCTGTGCCTCCTACAATAAGGAAAATTTTCTGACAGTGTGAACAATCAACCAATGGAACAGCTTGCCTTCAAAAGTTGTGGGAACTTCATCGTTGGAAGCCTTCAAGAAGAGATTGGACTGCCATTTGTCAGAAATGGTGTAGGGTTTCCTGCTTGGGTAGGGGGTTGGACTAGATGACCTACAAGGTCCCTTCCAACTCTGTTAATCTATCTCTCTTGTAGAATCAAAACACAGGACTCAAAATAAGTAATCAAGGCTCACTGCGGTGTTTGTTATTCAATGTGCACAGGAGAAACTCTCCAAATATTGTTAAGATAAATCTCTGTAGACAAAAGGATGTATCTATAGCTATGCAGGACATCTCAGGGAGGAGGGGAAAATTCATGGATAAGCAACAGATAAAGTAAGCAAATATATTTGTAGGTAATGGATTTCCCTTCTCCTGCCCTTCTGCCATCTGCTTATCTTCAAGAGAACTAAGGGGAGAAATAAAACAAGAAAACAAGAAAATGTGGGCTAGTTGGGAATGCCAGATATTGGAAAGAAAACATCTGCCATTGGTACCTGAAGGACAAATCTATGCAGATTGTCCTGAGAAGAAAACAGGCTGCCGCTCAATAAGCCAAATTCCTTATATCTCTGTACATCAACTTGTTTAGATGATTCCATTTGTGTAAAAACCTCTTTCCTTATATTCTGTAGCTTCACCATTTCCTGAAGAATTCTCAGATCTACAACAACACAATAGAAGGAATGTATTTGGATAGAAATGGAGATTTGATGGCTGACTTTGACATTGTGAACTGGGTGTTGTTTCCTAATAAGTCGAGCACCAGAGTGAAATTTGGGAGTCTAGACAGAGAAGGAACCATTGGAGTCAAATTCAGCATCAACAAGGAAGCCATCACGAGCCCTCAGTGGCTCAATCAGGTAGAGGAAGAGGTGTCCCATCTCTGAACCGTGTTTCCCTGAAAATAAGACATTCCCTGATAATAAGTCCAATCAGGTTTTTGAGTGCTTGCACTAAAATAAGTTCCCCCTCCCCAAAAAATAAGCCCTCCCCAAAAATATTTAAGCGCATGCGCAGACAGTCCTCACCATTTCCTCTAGTTAGGGTTGGGGAGACAGAGCTGGAAATCAGCAAGAGGAGCCCCGCCTTGCTCCACACACCCCAAAATAATAAGACCTCCCCCAAAATAAGGCCAAGCGCAGATTTCGGAGTTTAAAAAAATATAAGACAGTGTCTTATTTTGGGGAAAACACAGTAGTTTTGTCCATCATCTCAATCAGGGTACCCCTCCATCCCAAACTATATATAAGACCGACAGGCTTCAAATTCATGCTTCAGAATTATATTCTTTCATTTATAACCAGCAAAGGAAAAGATGCTTTATGACTTATTCAGTAGAAGACTTTGGTCTGGGGACATAGAGGAAAAAAATGTGGAGATGGAGGGAAATGGAAGCAGGATTTAAGAGGAGGGGAGAAGTAAAATCAATTGAGTTACACATGTTCATTTGGACATGTATACATTCAAGAATTTGACCTTAATTGGTAGAAGAAGAGTGCAAAACCCATCATGCTGAAAAATTTCAGAATTCTAATTTCTCCTCCATATGATGTGTTTTTCCAAAAGTTTCTCTGACAGCCTTCCAGAGACAGTCCTCCAAAATGGAAGCATGTCTGACTATCATGCTTCCAGTTTCAAGAGTAACTTTCTAGAAAATTGTCTGGAGTGGCCACCACAATATGGCCCAGAGGAGAAACAGAATGGTCCACTTCTAGTCCATTTTGCACATGCCTCTTGTTTTTCCCTGTAAGGTCCTGCCTCTCCCGTCCTCTCAAGAAAGCAGTATTCATGAAACAAAAGCCACTTCAAAAGGAAACTTTTATTGGAAGATTGTGATAGCAAGAGATCTAGGCAGGAATTAAGTTTCCCTCTCAAAACAGTAAAGTGCAGACAGAGCCCCTCCCAAAGTCCAATACATCACCAAGCCAATCTCGAAGTGTAAAGATACTATGAGATAGTCAGGCTGAGGAGGTGATAAACGCCGGTCTCCAAGGCAATGCTGCTGCTCTTCTCTGAAGACGAGATAAGCTATGGGACCTGACAATCCCATTCCAACAGTGTAATTCATTTCATAACTAATCAGTTTTGCAGATGCTTCTGTATGCAAATTTTGTTCACTTTCAGCCCTTGCCTCACTCCCAGTGTGTGGAGCCTTGTCAACCTGGCTATTTCAAGGTGGTCCAGGAAGGAAAACCAGTCTGTTGCTACACCTGCGTCCCTTGTGCAGAAGGGAGCATTTCCACCCAAGAAGGTGGGTGAATGGGAATCAAAACAGTTCTTGGGATAGGAGCAAAGGTTCCTGCAGATCTTTTCTAAGAAGATATTTCTAATTTGGGTATTGGAGTGGGAGGGAGTATTAATTTAACTCTCAGAATTAATTTCACCAAGGATATAACAATAATATGAGCTGGGAGAATTCATTGGAATGAGAGGTTAAGTGTAGAAGAAGCCAAGCAGTTATCAAGAAGCATATGTGACTTTGTGAAGGATCAGTTGAAGTGACATGAAGCAGCCCATTGTTTCACCATGACAAACAGAATGATGTTGCTTCTACAGTATGAAGCTCTCCATTGAGATAAATTAATCTCCAATGTCAGGGTTCCAAGTAACACCCCCCCAATGAAAGAAAACTCTTTTTTATTAATTTTTTTAATTATATTATTAAAGTAACATTACAAACAACATATACAATACTTCACCCTGTGCTATACATAAGAAAGGAAGATTTGGTTCTTCGGATATATCCTCATGATCGCCAAAATCCACGTTCTCAGGGTACAGGTACCGAAGCATCCAATTTTCCCAGCACATAGTCCACGAATGGTTTCCAAATTTTCCAGAAAATATCTTCTTTATAATCACCATTTCTAATTTTAATATTGCATGTCATTTTATCGTTTAAAGCTAATTTCCACATTTCACAATACCACCCTTCTATTCTAAAATTCACATCTAATTTCCAATATCTGGCTATTATAATTCTACCCATTATAATCATAATTCTAATCAATTCTTTCTCATATTTTGTTGGTTCTATTTCCTTAATTATCAACAGTAATATAGTTTCTGGTCTCAATGTTATTGCTTTCCCCATCATTTCAAATATCACTTTCTTCAATTGTTGCCAAAACTTTTTAACTTTATCACATTTGTACCACATATGTTCATAAGTCCCTAATTCCATATCACATCTCCAACATTGTTTACTAATTTTGTTATCCATCAATGACAAGCTTAATGGAGTCAAATACCATTTCCAAACAACCTTATAATTATGCTCTTTAATCCTTATAGATAAAGTCTTCATAATTCTACTCTTCCAATTCATATTCCAAACTAAATCTGATATTTTAATATTAAGTTCTTTTTCCCAATTCATCTTCATCACCCTTTGTGGTTTTCCATCAAAATTTATAATCTTTTATATCTTACTAACGACTCCCTTTAGCCTAATTTCATCTTTCATAATTTGGAATACTAAATGTTCAAATTCAGTTTTACTTCTACTTATCGAACAATTGTCCCTTACTTTCTTAGTCCATTTTTCTATTTGTATTTTTTCAAACCAGCCTAAACCCAATTTTTCAATGATTTCTTTTTTCCTCCTTTCATTTTCTGAAGTTTTTAACCAATCTATTATAATTTGTATATTTTCATCTTCCATTACCCTATCACGACTTATATTAGTTTTAATTGGCCAATTTTCAATCGTCTTCCCTAAGAAAATTATATCTGGAATTAAAATTTTAACAAATTTATTCCAAATTTTACTCAGTCCCTTTAACCAATTGCTATTAATTACACATTTTGATTTTGCTTTATCTAAAAACCATGTTGAGCCAAATCTCTTGATGTCTTTTAATTCTAAATCTCTCCAATGACTATCTTCACCTTTAAATATTTTTACCAAAGTCCGAATAGCATAAACCCAGTAATAATTGAGTAGTTTGGGGATTCCTAATCCACCTTCCTTTTGATTTTGATACCACATGTTGGAGATTGAATGATAATGGAGAGGTTAAATTTGAAATTATTTGGGATGCGATGAAAGCAGTGTTTAGAGGGGAAAGTATCAAGTTATCAAGCAGAAAATATAGAAATTATAAAAATAAAATTGAAAAAGATAAAAGCCAGATTAAGGAATTGGAGAATCAATTTTTGCTTACTAAAGAAAACTTTTTTTTGGAGGAACTAAATTTGCTAAAAAATAAATTGATAGAAGAGGATATAGAATTGGTAAAAAAGAATATGAGATATTTAAATAGGAATTTTTTTGAATTTAGTAATAAAAACTCTAAGTTATTGGCAAGGATGGTGAAAAATAAAAGAGAGAAGAGAGAAATTGGAGCCTTGATAGATGATAAGGGTATAAGATGCTATAAAAAATCAGAAAAATGCGAAGTGGTCAGGAATTTTTTTCAAAATTTATATTCAAAAAAATTAATTGATCGGGAAAAACTGAGAAGTTATTTAGAAAAACATGTTGTGAAAATTGACCAAACATATAAAGACTTGATGGAAGAAGATATAACACAAGACAAGATTAATGGAGTAATACAAAAAATAAAATTAGGGAAAGCTCCAGGTGAAGATGGATTACCTGCTGAGTTTTATAAAGAATTTAAGGAAATAATAATACCAAAATTGCAAAAATTATTTAATGGAATTTTACATGGTGGAGAAGTTCCGTTGTCATGGAATCGAACGGTGATATCTATAATCCCTAAACCAGATAAAGACTTAGAAAGGATTGAGTCCTATCGGCCCATTTCCTTAATTAATCAAGATGCAAAGATATTTACCGCCATTATAAGTAATAGATTAAGTAGAGTTATAGATAGATATGTAAGTTATAATCAAGTAGGCTTTGTGAAGGGTAGATACATGAGCGATATTGTCAGAAGAGTATTAAATATTACAGATGTTGCTGAATATAATGCTGATAAAATAGGTATAGTATCATTAGATATTTTTAAAGCTTTTGATTCTGTACAATGGGAAACTATTAAAACAATCGTTGAGGTACTAGGTTTTGGTAATAAGTTTATACATGTTATTTCAAAATTGTATCAAAAAAGTAGTGCAAGAGTGAAGGTGAACGGACGGTTGACAGAAGAGATAAGATTGGAAGCGGGTACGAGACAGGGATGTCCCCTGTCTCCAACATTATTTTTATTAGCTATGGAAATTTTGACTAAAATGATAGAAAAAGATGAAGAATTGGAAGGGTATAAGGGATATAAGATAAATCTGTATGCGGATGACACTTTGATTATTTTGAAAGATATAGAGAAAGATTTGAAAAAGATACATAAGCATTTGAAAGAATTTGAGGAAATGACAGGTTTGAAAGTAAATTGGTCAAAATCTGAACTATTAATGAATAATAATGGTAAGGAGTGGGAGAATATGCAAGAACAACTTGGGATAAGGATTAAAAATACATTGAAATATTTGGGCATAACATTTTCACTCAAAGTTAAAGAAATGAAAAAACTAAATTATGATGTGGTGATGAATGAAATTGAGAAAAAGATAGATAAATATAAAATGATAAAGTTGTCTTGGTTTGGTAGAATTGCAATGTGTAAAATGATGTTGTTGCCAAAGTTTAATTTTTTATTTGAGATGTTACCGTTAAATTTGACAGAAAAAGATATTGAAGGATATCAGAAGAAATTGGATAAATTTTGTAATGTCGGGAAAAGACCTAGATTAGTGAAGAAAATGTTGAAAGAAAACTCCAAGGCTTGACTTTCCTCAAAGTTACATTTTATTGAAGATGTCATATTGGCACATCTGGGAAAACCGAAATCTGAAAGCTTCCAGGTTTTCCTCACCCAAAGGAAAATACAAGTCCCTGCCCAACACCCACAAGTCCATCACATGGCCCAATCCAAACACCATGCTGATGGGAGATGCCTCCCGGTTGTAACCCTCCAGGTGCAGGGCAAGATGTCCTTGACTTTCTGAGAAAGGAATGTTATTATGACTACTGGTATATATCACCCATTCTCCATACAATCCCCCATCACAGTTTCCCACAGTAGTAAATGTGGCAGGCCTGAACATGCAATGAAAAAGATGGCTTCCAGGCCTGACAGCCAACTCACACACTACCTAGTCAGTAATCTTGCCATCTCCTCCATTCCAGGGTGGACTCGGAATAGACACATTTCTGCCTAACCATCTTCCTCCAAAGTATCCAAGGAGTAGGCAAGCATGATCTATGTTTCCTGTGTGGTATCTATTTGGGGGAATACATTGCTACCAGAGAGGAACCTCTCCTCATTATGGCGATTAGAGAGAAAGGTCAAACCAGGCAACTTTATTTGCCCCTTTTTAATCTTTAACCATTGGGATTTGGTGGGACAAAATGAAAGCAAAAATAGTGGAACAATATTGTTATTGAATTTCAATTTTATCTTCCAATAAATGGGTAATGGGACAAATCAAACTCCATTTTGGAAAACCAGAATATTCCAACCTTGTCAAATTGGCTAGTCCTAGTCCATTAGAAACCTTCCTGTATGATGTAGATCAGGGGTGTCAAATTCAAGGCCCATGGTAAATATTACATTTTTCCTCTATAGATGCAGACCACTGCACCAGATGTCCAGACAATCAGTATCAGAACAAGCATCGAGATCAATGTATCCTCAAAATTGTCACTTTTTTGTCCCATCAAGAGTATTTGGGAATTATTCTTACTTTCTTTGCCGTATTCCTGATCTTAACCACGGTTTTAGTCTTGGGAATCTTCATTAAATTCCAAGAAACTCCAATTGTCAAAGCCAACAACCGGGACCTCTCCTATATCCTCCTGGTTTCCCTTCTTCTTTGCTTCTTGACTTCCTTTCTCTTCATTGGTCGGCCAAGGAGAACCACCTGCCTTCTCCGACAAACAATTTTCAGCATCATCTTCTCAATTGCCGTGTCTACCGTCTTGGCCAAAACAATCATGGTGGTGCTGGCCTTCCTGGCCACAAAGCCAGGAAACAGAGTGAGAGGGTGGCTGGGCAAGAGTCTGACCAACACCATCATCATTTCTTGTTCCAGTGTCCAGGTTGCCGTTTGTTTTACCTGGTTAGGAGTCTTTCCTTCATTCCCTGATTCTGACATGTACTCCCAGCCTAGAGAGATTGTTCTGCAGTGCAATGAAGGCTCTGTCACTATGTTTTATGTTGCCCTTGGTTACATGGGTTTTCAGGCTGCCATTTGCTTCATAGTGGCCTTCCTGGCCAGGAATCTACCTGGGTCCTTCAACGAAGCCAAGCTGATCACCTTCAGCATGCTGGTCTTTTGCAGTGTCTGGATCTCCTTTGTGCCTACCTATCTCAGCACCAAAGGGAAATTCACGGTTGCTGTGCAGGTCTTCTCCATCTTGGCTTCCAGTGCTGGGCTGCTGGGTTGCATCTTCATCCCTAAGTGTTACATCATTTTGCTGAGGCCAGATCTGAATACAAAGGAACAACTGATGTTCAAAAGTGAAGTAAAAAAGTGATGCTGATGGATGTTCTGGGGATATAATTCCCACCCAATATAATTCTCACCCATTGGGTACTTTTCAGGAGAAAACACTATCAGGCTGCTTTTTGAAGTGATCTCCTGCTTAAGCCTAATATCCATGTTTTTATGTTTCTGTGTCTCGTAGTATTATTTAGCATTTTGGGCCTCATTATTAGCCTTTAAGTGAGGATGTTATTAGAATTTTAGTCTGGCAGTGTTGACCTCCTTTCAGATTTTAGGAGAACATGTTTTTCTTCTGTTTTTTCATGGGGAAAAAACAGCCTTTTCAAAACTGAATCTTAGTCAGTGTATTCTGAAAGTAATTGAATACACTTGCAAGTTTTAAGTCAGATACTAATCCATCTTGGAAAGAGCATGATGTAACCCATAAATTTACCACATATGGAAAGTAATCTCTAATCAATGTTTTCTATTGTTCACTTGTCAAATGTAATTGTTACGATATTTTTCAGGATCAGACTCAATAAGTAGAATAAGAATTAGATAGGACTTCCGGTTGGCGACTTGAGGCGACAGGGTGTTGGGTGAGTGATCGCTGCTCCCCTACACCCTTTATCACCGCGTTTTGGGGACCTTTTAGGGGCGCAGGTCCCGGAGAGACCTGCGGACAAGAGAGAGAGCTGGGCGAGCGAGAGTGTGGGACGCAACCCCCCCCCCCGCTGGACCAGGCAGCTCTGTCAAACCAACGCGGCGAGCCGGCATTTTCATGGCGGGCCTGAAGCCGCAATAGCCAGCAAAAAGACAGGAGCTAAGAGGAAGATCTGAGGTGACGTGCCAGATCGGTTACCACCTTTTCATACTTGGAAGCGTTGGGCGTGGAGAGAGGGGCCGGCGGAGTCGGGTGAGGAGAGATCGATCGTGCGAGGCGGCGACGAGAGCGGGAGCGGATTGTATTGGCGGAGACCCGACAAGCCGACCAGGAATACGCAAAGAGCAGTTTTACTGACACAAAGAGCTCTGGAGGTCGTGGTGAGAGGGAGAGGAGGGCGAGCGTTGTTGCGGCTGGCGCTGTGATTGGAAGCGGAGTGGAGCGGAGCGGAAAGCAAATAAGAGTTTGTGTCTCGATTCTTCTAATTTTTTATTCTTGTGAGCATCATAAAGAAACAGGAAGTGCAGCCATTATTGAGTCGAAGGAGGGAGTTGGCAGAAGATTGACAGGAGGACGATCTAGCAGAAGGATCCACCATAGAGAACTGCTGAAACGCATTGGAAACAGGGGGAGAGCGGAGAGAAGAAGATTGAATTGCCTGTCAGCCCTCCTCTAAAACTAAGATATATACAATTGGTGATATCTTGACTTCCACTGCCTACGTTTTGTGATTAATTGATTATTTATTTCCAATATTGGAACTTTGATTTTGTCCTGAATAATAGTATTAACAAGAATTAATGATAAATGGTTAAGGAATATAGAGTATAGAATTTAAACACTGATCTTATCTTATTGTTATTGAATATATTTCCATGTCTATATGTGTATATATAAGGGTTTAGATTTAAAATTAACAAATTAATTATATAACTATAATTATTATATTTATATTTCCATATATAGTTACTTAAATCTATCTAGATATATTTATCTACATTTACTTATTATATAATATTTATCTCTATGGACAATATTTATTAATTTATTTATTTATTAACTTATTTATATTAACGTTATATATTAGCTTCGAACATCGATATTTAAGACTCATATTAACTGTTATATTAAGATCTGAATTTAGCTATATATATTACAATATCTATATCTATAAGATTTGATTTAAGGAAGATAGTTTACCGAAGTGAGGAATTGATTCTAATTAATTAAGATAGCAAACTTCTTAATAGACTTAAGAAGAGGAATTGATAAAGCAAGTAAGGTAAAATTATTGAATGGTCATTTGGAAAAACATTGAGAAAATCATAAAAGAACGAAAGATAACGCTGAAAGAAATGGCAACAATGACTTCGCCAGTCCTAAAATCAGTTTAAAAAGCTTCATCTAACCCTGTTTTAACAACACTGTCCCTGGTAATTCAGAAACCCTTGGAAGGCATACAAAAGACAGATAAGCCACCACAAACTCCAACCCTTCAAACAGTACAATCCTCTCTATTCCTGATTCAAGAGACCATGCTTGCAATGCAGGAGAAATTGTTAAATAGTCACTCCGAACTTAAAACAGATATTCATGTTTTGGACGCAAAAATGACTGAGATCCAGGCCTCTATCGCAAATAATGAAAGGAGAATCCAAGATGTAGAACAGAGGATGGATCAAAGCGAGAAAAAATTAGACATGGTAGACCGGACATATGCGCTACAACATAAAGAAATTGACGAGTCCCTGCTACAGCTGGAAATGGATAAGGCCTCATACTATATTCGTCTCCAAAATATATCTGAAGAGAAGGAGGAGGACTTAAGTGATAAAATAGCCGGGTTGATAGTTGACGTCCTCCAGCAGGACAAACAAGATATTATTAAAGAACTTGATGAGGTCTATAGGGTTCAAACAAATTATGTTAGAAGAAACAGACTACCCAGGGAGGTCCATGTGAAGTTCGCCAGGAAGAAGGTGAGGGATATTCTCCTCAACATAGCGAGAGAAGAAAAGATTGAATTCCAAGGAAAGGAGGTGAATATCCTAAAACAGATTCCTAGAAGAGTGAGGGAAGTGAGGAAAAACTATAGGTTCCTGGCGAGCTACTTAAACAGAAGAAATCTCATATTCCGATGGATTCTACCAGAGGGGATGATTGTATCATGGCAAGGAAGAAAAGTTAAAATCGATAGTCTTTCTGAAGCACAAGATTTTCTAGATCAAATAAGAGGAGGAGGAGAAGAACAGACCAGCAAAGGAGAGCTTGATACAGTAAATACGGAAGAAGAGACTTCACAAGAGCAAACCACAAAAGAAGATATAGAGGAGGAGAAGAAAAAAGAAGAAGCGGAAGGACAAGGAAAAAAGACCAGACCAGTAAGAGCGGTTACCCTAAAGTCAAACAAGAACTAGAACCCGGACACGAAATAAGAAATGGACGGCCTAAAAATTTTATCCTTAAATGTCAATGGCTTGAATGACCATAAAAAAAGAAAGATAATCCTATCAAAACTGGTAAAACAGAATCCAGATATAATTTGTTTACAGGAGGTCCATATAAAAGAAAATGAGGCAAACTTCTTAGAATTCACTAAATTTGGCAAGCTATTTGTGTCATTAGCGGAGAAAAAGAAAAGGGGTGTCGCGATTTATGTGAAAAAGGGAATCGAGGCAGAATTGAAGCATAAGGATACTAAAGGGAGAATCTTAATGGTAGAAATTAGGAGGGCTAATGCAAAAATGTTGTTGGTGGGAGCATACGCTCCAAACGAGAAACAGGGACAATTTTATAAAAAATTGCACAAACAACTAGGGAATTGGGCCCAGGTGGAGATATGTATGCTAGGCGATTTTAATGGAATTGTTAATCCGTTGAAAGATTACAAAAGTGGAGAGAGAAAAAGGAATAAAAGGTTACCCCTGCCAAAAAGTTTCTTTGATCTTGTCGATGAAATCAATTTAATAGATATATGGCGTACTCTACATCCCCACGACTCTCAATGCACTTTTTTCTCAAATCCACAGAATTCTTGGTCCAGAATTGATATGGTATGGACTACTAGAAAATTAGGTTTAGAAATTAAGAAAGCAGACATAAGTACAAACACGTGGACTGACCATAAACTTCTGGAAATACATTGGCACTACGCCAACAAGAGGAGACAACAAAGATGGAGTTTAAGATCCAATCTTTTGTATGACAAAGAATTTATAACAAAATTAAATGAAGAAATTAAACGCTTTTTCATCGAGAACGGTAGGCAAGATACGGCGAAGGAAATTGTTTGGGACACCATGAAGGCGTATTTGAGAGGAGTAGCGATTTCGTATATGGCGTTTAAAAATAAGGAAGAAAGGAAAGTCAGAGATGACTATATGAAGAACTTAGAGGAAGCAGATAGCAAACTGCAACAAAACCCGGGAGATGAGATGGCCAAACAAAAATGGATGATGGTAAGACATAATCTTAACGTCCTGGACCAAAAAGAGCTGGCACAAAAAATTAAGAGGATAAAACACTATCACTTTGAAAATGCCAACAAGTCGGGAAGATGGCTAGCTTATAGATTAAAAAAAGAACAGGAAAAAAATCAGATTCTTATATTAGAAGATATCAATGGGGACATTCTGACAAAAGAAATAGATAAGCTAGAAAGAGCGAGAAAGTTCTACGAAACTTTATATAAAGAGGAAGGGACTGATCCAGACAAAATTGCACAATATTTGATGGAAGCTAAATTGCCACAGATAGCAGAAGAAGAGAGAGAAATGTTAAATAATAAAATCACAATGGAAGAACTCAAATCTGCGCTCGCCAAAATAAAGAAAAATAAAACACCAGGCCCAGATGGCCTCCCGGGGGAAATTTATGCGAAATTTGAGGAAGAACTATTATTAGAATTGTTGGACATCTTTAATGAGGTGCTAGTGGGTACAAGAATCCCAGACTCCTGGAAGGAAACTTATATTACTCTCATTTTGAAAGAAGGTGCTGACCCAAAACAGATAGCAAACTACAGGCCGATTTCTCTGTTAAACTCAGATTATAAATTATTCACTAGTATAATTGCGGAGAGATTAAAAAAAAATTTAAATGGCTGGATTCATAGTGATCAGAAAGGATTCCTCCCTGGGAGGCAAATGAGGGACAATGTGAGGACAATAATAGACGTCATAGAATATTATGAACAACACCCGGAAAAACAGCTGGCGCTAGCATTTCTGGACGCCCAAAAGGCGTTTGATAATCTAAATTGGAAATTCATGATTAATCAAATTGACTTGATGGGATTTGGCACAAATTTTAGAAAGATGATTGAAAATATATATAACAAACAGAGAGCAAGTATATTAATAAATGGGGATAAGACACGAATATTCTGGATACAAAAGGGAGTCAGACAGGGATGCCCCCTGTCCCTCTTACTCTTTATAATGGCGTTGGAAATTCTATTGAGAAAGATTAGAGACAACAAAGAAATTAAAGGATTACAAATTAAGAAAGAAATTTTTAAAACACAAGCCTTTGCGGATGACGTGGCCTTAATAATGGAAGATCCCTTAAAATCTGGTCCCAAGGTACTCCAGGAAATACAACAGTATGGTGAAGTCGCTGGCTTTAAAATTAACAAAACTAAAACTAAAATCTTAGTAAGAAATATGGCGGAGATGAACAAGAAACAATTAGAGAAGTCCTTGGAACTCCAAATAGTAAAGAAGGTAAAGTATTTGGGAATTTGGATCACTGTAAGATATTCCTCTTTAAAAGAGGATAATTATAGTCCATTACTACAAAAAATAAAACAGGATATAGATAGATGGAAGAAATTAAAACTATCCCTTACAGGTAAGATCTCAGCAATTAAAATGAATATTCTTCCCAAAATCATATTTCTGTTTCAGACTATCCCGGTGAACCTGGATAAAAAATATTTTCTAGAGATGGAAAGGAAGGTGCGAGATTTTTTGTGGGAAGGGAAGAAGGCAAGAATTGCTTATAAAACGCTGCAAGGGAAAAGAAATATGGGCGGCTTCGGATTACCGGATTGGCAATTATACCAGAAAGCGGCCAAGTTAGTATGGATCAAAGACTGGGTCACACTACAAAATAAGAGAATTCTGACATTAGAAGGCCACGATCTACAGGCAGGCTGGCACGCTTATTTATTGGGCCCAAAGAATAAAAAGAAACCACATTTTCACAGACACAAATTAAGGGAGACTCTGATTCAAACATGGGAAGAAATCAGAGAAAGATTTTATACCAAAACTCCAATTTGGCTCTCAATTATGGAGGCGTTGATTGATACTAACAAAAGAGATATTGGAAAATTTGGCACGTACAAAGACATATTGGACGGAAATGGTACTCTTAGACCTCGAGAACTACTAAACAATCAAGGCTTTAATTTGGACTGGTGGAGTTACATGCAGATAAGCTCTAGATATCAAAAAGATAGGGACCAATTTGGGATAGAGACGAAGTACAATTTAGATAAAATTATGTTGGGGATTGAAAAGAAAATGCTAGCCAGATTCTATAACTTCTTATTAGGAGAAGACAGAGCGGAAGGGATAGCCAGGAACTAACTAAGCATTTGGGAAAAAAATATTGGCCACAGATTAAACTTCAATGATTGGGAGGAGGCTTGGAATAGAAATTATAATTTTACTAAATCAGCAACTTATAGGGAGAACCATTATAAAATATTTCACAGATGGTATCTAGCCCCAGCTAGATTAGCAAAAATATTTCCTAATGCCTCAGGAATTTGCTGGAAGTGTGGAAAGGAGATTGGCACCTTCTTTCATATGTGGTGGTCCTGCTCAGAGACAAAGAAGTTCTGGACGAAAATACAAACTTGGCTACAGGAAATAGTGGAAGAGGATATAAAATTATCTCCAGAAATCTTCTTACTGGGAATGATGGGAGATGGGCTCTCTAAAGACAAAATACAATTAATAATACATATCATAACAGCGGCCAGATTAACTTTTGCAAAATATTGGAAGGATAAACAAATACCTTCAGAGACGATAATAATAAGTAAAATCTTGGAATGTGCAGAGATGGTGAAATTAACCAGTATGCTTAAAGATGAGGAGAACTCAAAATTTAAAGCAGTATGGGAAAGGTGGTATATATGGTGGAATAATAGAACATGACTATAAGGATATACTCATTTCTAATAGTGATAGATCTGAAGATACTTGTAGTATATGCACTGTACATATGTAATTACACGACACCTCAGATGTTACCTGAGATTTGATATTCTCTTTCTTTTGTAAAAAACTTTTTAAAAACCAATAAAGTATTTATAAAAAAAAAAGAAAGAATAAGAATTAGATATTCAAATAAAGCACTGTTTATTTACAGAAGGCATTCTATATTCACTGAATATTCACAGATAGAAGCACAGAAGGAAAGCATACAGCTCCTTATATATACATGGGGTGGAGCTAGATATAGGAGTAGTTAAGTATGAATATATTAAATAGAGAAGAATAAGTTAACCCCTGATACCCTGGTCATATATTATTTACATAAAGGAGAATAAAGCATTTACTTGTGACAGTAATAAATGTCTTTCGTTCTTTCATTGGTTTCTTTCTGATGTATCACATGTACCAAATTTTTCTATCATTTGTTTCTGTACCCTATTAAAAGACTTGGACTTCCCCCATTCCATAAATGCTTTTCACTGTGCCTGCGATTTGTGTTTTTTGGTAGGGCTGAACCAGTGGTGGCTAGGTGAACATGGCAGGGAAAGGATACTGTAAAATCTCCATTCCCTCCCCACTCCAGGGGAAGATTACTGCAAAATCCCCATTTCCTCCTGATCAGCTGGGACTCAGGAGGCAGAGAATAGATGGCGGTGGGGCCAGTCAGAGGTGGTATTTACTGGGTCTCCAAACTACTCAAAATTTCCCCTACTGGTTCTCCAGAACCGGTCAGAACCTCCTGAAACCCACCTCTGGAGTGAACAGATTATTTTTACAAAAGGAAAAAGTGTTTTTAATCTCTCAGATTCAGAGAAATAAGGCCAAACAATTGGGGAAAATAAAGCTGCAACATAAATGGTTGTCACCTTTTTTTTTTTAATCCAAGGGACATTAATTCACTAATAAAATATTTATAATTATTAAGATCTACCAAACAGGTAGAAGAAAGTATTTTTTCCCCTATAATCTATCCTGTCTAACAATCAAAACTACAGATCAGAAGTTCATTTCTTTTTAATTGTGGGGTCCTTGGTGCTCCCTATGTGGGCTTGTTTTCTTGCAGATGTTTCATGTCCCAAACTAGGTAAGATAGAATAGAATTCTTTATTGGCCAAGTGTGATTGGACACTCAAGGAATTTGTCTAGGGTGCATATGCTCTCAGTGTACATAAGGAGAATAAAAGACATTCACCAAGAATAAAAAGATACAACACTTAGTGATAGTCAAGGACAATGTTGTGGGAATTAGTTGTTAAGCAGAGTGAGGGCATTCGGGGGAGGGAAACATCATCAGTGCTGATAACTATCATGAGTGACTAACAATGATTTATTTATTTATTTATTTATTTATTTATTTATTTATTTATTTATTTATTTATTTATTTATTGGGTTGATTTATATGCCACCCTTCTCCGGAGACTCAGGGCAGCTGACATTGCATTAACCAATAGCCTTCATACTTTTGTATATACCTGCTTAGTAGGGCTTTTGGCCCCCCCAAGCGGTGTTCTTTTTTACACAAAGTCTGCTTATTGCCCCCACAATCCGGGTCCTCATTTTACCTACCTCAAAAGGATGGAAGGCTGAATCAACCTTAGCCTGGTGAGATTTGAACTTGCAGTAATTGAAGGAAGCTGGTGCTACTTTATTAGCACTTTAGTCTGCTGCGCCACCAAGGCTCTTATGATGTTATTAGTTTGGGTCATGAAACATCTGCAAGAAAGCAGGAAAACTCAGAGGGAACAAAGGATCCCTCATTTCAATCCTGAACAACAAATATTCTCTATTGGCATTTTTTTTTAATGAAGAAATGTTTAAGAGGCTTCTAGTTATCAATTAATGTAGATCATTTCCTTTCTCTAATCAAAGAAGTTTATTTATCCATTTCAGCTACTCTACCAAATTCACCAGCCATTCCTCCATAGTGGGTTGAGTGTGGGGGAGCCTTATCACCGGAGAGTTGAGACTATTAAACCCCACAATGGAACTAAGAGGCCAGGATTGTGTGGGAGATGGTGGTATGATGTTCCTGCTTGCAAAGAGTAAGGTGACAGGAGAGATTGTGTAAGCAAAGCAATGAATTGTCCAAGAAACTCCGATTGGCAGGATAGAAAATATTTGATTGAGAGGGGAAAGGATGGCTAAGCACTGAAGATACCTACACTTTTTTTTTTCCAAAATGAAATTGGAAAAGAGAATCTATTGCACAAGAAAGGAAAATTTTTGGAAACATTCCATATCTCTGGATTCATGGGTGATATGCAAGGCCCAATAAAACACACTGAGGATGGAGATAATAATAAAATATTTACTTCTGACCAAAAAAAGATGCTCAGGAATATTTTATGCCTCAAGCACAACAGCTCTCAAACCAACAAGTTTTACATACATTTTTGCAACAAGATACAAAGTAAAAACAAAGCTTTAAATTGTACAGCCTTCAGCCATAAAGTGATAAAGTAGGGATAATTCAGGATTCCCAGAATCCAAGATTCCCAGTCAATGATATGCTTGCCCTGCCTTTAACTCTATATCTACACTAATTTCATGTAGTTACAAAACAAAAAGGCAACTGAACATCCCATCTACATCAGCTTCAGTCAGTCAGTCAGTCAGTCAGTCAGTCAGTCAGTCAGTCTGTCTGTCAGTTAGAATGCAGTTGTCAATTGTCCCATTGGGTTAGACAGCAAAAGAAATTCCTGGGACATTTTTTTACGAAAACTATACTAATATATATCAGCTGATTGCCAAAGACGACTCCACGAGAAGTAATTAACATCTGAGGTAACTTCTTTATTAACTCAAACAGGAGACCATAACATGTTCTCCTCAGAACAGAACAGAGAACAAATGCTGACAGCTCTTATATATTCGCTGTCAGCATGGCTAACCAATCAGAATCTTTCCCCCTTCTGTACACTCCAACAGGGGGCTCAAACTAGGGAACCTGCTCAGTACACAACACCCCTTTATCCCTGGAACGCACATGCGTAATCTTGAAGGTGTGTTGGCCAACGCCTAAGTCGGCCAGAACGGCGGGGGCCTTCGAGTTCTACTTGTTTGTCTGCTATACCCTCAGCCCCTGCAACTTCAGGTGTGGGACAGTCTTTAGTGACTGAAGGTAAGTACTCATTGTGCTCTTTTGTTTGGGTAGGTGTGCTTTCTGGTGTTGACTGTGTGGCACTTTGCGGGGCCGTGTTCCGGCCGTCGTCTGTTGGCTGTTGTGACCTAAGTTGCGTGCGTGAATGGGGCCGTGGCGTGGTTGGACGTTCTGCCTCCTCGGATGTCGCAGTGGGTGTCATGTCGAATGGGTTTGCTTCATTCCCGTCCCCGTCTTGCCCCACTCCCTTGCTTCCAGTGACCCGTCTAACTCTTACTTGGTCCTGATGCTGTCTCCAGACCCTTCCAAATCCCATATCTATCTTATAAGAGCAGAGGCCCGTAAAGCTAATATTACCCCCGGTAGCCACAGAGGATGGCCCACATAGTTACGAGCATAGACTAAGTCACCCTCCTTCAAACTGCAGTGAGCACTTGCAGAGTGTAACAGCTTTTTTGGAGCATAACAAGGATGCAGCCTATCTAGGACAGTACGCAGGCGCCGGCCCATAAGAAGCTCCGCTAGGCTGCAGTTGGTCAGGGGACAGGGGGTTGAATGCTGGATAAGGAGATACTCCGCAACCTTTGTGGCCCAACCTTTTGCGCCCATGCACCCTAAGGCATCTTTCGTAGATCTAACGGCCCTCTCAGCCCGGCCATTACTGGCCAGATGGTAAGGAGAAATAAGACAATGTCGGATCCCTAACCTCGCTAAAAACATCTCGAAGGCTGCCGCCGTCAATTGTGGTCCATTGTTGGACACAAGTTTGTCAGGCAGTCCATACGTAACAAATATTGTACGCAGGGTTCGTATAAGTGCATCTGCGGAGGTTGAGTGCATAGGAATAACCTCTATCCATTTAGAAAATGCATCAACAAGGATTAAGAACATCTGACCTTGGAGAGGCCCTGCGAAATCAATATGCACATGGGACCACTAGACCCTAGGATCTTCCCACATCCTGGGTGTCCCCTTAGGCAGCATGGGCCGGGTTTCTTGACACTGCAAGCAGGTGGACACCCAGTTAGTTATGCATTCGTCAAGTTTAGGCCACCAGAGATATGCACGAGCTAGGGCCTTCATCTGGACTATGCCCGGATGGCCCGCATGCAGGTTAGCCAGGACAGACTCCCTCAGCGGGGCGGGAATAACTACCCGGTGACCACACAATAAGCATCCCTCCTGGGTTGTCAATTCTGACTTCCGCAGAGTATAAGGCTTCCACTCGGGGTCCACCTCCCCTCGAGGCCAACCCTGCAGGACCCACTGCAGGACCATCGAAATTTCATGGTCTCACCCCGAGGGTTGAGCAATGTCAGCAGCCATAACCGGCAGGGGTGAGTCATCAATTAAGAGAACTGTGGAAATGGGAGCAGGGTCACACAGTAGAGTTTTAAGAGGGCATCGGCTCAAAGCATCCGCATGCACCAAATGCTTACCCGGCACATAGGTCAGTGTATAGTTATAAGCGGAGAGAAAAACTGACCAACGGGTGAGCCTGGTAGACAGTATTTGGGGCGTTTGCCTGTCCCCGGACAACAAACCCAATAAGGGTTTATGGTTGGTTACTAAGGAGAAATGGCGACCATCTAGGTAATCATGAAACCTCTTAACCCCTGACACTAGGGCTAACGCTTCCTTATCTAATTGGGAATAATTTCTCTCCGCGGGGGCTAAGGTGCAGGAGAAGAAAGCTACAGGGGCTTCCCTGCCATTAGGGAAAGAATGGCTAAGTACGGCGCCCACCCCATAGGGCGAGGCGTCACAAGCGAGTACCAAAGGGAGAGTTTCAGAATATCGAACGAGGACGGAGTTTGAAACTAGTAAACACTTAACAGCTGCAAATGCGGAAGACGCTCTAGCATCCCAGGTCCACTTGGCCCCACGGTCCAGCAACCGATGGAGAGGTTCCGCCACGGATGCCTTGTGAGGCAGAAAAATGGCATAAAAGTTAAGTAAGCCCAGAAAGGCTTGCAGTTTGGGCTTAGACATCGGGGGCAGAGCATCAAGTATGGCCTTGGTCTTTGCAGGAGTTGGGTGGATGCCGTGGCCGTCGATGAGAAAACTGAGGAATTCCACCTCTGGGACTGCGACGAGGCATTTGTCCTTCTTGACAGTGAGGCCAGCTTGTTGAAAGGCAGTGAGAACATGGCGGAGGTGAGACATTAATTGTGGAACAGTAGAGGCAGAGACAATGATGTCATCAAAGTAAGGGGTGACCCCGGGGATGCCATGGAGGAGGCGCTCCATTAAACTTTGAAAAATCCCCGGGGCTACAGAGACCCTGAACTGCAGGCGGCGGCAGCGGAAAGCCCCACGATGAGTAACGATGGTCTGCGCCTCGGCTGTCAGATCATCAACAGGCAATTGTTGATATGCCTGGGATAAATCGAGTTTTGCAAAAACAGACCCCCAGCCCAGGGAGTGTAACAAGTGTTGGACCACTGGGACGGGATACACATGATTCTCTAGGGCGTGATTTATCGTTGCCTGGTAGTCAGCGCAAATACGGATAGCTCCATTTGCTTTAATGGCGATGACTGTGGGGGTTTCCCACCTGGCATAATCCACCGGTTCCAAAACGCCCTGTTGAATGAGCTTGTTGAGCTCTTCGTCCACCCGAGGCTGCAAGGCAAAAGGCACCCTGCGCGGCTTGAGGCGTTTTGGTGGGACCAAATGGTCAAGGCTGAACGATACTTGTATCCCATTGTATTTTCCCAAGGTGTCGGAAAAAACCGAGGGGAATTCATGTACTAAAGTATTAAGTTCGGCTGACCGGATAGCATGGATGCCATTAATTGTAAGGCCCAGGGCGGCAAACCAATTAAGGCCGAGGAGGCTTGGAAGAGGGCCATCTACTACTACAAGGGACAGATGGCCATTAAAGTCACGGAATTTTACTCTAAATGTTCCAGTCCCCACAACCGGAATGGGAGCGCTCTGGTAGTCTTTCAATAGGAGTGGGCAAGGCTCCAGCAGGCATTTAGACTACTTTAGCACTAGTCGTTTGATAGTGCTCCACGAGACTATGGATGTGGAGGAGCCCGTGTCCACTTCCATTTCACAGGGGCGTCCCTCAATGTGAACTGTCAGAGTGATTTTCGGGTTTCCTGCATGTTTCAGTGGTGTCACTCGGTTGATAGCGGAAAATCCCTGTGGTGGACTTCAATCTCTTGTTCATTTTGCTTTTCTTTATCACCCTCCTGTATTAACACTGAAGATGTACGTGGAGATGCTAGACCAATTTTAAAAACATTGAGATAAAATTCTTCCACTTTTTTAACAGTATTTAATCGATATCTTTCTCCTTGATACCTCAATATTATACCAACTGGAGCATCCCATCTAAATGGAATTTTTTGTTTCTTTAATTCAGTCACCAAAAATCCAAAATCCTTTCTATCTTTTAGCATCTTGGGCGGCAACTCTTTATAAATCCCAATCTCCCTTCCATCCACTTGTAAGGTAGAAACAAAAGACTTTTGCAAGATGTCATTTCTTATTCTTTTGTCTGTAAAGTATATCACTACATCTCTTGGCAATTGCCTTTGCCTTGCTACCCAAGAATTCACTCTGTAAGTCTTGTCAATCTTGGACAAAACCACTTCAGGGCTAACCTTTAACATCTCAGCTAAAGCATCAGCACAAATCCTTCTCAAATCTCTGTTGTTTTCCTTTATCCCCCTCAGTCTTACAGCAAACTCCATGAATTTAAATTGCATCATTGTCACTTCATTTTCAATCCTTTGCATTTTATTATCCACATTATCAATCTTATAATCAGCTTCCTTCATTTTAGACTCTATTTCTAAATTAATTTCTTCCATTTTTTTATCAATTTGGACAATTACTTCTGACAAGCCAGTCAAAACTGTCAGAATATCTTGCTTCATCTTGTCATACTTTTCTTGAACCAACTCCTTAGTTTCCTGTTGAAATTTTTCAAACTTCTGGTCCATGACCTCATCTTGTATCATCAGAGTCGCAATAATAAATTCCTTCAAGTCTTTAAAATCAATCTCCTGTCTTTGGCTCTGAATCTGCAGGCTTAAAAACTGCACTTGTGACTTCAATCAATCAAATGCCTTCTCTGCATCCAAAAATATAAATGCTGCAGGGATCTGGTTGTTTTTTTTCCAGATATTCCAATAAATTTACAATTTGTCTAACATTATATTTCATTTGCCTCCCTTTTATAAAACCTGATTGGTCATTATGAATTGTTTGTTGCATAACTGGCATTAGTCTATTCGCTAATATCTTGGCAAAAACTTTATAGTCAGTGTTCAAAAGTGATATTGGCCTAAAATTTTCAGGTTTAATACAGTTTTGATCTTCCTTCAGGATCAGTGACACAAAAGCTGTTCTCCAAGAGGGTGGAACTCCTCCCCCTAATTGAATTTTACAAAATAAAGCTCTAAGCGATTCTAGCATTTCAGACTGTAAGTTCTTGTAATAAACAGCTGTTAATCCATCTGTTCCCAGAGCTTTACCTGTTTTTAACTGCTTAATTGCTGCAATAATCTCCTCAGAAATTATTGGCTGATTCAGGCCTTCCCTCTGTTCTAATGTTCATTCAGGAATATTCTCTTCCTTTAAGTATCTATCTATATCTATACCTTGTATTGAATCACTAACATATAACTTTGTATAAAATTCTAAGAAAGCATTCTTGATCATATTCTATTGATAAACTTCCTTACCTCTAAATTTTATCTTACCAATAACTTTTCAGCTTTAACACACATTAGTTGGCTGGTTGTGAGCGCGCACTGGGGCTGATAAACAGCTGAAAAAGCACAGCTGATTGTCAGAGGGAGCTCCACTTAATAAAGCAGGTGAAGCACGGAAGCAGTAAGACAAGGCAGTAGCTTTGGCAAAATGGGTTGCCAGTTTGGGCTCTGCGCCTCGCGTTTTCAGCTTCCAAAAACTCCATTTGAGAGCTGTTCATGGCTGCGGGGATCATAAAAAGCACATCGCCACCCATCGCTACCCAAAAACATGATGTGCAGAAGCCAAAAATGGGGCATGCTAAAGCCTAAAACATGATGCACAGAGGCCGAAAACACAATGTGCACAGGAAGCGATCAGTGGCGATGTGTTTTGGCCATCCCTGCAGCCTTGAACGGCTCTCAAACGGAGCATTTGGAGGCTGAAAATGAGAGCCATTGTCTGTGGCAATCTCTGCAGCCAGGAAGAGGGTGTGCTGAGGCCAAAGAGTGGGGGCCAGCTGGTGGGTGGCCCACATTTGGAGTCTAAGATGCACCCAAGTTATCAGCCTCTTTGGGGGGGTAGTGCATCTTATACTCTGAAAAATAAGGTAACTTTACTGAAGATTCCATGTAGGTACAGGAGAAAAGCCAGTTCTAGTGATTTCCTATCAAAATAGCATAGGAAAACTTTCCCTTTCCCCCCTGGTCCTCCCATTGCCCACTGTCCACCATGCATTTGCACTTTCTTTGTTTTGGGAACAGTCTGTCTGCCTCGGACTTCCCCAGATGGTGACCTTGAGATATTGGATCTGTCTCAGACTTCCAGTTGACACACTTGTATTCCAAATTTCCTTCCCAAGCCTCCCTTAGATTCCAAGGCCTTCCCTTCCCCCTCCTGTTATAGTTGTCTGCTTGCAAGCAAGGCCAGATCCTGAAGATGAAACTCAAATACTTTGGCCACCTAATGAGAAGGAAGGACTCACTGCAGAAGAGCCTAATGCTGGGAACTATTGAGGACAAAAGAAGAAGGGGATGACAGAGAACGAGGTGGCTAGATGGAGTCACTGAAGGAGTAGGAGTGAGCTTAAATGGACTCCAGAGGATGGTAGAGGACAGGAAGACCTGGAGGAACATTGTCCATGGGTCATGATGGGTCAGACACGACTTCACAACTTACAACAAAAAAGCAAGACTGCGTAGCGAGTCAAGCATGACAGCAGTATTGCAGGCTAACTCACTGCTCATTCAGCAGGAGTTCGAACCTGACTGGCTCAAGGATGACTCAGCCTTGCATCCTTCTGAGGTCGGTAAAAGGATTATTGGGAGCAAGATGGTGACTCTGTAAACCATGTTTCAGAAGAAAACTTTTTTTCCTGCCTCTGAAAGTCTCCAAAACAGTTTCAGAAAAAAAAGCCTCTGAAGCTCTGTTTGGGGGCTTCTTTTTTGAAGCTCTTGGGGGGACTTCTTTTCTGAAGCTCTGTTTGGGGGCTTCTTTTCTGAAGCTTCGTTTCTGATGTTTTTTTCAGCCTCTGAAACCTCAATTTGAGAAGCTGGGTGGGGCTACATTTGGAGTATAAGACGAATCCAGATTTTCACCCTCTTTTTGGTGGAAAAAGGTGTGCCTTATACTCCAAAAAATAAGGTACATAAATAAATGTATGTACAAAGTCTGTGTTGGCTGGAGGGCAGAGGTCGACCCCAAGGCACTTGGTTTGTGGGGTGCCACAAGGGTCGGTCCTCTCGCCTCTCCTGTTCAACATTTATGTGAAGCCGCTGGGCGAGATCATCCGTGGTTTTGGGGTGCAGTGCTATCTGTACGCTGATGACACCCAGCTGTACATCTCCACCCCAGACCACCCCAACGATGCCCTTGAAGTGATGTCCTGGTGCCTGGAGGCCGTGCGGGTCTGGATGGGGAGGAACAGGCTCTGTCTCAACCCATCCAAGACTGAGTGGCTGTGGCTGCCGGAGTCCCGATATAGTCAGCTGGTGCCATCGCTGACTATTGGGGGTGAGACATTGGCCCCCACGGAGAGGGCATGTAACTTGGGTGTCGGACGCACGGCTGTCTTTAGAAGAGCATATGACGGCCGTGGCCAGGGGGGCTTTTTATCAGGTTCACCTGCTACGCCAGTTGCGCCCCTTTCTGGATCAGGACTCCTTATGCACAGTCACTCATGCCCTCGTTACTTCCCGCCTGGACTACTGCAACGCTCTCTACATGGGGCTCCCCTTGAGGAGCACTCGGAGGCTCCAACTGGTGCAGAATGCGGCTGCGTGGGTACTTATGGGGGCGACATGGTGCTCCCATGTGACACCTCTCCTGCGCGAGCTGCATTGGCTTCCAGTGGTCTTCTGAGTGAGCTTCAAGGTGTTGGTTCTCATCTTCAAAGCGCTCCATGGCTTAGGACCCGGTTACTTACGAGACCACCTTCTGCCTCCGATAACCTCCCACCGGCCAACACGCTCCCACAGAGAGGGCCTCCTCAGGGTGCCGTCTGTCAGGCAATGTCGGCTGGCGACCCCCCGGGGAAGAGCCTTCTCTGTGGGGGCACCCACCCTCTGGAATGAGCTACCCCCAGGGATAGGATTAATCCCGGACCTCCGGACCTTCCGCCGGGCACTGAAGACTTTTTTATTTCAGCAAGCCGGGCTAGGTTAAAAATCTTTTAATTGGAGAATTTTATGGGCAAGGGGTTTTAAACTGGAGAAGCCAAAGATAATTTAATTTCATTTTAATATATTTTAATATTTGTATTGTGTGTTTTTAATTTTGGCTGTTCACCGCCCCGAGTCCGTCGGGAGAGGGGGCGGTATAAAAATTTAATAAATAAATAAATAAATAAATAAATAAATAAATAAATAAATAAATAAAATAGAGGAGATCCTGACTGTTAGCTTTCAGTAGGTGAGTTTTTGGGAATTAAATGATTCCCAAGATTAAGCCTTGTGAAAAACAGGAAAAACCCATTACCGTTTTAAGGAGGAAACAGAGACTAAAATAAGCATAGGACAGAGTTTATTCATTTATTCACTTTGCAAAGGGCCTTTCTCTCTGGAGGAGAGAAAAGACGAAAAGAAAACAAATTACACGGGTTATATAGTCTTCAGGATACATCAGAATACACGTCGATAAAGTCCTGTGGGAATCAGTTTCAGATCTTATGTAACATATGTAGTACATGATCCACCCTGGAAATTCCCCAATTTCCCAACAGGAATATCCCTCAAAACATACAATTGTGTAATTCCCTTTTCCTAGAACAGACAAACCTCAAAACAATCTCATTTCAGTACTTTTCCCAGAACATCAGCTTCCGTTAAAACAAGTGCATGATACATATTTCCTTCAAGGTAATCCTTATTATGTTCTTTTTGTCTAGTTATATAATCAGGTTATACAAGGTAAAATAAGGCACTTAAAATGGCGTAACTCAGCTTATCTTTTACAGGAATAATTCTTATATCTCTCACAAGCCTGTTACCAAAAATAGAAACAAGGCAAAGGGAAACTACAATGATCCCCAAATTTTCTTGATAGCAGATTTTCAATCTTAGCTATGCTGTCATCTCAGTTGATGTTTGAAGGGTGATCCACAGGAAATTTGGTGTATTTTTCAGTATTTGAAAAGAGCAAAATAGTGTTTACCATAAAGCAGATATCAGGATTCCAACCGATGCCCTAATTAAATCATGAGCCTCGAGCCAAGCTTCAAAAGAAATCCAATTATTTATTAGGAGCTTCATGTCAGGACGTTCCAAGTGAAGCCAACTCTGACCCCATGTAATTTATGTTCCAGCTTTGACCCTGTTTTCCCCCTCCCCCCAAGGTGTGTCATCAATCACATTCTCCATCAAAGCAATTATGCGGGTTATAGATATCACTCCTCTTTGGCCACTGTGGATAACCATGGAGACAGCCTTAACAGAGATATGGCTCGAATGTGCTTTTGTGTTGACTGACATGCTGCCTCACTGCAGCTACAGAGTTAGTTTTCCCATCCTTCTTGCCAATGGCAACTCAAGAGTAGGACAGAGATGCTTTCTGAGTTGACAGCAGATTCTACATCCATCAGATTCACTGTTGGAGTGAAACTTTTGATGGAGTGGATGAAAGTGGACAAAGATACCTACAGGAAAGAAGGGAAGGAGAGGAAATAGGAGGGGAGGGAATGAAGGGAAGGGAAGGGAAGGGAAGGGAAGGGAAGGGAAGGGAAGGGAAGGGAAGGAAAGGAAAGGAAAGGAAAGGGAAGGAAAGGAAAGGAAAGGAAAGGAAAGGAAAGGAAAGGAAAGGAAAGGAAAGGAAAGGATGAGGTTTTCTTGGAATCTCCTTTCCTGGATGGAACCATTTCTAGGGAGAATCAGAATTTATGATTTGCAGGAGATATTTATGGAAGCAAAGTATTTAAGACTCAGGGTGAAATGCTACTCATTAGATTTTCATTTTGGCAGAAGGGTACAGAGAGACTTTTCTACCTGTTGGATCAGTATGAAAGAACCAGAGATGTCTCATGTTGAGCATCTCTGTTTGAGGTTATATAGCAAGGGAGAAATTTCTTAGAAACTCTTTGACTCTTTTCTTTGACTCTTCCAGGTAGAAAAGGGACATGTTACATGAATGGATGGATGGATGGATGGATAGATAGATAGATGGATGGGTGGGTGGGGGTGGGTGGATGGATGGACAGACATCTGGACATCTATTTGATTTGCATGCATTCAATTCCAGACAGATAAACAGCAGCTCACAATAAAAAAATGAAGTATCCACCCTAAAACATAAAGTTCTGAATACTAAGGAATGCACAGTAAGTTAAGGCCACATAAGCATCATAATGTTCAAAAGTCCACAGTAAGAAAACAGTAACTTCATCACGTCAAAAGCACAACTTTATAAAATAAACCAGTCACATATAATAGCATAAAAGAAAAACAATTGGAAATCAACCCAGCAGAATGATAGGTGTCCCAAATGCCCACAGAACAATTTGGTTGTGGATGTGTTCTGGGAATCCACTACATTGAGTTACATTGGGACTTTTTCAGTTGGATCCCAGTTCACCCTGCAGGGAGGACTTTGCAAAACTCCTCCTTCCCCAGCTAATTATTAGAATGATAGTGATTTCTTTCTTGTTTCTTGCTAAATGTCAAGGGATTCTTTTTCCCTCTGGAAATTGTCTGATGGAGGTCAACAGACTCAGCAGCAACACATTCAGCATCAGGAAAGTTAGTCTATAAGTTGTCTTGTCACCCTGGAAAGCTGGACTGAGCTTCATGGACACCAGGAGCTCTGCTTCTGCATTGGTCCAGTTTCCATCATTGGGGAAGTTCTCTCTGGACTTCATATTATATTAGAAAAGTCAGTCTTGCAGCAATCTGCTTTCAACGTCTCCAAATGCTTCTGCTCTCCTGATTCTGAGATCAGATGCAAGGCAGGGGATTCCTTCGGCTAACCCAGAAATGAACCCATTGCTTCTGTTTCTGATGGAGCTTTTGTTGCCCCAGGCAGCCTGTGGGATGCTCAGCACCAAGTGCTTCTTGACTTTGGAAAGGGATGCAAGAGACCCACTCAATCATTACAGGCCAGGAGATCATCTCATTGGTGGGCTCTTCTCTGCAACAAATACTCAAGAACCTGAGCTGCAGAATTTCAGTTTGAGTCCTTCTAAAAAGGTTCATAAGTAAGTCACAGGATGTTGATTGATGTTATGTTACGTTGCCTTTGAGGAAAAATGGGGATGGAGGAAGGCAGTGAGGTTTTATTTTTTTTATTTTTTTATTTTATTTAGTTTGTCAAACATGTACGAGAAAAGAGGTATAAGTACAGACATGAACACAGGAGATGAGTACAAAAAAATGGGGATTGTAGGACAGGGATGGTAGGCATGCTGGTGCGCTTATGAATGCCCCCGTACAGACCTCTTAGGAATGGAGTGAGGTCCACGGTAGACAGTTTAAGGTTAAAGGTTTGAGGGTCTGTGGAAGTAACCAGAGTCAGGTAGTGCATTCCAGGCATTGACCACTCTGTTGCTGAAGTCATATTTTCTGCAATCGAGTTTTGAGCAGTTTACCTTCAGTTTGTATCTATTGTTGCCTGTGTATTATTGTGGTTAAAACTGAAGTAGTCATTGACAGGTAGGACTTTGTAGCAGACAATTTTGTTTATTACACTTATCAGCAGTCAGCTCCTGGGTGCCTCCAGTCTTTCTCCCAAATTCTCTGCTATTGTTTTCTTCAATGATCCATGGATTTCTCCAAACTCGCCACAGCTAGTTGTTGTTTCCCTGATGTGGACATGGGCATCTTCAGATGCTCCTTCTTGACTCACCTCTGGTTCCACTGATACCAAAGTGCTTTGAGCAGGCCGTCTGTTTTCTCTATCCACTCTTTCAAGCAAACAGAGATCGAGACCATTTACTCAAGAGAAAATGGGAAAGCTGATACTTCTGTTTAATTCTTAAATGCTTTCTTTTCTGCCCCATCTTCATTCACACATTCAGCCTCATACACACCCATACACGCAAACTTTAAAAATGTAATAAATGCATAATGGCCCTTTGATGGAATCTCAAATCCTGGATGAGGTCCATGCAGATCTCTGAGCTACATTTTCAGACATGGTTTGCCAAAATCTTTTCCTGGGATGTTTTTTGACTTCTCAAACTGAGGTTGAGCAAATAGTGCAAGTGACAAGAGTGCCCAGATTGTCTGGAATGTGTCTGTTTTGACTTTCAAATAATCTAAGGAGGAACTTTGGGGACAAAAACCTGTGCAGTCACAATAGCACATATGAAATAACAGAATAACAGAGTTGGATGGGAAGAACTTGGAGGTCCTCTAGTCTAATTCCCTGCACAAGCAGGAGACCCTATACCCGTGATGGCGAACCTATGGCACACGTGCCACAGGTGGCAAGTGTAGCCATAACGGTGGGCATGCGAGCTCAGCTCTGGCACACATCCACATGCTGGCCAGCTGATTTTTGGGCCTCATGGGCCTACAAGAAGTAGGGAAACAGGCTGTTTCCTGCCTCCCGAGGGCCTCAAGGCGTGGGGAAGGCCTGTTTTTCTTTCTCACCTGGCTCAAGATCCTCTCTATGCATCTGGGGAGGGCAAAAACAGCCTTCTCCATTCCCTCAATGGCCCTTCAGAGGCCTGAAACGGCCCATTTCTCAACTCCCGGTTGGACAGGAAGTGACATTTTTCCTGTCCCCAACATTCAGAGACTCCTGGAGAGGCTCTGGAGGCTGGGGATAGGATCTGGGGTAGAGGGGGGTTTTGCGCACATGCGCAGGGCAGGGTACATAGAATTATGGGTGTGGGCACCCACGCACATGGATTTCCCCCTCCCCCCTTTCCTGGCACGCGATGGCAAAAAGATTAGCCATCACTGCTCTATACCATTCCAGACAAATGGCTGTCCAATCTCTTCCTAAAACCTCCAGTGATGGAGCATCCACAATTTCGGAAAGGAAGCCCTTCCACCAGTTAATTGCTTTCATTGTCAGGAAATTTCTCCTTAGTTCTATGTTGGTGATTTCACTGAATGTAACATCATGGCAAAATCCATGTATCTTTTCAGGAAAACAGGTGTGATATACTGGAAAATTCTGTCCTTCCTTTTTGCCATTCAGGAAATCAACAAAGATCCTCTTCTCTTGCCCAACCTCACCCTGGGTTATAACCTCCATGACAACTTTCGAGACAGAAGATTGACATTGGATGGTCTGTTGGATTTGCTTTCGACTGGAGAGGCTAATGTTCCCAACTACAGCTGTGGAAGGAAGAGAAACATGCTGGTTCTCCTGGAAGAGACCAACTCTGATATATCCATCCTTATGGCTGCCATATTGGGCATCTACAAAATCCCACAGGTATAGAGCCAGTGAATGGCTGCAAGTTTATTCCAGAGCAGTTAAGGAGATTTTCTCCTTAAAAATGTTAATTAAGCATGGATTAAGATGAAGAATTAATCTTTATGTCATCTTTCAGTCTCCTAGAGAGACAAGAACTAATATTTATACAACAATAATTAACAGTTATAAATTGAGAATAAATATTAACTTGTAATATTTCACGTTGCTCAGATCTTGCACTATGCAGGCTCTGAGGAAGCATCAGCTTTTCAGAAAATGAGATCAGGATTTCTTCTTAACAACCATTGTTGACAGTTACGTTTTCTGCATTTCTGATCCCCTATTAAATCCACCAAGGTAGGCTGGAATCTTCCAGCCACTACCTAAGCTCTGACATTATCTTTTCAGGATCTAATAGGTCTTCTGCCACATCCATTGGTGATCATGTTGCCAATCCTATTTTTTCAACAGCCACATGAAAAAGTGCTGCTGAGTTTTGTCCAAACCAGTCCATTAGGTTTTGAAGCCACAATTTTCTTCTTCTGCCTGGACCTCATTTGCCTTCAATCTTTTCCTGGAGGATTAAGTGAAGGATGCCGTATTTTTCTGAGTCTTGCATCACATGTCCAAAATATTCTAACGTTCACTTTTTAATGGCTTTGATGGTTTTCCTTGGCTTTCCCAGGTAGCTTATCACCTCCTTATTTGTGTTTTTTGTTAACCCAGTTTATACGTAACAACTGTCTGTAAATCTACATTTCAAATGCTTCTCATTTCTTCAAGTGACTTTCTGTCAGAGACCAACACTCTACTCCATAGAGCAGGATAGTAAAAACCCCAAATAAAACATAAATCTCCTTTTTTTTCACTCCAGATCAGCTACACTTATATTTCACCGATCCTGAGTGATAAAACTCAGTTACCTTTTTTCTACCGGACCGTCCCCAAACAAGGTGCTCAGAACCTGGGGATTGTTAAACTGCTGCTGTATTTTCGATGGACATTCATTGGCGTCTTTGCTGCAGACACCGATAACGGAGAACATTTCATTAGGACCTTCGTTCCTGTGCTGGCTCAGAATGGCATCTGTGTTGTTTTTTCACAAATCATATTATTAAATGATGAGATCGTCAAGTATCTGATTTCTGTTTTCAACCTGTGGGCCCAAATCAATGTATTCATTTATTACACAGAGTTTACGTTCATCGAGGGAGCCTTTTTCCTAGAACACATATTAAATTCCTTGCAAAAGCCTATTGAAGGGATAATTTGGATCACAACCGCTTTGTGGGATCTCACCATTGAATTATCATATAATACTTTCTCTTTCAGATACACCCATATCATTTTTTCTTTTCTTGTCCAGACCAGCCAAAGGACCAAATTTGACGATTTCATGGATTTCTATCTTGTTATGAAAGCATTTATGACTAAGAAATTTCACTGTTCATATGGGAAGCCTGCCTTGTCTGTGAAAGGCTGGACAAGGTGTACAGAGAAAGAGAACTTGGAGACTCTACCACAGCAGGAGATTGACAGGATCTTTTCTCTAGATAGCTCCTTAACTTACAATGCCATCCAGATTGTGGCACATGCCTTAAATGTGGTCAATTCACCCCGATCCCAGAGGACAAGGATGGAGAGAAAAGACAAGGTGGAAGTTGAAAACATTCAACCATGGCAGGTATTTCCTTATCGGTTCCATGTATGTTGCTAAGGGCGACATCTAGATGGTGAACATCGTGAAACACTCTTTGAGAAATGTCATATACATTGAGAAAAAAATAACTTTTATGAATCATTTTCTTTCATAAGATCCCTTGTCCTCCTCTTTTTATATATACATACATACATACATACATACATACATACATACATACATATAAAATGTTTTTCTATCGAGACATTTGGTCTACCCCAACATATGGGAGGGGGCATTCTGCTCCCTTTCGACTTTCAGCTCCAATCTAGGAGCCCTCAAGCAGTCACATTAACGACAAACCATTTTATACCAAATTTATATTTTGCTGATAAAGAAATGAAGGGAGACTAGTATAGATCTATTTCAAGCTTTTTAGCTTTCATCAGCTAGCCATATTCTTACGAACTTGGATTCCTGCATGTTAGGCAGTTGAATTAACCTTCTGAGCCACAAGTTATATATATATTAATTATACCAAATTTATATTATTGCTGATAAAGAAATAAAGGGAGAGTAGCTGATGAGAGCTAAATAGCTTGAAATAGATCTATACTAGTCTACTTTTTAAAAATATAAATTTGGTATAAAATAGTTTGTCATGAATGCGGCTGCTTGAGGGCTCCTGGATTGGAGCTAAAAGGCGAAAGGATATACTAGGTGTATCAGCACATTTTAAAATATATATTATGTTATATATCCTAATTACAGCCATTTTTCTCTTAATCATACAGTATAGTCCATAGGGAAAAAAAAAAAGAAACCTGATATTATATAACATACTTATATATATTGTTTCCATAGCTATAACATAATTCTCTATACTTTTAGCACTCTATATATTTTAATTTGCAGTTATGTACAGTCTAATAATAATATTGCTTGCAATACTTATTCTTCTATATAGTTTTATACGTGTATTCGTTTCTAATGTATTGACCCTCTTTCATCATTAATTTTCTAAACTTTGCCTCTATTATCTAGCCAATTGTACCATATTAAGTAATATGCTGTTTCTCCTTTGTCTTTAATTTCCATCGTTAACCTGTCCATTTTGGCACATTCAAATATTTTCTTTGTTACCATTTCCTCTGTTGGTATACTTACATTTTTCCAATTTTGTGCATATGTAATTCCGTTGCCGCTGTTATTACATGTAACATTAAATATTGAATTACTCTTTCTTTTTACATTTGGCCTCCAGCATTGCTGAATGGCAAATTATACCTTGGCTATGTTGTCACACACCGCTACAATTATTTTACTTCATGTATTTTACTTCATGTGCTTTGAGCTTTTCTTTCTTCAGATTCTAGAATTTGATGCTTGTGGAAAGGGATTTTGGATTATCTCCCAATTTATTATAATGTAACACAACATTGTATTTAATATTAAAATTATCAGTGTATATTCTTGTAAAATCACCTGAAGACTGCCAGAATCAACATTCAAGCTTTCCCTCAGAATCAGTGTTCAAGCTTTCTTCAGATAACGAGCAGATGGAAGAGTCAATTATTAATATTGACTTTTCCTTCCCAATTTCCAAAAGCCAATTCATAACACAGGAAGTTTATAAAAAGAGATTAGATAACCATTTGGTAAATTATTATTATAATTATTAAATTATTATATTTCCAGGACTGAGTTGTACTGATGCTGTGTCTTCTACAATAAGGAGACATTTTCTGACAGTGTGAACAATCAACCAATGGAACAGCTTGCCTTCAGAAGTTGTGGGAACTTCATCATTGGCAGCCTTCAAGAAGAGATTGGACTGCCATTTGTCAGAAATGGTGTAGGGTTTCCTGCTTGGGCAGGGGGTTGGACTAGATGACCTACAAGGTCCCTTCCAACTCTGTTAATCTATCTCTCTTGTGGAATCAAAACACAGGACTCAAAATAAATAATCAAGGCTCACTGCGGTGTTTGTTATTCAATGTGCACAGGAGAAACTCTCCAAATAATGTTAAGATAAATCTCTGTAAACAAAATGATATATCTATAGCTATGCAGGACATCTCAGGGAGGAGGGGAAAACTCATGGATAAGCAACAGATAATGTAAGGAAATATATTTGTAGGTAATGGATTTCCCTTCTCCTGCCCTTCTGTTATCTTCAAGAGAACTAAGGGGAGAAATAAAACCAGAAAAAAAGAAAATATGGGTTAGTTGGGAATGCCAGATGTTGGAAAGAAAATATCTGCCATTGCTACCTGAAGGACAAATCTATGCAGATTGTCCTGAGAAGAAAACAGGCTGCAGCTCAATAAGCCAAATTCCTTCTATCTCTGTACATCAACTTGTTTACATGATTCCATTTGTGTAAAAACCTCTTTCCTTATATTCTGTAGCTTCACCATTTCCTGAAGAATCCTCAGATCTACAACAACACCATAGAAGGAATGTATTTGGATAGAAATGGAGATTTGATGGCTGACTTTGACATTGTGAGCTGGGTGTGGTTTCCTAATAAGTCAACCACCAGAGTTAAATTTGGGAGTCTAGACAGAGAAGGAACCATTGGAGTCAAATTCAGCATCAACAAGGAAGCCATCACAAGCCCTCAGTGGCTCAATCAGGTAGAGGAAGAGGTGTCCCATCTTTTCAGTTTTTTCCATCATCTCAATCAGTGTACCCCTCCATCCCAAACAATATATAAGACCGACTGCCTTCAAATTCATGCTTCAGAATTATATTCTTTCATTTATAACCAGCAAAGGAAAAGATGCTTTATGACTTATTCAGTAGAAGACTTTGGTCTGCGGAAAAAAAAAAGTGGGGATGGAGGGAAATGGAAGTAGGATTTAAGAGGAGGGGAGAATTAAAATCAATTTAGTTACACATGGTCATTTGGACATGTATACATTCAAGAATTTGACCTTATTTGGTAGAAGAAAAGTGCAAAACCCATCATGCTGAACAAATCCAGAATTCCCATTTCTCCTCCATATGATGTGTTTTTCCAAAAGTTTCTCTAACAGCCTTCCAGAGACAGTCCTCCAAAATGGAAGCATGTCTGACTATCATGCTTCCAGTTTCAAGAGTATCTTTCTAGAAAATTCTCTGGAGTGGCCACCACAACATGGCCCAGAGGAGAAACAGAATGGTCCACTTCTAGTCCATTTTGCACATGCCTCTTGTTTTTTCCTGTAAGGTCCTGCCTCTCCAGTCCTCTCAAGAAAGCAGTACTCATGAAACAAAAGCCATTTCAAAAGGAAACTTTTATTGGAAGATTGTGATAGCAAGAGATCTAGGCAGGAATTAAGTTTCCCACTCAAAACAGTAAAGTGCAGACAGAGCCCCTCCCAAAGCCCAACACATCACCAAGCCAATCTTGAAGTGTAAAGATATTATGAGATAATCAGGCTGAGGAGGTGATAAATACCGGTCTCCAAGGCAATGCTGCTGCTCTTCTCTGAAGACGAGATAAGCTATGGGACCTGACAATCCCATTCCAACACTGTAATTCATTTCATAACTAATCAGTTTTGCAGATGCTTCTGAATGCAAATTCTGTTCACTTTCAGCCCTTGCCTCACTCCCAGTGTGTGGAGCCTTGTCAACCTGGCTATTTCAAGGTGGTCCAGGAAGGAAAACCAATCTGTTGCTACAACTGCATCCCTTGTGCAGAAGGGAGCATTTCCACCCAAGAAGGTGGGTGAATGGGAATCAAAACAGTTCTTGAGATAGGAGCAAAGGATCCTGCAGATGTTTGCTAAGAAGATATTTCTAATTTGGGTGTTGGAGTGGGAGGGACTATTAATTTAACTATCAGAATTAATTTCACCAAGGATATAACAATAATATGAGCTGGGAGAATTCATTGGAATGAGAGGTTAAGTGTAGAAGAAGCCAAGCAGCTCTCAAGAAGTATATGTGACTTTGTGAAGGATCAGTTGAAGTGACATGAAGCAGCCCATTGTTTCACCATGACAAACAGAATGATGTTGCTTCTACAGTATGAAGCTCTCCATTGAGGTAAATTAATCTCCAGTGTCAGGGTTCCAAGTAACACCACGAATGAAAGAAAACTCCGAGGCTTGACTTTCCTCAAAGTTACATTTTATTGAAGATGTCATATTGGCACATCTGGGAAAACACAAATCTGAAAGCTTCCAGGTTTTCCATACCCAAAGGAAAGTTAAAGTCCCTGCCCAACACCCACAAGTCCATCACATGGCCCAATCCAAACACCATGCCTCCCGGTTGTAACCCTCCAGGTGCAGGGCAAGATGTCCTTGACTTTCTGAGAAAGGAATGTTATTATGACTCCCGGTATATATCACCCATGCTCCATACAATTCCCCCATTATAGTTTCCCACAGTAGTAAATGTGGCAGGCCTGAAGATTCAATGAAAAAGATGGTTTCCAGGCCTGATAGTCAACTCACATACTACCTAGTCAGTAATCCTGCCATCTCCTCCATTCCAGGGTGGACTCGGGATAGACACATTTCTGCCTAACCATCTTCCTCCAAAGTATCCAAGGAGTAGGCAAGCATGATCTGTGTTTCCTGTGGAGTAGCTATTTGGGGGAATACATTGCTACCAAAAAGGAACCTCTCCTCATTATGGTGATTAGAGAGAAAACCAGACAACTTTATCTGCCCCATTTTAATCATTAACCATTGGGATTTGGTGGGACAAAATGAAAACAAAAATAGTTGAACCATATTGTTATTGAATTTCAATTTTATCCTCCAATTAATGGGTAATGGGACAAAGCAAACTCTATTTTGGAAAACCAGAATATTCCAACCTTGTCAAATTGGCTAGTCCTAGTCCATTAGAAACCTTCCTACATGATGTCGATCATGGGTGTCAAACTCAAGGAACATGGACTGCATCCGGCCTGTGATGTGGTGGGATCCGGCCCATGGGGCCGTCCTGGTTTACCCAATGAGGAAAGGAAATCTCAGGCTATTATGGCTTTGGCCCAGTATACCCAGTGTGAAGAGGAAAGGCCAGGCCAGTGTGGCTTCGGCCCAGTCTACCCAATGGAAAGAAGAAAGATTGGGCCAGCGTAGTTTCAGCATGGTCAACCCAATGCGAAGAGGAAACATGCTAGCAGTTTGGGGAGTGGTGTCAAGTGGGCCACACCCACCCAGTTGACCACACCCACCCAGTCAGCCACGCCTGACCCCCACCACCAGGTCAACCATAGCCCTGATGCACTCCTCAATGAAATTAAGTTTGACACCCCTGATGTAGATGGTTGTCCCTTCTCCCCTTTTGCTTCCTAGAATTGTCTCCTCTCAAATTTTCCCCTAATCTAGCTATACTTTATCAACTTGAGACACATACTAATGCAAAGAAGCACAGGTATACACATACTCCTAATTTTTTCTCTCTGCCTCCCATCCCCTGCAGATGAATTCACACACAAATTCAGATGTGGGCTTCCTGATTTCAAAATCTAACTCCCATCCTATAAATTTATGGTAAATATTACATTTGTCCTCTATAGATGCAGACCACTGCACCAGATGTCCAGACAATCAGTATCAGAACAAGCATCGAGATCAATGTACCCTCAAAACTATCACTTTTTTGTCCCATCAAGAGTATTTGGGAATTATTCTTACTTTCTTTGCCCTATTCCTGATCTTAACCACAGTTTTAGTCTTGGGAATCTTCATTAAATTCCAAGAAACTCCAATTGTCAAAGCCAACAACCGGGACCTCTCCTATATCTTCCTGGTCTCCCTTCTTCTTTGCTTCTTGACTTCCTTTCTCTTCATTGGACGGCCAAGGAGAACCACCTGCCTTCTCCGACAAACAATTTTCAGCATCATCTTCTCAATTGCCGTGTCTTCTGTCTTGGCCAAAACAGTTATGGTGGTGCTGGCCTTCCTGGCCACAAAGCCAGGAAACAGAGTGAGAGGGTGGCTGGGCAAGAGTCTGACCAACACCATCATCATTTCTTGTTCCAGTGTCCAGGTTGTCATTTGTTTCACCTGGTTAGGAGTCTTTCCTTCATTCCCTGATTCTGACATGTATTCCCAGCCTAGAGAGATTGTTCTGCAGTGCAATGAAGGCTCGGTCACTATGTTTTATGTTGCCCTTGGTTACATGGGTTTTCAGGCTGCCATTTGCTTCATAGTGGCCTTTTTGTCCAGGAATCTACCTGGGTCCTTCAACGAAGCCAAGCTGATCACCTTCAGCATGCTGGTCTTTTGTAGTGTCTGGATCTCCTTTGTGCCTACCTATCTCAGCACCAAAGGGAAATTCACGGTTGCTGTGCAGGTCTTCTCCATCTTGGCTTCCAGTGCTGGGCTGCTGGGTTGCATCTTCATCCCTAAGTGTTACATCATTTTGCTGAGGCCAGATCTGAATACAAAGGAACATCTGATGTTCAAAAGTGAAGTAAAAAAGTGATGCTGATGGATGTTCTGGGGATATAATTCCCATCCAATATAATTCTCACCCATTGGGGACTTTTCAGGAGAAAACACTATCAGGCTGCTTTTTGAAGTGATCTTCTGCTTAAGCCTAATTTCCATGTTTTTATGTTTCTGTGTCTGGTAGTATTATTTAGCATTTTGGGCTTCATTATCAGCCTTTAAGTGAGGATGTTATTAGAATTTTAATCTGGCAGTGTTGACCTCCTTTCAGATTTTAGGAAAACGTGTTTTTCTTCTGTTTTTTCATGGGGAAAAACAGCCTTTCCAAAACTGAATCGTAGTCAGTGTATTCTGAAAGTAATTGAATACACTTGCAAGTTTTAAGTCAGATACTAATCCATCTTGGAAAGAGCATGATGTAACCCATAAATTTACCACGTGTGAGAAGTAATCTCTAATCAATGTTTTCTATTGTTCACTTTTCAAATGTAATAAATGTCTTTCGTTCTTTCATTGGTTTCTTTCTGATGTATCACATGTACCAAATTTTTGTATCATTTGTTTCTGTACCCTATTAAAAGACTTGGGCTTCCCCCATTCCATAAATGCTTTTCACTGTGCCTGCGATTTGTGTTTTTGGGTAGGGCTGAACCAGTGGTGGGATTCAAATTTTTTTACTACCGGTTCTGTGGGTGTGGCTTGGTGGGCATGGCAGTGGAAGGATAGTGTAAATCTCCATTCCCTCCCCATTCCAGGGGAAGGTTACTGCAAAATCCCCATTTCCTCCCGATCAGCTGGGACTCAGGAGACAGAGAATAGATGGGGGAGGGGCCAGTCAGAGGTGGTATTTACTGGTTCTCCAAACTACTCAAAATTTCCCCTACTGGTTCTCCAGAACCGGTCAGAACCTGCTGAAACCCACCTCTGGAGTGAACAGATTACTTTTACAAAAGAAAAAAGTGTTTTTAATCTCTCAGATTCAGAGAAATAAGGCCAAACAATTTTATTATTTTATTTTATTTTATTATTTTATTTTATTTTATTTTATTTTATTTTATTTTATTTTATTTTATTTTATTTTATTTTATTTTATTTTATTTTATTTTATTTTATTTTATTTTATTTTATTTTATTTTATTATTTTATTTTATTTTATTTTATTTTATTTTATTTTATGTTATTTTATTTTATTTTATTTTATTTTATTTTATTTTATTTTATTTTATTTTATTTTATTTTATTTTATTTTATTTTATTTTATTTTATTTTATTTTATTTTATTTTATTTTATTTTATTTTATTTTATTTTATTTTATTTTATCTTATCTTATTTTATTTTATTATTTTATTTTATTTTTCAGATATCTATACCGCCCTTCTTTCGGAGTCAGGGCGGTGAACAGCCAAGTAAAACACTTTATACACAAAACTTAAAATAGATTTAAAATAATTAAATAATTTGGCCCATAATTTAAAACATTTCAATTTAAAACCAATTTCAAATTTTAAAAACCCATCATAAAATCAGGACAGCCCGGCTAACTGAAAGAAGTAGGTTTTAAGGGCCTGACGAAAAGTCCGGAGGTCTGGGATCACTCGTATCTCTGGGGAAAATAAATCTGCAACATAAATGGTTGTCACCTTTTTAAAAAAATCCAAGGGACATTAATTCATTAATAAAATATTTATAATTAATAAGATCTACCAAACAGGTAGAAGAAAGTATTTTTTCCCCTATAATCTATCCTGTCTAACGATCAAAACTATAGACCAGAAGTTCATTTCTTTTTATTTGTGGGCTCCTTGGTGCTCCCTATGTGGGCTTGTTTTCTTGCAGATGTTTCATGTCCCAAACTAGGTAAGATAGAATAGAATTCTTTATTGGCCAAGTGTGATTGGACAGTCAAGGAATTTGTCTTGGATGCATAGGCTCTCAGTGTACATAAGGAGAATAAAATACATTCATCAAGAATAAAAAGATACAACACTTAGTGATAGTCAAGGTTACTAATAAGCTATCAAATTGTACTAGGAGAAAAATAAAAACAATATAAATTGAAAGATACAAGCAACATGGTTATAGTAATAAGTGGGAAGAGATAAATATTAGTAAGGAAGAGAATAATAATAGTAATACATTATTTGACAGTGTTGTGGGAATTAGTTGTTAAGCAGAGTGATGGCATTCGGGGGGAGGGAAACATCATCAGGGCTGATAACTATCATGAGTGACTAACAATGATTTATTTATTTATTTATTTATTTATTTATTTATTTATTTATTGGATCGATTTATATGCCACCCTTCTCCGGAGATTCAGGGCGGCTGACAATGCGCTAACCAATAGCCTTCATACGTTTGTATCTATCTGCTTAGTAGGGCTTTTGCCCCCGCCAAGCGGTGTTCTTTTTTATACAAAGTCAGCTTATTGGCCCCACAATCCAGGTCCTCATTTTACCTACCTCAAAAGGATGGAAGGCTGAGTCAGTCTTGAGCCTGGTGAGAGTTGCACTTGCAGTAATTGCAGGCAGCTGGTGCTACTTAATAGCACTTTAGTCTGTTACACCACCAAAGCTCTTATGATGTTATTAGTTTGGGTTATGAAACATCTGCAAGAAAGAAAGAAAGCTCAGAGGGAACCAAGGATCCCACATTTCAATCCTGAACAACAAATATTCTCTATTGGCATTTTTTTTAATGAAGAAATGTATAAGAGGCTTCTAGTTATCAATTAATGTAGATAGTTTCCTTTCTCTAGTCAAAGAAGTTAATTTATTATTTTTTGCTTACAAGGATACTCATGATGACATCTGGAAAGTTTCTTACACTGCAGAACAGTCTTCACCTCAATGCTCAGAATTGTTTGCTGCCATTTTAGCTTTCCACACTTTTTCTCAACAGCCTTTTAATCTGATCTCTGACTCTCAGTATGTGTGTCAACTTACTTTTAATCTTCCAGGTGCTTATATCATGCCCTGGATTGACTCCAATCTTATGGCTTTATTTCTCACTTTACAGCAATTACTACAAGACCGGAAGCATTTGTATTTTGTCTCTCACATACGCAGTCATTCATCCCTTCCTGGGCCTCTTTCTGAAAGCAACAGTCATGCTGATGTTGCTGTTCATGTTTTACCTACTTTGTTTACAGATCCATTTTTTAGTCATTCTTTTTTCCATCAAAATGCCAGGGGGCTGGCACAAGCTTGCCACATTCCACTAGAGCAAGCTAAGCAAATTGTTTCATCTTGTCCTTAATGTTCTGGGGCATCCCCCTCAGGGGACACAGGAGTTAATCCCTGTGGTTTCACCTCTAATCAATTATGGCAAATGGATGTTACCCGTGTTCCTTCTTTGGATCCTTGGAACTTTTTTGCAATTTTATACAACCTGGAATATTGTTGTTACTCATGGTCTTCCCTATAATTCCACAGGTCAAGCCATTGTGGAATGTGCTAATAGGTCCTTTAAGGACTGCCTTCACAAACAAATAAAAAAAGAGGGCTCTCGGGTCCCAAATTTGTCATGGGTGACACAACAGGTTACAAAAGTTTTATTTACTTTGAATCAATTGAATTTTTCAATTTCTAATTTGACCGCTTACAGAGGCATTTTCAACAAAAAACAAGTTTGCCTCCTCCTCTGGTATATTATAGAGCATTACCAGACAAAACATGGTTCGGACCGGTCCCTCTGATTACTTGGGGGCATGGCTATGCTGCTGTGTTTACTCCTGCAGGACCTTTGTGGATCCCAGAGCATTGTATACATCCAGCCAAGGATGTTGTGGCACCAACCCCTGAACCCTATCCCAGAGAGGGCAAAGGTGACTCTATAGATGATGCAGTGACCAACCCGATCCCATCATGCCAATCATCCAGTGACATGGGGAGATGTGAAGAATTTGACCACCAAAGCGCAGGCAGTACTGCAGCAGCAACAAGTGGAACAAACACCCAAGAATTTGTGTGCTGCCATTTTTGCGGTTTTAACTGCCAATTCCTTAGTCATAATTTGTTTGTGCTTGATTGTTAATAACTGTACTTTGGCAACAGCAGCTGTCATCCCACCTAAACATTCTCTCGAACAACGGAGAAACAAAACTTATGGGTGCAGCTTGCAAACATCACAAAAACTGATGCCTTTTGTTTATCTGACGCTTATGAGATGGAAAATTTGCTTTCTACTTGTTTAATCCCTGTTTTTACCCCTACTAGTGTAATTCAGAACCTTACTGGCTTGGGTAGGTATTTGTTAGAAGGGCACTATAACTATAAGATTATAGCTAGTTGGGGGGTGGGTAGCTGCATATTATCCACCTCCTAACGCAATTGATTTGCATACTCCAGTGGTGCAGTCCCTGAAAATATAATATGTGTAAAAATGGTTAATTGTACTTCTTCAAGTAAAAATGCTCACTGTCTTCGCATTAGTTCACCTATCTTAAATTGTTCAGCTTTTAAAGAGGCTTCCTTTAATTTTGCTCATGTTTGGTTACCGCAAGGGTGGTTTTTTATATGTGGTCAAGAAACCTTTAATTATATTCCTGCTAATATTATTGAAGTGCAATGTTGTTTTAGCCAGTTGGTTCCTGTTTTGCTTTCTAACAACAATTTCACTTGAGCCGTATTCGGCGTGGGGTCACCCTAGATGACTCTTATGACTCTGAAGTAGCTTTACTTAATCAAGCAGAATACATATCATTGGCTGTATCTATGGTGGGTGTGCCAGCACTTGCTGCGCGTGCTCATCTGAATCTTAATGCTATTGCATGTAATCTAGCAAAAACCATTAATGCCACTTCTTCAGTGATTTCAGCAATCGATCATGAGCTGCAAGCTTTTAGAAAAGCTATTCCTCAAAATCACGCTGCTATTGATTATTTGCTTCTACGCCAGCATTTGGGTTCTGAAAGTTTTGAAGGATTTTGTTGCTTTAATATTTCAGATGAGTCACAGAACATTCAGCATCAACTTAATATTTTACATAATTTGGCCTCTGATTTAAAATTTGATACTTTAGGATCTTGGTGGGAAAGCCTTTGGTCTTGGTTACCTACAGGCTTATTGGGAAACATCCTACGTTATTCAGTCATCATTTGTGCTATTTTAATTGGTGGGTGCTGTTTTGTTCAGTGTCTTCCCTCTTTTTGTAACATATGTATTACTGCATTTCACCCCAAACCCCCTCTCATGCTGCCTCAGGGTCAGGTTTATGTCTTGTATAAGCAACTGCAGGGATATTCCTCTCCTGATTATGATTATGATGCCCTGACAAACAAAACAAAACAGAGTGGAATGTAGGGGTAGGTCAATAGGTCAAAGTTCTTAGTGCCTGCTAAGAGCAGCACACTGCCTTAGCTCATGCTCTGTGAATCTTGCCTGCTTACCTCATTTTGGGTCTGATCTGGATTATCTCATTTCACTTCAGAGGATGGCATCTTGAGAGGGGGGTGAATAATTGGTCCAATTAGAACACTGTTGCTTGCCTGCCTTTTATTTGCCTGTGTAAAACTGTATAAAAATAAAAGCTCTCAGGGAGAGTGGGAGAGACATCTTGGAACAGAGCAGAGATAATCTTAAAGACCCCTTTTCTGGGTACCATAAACACTTATTTGCAATCTCTTGGACCAGCCTTAAGAGACTGCATTGTGGCACATCAATGTAATTTTTCTTAAGTAAATAGCTTAATTCTTCCGCATGCTTTCTTTGTTCCTCAGAAAGCGAGGAGCCCATACTCACAGAAACCTTTAGAAGGTTGGAGAAACCACGAGTATTTACAGAAACCTTTAAAACAGTGGTTCTCAACCTGGGGGTCGCGACCCCTTTGGGGGTCGAACGGCCATTTCACAGGGGTCGCCAAAGCCCTCTCTCCCCCCCCCCCCCACGCCTTCACTCACCCTCACTCCTCTGTTGGATCGCCGGCCGTTCGCTTACCCCGCCCACTCCCCATCTATTGCTGCCTCCGATGGCTAGAGGAAAAAAAACTGTTTAAATTCTTGCCGCGGGGCTTCAAAGGGCCGCCCTAGAGCCAGTGCTGCAGCCGAACCCTTTGTTAAATTGCTGGCTTGCCCCGCCCCTCCGCACCACTATTTATTGCCAATCAATAGTGGTGGGCGAGGGGCGGGGGAGCCAGCAATTTAACAAAGGGTTCGGTGTTTTTTTTTTGTAATTTTATTGCCCCCCGGAGTTTCAGCAGAGGCTAATTAGCCCTTGCTTAGATTTGCTCTCAGCTGTTTTGCTCACGGATCTGCTCCTTGCTTGCAAAGAGTGCTGATCTTTCCCCCCTAGCTATCCTGAAAAACGAAAGAGGAAGTAAAGCAGGCTGTTGGCTTTGCACGTTGGAAAATTAGGCAGGCAGATTTCTTTTCTTTTTCCTCACCAAAAAAGGTAGGTGCAAACAACGGGAAATTTAGGGAGAAAGAGGAGATTTTAAAACACAAAAGAAAAAAAGCTCTATTTAACTAGGGAATTGTAATAATTGAGATACTATTAATTGTATATTGTGTTGAAAGCAGAAATGGTTAAGTTGTGGTTTGGAGGAATATATGGGGGAAATTATTTGGTTTATTATTATTGGTAAATATAATTAATTGATTTGTAAGAAATTGGATTGCATGGAAATAATTGGAATAATATACAAAAAAGGTAGTTATATAACTAATTGATTTATATTAAAATGTTGAATTCATATTAAACAACTGTAATATTACATAATTAACCAATGTGAGGATGGATATAAAAATAGATGACAATGGGAAGGGGTATAATATAGAATAGAAGGGAAAAATTGAATTTGATTAAGATTAGAGATGAGGATGAAGGGTAATATTGGTTTTTTACAAAAATAGATGAGGAATAAATATGGCAAAAAGGAAATATAGAAATTGTAAATTTAATTGAAATGACTAAACACTGTTTAAATTTATGAACCGGCCAAATACTCTGTTCAAAGAAAATACATTGTATGTTTGTATGTGTGTTTCTAATTATTGTTATTTATTCATATTTGTTCTCTTTTATTCTTTAAAGTTTAACAATTCATTCTTTATCTTAATATCTTTATATTTGTTTGGGGTTGCCTTTCTTCCCTTTCATCTTTTTTATTGTGCAGCAATCTTTCTCCTCAAACCTACCACCTCTCTCTTTTCTTTCCTTCTTACTTTCTCTTCCTCCCCCTCTTCTTCTCCTCCTCCCTACTTCCTCTTCCTTTCTCCTTCTCCTCCTCTCTTCCTCCCTCTCTTACCCTCACTCCTACTCTAATTTCCCTTCTCTTCCTTCATCCCTCTCTATTGCTGTATCCTTTTGTGCATATGAACTACTCAGAGGGCTGAAAAAGTTATTTCTGACTGGTCCTCGCACTTTTGACCAGTCTTCGAACTTACGACTGTCCTCACATTTTATGTTTTTGCCCTATCTTGTCACCATGGTGAAGAGAAGCAGTTGTGAAATGAGTGACATGGTTGTTAAGAAAGCTGCCGGGCATAAATGTGAGGATGGTCATAAGTGTGAGGACTGGTCAAAAGTGCGAGGCCCAGTCAGAAATGACTTTTTTCAGCCCTCTGGGTAGTCCTTTTGTGCATATGGACTACTCAGAGGGCTGAAAAAGTTATTTCTGACTGGTCCTCGCACTTTTGACCAGTCCTCGAACTTACGACTGTCCTCACATTTTACGTTTTTGCCCTATCTTGTCACCATGGTGAAGAGAAGCAGTTGTGAAATGAGTGACATGGTTGTTAAGAATGCTGCACGGGCATAAATGTGAGGATGGTCATAAGTGTGAGGACCAGTCAAAAGTGTCAGAAATGACTTTTTTCAGCCCTCTGAGTAGTCCCTATACACATAGCCATGGCCACCCGGTCACATGACCAGCTAGCCACACCCACCCAGTCACATGACCTCCAAGCCACACCCACAAAATAAGCCACGCCCACAGAACCGGTAGTAAAAAAATTTAGAACCCACCCCTGGTTGGGGGTCACCACAACATGAGGAACTGTATTAAAGGGTCACGGCATTAGGAAGGTTGAGAACCACTGGCTTAAGCACTTATAATGTTATCTAGGGTTAACACACATCCCACTTCCTTTCCTCCTGTTCCTCTTGTTTATAGAGTTAGGGTCTTAATGCCATTTCCTGGCCCCTACCTGTGAGTAACCTTCCTTATCTGAGGTTTGCCATCCAAGATAAGGAAACAGTCCTACACATAGCAGACTACAGGCTCCTACAGGTATGAAAACCGAGTAACTCAGTTCAAGGAAAACTCACAGTTCAGAGCAAATCAGCACCAGTTTTATAAGAGTTTAGAAAATGGAAACGGAGTAACAACAAATGAAAAGCCTGATAAAGAGAAAGCTCTGAAATTCTGGAAGAATTTGTGGGAAAACAACAAGAAGCACAACAGAAATGCAAAATGGATCAAACAGGTTGAGGACTCTATTAAAGTGCATAAAATGGAAGATGTGAAAATAACAAAAGCAATGGTGCAAAGACAGTCAAGAAAAGTGAAGAACTGGAGTGCACCTGGACCGGATGAGCTGCATGGCTTCTGGTTAAAGGCACTTACAAGTCTGCACAAAAGATTGGCAACCCAGATGAACCAGATCCTAAAAACACCTGAAAATGATGAATGGATGACAACTGGAAGGACATTTTTGATCCAAAAAGATAAAGAAAAAAGAAAGGACCCTGGAAACTATAGGCCAATCACCTGTTTGCCAACAACATACAAGCTTCTTACTGGTATCATTGCAAATCAAATCTATGGATACCTGGAAAGAAATAACTTGCTTCCTGTAGAACAGAAAGGATGCTGCAAAAACTCAAGAGGAACAAAAGATCAATTGCTGATCGACAAGCTAATCCTAAAGAACTCAAGGAAAAGACGAACCAACCTGTTCATGGCTTGGATAGACTATAAGAAAGAATTTGATTCAGTTCCCCATAGCTGGATCAAGAAACGCCTGGAAATATTAGGCATCAGCAGCAACATACAAAAATTCATGGAATCTTCAATGAACCTCTGGAAAACAAAATTTATGGCTAATGAAGAAGAACTGGGTGAAGCTGAAATTAAACGAGGCATTTTCCAGGGCGATTCCCTTTCACCCCTACTTTTTATACTCTCAATGCTACCACTGACAATCATTTTGAAGAAGATGAACTGTGGATACAAACTTGCAAAGAAAGGACTGAAAATCTCGCACTTGATGTACATGGATGATTTGAAGCTGTTTGGTAAAACAAAACCTGAACTGAATTTATTAATTGAAAACACAAAAGAATTCAGCCAAGACATTGGTATGCAGTTTGGAATTGACAAATGTGCAACAATAGCAACCAAAGCAGGCAAGATCATAGAAGAGGATGGAATAGAACTAGAGAATGAAGAAATGATAAAGGCAGTAAAATCAGAAGAAGGCTACAAGTACTTGGGGATTTTAGAAGCCTCTGACTTAATGCATAATAAAGTCAAGAAATTAACTTCAGCCAAGTACATTCGGCGAATTCGTAAGATATTAATGTCCAAATTGAGTGGAGGAAACATCATAAAAGCCATAAATACCTGGGCTATACCTGTGATTAGATACTCTGCAGGAATAATTGACTGGACCCAGATGGAGTTAGACAATTTGGACAGAAAAACAAGGAAGCTTATGACAATGAATCATGCCTTGCACCCTAAAAGTGATGTTGACCGATTATATTTACCAAGAGCAGAGGGTGGTCGAGGACTCCTACAAGTAAAGCAGACTGTGGAAGAAGAAAATTGCAGCTTGAATGATTACATCCAGAAAAGTGAAGAACCAATGATTAAGGAAGTAAATAAAGGAGGCCTTTTAAAGACAACTAAAACAAAAGCAGAATATAAGAAAGAAGTAATTGAGCAGCGAGCTGAAAATTGGAAACACAAGGCTCTGCATGGCCAATACTTGAAAAGTATTGAAGGCAAAGCTGACCAGAAACTAACTTGGAAATGGTTAAGATCAGGAGTACTGAAAAAAGAAACAGAAAGCTTTATTTTGGCAGCTCAAGAACAAGCCCTAGCCACAAACTGCATGAAGGCAAAAATTCAACATGTTACCACCAACAGCAAATGCCGCCTCTGCAATGAGAAAGAGGAGACAGTTGACCACCTGATCAGTGGGTGCAGCAAAATTTCACAAACTGACTACCTACAACGCCATGACCGTGTTGCTAAAATCATTCACTGGAAATTGTGCCAGAAGTTTGGATTTGAGTACAGCAAAAACCACTGGGAACATCAGGTTGAGAAAGTTTTAGAGAATGAGAAACTCAAGATCTTGTGGGATTTTAGGATTCAGACTGACAGGCACTTGGTCCACAACACACCTGACATAACAATAGTTGAAAAGAAAAAAGTATGGTTCATTGACATTGCAATACCTGGTGATGCAAGGATTGAAGATAAGCAGCAAGAAAAAATCACAAAGTACCGGGACTTGCAAATTGAAGTTGAGCGACTGTGGAAAAAGAAATTGTGTGTTGTCCCGATTGTAATTGGAGCCCTTGGAGCAATACCCAAAGGGCTACCCCGCTATTTAGAAATTCTAAATTTGCCGGACTTGAACATTTTGACTCTACAAAAAACCACCTTACTCGGAACAGCTTACATCCTCCAACAATACCTTAACAGTTCCTAGGTCCTTGGTTAGGACTCGAGCTGCTGAGCTATTAACCAGCCTCAAAGGCTGTGAATCTCACTAAAGATTAACCAATAAATAATAATAATAATTTTATTTCTATACTGCCCCCAACAATTTGGGTCCTCATTTTACTGACCTCGGAAAGATGGAAGGCTGAGTCAACCTTGGGCTGGTGAAACCTGAACTGCCAAACTGCTGGCAGCCAGTAATTAGCAGAAGTAATCTGCAGTACTGCATTATAACCACTGCGCCACAGTGGCTCTTTTAGGATTAGGATAAGTTTTACGATTCATTTCCAATGCAGAGTACCATAGTTTCATTTCTTGGGTCTCAACTAGGGCAAAGGCCTTGAGGCTTCTGTGGGAAAACAAGTAGAGACAAGCTCAGCAGATTTTCAAAAGAGGCAAAGATTGGCTTACAATGGAGTTTATCCTTAATTGGTGAGCATAACACATAATTCAAAAGAAAGGAAAGAGAATTCCATGGAACACAAAATGAAAGTTTACTTCAATGCTATTTTGTCTTATATTTAAAATCAATCAGTTACAAAAGTAGAGAATAAAACTAGGAGCCCTCCTTAATTTTCATCATTAGTTGCTCCTTTGTGTTCAGATCAGGTCTCAAATAATGTAGCATTTGGGGATAAAGATGCAGCCCAGCAAACCCAAGCTGGAAGCCAGGATGGAGAAAACCTGCACAGCTACCATATATTTCCCTTAGGTGCTCAGGTAAGTGGGGACAAAGGAGACCCAAACACTGCAGAAGACCAACATGCTGAAGGTGATCCACTTGGCTTCATTGAAAGTCCCTGGCAGCTTTCGGGCCAAGAAGGCCACCACAAAACAAATGGCAGCCAGAAAGCCCATGTAGTCAAGGGCGATGTAGAACATGGCGACTAAGCCTTCATTGCATTGCAGAAGGATCTGTCCTGGTTGGGAATGCAGGTCAGAATCTGGGAATGGGGGAGAGATGCCAAGCCACATGATGCAGATGCCCACCTGAACACCAGAGCAGGAAAATACCATAAGGTTGGCCAGAGTCTTCCCGAGCCACTTCCTCATCCTGCTCCCTGGCTTTTTAACTAGGAAAGCCACCACTACCATAACAGTCTTGGCCAGCAAGGAGGATACAGCAACAGAAAAAAACAATGCTGAAAGTGGCTTGTCGAGGAAAACAGGTCATTTTATTGGGCTGACCGATGAATAGAAGGGATGCCAAGAAGGCATCCATGCCATCGTGTTAGGGGAGCACGCACCCGCTGTTTACGAGCAGTGGCGTGCTCCAGCCCCCTAGGCTCCACCCGTTCTCCAGGTTGCATAGACCCTCAGGGCCCAGGCCTTCGGCTGATGCTGTGCAATGCCAGGTCCATAGTAAATAAAGCCCCCCTCATTTGTGATCTTATTCAGGAGGGGGGTGCGGACCTGGCAGGTATTACGGAGACCTGGTTGGGCCACGAGGGGGGGGGGTTCCCCTCATTGAAATGTGCCCACCAGGTTTCCACGCATTCCATCAGCCAAGGTCACAGGGGAGGGGCGGGGGGGGGGTAGCGGTTATCATTAAAGATGGCCTGAGACCGAGGGAGGCCACTGTTCCTCAGACGGCCGGCTGTGAATCTCTCCTTGTGAAATGGGGTCACGGGGTTCAGAGGGGTTTGCTGATCACATACCTGGCTCCCTGCCACATGGCAGCAGCCCTGCCTGAGCTACTCAACGTCATCGCCGCGGTGGTGGTTGAGACCCCTAGGCTTATGGTCATGGGGGATTTCATCCTGCTGTCCGTGGGTGAGGCGTCAGAGGTGGCTCAGGAGTTCATGGCTTCCATGACAGCCATGGACCTGACCCAGTTAATTCATGGCCCTACCCACACGGGGGGGAAACACGCTGGATCTGGTTTTTGTCTCTGGACAGTGGTTGAGTGATCTCGAGATAGGGGATATAGTCACCGAGCCCTTGTCATGGTCTGATCACTCTCTCCTTTGTCTCGACCTTCGAACCGCTACACCCCGCCGCAGGGAGGCGGAGCTGGTAAGATGATTCCGCCCCAGGCGCCTGATGGAACCTGACAGGTTCCAGATGGAGCTTGGGCCATTCCCTGAGGCTCTGGCACACGCCTCGACTGGAGACCTAGTGGCCGCCTGGGATAGGGCGGCCGCTGGAGCTCTGGACCGGGTCATGCCTTTGCGGCCTCTGACCTGGCGCCAATCTCATTTAGCTCCTTGGTTTACTGAGGAGCTGAGGGAGTTGAAGCACCGGAAAAGACGCCTAGAGAGCAGTTGGAGGGCCAGTCTTTCTGAATCTGACCGGACACTGGTAAGATCTCATATTAGGAATTATCTAGTGGCGATAAAAGTAGGAAAATGTAGCTATTTTGCTGCTCTTATTGCATCATCAGATAATCGCCCGGCCGCCCTGTTTAGGGTGACCCGCTCCCTGCTCCACCAGGAAGCGCGGGAGGACCCCTTGGAGGGTAGAGCCGAGGATTTTGTTCAGTATCTGTATGACAAAATCACTCAGATTCGGGAAGATCTGGACTCCGACTGGGTAGTCTCAGGGGGAGGGACTGGGGCAGGTCTTGAGAATGTTATCTGGGATGAGTTTGATCCTGTGACCCCTGAGGACGTGGACAGGATTCTGGGTAGACTGAACGCGACCACTTGTTTATTGGACCCGTGTCCCTCCTGGTTAGTGCTGGCTTCTCGGGAGGTGACACGAGGCTGGTTCCAGGGGATTATAAATGCTTCGTTGGGTGAGGGTGTCTTTCCTGCCGCCTTGAAAGAGGCGGTGGTGAGGCCTCTCCTCAAGAAGCCTTCCCTGGACCCGGCAATGTTGGTAAATTATCGTCCGGTCTCCAACCTTCGTTTTGTGGCGAAGGTTGTTGAGAGTGTGGTTGCGCAACAGCTCCCCCAGCACCTGGATGAAACGACGTATCTGGATCCGTTCCAGTCGGGCTTCAGGCCCGGGTACAGCACGGAAACGGCATTGGTCGCGTTGGTTGATGATCTATGGAGGGCTCGGGACAGGGGGTGCTCCTCTGTCCTGGTCCTGTTAGATCTCTCAGCGGCTTTTGATACCATCGACCATGGTATCATGCTGCACCAGTTGGAAGAGTTAGGGGTGGGAGGCACTGTGTTGCGGTGGTTCTCCTCCTTTCTCTCTGACCGGTCGCAGTCTGTGTTGACAGGGGAACAGAGGTCGACCCCGAGGCCCCTCATATGTGGGGTGCCACAAGGGTCGGTCCTCTCGCCTCTCCTGTTCAACATTTATGTGAAGCCGCTGGGCGAGATCATCCGTGGTTTCGGGGTGGAGTACCATCAGTACGCTGATGACACCCAGCTGTACATCTCCACCCCGGATCACCCCAACGATGCCCTTGAAGTGATGTCCCGGTGCCTGGAGGCTGTACGGATCTGGATGGGGAGGAACAGGCTCAGGCTCAACCCATCCAAGACCGAGTGGCTGTGGTTTCCAACGTCCCGATATAGTCAGTTGACGCCATCACTGACTATTGGGGGCGAATCATTGGCCCCCACGGAGAGAGCTCGCAACTTGGGCGTCCTCCTGGATTCACGGCTGTCTTTAGAAGAGCACTTGATGGCCGTGACCGGGAGGATTTTTATCAGGTTCACCTGATTCGCCAGTTGCGTCCCTTTCTGGATCGAGACTCGTTACGCACGGTCACTCATGCCCTCGTCACCTCCCGCCTGGACTATTGCAATGCTCTCTACATGGGGCTCCCCTTGAGGAGCACCCGGAGGCTCCAACTGGCACAGAGTGCGGCCGCGCAGGTGGTAATGGGAGCGACATGGCGTTCCCATGTAACACCTCTCCTGCGCGAGCTGCACTGGCTCCCGGTGGTCTTTCGGGTGCGCTTCAAGGTTTTGGTTACCACCTTTAAAGCGCTCCATGGCTTAGGACCTGGTTATCTATGGGACTGCCTACTAGCACCAATAGCCTCCCACCGGCCAGTACGCTCTCATAAGAGAGGGACTCCTCTGGGTGCCGTCAGCCAAACAGTGTAGGCTGGCGATCCCTAGGGGGAGAGCCTTCTCTGTGGGGGCACCTACCGTCTGGAATGAGTTCCCTCCGGAGATACGGAGGATCCTGGATCTGCGCACCTTCCGCCGTGCTGTGAAGACCTTTTTATTCCATCAGGCGGGCCTGGCCTAATCTCTTCCCTTTTTTAAATATGTAAATTTTAATCTGTTTTTAAATTATTGGGGTGTTTTAATTCTGTCTGGGCCAAAATGATTTAATTTGATTTTATCTGGTTTTTTAAATTTTTGTATCTATGTTATTTTATTGTTTGGCTGTTCACCGCCCTGAGTCCTTCGGGAGTAGGGAGGTATACAAATCAAATAAACTAAACTAAACTAAACTAAGGAAAGGAGGAGGGAAACCAGGAGAATGTAGGTGAGGTCCTGGTTTTTGGCTTTGACTATGGGAGTTTCTCAGTATTTAATGAAGATTCCCAGAACAAAGGCAGTGGTTAGGGACAAAGCCAGGGTAAAGGAAGCCAGGAGGAGTCCCAAAATTTCTTTGTAAGACAAGAAACTTATAATTTTTGGTACACAGTGATCTCGCTTTTTATTCGAATACTGGTCATCTGGACACCTGCTGCAATGCGCTGCATCTGAAAAACATTGGTTAGCATGTATCTTTTTTTGCAGCTCTGGGATCATGAGAAATGCAATTCGTATACTACTACTATAATATATATAAAGTGTTTTTGAAAGTAGTAGGGTGAGAGAGGATGTTGGGAGAGGAGGAGAACATATTACAAAATACTTTCCTACTATAATCGGTGGAGGCCTAGGTTGAATTGTAAGAAAACATATACATGAAGGATCAGTGTACAATGAGTATATAGTGACAAACTGCTATGGAACATGCAGTTGCAAAAGACCTAAACAGTGATAGTGTAGTGCAGGGGTGTCAAACTCACGTCATTACGGCCACGTCAAATGACGTATCGGGACTTTTCCCCACTTTGCTAAATTGGACATGGGCGTGGCCAGCACGTAAAGCATTTGGCCTGTCAGCCAGATGTTTGACAGACCTGGTGTAGTGCAGGAACATGTAGTTGGAAAAGACTTAAACAGTTATAGTGTAGTGCACCATTATCTTTAGAATCCTACCAAATGGATCAGGTGGCAAAAGTCTAGAAACCTTGGTTTAAATAATGCTTTTGGGATGTACTTAATTTATTAACAGTTAATTCACTTAATTTTTCTAGCAAGTGGAAGGAAGGTCCTGAAGTTCTATTAATTCGAATAATTCACATCAAATGCAAGTTAAAAAATGTTTGTCAGTTGCCCACCATGGGGACTCACATCATGATGAAGGAATAGTTCAATATTTCTACCCAGAGATATTCATAGCATCCAGCATTGATTAGGAATAATGATAACATTTTTAAAGCCTGAAAACCAATGAGCTTATGAACTCTCACAAGAATTGCTTTCTTGTGGAGCCATGATGGCACAGTGGTTATAATGCAGTATTGCAGCCTGACTCTGCCTACTGCCAGGATTTAGATCCTGTCCAGTTCAAGGTTGACACAGCTTTCCATGTTTCCAAGGTCAGTAAAACGAGGGGACAGATTGTTGCAATATGCTGACTCTGTAGACTGGTTAGTGCTGTAAAGCACTATGGAGCAGTATATAAGCCTAAATACTATTGCTATTGTTTTGTTCCTGAAACAAATCAATAATATAATGGTTCAAGAGATCACCACAAGTTTAATTATTTATTTTAAGGGCCATATATCATCATGCATCATTGGTTGATTGTACCCAGTCCTTGAATTGTTTGTGGACCCCTTCAAGAAATTTGATTTTTCCTGTCTTATATATATATATATATATATATATATATATATATATATATATATATATATATATATATATAAAAATTTGATTTATATGCCGCCCTTCTCCGAAGACTCAGGGCGGCTTACAATGTGCTCAGCAATAGCCTTCATCCTTTTGTATATTTATACAAAGTCAGCTTATTGCCCCCACAACTGGGTCCTCATTTCACCTACCTTAGAAAGGATGGAAGGCTGAGTCAACCTTGAGCCTTGGCGAGATTTGAACCCTGCAGTAATTGCAGGCAGCTGGTCTTAATAACCAGCTTAATAACAGGGTGCCTTAAACCCCTGTACCACCAAGGCTCTTTTTGAACCCTGAAATAAGTGCTTAGCCTTATTTTTGGAATGTCTTATTATTTTGGGGGGCATGGAGCAAGATGGGGCTCCTCTTGCCGTCTTACCTGATTTCCAGCTCTGTCTCCCTAACCTTAACCAGAGGAAATGATGGGGATCGGCTGCACATGTGTTTAAATATTTTCAGGGGAGGGTTTATTTTCTGGGAGGGCTTATTTTCTGTGGAAGTCTTATTTTCGGGGAAACACAGTAGTAATAAGGTCTATTACTAGCATGAAATAAAACACTTGAAACAAATGTTTGCCAGAAAAGCAAGAGTGAATTTTGATTGCATCTTGAATTCCTTTCCTTTCCAGAGCCACCCACCTTCTTGAACAGAGAACGTTCCTTCCCCACACAGAGAACAGTCGTAGCAGCAAACAGGTGCTCCCTCTCTCATCAGCTTGACATGTCCTGGGGAACAATGTTCTGTACATCTAGAAGAAGGCACTTTCTAAGCATAAAAACAAAGTTCAGTAAAGTAACATATGAATTATACGGTGTCATCATTCCGAGTAATGAACTCAAGGCAGTCGAGACTCTGACAGTTTGCTCAGATTCAAGAGGGCCTTTATTGAGTACATCACATTGGCATTTAAAAAGGTGAAGTGAGCTTTAAAGGGTTCCCATGATTAGGGATAATTAAAAGAATAGAAATTCCCCACCTCCCTGTGTCTTTTAGGTCTCATGGGCCAATCAATTCAGCCACAGGTTCCTGCTCTGCTCTGACAGGTGTCGATTGACATGGCCTTGGTTCACACATCAGCTGGTAGATGTTTTGACCAGCAGCTGAGTCACCATGCCCCACAGTCCATTTAAGCTCACACCGACTGCTTCAGTGACTCCATCCTGCCCCCTCATTCTCTGCCGTCCCATTCTTATTTTGCTCTCAATCGTTCCCAGCATTAGGCTCTTCTCCAGTGAGTTCTTCCTTCTCATTAGGTGGCCAAAATATTTGAGATAGTCACATCACAGCCTCATTTCCCCCTTTTTCATACTAATACTGTATGTACTAGCCATTTCTATAAGAGCAATCTTACCTGATCAGCAAAGCCTAAAGTCAAAATGAAAATTATTTCTGAGCAGAGAAGTTTTGATAAGTGGAAGTAAACAGAAAAGCAAAACCAAAAAAGCATCAGTTACCCTGTTAAATGATCTTGGCCATACAATGGTACTTTGATTGATGGAGATCTTGACTTTGGAGAAGACCTCTCTTTCTGCACTCCCAACTTTCAGCCCAGCTGCAGACTTATTGGGAAACATTCTCCAGTGCATGATATCAAAGTCAGCAAAGGGAACCCCATTTTCATCCAAATAAACTCCATCCCTAGAAAGATTTTGAAGCTGGAAGTTTCTCATGAACCAGTGAAGCTGTAAACACATAGAAAACTATATATGCAACTTACACATTACAATTTGAGCCTAGATTTTATTTATTTTTTTGGTTATTATACTGGATTGGGAGTTCACTGAAATATTCAGTCTTTTCAGCTCAGCACTTCTGTTTGACAGATGATGATTCAATATTTCATGGGTAATTCATTCTCTCCCTCCTTCTCTAGGAAACACAAGATATTTTTCAGATATGCCTTCCACTTTCTTGAAGGAATTATTATATCGTTCTACCAACCCATAGTTCAGCATCATAATTTTGAAAAATGAAATTACATAAAGCTGAAATTTAAAATACAAGTTTTTCCCTGTGATGTTGCATGAGACTTTCTTAATTTCTTGTGAGTATTTTGTTTAGAAAAGTCATGTGTGTTTGTGTGTGTATTACTCAGACAACAGGAACTCATACTCTGGTTCCTATTGTGTAAAGGGGTTCCTGCCTGGAGAATCACACCCAGCCAGCACCCTACTGCAGCTCTCCCCAGGCCTTCAAATAGAACATCTGTTAATACAAGAGCACCAGCAACTGTATGTGAAGAAAGAACAATTATATGAAAGCTGTAGAATTGGAAGAAAGCAGGTAGGCTGTCATGAGACTCAAGAGAAGAGGCACAAAGAGTTGCTAGTGGTTGAGTTCAGACATTCCTCTGTCATCTTCAAATGATCTGACCAGCTAGAGTTCAACTCTAAGGGAAGCTAAGTGACTTTATCTGATAGATGCCAAGAATAACCTTCACAGCAACCTTGCAAAGGTTCCTCCCGTCCCTCCTTTTCCAGGGAAGATCTGGTTACTCGAAATAGGGCCAGTAGTCAGCTACCTACAAATGTTAAAAGGGCAGAGAAGTCATTGTGATTTGCCACTTTTATCATCACAAGTAGAGCCCAATATAGGCTCTTACTAGTGTTCGTTGACTTTGCTCTTTGTCTTCCTCCACTGGCCCTCTACACATCTCTTATGTCAGGGGTGTCAAACTCATGGCCCACGCCTGGATGCATCACGGGCTGGCTGTGCCCACCCCCAGTTTAGCAAAGGGGGAAAATGTTGTGATACGTCATGTGATGATGAAGTGAGGATTCAAGTTTGACACCCCTGTCTTATGTTGTTTTGTCTCTCTGGCTCACTGAGTCCCTGAGTCCCTGGGTGAACCCTGGGACTCTATGAGATCCACACACAAAGAGTCCACAAAGGTGCTAATCAGTCCATGGACGTCATTGCCTACTCATTCCAAGCTGCAACAAGAGCCGCTTATTTCCCCGAAAATAAGACCCTGTCTTATATTTTTTTGAACCCTGAGATAAGCGCTTGGCCTTATTTTTTGGTCTTATTATTTTGGGGTGTGTGGAACAAGACGGGTCTCCTTTTGCCGTCTTACCTGATTTCCAGCTCTGCATTTAAATATTTTCTGGGAGGGCTTATTTTCAGCAGGAGGCTTATTTTAGTGCATGCACTCAAAAGCTTATTATCAGGGGATGTCTTATTTTTGGGAAAACAGGGTAGGAATGGGGTGAGGTCAACAGGTTAAACACTAGAAACTTGGCAGGTTGGAACAACTCACTTCTCCTTACATCTAAATTAATACTGAGGAATTGAAAGGGGACCATCAGTGGAATCCAGAAGGAAAAGCCTCACCTGCCATGGTTGTACAACATGAGGTGACCAATGGCCTCTAACTTGCATCCTCCTCTTACTCACTTGGGAGAAAGAAGCAGCACTGAGGATCCAGACCACAGCTTGGATTACATCGGAAATACCGGAGCCATCATTCAACAGGTATCTTTTAACCATAGCATGGGGCGGATTTTCCTGGATCTCTTTTTCTGTGCATTTTTCCCAAACTTTCTTAGACAACACAGGCCTTGGAAACGAACACTGGAATGCTTTCTTTTCAAACTGTTTGTCAGAAGTGGAATATAAATTAAAATAATAGTGCTGTGTCCTTCTCTTTGTCTTGGTGAGGAAGGAAAACAATGCATGTTTACTTTGGAGATCAAGCACATGGTAAAAGAGTCTGATACTGAAATCAGAGAAGGTTGTTGCAATCCACACTTTTCCCCCAATGAAGGTTTTACTCTTTCCATTAATATATATTAGTGAGAATAGTATGGTTGTGGCATGAAAATCCAGTTGACAAACTATAATTTTCACTTGGTTATTCATTAAAAAAAGGATGATTTTCCTTTCATCTTGCTTAGACATTTGTCCAACATTTAAATCTATATTTGATGCAGAGATGGTTTCTGAGAGGACAATGCAAACCCCACATTCTACAGCTAGTGCTTCCAAGCTTCTTTTCAAGTTTTCTCCTCTCTCGTTGTGTTGAGAAAGGAGGCTGATCCAGGTCCATTGGAAATGCAGGAGCAACTTGACAATTGCTGAGTAAGGAGGATCTCGTGTTGGGGTCATCCAGTAGAAAAAAGGGAAATGATGATTTGGCCGAGGAATGTGGCTGAGAACACTATAGCTGATCTAAGAAGAAAGACAAAAGAGTGGCAGTTTGTGCCACTTTTAATTATAAAAGCCAGATGCTTAAATGTAAGTGCCTTTCCACACTACATAGCCTTTTACTGAGGCATTTGAGCAGAATACAAAATAACAGTGTTGGGAGAGACCTTGGAGGTCTTCTGGTCTACTACCCTGATCAAGCAGGAGACCTTATACCATTCTGAATAAGTGGCAGTTCAATCTCTTCTTACAAATTTCCAGCATTGAAGCACTCACAATTTCTGAAGGCAAGTCGTTCCACTAATTAATTCTTCTAACATTATTTACTTTCAGATGCTTGACAACTGACTCACATTTATGACACTTGCAGTGTCCATAGAATCACCTTTTTCAACTTTCTGATGAGCAAAGTCAATGAGGAAACCAGATTCACTTAACAACCGTGTTACTAATTTAATAGCTGCAGTGATTCATTTAACAACTGTGGCAAGAAAAGTCCGAAAATGAGGCAGAATTCACTTAACAGAGTTGTCATTTGACAACATAAATTTTGGGCTCAATTGTTGTTGTAAGTTGAAGACTACCTATATTTTACAGAAAGTAAATTATTTCAGGTCTTTTAATATCTAAACTCTGTGTCCAGATTTATTTGGAGGTATTCGTAGCATGGAAATAAATTCATTTTAACTTCATACCTGTGGAATTTTGTAGATGCCCAAGAAAGTCACCTCATGCAGTGGTGGGCTTGAATAACTTAACAACTGGTTTTCTGGCTGGGTAGGTGTGGCTAGTTGGTCATGTGACTGGGTGGGTGACATCACTCACCACACCCAATCCTGCCTCTCGGCCACTTGCCTCATAGGCAGAGATAGGATTCAGCCAGTTGGGGCTAATCCCATCACTGGCTGCCCCCCCCCCCCCCGTTTTTTGCCCATTTTTTTTGCCCATTTTCAGGTTATTTTTCAGGCTGTTTTTGGCATGAATTTGGCATGGAGCTGATAAAACCTTTCCCCCTGAATTTGAAAGAGAAAATGCTCTCACATTTTGGGAAAGAAGAGCCACAAACAAAGTAAAATGCATTTTTTTGAGGGGTGTAAGTGTCAATTATTTTGATAAGGTACAAAATCAATGATACAAAAATTTGGTATATGTGATACATCAGAAAGCAACTAATGAAAGAATAAAATGCATTGTTTACATGTAAGAATTGAACAATAGAAAATATTCAACAAAATTTATCTGTCACATTGCACTCTTTCCTAGCTGGGTAAGTGTCTTACTTAAAATTTGCAATTTATACTGAAGAATTTTCACAATAAGCTGTCTTTGGTTTAGTTCAGGGGTGAAATGCTCCCGGATTGGACCAGATCTCCTGATCCAGTAGCAATAGTGGTAGCAGGTGGTTCGGAGAACCGGTGGCAAAAATCCCTGGCCCCCCTATGCCCAGCTGAGTTGCCTGATCGTCAGAGGCTTTTAAAAGCATTTTTTCTGCAACCTCTTCAGCCGGAGAGGTTGTAGAAAAAATAATGCTTTAAAAGCTTCTGGAGATCCCAGCTAAATTGCCTGATCATCAGGGGCTTCTAAAAGCACTTTTTTCTGCAACCTCTTAAGGTTGTAGAAAAAAATGCTTTTAAAAGTAAAAAAAAAAAAAGTTGGCCACGCCCACCCAGTCACATTACCCCCCCCCCCCCCAAGCCATGCCCACAGAACCGGTAGTAACAAATTTTACATTTCACCACTGGTTTAGTGGCTGAAAAGATTAGTTCTCACATATGAAAAGAAATGGTTTTGGCTCAGAAGAAAAATATCCTTTCCTAAAATTAGAAAAGAGACCTATACTGTTGGGCTAAATTGCTAAAAGGCTAATAATGAATCCTAAAATTCTGAGTAATAGTTATCAGACATAGAAAAATAAAAACATGAGAACTGGGCATAAACAGGAGATCACTTTAAAAAGCAGCCCCAAAAATAGTGTTTCCCACTAAAAGGTACTTAATAATGAATTAAAATGTTGGGTGGAAACATCCCAGATTACCTGAGATAACCCCAAAACATCTATCAGAATCAATTTTCTACTTCAGTTTTCAACCTCAGTTACTCCTTTGTATTTGAGTCTGCCCTCGATACAATGATGTAACACTTTGTGTGTGTGTACTTTTTAAGGAACATTAAGATAGCAAATAATAATCCTGACTTTTGGGAGATAGACATTACCAAAAGTTAATTTCTATTTTATTTTGCCATTACATGTTCTTTAGTATTCAGATCAGGTCTTAAAAAAATAATGTAGCACTTCGGGATGAAGATGCAGCTCAACAGCCCAGTACTGGAAGCCAAGATGGAGAAGACCTGCACAGCCACCATGTACTTCCCCCTGGTGCTCAGATAGGCTGGCACAAAGGACACCCAGACACTGCAGAAGACCAGCATGCTGAAGGTGATGAGTTTGGCTTCATTGAAGACCCCAGGCAGATTCCTGGCCAGGAAAGCCAGCGTGAAGCACATGGTAGCCAGAAAACCCATGTAACCAAGGGCTGAATAAAACATGATGACAGACCCTTCATTGCATTGCAAAATAATCTCTCCATACTGGGAATGCATGTCAGCATCAGGGAATGGAGGAGACGTACCCAACCAGAGGCTACAGATGACAAGTTGGAGAGCAGAGCAAGAAAAGATGATAGCATTGGCCAAGCTTTTCCCCAGCCACCTCTGAATATTATTTCCTGGTTTAGTGGCTAAGAAGGCTAACACTACTGTGATCGTTTTGGCCAAGATTGAAGAAATGGCAACTGAGAAGATGATGCTGAAAGCTGTTTGTCGGAGAAGGCAGGTGACTTTCCTTGGCTGGCCAATGAATAGGAAGGAGGTCAAAAAAGAAAGCAGGAGGGAGACCAGGAGGATGAAGGAGAGGTCCCGATTGTTGGCTTTGATGATTGGTGTTTCCAGAAATTTAATGAAGATTCCCAAAACAGCGCCTATGATTAAAAACATGAATAAGGCAATAGAAGCCAGGATGATTGCCAGAGTTTCTTTATAAGAGAGGTAACTATTGGTCTTGGGAATACAGTGAACTTGTCTGATGTTTGGATATTGATCTTCTAGACATTTGGTGCATTTTTGTGCATCTGAAAAGAACAAGAGTAAGATTTACCATTAAGTACGGTGTGTACTTTAATCAAATCCATTGATTGAGTCAAATTATTGATGTTGTTGATTGTGTGTGGATGAAATTAATATACTTCATTTCACTCCAGTTAGAAGAGAAAAAAATAATTTCCTCTTCATTTTTTAAAATTGTATTTTTCTTTTCTTTCTGTTTATTTTTAATATTGCCCTTTCATTAATGAACTTAGAGGGAGAGAGGAAGGAAGGAAGGAATCATTTTATCAATCCACTGCTGAACCTTTTGAAAGTAAATAAATAATCTTACTGTAAGCCACTCATAGCTGCCTTGAATTTCAAGATGGGAGGCAAATAAATCTGATGATTAAAAAGAGGCCCAATCATTTATGATTATTTCAGGGGACCAATGAAGTTCTGCCTACAAAGAAATGAAGTACAATTGAAGGACCAATTTTGTAAGCAGAAATGGGAAAATACTACATTTGCCAGGGAGCAAGAAAAGTTAGATGGACAGGATTTTCAGGATGAATTGGATGTGAGTTTTTATTCATTGAGTGTCTATGTCACCCAAGATTGCATATTGCAACATGGAAGTGTAGTCTGGGCAGTTTACAATATAATAAATTCAGAAATATAAAAATGATTAAAATGAATAAACGTTAAATAAAAAAATAATAACCAAGAAGTTTGGTATAGGGTGGGGTCTTCTATCCAGGGGTGGGCTTTAAAATTTTTAGCAAGGGGTTCTCTGCCCGGTTGCTGGGTGGGCATAGCCATGGTAAGTGTGGCCTAGTTGGCCTCCTGCACCATATATGGTGGGGCATTTTTGCCCTCCCCAGGCTCTAGAGACTTTCCTTGAGCCCTCAGGAGGGCAAAAACGGCCTCCCCAGGCTCCGGAGGCCTTCTGGAGGCCAGAAATGGGCCCATTTCCGGCCTTCCCAAACTTCCAGTAGGCCTGTTTTTCACCCGCCCTGAGCCTCCGTGCATGCCCAGCACTTATCTGCATCAAAAATGGGCCATGTGGGGACTCCTGGGAGGGGTGAGGTGGGTGGGGCCAGTCAGGAGTGGAATTTGAGGGTTCTCCGAACTGCACAGAATCTTAGCTAGAGGTTCTTCTGAACCTTTGTGAGCACCGAGCAGCCCACCCCTGCTTCTATCTTACCCTATCAATCACCTCCAGCACAGAGGAGCCCAAGCCATACAGCAGAGTCAAATTTAAAGCCCTTCTGAAAATGAAAATGGCTGGGGTAGATTTTACCTCCATTGGCAACATGTTCCAAAATGTGGGGGCCACAGCAGAAAAGTCTCCTCTCCTAGATCCAACCAGCTGAAATTCCTTAATAGATGGTGTCCTCAGAAAACACCTTCTACTGGATTGAGTGGGGCAGGCCAATCCCAGTGGGGCAAGATGGCTCTTATGATTCTCTGGTTCTATCCCATAAAGAGCTTTAAGATAAGGACTAACACATTGGATTGGATCCAGAAATAAATTGGCAACCAGTGCAGCTCATGCAACAACAGTGTTGCAAGTGTCACCCTAGGTACTTCCAGAACTATCCACATCACTACATTCTGTACTAATTATAGAATCCAAATGCTCTTCAAGAGTACCTCCATGTAGAGCACATTGCAGTATTCAAAAAATGAGATAACCATGGCATGACTGCTTGTCCAATGGGTTGAAAATGTCTTGCATTTTTAGCAATAGCAAGAGTCATCTTCCCATGGGTACAAGGAGAAAGTTTGGTTTAGTGTTGATTCATGTTCCTCTCCTCTCCTCCATTCAGGATTTAATCCAGGAGTTGAAAAGTCAATTAATTCATCAGGTCTACATCTCTGTTCACTCTGGAGACCAAAGTTTTGGAATGCTCAAATCCAGGGGTGGGATTGAAAAATTTTAGCAACCGGTTCTTTGCCTGGTTGCTGGGTGGGTGTGGCCATAGGGGTGTGGCCTACTCAGCCTCCTGCACAAGGGGGGGTGTTTCACCCTCCCCAGGCTACAGAGGCTTTCCTTGAGCCTCACCTGGGCTCCGGAGGCCCTCCGGAGCCCTCCGGAGGCCCTCTGAAAACTGGAAATGGACCTGTTTTTGAAGTTCTGGTACTTCCGGTAGGCACATTTTTTGCCCTCCCCAGGCTCCAGAGGCTTTCCTCGAGCCTCCAGGAAGGTGAAAATGGCCTCCCCTGGGCTCCGGAGGCCCTCCAGAGGCCCCTTTCTAGACTTCCAGAACTTCTGGGAGACCCATTTTTCGTCCTCCCAGAGCCTCTGTGTGGGTGCTGCACTTGCCTGGCATCCAAAATGGGCCATGTGGAGACTCCTGGGAGGGGAGGGGAGGGTCAGCCAGTTCTTGCAACTACTGGTTCAGCAAACCAGATATAAAATTAGCATCCACTTTGCCTGAACTGGTCAGAACCGGCTGAATCCCACCCCTGCTCATATCTGGATTCTGAACATAGAAAGGAGGACTAGAGAATGCACTGAGAGAAGTGGCTAGATTTCGGAAGCTTCAAAGAGATTTGCCTGCCTCTTGGCTTCTGAGGAAATTTGAAACTATGGCTACCCAAGAAATGATTCCCTCCAGACATTGACAATTGCAAGAATATGAGCAATCCTCTCCCAAAGACCCAATCAAAGTCATTAAGTAGCAACTTGAAAAATGATAATTTGTATTATAAAAGATAAGGAGACAGAGATGCCATCTCTCTCATAATACTTGCCCTACATCTTTTAGCTTCTTGTAATACTTGTCCTAATCTTTTTTTCATTTTAGCCTCAAAAATAACTTCTTACGGGACCACCTGCTGCCGCAAACGGCCTCCCGCTGGCCGGTACGCTCTCACAGAGAGGGACTCCTCTGTGTGCCATCGGCAAAACAATGTCAGCTGGCGGCCCCCAGGGGAAGAGCCTTCTCTGTGGGGGCACCTACTATCTGGAACGAGCTCCCCCCGGAGACACGGAGGATCCCAGATCTACGCACCTTCCGCCGCGCTCTCAAGACCTTTTTATTTCATCAGGCTGGTCTGGCCTAACCTCTCCCATTCTCTTTTTAATGTAAATTTTAATGTAAATTTTAATTTGTTCTTAACCTGAGGTTTTAAATTTGTCTTGGGCTAAATTGATTTAATTCGATTTTACTTCTGCTCTTAAATTTTTGTATTCTATGTATTTTATCTTGTGCCTGTTCACCGCCCTGAGTCCTTTGGGAGTAGGGCGGTATATAAATCAAATAAAATGATTTTAAAAAATGATTATAGTTTACTATGAAGTAAATGTACACAATATAAAGAAATATATTTAAAAAGCCTATCAAAATGCCCTTTTATGGAAAAATGCTGTTCTCAAATGCCAGCTTCTTTCTCCGATGCCACCCACCTTCCATGGTGGAGATGGTTCCTTCTGCACAAGGATGACAGTCATAGCAGCAGATGGGCCTCCCTTCCTGGGGCACCTTCATGAATCCAGGATGGCAGCTTTCCACACACCTGGAAGGAGGCAGGGCCTAAACAGAGACAACATCCAGAAAACAAGTCATGTATTAACATCAAGAATGGGGGCAAAAGAGTTTGAAATGTCTAGTTTTAATTTTGCTACCTAAATTTTTTGGGGGCTCATCAAATTGATTTGGCTGAATGTTGCTTCCATCTTATCTCCCTCTTCAATATTTATGCACTAAAATTTTTGGTTTAAGATCTGAATTTAATTACTAGACTACTTAAAAGAAGGTCAGATGGATTCTCTAGTTTGTGAAATGAATTATGTTGCTCCCGTAGATCAAGTCTATATCGCTTTGTATGGAAGTAAAGTTTTCTCTTTCTCCTTCCTTCCTTCCTTCCTTCCTTCCTTCCTTCCTTCCTTCCTTCCTTCCTTCCTTCCTTCCTTCCTTTCTCTGACTTGTACAGCCTTTCACCTTATTATCCATAACTTTGGGTGGCTCAGAACAACAGCAGGGGTGAGATTCGGCCTGTTCAGACTGGTTCAAGTGAACCAGATGTTAATTTTAATCTGGTTCGTCGAACTGGTAGTTGCAAGGACTGGCTGACACTGTCCACCCCACTCCTTCCCTCCTCTCCCAGGAGTCTAGTTTTGGATACCAGGTAAGTACAGGGCCTGTGTGGAGGCTCTGTGAGGGTGAAAAACAGGCCTACCAGAAGTGCCAGAAGTCCAAAAATGGCCTGTTTCTGGCCTCCAGAGGGCCTCCGGAGCCCAGGGAGGCTGTTTTCACCCTCCCAGAGGCTCGAAGAAGGCCTTCAGAGCCTGGGGAGGGCGAAAAATGGGCCTACTGGAAGTACTGGAATTCTGGTTATGGGCCTGTTTCCAGCCTCCAGAGGGCTTCCGGAGCCTGGGGAGGCTGTTTTTGCTCTCCTGGAGGCTCAAAGAAAGCCTCCAGAGCCTGGGGAGGGTGAAAATGCCATGGTGTAGGAAGCTGACTAGGCCATGCCCCCATGGCCACCCCCAGCCAGCAACTGGGCAGAGAACTGGTTGCTAAAATTTTTCAATCCCACCCCTGGACAACAGTAAAATCAAGCAACAGTAAAAATAACCAATATTAGGGAATGAGGGAGATCAGCTGTAGATTCCTTGAATAATAAAGGACACAATTCTTTTTGGACATCTGAATATCTAACCAAATAAGCTGCTGCCTCTCTTAGCGAACTGAAATGAACCTATCCCTGCCCCAACACTGCAATTCCCAAGGTAAGAGCTTCATGAAGAGTGAAATGTTGTCTTTTCCCCCACCTTGTTCAGCACTTCCATCTCTTCAATAGATTTCTGGTTGATTATAAAATTGAAATCCAGGGATCCCTGTTTTTCTAGATGCCCGCATTTCACTTTGCTTACAGATATATTGGTCAAAATTGCCCAATTCAGAATGTCCAGGTCTGCTATCAGCTCTCCCTTTTCATTCAGGTACACCCCTTCTATGGAATTATTATAGAACTGAGAGTTTTGAAGGGAAGAATGAAGCTGGATGGAAAACAAAATAAGTAATTTTAAACAGGATTTTTAAAAAGTTTACAGTAAGATCCCTTAATTTGTGCTGTGGGTGAACTGACATATGAAGTGAAAGTTTCAGATTTATTTCTGAAGGAGCCCTGGTGGTACAGTGGTCAGAATGCAGTATTTCAAGCAAACTCTGCCCACAGCCTGGAGTTCAATCCTGATGGGGCTCAAGGTTGACTAAGAATTCCTTTTAAGAAGAGATTGGACAACTATTTGTCTGAAATGTTATAGGTTTTTCTGCTTGAGCAGGAGATTGGACTTGAAAACCTCCAAGGTCCCTTCCAACTATATTGGAACTATATATTCCAACCAATATAGAGCCTCGGTGGTGTAGTGGACTAAGTGCTGTTAAGTGCAAGCACTTAGCTGCCTGCTGCCTGCAATTAGTGCAAGTTCAAATCTCACCAGGCTCAAGGTTGACTCAGCCTTCCATCCTTTTGAGGTAGGTAAATTGAGGACCTGGATTGTGGGGGCAATAAGCTAGCTTTGTATAGAACAACACCACTTAGTGGGGGCCAAAAGCCCTAATAAGCAGGTATATACATAAAAGTATGCAGGCTATTGCTATAATGCATTGTAAGCTGCCCTGAGTCTACGGAGAAGGGCGGCATATAAATTGGACTAATAAATAAATAAATAAATAAATAAATAAATAAATAAATAAACTCACTCTGTTATTCTTTATAAATCTCTCCATTCAATCTTCCCAAGAGAATGGTGATAAATAATACTTGGAAATGTACATCAGGTCTTCTGATAGCAAAATCTCATCTTATTGACTAGTATCAAGGGGAAGATGACTTTGAAAAAGCTCCCTCTCTCACCTTAACATGCAAGACGAGGTGAGGACTGGCTGGGAGGGGAGGGGTGAGGAGAGGAGAGGCCAGGCGAGGTGCCCCTCAATATGAGTGACATTGAGTTGGCCATGTCCACTCAGTCACATGACCACCCAGCCATGTCCACCCAGCAGTCATTAGGGCAGAGAACTGGTTGTTAAATTATTTGAATCCCACCACTGCCAAGGACCATTCCAATTATTTTATTTTAAATTCTGTTCTTCTGTTCTTTCATCTTTCCAAGTTCAGTAAAATGAGGACCCAAATTGTTGGGAGTGATAGGCTGATATTGTAAACTGCCCAGAGAGTGCTGTAAAGAATTATGGGGCGGTATATAAATCTAAGTGCAATGGCTATTGCTATTTCCCAAGTCATTTGTAGACAATCTATAAACTGTTACATTCTAATATTTAGCAATGTCCAGTGTAGTTATATGAGCCACGGTGGTGCAGTGGTTAGAGTGTGTTACTGCAGGCTATTTCTGCTGCCTGCTGGCTGCCTGCAATTTGGCAGTTCAAATCTCACCAGGCTCAAGGTTGACTCAGCCTTCCATCCTTCTGAGGTGGTTAAAATGAGGACCCAAATTGTTGGAGGCAAGATGCTGACTCTGTAAACTGCTTAGAAAGGGCTGTAAAGCACTGTAAAGCGGTATATAAGTCTAAGTGCTATTTGTTAGAGTTTCTTGCAAAAGTCAGATTCAGAAGCACACACAGATAACTGAATCAGCTGGATTCATTAACTTCTTTATATTCATAATAACACATAAAGTATTTACAACACCAATAGTTGATTCTTCAATTCAAATCAGCAGACATGTTCACACACACAGTACAGCAGAGAGACTTAACACACACTCACTCTGAATAGTTTCAGTTTCAATTCTCTGCACAGAATCAGAAGCTGCAGACTAAGACACGCCCTGGCTCCTGTCTGTCTCAGCTCCAATTGGCTGACTTAGTTGCTATGCCTATTCATTGGTTGATCTTGTTACCATGTCTTCCCAGTCATGAATATTCTGACACTATTGCTATTGCTATATATGAATTGAACACACACTGAGATAGAGATACTCATTTGGTCAAGCTTTCATGATTTTGTTCATATGCCTTATAAAGTAACATTTCTGGAATCGCAGCTGATTCTTGCCTGTCTTCCCTCTAAGGGACTGGTTGAAGTCCCTTAGAGGGACTTCACGTTGAAAGCCTCTTCACGTTTTGTTCTCCCCTAACCTATGCTAAAAGAAAATCAAGCATAAAGGTATTAAAATATTTTATTTGAAAAGCAATTTAAACAGAAAACAAGTTGCCCATTAAGGGGAAGGAGTGGTGGGAATGCAAAGGGGGAAAAGAACAGAATGTTTAAATTCAATTGTCATTTTGTATCAAGAATCAACTACAGTAGTGGTCAAAATTGTGGAAACCTTTTGGGAAGTTGTATTTTCTAAAACTAGCTACTAACACTACTTTTTTTGGAGCAGTAGTACCATAAAATTATATATCAATGGAAAGAATGTAATGCAATACCTTTTATGACGGATTTGCTATTAGAATAGCAGTTACAGCATAAAGAAGAAAAGTGAAACACATAGAAAAAGCGAGATATACAAAAATTATCACCATACTTAGTTGGGTAACCTTTAGCATGAATTATGGCCTTACAAGGTCTTCCCATGGAGTGAACTGAGTCTTTTAGTTCTGCAGTTGTTATTATGTGAAACCAAGATTGAATGATGGCTTCTATTAACTGGGTTTTGTTGCTGTTTCTTTAGTCGACTCCATAGATTTTCAATTGGGTTAAGATCTGGGCTATTCCCAGGCCATTCCAGCAGTGGAATAGGATTATCTTGAAACTCAAAAAAAAAAAAAAAAAAGTGGTGTTAATTAGCCATCAAACCTCAAAAATATACTTTCCCCAAAAGGTTTCCACAATTTTGGCCACTACTGTAACTTTTCAGAATAGCTTTTCAGCTCCGACAATTATCAAACGGATTCATATCTGCAAGACAGACATGCACAAAAGAAATTAAAAAGAAAAAAAAATACCTGCCAAGCCTTCAGCCTCGGAGTTTCCCTGTTCTTACCATCTTTATTCCTTGTCCTCTTAGAGCTGGATATAATGACTGTATGTAAAACCTGTGCCACGGCCCAGATTGTGTTGTAAGTGAAATAGTTGTCTATTGACAAGATACGCTCCATCGTCTCTTGGGGCAGAATCTCCAGTTCTTTTCCTTCTCTGCACCGCCTCCAGAGTTTCACTGAAAAAGGATCCTTGGGGTAAAAACACTTAAAGGATCTTTCTGAGAAGGCTTGCATTGCAGAATACAAATGATGAAACATCGCATAGTTTTCTGTTTGCTTTGTTTTCAAAAGAAAGGAAAAAACGCTATGGAGGTTGTCAGTCTTGTCCCGACTTAGTTCAGTGAGAGTAGCAATCTCCATCAAATATAGGCGTAAGTCCCACAGGACAGTTGTCATCAGGATCTTGCCTGTAACAGGTTTCTTAAAGCACTCAACAGCTTTGTGTATAACTAACATCCCAATGCCTATTGTATCCATGTCCGCACCATAAAGGAAGACATTAACTTGTCTCCAATTGCTGTAGGCATCAGAAAGACTACTAAAGAGTTTGCTGCCAGTTCTGGAAAAGGTTTGTGATAAAACTGGACAGATGTCATTCTTTAGCAGCATGGAGGTCATCGTCCTCATGAATTTCTGCCCCTGGTCGGTGTCCGGAGCAAGCAGCCCAACCAAAGTCCACCTGAAATGGAGGAGTAGCTTGATCATCCCTGAATATTGGAATCCTTCAGAGGGAAGCATTGGGTAGAAAAAAGGAAAATAGCTTTTATCATTCAGAACCTGCGAAACAAAACTGTAACTGATCTGAAAAGAAAAGAAAAGGGAAAAAAAAAAGATGGCATTTTAGCTGACAATCCAAACATTCAAAATAACAATACTGGCTTTAATAAAGATATTGCTCACCCTCTAAAATGAAGGCTCATTTCACACATCATTTTCTCCATTTGCTTCTTTAGTGGAGAATCTACCAAACTCCAAAAATTATGAGTTTTCACACTCTGGGCTAGAATTTTGATGAGAGGGACCTATGGTGGAATCTTTGCTCTAATCCTTCTCTCCCATTGGATATCCTGAAATATTTGTGGAACTATTAGCATCTGGAAGGCGGTACAGGACAATAAAGACAAGGACAAATAGGCCGAAAAATAGCTTCTATCCCAGAGCAGAATTCAAATATATTGAATTCTACTGTATAGTGCAATATTAATGCAATATCAGGGGTTAGAATAGAATAGAATAGAATAGAATAGAATAGAATAGAATAGAATAGAATAGAATAGAATAGAATTCTTTATTGGCCAAGTGTGATTCGACACATAAGGAATTTGTCTTTGGTGCATATGCTCTCAGTGTACATAAAAAGAAAATATACATTCGTCAAGAATCATAAGGTACAACACTTAGTGATAGTCATAGGGTACAAATAAGCAATCCAATCATACTAGGAAACAATCAATATAAATAGTAAGGATACAAGCAACAAAGTTACAGTCATACAGTCATAAGTGGAAGGAGATGGGTGATAGGAACGATGAGAAGAGGTTTTCAATTCAATTGCATAGAATGTGAAGGATGTGTGTTTTGTCTTATTTTTTATAGTTTTCTTATGTATAATGTACACTGAAGATGGCATTTAATTTCTTTGTACAAGGTACAATGACAATGAAGTACTACTACTGAACCTTCATTTTTAATGCCTATCATGTCCATGGTAAAACTTTGTTCTTCATTTACAAGAGAAGAACCACCTGAAATGTGCATAACTACAACTTTTCTCACTGGCAGACCTGTGGGATTTTGTAGACGCCCAACATGGTAGATATCTGGATGGAGATGCCAGTCTCAGATCCTTCAAGAAAGGCCACTGTGTTTCTCTGCCTCCCACAACTGTAGTTGGGGACATTGGCCTCCCCGTCAGAAAGCAGGTCCAGCAAAGCATCTGAAGTCATTCGTGGACTGAAATAATTTTCACAGATATTATAACCCAGGGTGATGTTGGGTAAGAGATGAGAATCCCGGTTGATCTCCTGGATGGCAAAAAGATAGGACAGCACTTTCCAATATTCTGGCTTTGCTTTCCTAGAAATATAAATGTATTAGGATGCAATCAGTTTAAATAATATTTTATTTAACCTCTGTTTACAAAAATACTTCTAACCCACCTAGGCTCAAGTGATCCTCTGAATGGATTGTCATATTTGTAAAAATATTAAAACAAAACAAAACAATAAATTACACCAGTAAATATTTTCAGATCAGTTTCAAAGGGATACAGCTCCAGTTTGTGTCAAAAAGTAATTTTCTGCAGTTCTTAATATTTAGAGATTTGGCCTATTCTTCTATATTAAAGACAAAATCATTTAAATTATAAAGTTGGAAACGGCCATTCAAACCACCAAGTTCACTAACATGCTGTACTGTATATACAAATATAACATATAATGAACATCTGGGACTGTTAACAAACCCCATGCAGTATATTATTCATGCCTGTTGTATTTAGATTTTGAAGTCTCCTGAGTGGAGATTTAGCTTGTATTAAAATCATTATAAGATTATGATTTATTTTTCTTCTGTTCAATTCTGTCCAGTTTTTCAAAAGTGATTTCCCCTTATGCCCTAAGTGAAAGTGACTTGCCCAAGGTCGCCCAACTACCTTTTGCCTAGAGCTGTGGTAACGCAGTGATTAGAATGCAGTATTGCAGGCTAACTCTGCCCATTGTCAGGAGTTCGACCCTGACTGGCTCAAGGTTGAATCAGTCTTCCATCCTTCTGAGGTTGGTAAAATGAGGACCCAGATTGTTGGGGGCAATATGCTGACTCTGTAAACTGCTTAGAGAGGGCTGTAAAGCACTGTGAAGTGGTAAATAAATCTAGGTGCTATTGCTATTGATAAGGTAGGACTAGAATCAGGAGTGGATTGCTATTGGTTCGTCCCGGTTTGGGCGAACCGGTAGCGGCGGTGGTGGGAGGCTCTGCCCACCCAGCCAGACATCATCAAAGCAAGCACCTGCACCACCACACTCCCAATAGCTAATTGGTAGTGCTGGGATTTGAATCCCACTACTAGAATCATGGCTTCTATCTGATGCCTTGCTTACCGCTACTGAAAACTGGCTCTCAAGATTATGATAACTGCCATCAATTCAAAATGGGACTGAAAGACATATAGAAATTCAGTGACTAAACAAATCCCTGTGTGCAATTCCTTCATATTATAATGGGTCCTGAATAAAGAATTATTTTCCATGTAGGGGAAAAATATATCAATCCTGCAGGAGCAGAGAAGAGCCACCTCCTTCCTTTTCCCCCCTCCATAATCTAGCTCTGCTCAGAGGATGTTAAGGAAATCAAGAGGCGAACAAAATATAGCAAAAGTCGGTAGCTGAAATGCAGTGCTGGAAATCTCACTCACCGGAATGGCTGAGTTGAAGGAGTCACGTTGAAGCTTAATGATGGAAACTTAGCTCTGGTTGCAGAGATTATGCCGCCAATAACAAGCTGTCCTGGCCTGTAATGATTGGGTGGGTTCATCCCATCCCTATCCTGAGTTAGGAGACATTGGATTTTAAGTGTCCCACAGACTCCCTGAGGCCAAAGAAGCAGCACAAGAAGGAGCAAAAGCAGCCACATGATTTGTGTTCCTGACTGAACTTCTTCCATTGTGCATCCCTTGAACAAATGACTAGAGGAAGAGATGAGAAAAAAACAAAGCCTTTTTCTGAGATGGAACCTTTAATGCAAATATAATCCCTCCATGTTTCACATTTCAAAGAGAGGGGACTAAATGCAGCTCCTGAGTGCTCTAAAAGACCCCCCCAGCTCTCTCTTTCTCCAGACCCATTTATGCACCAGGTCTTTCCAATGCCAGGAGCACAGCCCACAAAGCTTTTAATGTATGGTATTGAGACAAAAACATGTTATTGACATCTTGCTGTCCAATCATCTGAAAGTGTACAGAAAAATCTCTGGAGATTTTTCCCCCAGCAAGATAACAAGTAAATCACTATGATTTGAAGAAGGGCAAATCAATTTCAGTTGAAAGCATTATTTGAACTCAGCCCTGGCTTGTGACTAAAGGGGAGATCTCAACTTGGTTGATTGTGGCTTACTCAACAACCATGGTTTAACAAACCATTGTTTAATATGATATATAGCCTGGAGCCCAGGAATTTCAGGACTATTTTTTCCTGATAGATTTTATATCTCCCCCACCCACAACATAGTCTGGGAAGGATAGAATGCAAAGCCCCCCCCCCCACTTCTGAAGCCACGTAGGACCTTTTGCATGACACCATCTCAGTGGCTGCTGAGTCCCTTATCTTTGGTTGTCTGAGTGTAGTTGCAGCCATGTTGCATTTTAAGATATCCTCCCAACTGTATATCCAATTTATCCCTCCTTTTAAATTTACTTTTTGAGTCCCTTTTCACTTTTACTGTTACCTTTTGTTTTTGTGTCCTTGGGTGGATTAAAGGATTTTAAAACATACTCCAATCTTTCTGATAGTTGTGTAACTTGCAAATTTTGGAGAAAAAGTTGGAAGGATTTTTTTCTCCATTTCTTTCTTTCTTTTTTATGAAAAACCAACATGGGACCATGGAAGTGGGTGGTCTATAAGGGATCATATCAATCAAGCAATCAATCACTCAATCAATCCTCCTCTATTATGTGGTCTATGAACTAAGACCGAACTGTTTGTTTTCTTCATTCTTGGGTAGTATTTATATGACACCCTATAACAGGACAATATAGAAATTTTGCAGTGTGTTCATTGCAAATGAATAGTACTGTGGAATATAAATTCCACCATTTGCAAGTGAGATCCATGTCCCTCCTGGTTGCTAAAGGTCACCCAGAAGGTAGAAAGTGGTGTGACCCAGTGGTGGGATTCAATTTTTTTTAGTACTGGTTCTGTGGGTGTGGCTTGGTGGGCGTGGCATGGCTTGGTGGGTGGAGCTTGGTAGGCATGGCAGGGGAAGGATATTGAAAATTCTTTATTCCCTCTCCACTCCCGGGGAAGGATACTGCAAAATCCCCATTTCCTCCCAGTCAGCTGAACTCAAGAGGAAGAGAATAGATAGGGGTGGGGGAGCTAGTCAGAGGTGGTATTTACCAGTTCTCTGAACTACTCAAAATTTCCTCTACTGGTTCTCCAGAACTGGTCAGAACCTCTTGAATACCACCTCTTGTGTGACCAAGCATTGATAACTTCATCCTTGATGAAGGAGATGTCCCCATCCTGTTTCAAAGAGGCACTCATCAAAAATCCTTTACTGGACCCTACCTTCCTGGACAATTGTCATCCAATCTCTCTACATCTCTCACCAATCTCAGCACTAAAGTATCTCAGCACTAAAGTATATCACCAGTCTCACAAATAAAACAGTTTTGTAATTATTAAGATCCATCTTTTGCATTGCAGCCATTTTTTTTCCTATTATTACCTGAAATTCAGGCACCCTGAATTTGGCATGGAGCTGATGAAATCTATTATAATGAATTTGAGAGGGGGAAAAAACACTATTAGTCTTTGCAAAAGTCACTTTTCAGCCCCAATCAACAATACAAATGACAGAAGAAAAACTACAAAATTTATTAAGGTGATGGAGGCGTCAAGTCTTTTGATAGCATACAAAAAGAAATGATACATGCATTTAGTATGTGTGATACATCAGAAAGCAACCAATAAAAAATAAAAGATGATTACATGTAAGAATTGAACAATAGAAAACATGGACTACAGATAAAAGTCCCCAAATGGCAAATTTATGGGTTACATCATGTCCCTTCCCAGGTGGTTGGTATCTTACTTAAAACTTGCAACTATATTCAATAACTTTCAGAATATTCTCTCTATAGTTTAATGGCTGAAAAAGTTAGTTCACACAAATTTAAAAAATGTCCTTGATTAAGAAAAAAAATGTGCTTTCCTTAAGTTACAAAAAAGGTCTAAATTGACATGATAAAATGCTACTATGTCCTTACTTAAAAGCTGATACAGAAAACCAAAATGCCAAGTAATACTGCCAGACATAGAAAGATAAAAAGATGGAAATTGAGCTTAAGCAGGAGATCACTTTAAAAAGCAGTCAGTGAAATGAAAAGTACCTAATGATGAGTTAAAATATTAGCTCCCCAGATATAATATATCCCCAGAACATCCATCAGAATCAGTTTTCTACTTCACTTTTCAACATCAATTGCTGCTTTGTATTCAAATCTGGCCTCAGTACAATGATGTAACACTTAGGGATGAAGATGCAACCCAGCAGCCCAGCACTGGAAGCCAAGATGGAGAAGACCTGCACAGCCACCATGAATTTCCCTTTGGTGCTCAGATAGGTAGGCACAAATGACACCCAGACACTGCAGAAGACCAGCATGCTGAAGGTGATCAGCTTGGCTTCGTTGAAGGACCCAGGGAGATTCCTGGCCAGGAAAGCCACCGTGAAGCAGATGGAAGCCAGAAAGCCCATATAGCCAAGAGCGATATAAAACATAGCAGCAGAGCCTTCATTGCACTGCAGAATGATCTCTCTAGGCTGGGAGTTCATGTCAGAATCAGGGAATGAAGGAAAAACTCCTAACCAGGTGAAACAAATGACAACCTGGACACTGGAACAAGAAATAATGATGGTGTTGGCCAGACTCTTGCCCAGATATTTCCTCACTCCATTTCCTGGCTTTGTGGCCAGGAAGGCCAGCACCACCATGATTGTTTTGGCCAAGACAGAAGACACAGCAATTGAGAAGATGATGTTGAAGACTGTTTGTCGGAGAAGGCAGGTGGTTCTCCTTGGCTGACCAATGAAGAGGAATGAGGTCAAGAAGGAAATCAGAAGGGAGACCAGGAGAATGTAGGAGATGTCCCGGTTGTTGGCCTTGACTATGGGAGTTTCTTGAAATGTAATGAAGATTCCCAAGACAAAGATTGTGGTCAAAATTAGGAATAGAGCAAAGGTAGAAAGGATGATTCCCAAATTCTGTTGATGGGACAAAAACGTGACATTTTTGGCAATACATTGATCTCGCTTCTTATTCTGATATTGATTTTCCGGACATCTGATGCAGTAGTTTGCATCTGCAAAGGAGAAATGTAAAATCTGCAATGAATTTATAGGATAGGACTTAGATTTGTGAATGTGTGTGTGGATGTGTTTGCATTTGTAAATGTCCAAAGTTGATTAAGTGAAAAATGTAACTATATTAAGAAGAGAGAGAGTCTGAGAGGAGACATTTTTTTTAAAAAAATTGATTTATATGCCGCCCTTCTCCGGAGACTCAGGGCGGCTTACAATGCGTTAAGCAATAGCCTTCATACTTTTGTATATTTATACAAAGTCAGCTTATTGCCCCCACAAACTGGGTCCTCATTTAACCTATCTTAGAAAGGATGGAAGGCTGAGTCAACCTTGAACCTGGTAAGGTTCGAACCTGCAGTAATTGCAGGCAGCTGTGTTAATGACAGGATGCTCTAAACCACTGTACTACCAAGGCATAGTTAACTTGACAAATACCTCCATTTTTTCTCCAATTTTTTCCCATTTGTGGGACTGTAGGAGACAAAAGGGGTGAAGGACAACCATCTTTATCATTCAGTAAGGTCTCTAAGGACTAGAACTGACCAACCTGAGAGGGTTGGAATATTTCTGTTCCATTTCTCCACCAAAACCTAATGGCTAATGATTTAAAAAGGCTGGGGGGAAACAGGGTCAGAGTTGGAACGTAAATTACATGGGCTCAGAGTTGGTCTGCTGTCAGGGTTCCGACCAATGCCCTAATTAAATCATGAGCCTTGAGCCAAGCTTCAAAAGAAATCCAGTTCGGAGCTTCATGTCGGCACATTCCAAGTGAAGCCAACTCTGACCTGTTATAATTGACGTTCCAGCTCTTACCCTGTTTCCCCCCTCCCCCCCCAAGGTGTGTCATCGGTCACATTCTACAACAAAGCAATTTTGCAGGTTGTAGAGATCACTCCCCTCCAGCTACTGTGGGTTACCATGGAGACGGCCTTGACATAGATATGGCTGGAATGTGCTTTTGTTTTCTTTTGTTTTCTTTTGTTTTTTTATTGCAAAAGTTTTACAATTACATTTTCACCCCTTTTTTCCCCCCTCATCCCAGCCCAAACTTCCCAACCTCCCTAACCCACCCTAACCCTCCCCTCTCCCCCAGACTTCCACACAATATACTCATATCAAATAAAAGGAAAAACCCTCCTTTGAATATAAAACTTGAGCCCCTCCCTCCCCCTTATACATTTTCATCATCATTACATTAAGCTGTTTCTATCTTAATATAACATTTTCACATAAATTCTCATCCTCATTACCTTAAAATATTTCTATCTTAATATAACAGTTTCAAATAAATTTTTCATCCTCATTACCTTAAAATATTTCTATCTTAATATAACCTTTTCAAATAAAAGCTATTTGATACTTCCTAGTTTGATATTTGTTCTGAACATAATCTATCCATCTCTTCCATTCCCATTCATAAGTCTCTTGTGAACAATCTTTTAAATATGCTGAAATCTTCGCCATCTCTGCAAAACTGGCCATCTTCAAAGTCCATTCCTCAATCGTGGGCAGCGCTTCATTTTTCCAGTATTTACCTATTAACAGTCTTGCTGCTGTAATCATATGCAGTATCAGTTTTGTTTCACCCAATGTAAAACCCTTAACTATACCCAATAAAAACAATTGTGGAGAAAATTGAATTTTTTTCTTCAAAACATTCTGCATGACCCACCAAATTTTTATCCAAAAAGCCTTAACTTTCTTACAGGTCCACCAAACGTGATAATATGTAGCATCTAGACAATCACATCTCCAACATTTAGGCTGCACATTAGGGTACATACATGACAATTTTTTGGGGTCTAAATGCCATCTGTAAAACATTTTATAAAAATTTCCCCTCAGATTCTGCGACTGTGTAAATTTAACATTCTGAACCCAAATTTTTTCCCATATTTCCAACATCACTGGTTCCTCAAAATTTTGTGCCCACTTAATCATACAATCTTTAACTAGTTCAGTTTCTGAATCCCTTTCTAACAGAACATTATAAAGTCTTTTAATATGCATTGGGCCTTTCTCTTTTATATGTCTGACCAATTCTTCCTCATACTCCATAATACCAGTTTTTTGGTCCTCTTTCCATCTCCATTGCAATTGATTGTATTGTAACCAAGTTAAATTAATCCCTTCAGCCAACAATGTCTGTAATGTCTTCAGCTGCCATCTGTCCGCATCTGTAAAAAGAACCTCTTTATATAAAACCCCCCCGAGTGACATTATATTTGTATTCCACAAAGTATGACCAAGATCCAGCCAAAGCGGTATTTTATAATCCCAATTGATTCGGTGCTTCTTCCAAACTCTCAACAAAGAATCTCTAAATATATGGCTTTTAAATACTTTGTCCACTTTACTGTCATAAAATAAGTAAGCGTGCCATCCAAATTCCAAATCGAAACTTTCTGCATTTAATATTCCAGTCTTTTTTCCTCCAAACCAATCGCTTGTTAAAGTCAAAGCTGCTGCATCATAATATAACTGTAGGTTTGGAAGTTTAAGACCTCCCCTTTCTGGAACGTCTTGCATAATTTTCAATTTTACTCTTGGTTTTTTCTCGTTCCAGACAAACTTGTTCACTCCAGTTTGCCATACTTTTAGTTGTTTATCATTTTTAAGCACCGGAATCATTTGAAACAAAAAAAGAAATCTTGGCAAAATATTCATCTTAACTGCTGCTATTCTTCCAAGTAAAGACAGCTGCAGTTTTTTCCAAGTCTCCATGTCTTTTTGCACCTCTCGCCACAACACCTCATAATTATTTTGAAACAATTTCATATTTGATTCTGCAACCTGAACTCCTAGGTATTTTACCTTTGGTACAATCTCAAAACCTGCCCTCCTTTCAAGCTCATATTTACGATCTTGTGTCATATTTTTGACTACCATCTTAGTTCTTTTCTGGTTCAATCTAAAACCTGAAACTTTACCATAGTCTTGTATAATGTCCTTCATCTGAATTATTGATTCCATTGGCTGTGTTAGGGTAACAACCAGATCATCTGCAAATGCCTTTATTCTGTAATCCTCTTGCCTTATCATTATACCTTTCAAGATATTAGAGTCCCTTATTGTATTTAACAAGACTTCTAGTGTTAAAATAAACAACAATGGGGACAACGGACATCCCTGTCTTGTTCCTTTTTCGATTTTAAACTCTGTTGTCAAACTTCCATTAATAATAAGCTGTGCCTTTTGGTCTTGATAAATTGCTGAGACCGCCTGTATAAATTGGTCCCCAAAGTCCATCCTTTTTAAAGTCTTTAGTAGAAAATTCCAGTCCACTTTATCAAAGGCCTTCTCTGCATCCAGGAAAACCAGCACTGCAGGGATCTGTTTATTCTTCTCAAGATATTCCAATAAGTCTATTACTTGCCTTACATTGTCATTCATGTGCCTACCCTCAATAAATCCCGCTTGATCATCATGAATCACCTTTTGAATTACTGGCATCAATCTGTTGGCTAATACTTTTGCATAAATTTTATAATCCGTATTCAAAAGAGATATTGGTCTGTAATTCTCCGTTTTTTTGGGACCTGCTTGTTCTTTTGGTATCAAAGAAATATAAGCTGTAGTCCATGATGGGGGTACTTTTCCCCCTTGTTGCATATTACAAAATAAGTCTCTAAGTTGTTCCACCATTTCTGCCTGCAAAGTTTTATAGTACACTGCGGTCAGACCATCTGTTCCAGGAGCTTTGGCTGTTTTTAATTGTTTTATTGCTGCTATTATCTCCTCCTCTGTTATGGGATAATCCATTCTTTCCTTTTGTTGCTCAGTGATTTTTGTAACTCTTTTATTGTCCAAATATTTTTCTATAAGTCCATTCTGCACCTCCTCTCTGGCATATAGTTTAGTGTAATATTGAAGAAAAGCTTCTTTTATTAAATTCTGTTGAAAAACTTCTTTCCCCCCAATATCAACACTATCAATAGTCCGTATGCTTTGTTTCTTCCTCAATGTGTAGGCCAACCACCTGCCCGGTTTATTGGCATTGCAGAATGTATTATGCTTCGCGTATTGTAAATTTGTTGCAACTTGTTCCGCTATAAGCATTTGGAATTGATCTTTCAAAAGTTTTATAACACCACGTATTCTTTCATCTGTTGGGTTTTTAATGAGTAACTGTTCTTTATTCTTTATTTCTGCTTCCAATTCAAGTCTTTTCTTTTGTCGGGTCAATCTGTGTTTAGAGTTCATATGAATAAGCACCCCTCTTATGTAAGCTTTGCTTGCGTCCCACACAATTTCCATTGGGGTGCCTTTATTCAGATTCATTTCAAAAAACTCTTTCAAATACTTTTTAAGTTCTATTATATTTTTTTCATATCTGAACAAGTTTTCATTTAATCTCCAAGAGCGTCTCTCAGTCTTACATGTCTCAATTTCTATCCACACTGGGCTATGATCAGTCAAAGTTCTTGGCAAAATCTTTGTTCTTTTTGTCCTAACAAGTAAGTCATCTGACAACAAAATGAAATCAATCCTAGAGAAGGATCTATGTCTATCAGAAAAGAAAGTATAATCCAGTTCTTTTGGGTTATGTATTCTCCAAATATCTTTTAATTCCAAGTCTTCTTTCATATCAAAAAAGGTCTGTGGTAATCTAATCCTTGACTTCACCAAAGTCTTTTTATCTAGTTTAGAATCAATTACTCCATTCCAATCTCCCATAATTAAAATAGATCTATAGTCCCATTGTAGTATTTTAGTATGTAGCATTTTATAAAAATAGTCCTGTTGTTGATTGGGAGCATAAATTCCTATCAAGAGAATTGGACTATTAGCAGAAAGTAATTCAATTGCTACAAACCTGCCATCTTGATCAGCTTCTATAAGTTTGGCTGTTAATTTTTGATTTACATAAATAACCACACCATTCTTTTTTTCGTTAGTTGAAAATATAAAATGTGTTCCTAATTTGGAATTTTTCAAATAGTTTTGATCTTGAACTGTAATATGCGTTTCTTGTAGACAAATTATATCATTATTATGTTGTTTTAAATATGCAAATACTTTCTTCCTTTTCTGTGTTGCATTCAACCCATTCACATTCCAAGATAAACATTTAATCATCCTTATTCTCTTTCTGGAGCCAAGAACAGAATAATTGGATTTCATCCGAAATCTTCTGTCCTGCATTCCCCACGGCCCCCTCTTGTGTCGCCTTTGCCTCCTTTTCATCTTGTTTTTCCTGCTGTAACTTTTCTTTAAGTTGCTTGGATTTTGCTCGGGTTATACGCTGGTCCTTGACTTCAGCCATCCAGACCGGCTCCAAAATTGGAGAAGGTTCCAGCAAAGGCTCATCCAGGAGACCTCCTTCCGCGCCCTTCAACTCCTCTGATTTCTGCTTAGATTGTTGTAGCGGTTCTTGAAGTTGCTTCTTATCACTCTCCTTAATCTCCAAAACTGTAGATGTACGTGGGGATGGTGTTCTTTCTTTAAAGATATCAGTATAAAATTGCTCCGCCTTCTCCACAGTATTCAAACGGTGTTTCTCTCCCTTATATCTCAAAATTATGCCAGTTGGAGCGTCCCAACGAAATGGAATCTGATTATTCTGCAATTCTTTAACAAGAAAGCCAAAGTCTTTTCTGGATTTCAACATCTTAGGTGGAAGTTCCTTGTAAACTGTAATCTTCAATCCGCCCACTTGCACAGAAGTAAAAAAAGATTTTTGCAGGATATCATTTCTTATTGCTCTGTCTGTAAAATATATGACCACATCTCTAGGCAATTGTCTTTGTCTGGCCACCCAAGAATTGACTCTGTAAATTTTGTCTATTTTACAGAAAACCATATCAGGATTAATTTTTAAGATCACAGCTAGGGCTTCAGCACAGACCTGTCTCAAATCTTGTCTCTCCTCTTCTCTAATTCCTCGAAGCCGTATAGCGAATTCCATTGCCCGGAATTGCATCATGACAATCTCATTCTCAACTCTCTGCATCTTATCATCAACATCCAAAAATTTGTGATCATTATTTTTCATCTTAGCATTAACTTCTAATTTAAATTCATCCACTTTTGACTCAACTTTCATAATAAATCCTGCCAGGCCAGACGCCACATCTGTTATTTTTTTGGTCACCTTCTTTTGGTTCTGCTGCATTTCCTGCATAATTTCCTGTTGAGACTTTTGGATTTTATCATCTATTTTATTTATTTTATCATCTATTTCCTGTTGAGCTTTTTGAAATTTGTCATCCAGGATTTTTGAAATAAATTCTTTTAAATCTCCCATATCAAAATCTTTTTTCTGAGCTTGTAACTGCATATCCTGTTTGCGTGTGGGGGATCCCCCCCCTGTTTTGCCTTCCTGCTTCTTTGAAGCCATCCTGCCACGTAGGCTAGCTTTTCTAAAGAGGGAGGATCCGCTTCTTCTGCCACCTCCACAAAGCCTTCTAAAAAAGTCCCCCAGATTTAATCAGGACAAAACTGTGGTGAAGCAAAGTCAAATAAAAGGGAGAGATTTTCCTCTTGTTCCTATTATTACAGCCGGAGCAACTTTATAACAACTTATTAACTTTGTAACAAAGCAAGATGACTTCACCAATCCACACTCGCTGATTCATTTACTCTAATGCTGAGCGCCATATTTTTTCCAGTCACTTTCACTCATTCAGAAGTTTTCCCTTCAATATAAAAGATCAGCAAAGTGCTAATACTTGCAGTTCAGAGTTTCAGGGTTCAAATAGATTTCGGCTGCTTATTTGGGTTGTTTCCTTTCTCTTTTGACGTTTCCTGCAGCCGGCTTGTTCTGCAAAGGCAGAGACGTCCCACGCCGCCCGGAGTCTCAGCAGGTTGGGAGGGAGCCGCTCCTGTTTCCTCCCCAGAAACAATTCCCTGGGGGGGTTGCAGGGGCTCAACCTGTACCCTGCTGCCTCTTCTTCAAAAATCCTGAGGATTTTGAAGCTTTCAAGCCGCTTCACGATCGAGAAGCGGCTCTACAAGCGGCTGGGCTGGCGGTGCTTAAAAAGGCACCGTCGTCGCCGAAGACAAGGAAACCGGAAGCCAAATGTGCTTTTGTTTTGACTGCTGTGCCGTTCATACTATAGAAGCAACATCAGTCTTTCTCAAGATGAAGCAACAGACTGTTATTGACATTGTCCTGTCATTTCCATTGATGCTTCACAAAGCTACAGAAGTATCTCCTTAGCTGTTTTGTTTCCTTTACATCCCAAAATCTCATTCAAGAGGATACTGGCACATTACTGCTACACAGTCATTGTCGTTAAATAAATACTTTATGCCTTTGGCCCAAATCATCATCATATTTTAACAACCCATTCATCCCTTGAGGGGTAGAGTCTGGGCAACTGAATGGAGCTAGCAGAGTGGTTAATGGCTGGATGCCCTTCCTTATGCCAGTGAGGAGTTTTGCTCAACATTGTGCCCAGAGACAGAAATATCTGCCTCTATCTAGGAGCAAACTCACACGCTCCTGATTGTGAGGTGAGAGCTCCACCTCTATGCGCCACACCACGTCTTTGGCCCAAATACCCAGTTTCATCTTCATTGAAAGGACTGCATTGATTTCCACTCACTCACCTTCTTGGGTAGAAATCCTCCCTTCTGCACAGGGGACACAGTTGTAGCAGCAATTTGGTTTCCCCTCCTGGACCACCTTGAAATATCCATGCTGACAACGTTCCACACACTGGGAGTAAGGCAATGTCTGAAAGTGAACAGAATTGGCCTTCAGAAGCACCTGCAAACATCAGCTATGAAATGAGACATAGAGTTGGAAGGGGTCAACAAACTAGGTATGTGTTAAAAGATTAGAAATTGAACGTTCTGTTTCTCCCCCAGGCGAAACTGTGGTGGGGGTGGCCATTCCAGGGATGTCCAACCATTGTCAGGAAAGTTATTCTTGAAACTGGCAGTAGATTGTGATAATCAACCATGCTTCCATTTTAGAAACTGAAATGGAAGAAACAGGAATTCTGGAATTCTGCAGCATGATTGATTTTGCACACATTTTCCATCAAATATCCAGCTATAGCATCAACCTCTTGAATGTCAAAATGAACATGGGGAACTCAAGTGATTTAGTTTCTCTCTCCTCTTAAATCCTGCCTGCATTTTCCTACACCTTCATGTCACTTCCTTCAATGTTCTTGGAACAGAACCCTTCTATACTTCACAAAACTCCTGCTCCATTGCTATTGCTGAATTAAAAAGAGCCTATATCTGAAGGCAGGCAGTCTGATATATAGTTGGGAAGGGAGGGGATACTCATGGAGATAATGATAAAACTGAAGAGACGGAAGATTTTCCCCACCTGGTTTTGCCCATAGTGCCTCGTGATGGCTTCCTTGTTGATGCTGAATTTCACTCCTGCAGATCCTTCTCTTGCCAGACTCCCAAATTTCACATTGGTGCTTGACTTATTATGAAAACCCACCCAAGTCACAAGGTCAAAGTCAGCCATCAAATCTCCATTCACATCCAAGTACATTCCTTGCATGGTGTTGTTGTAGATCTGGGGATTCTTCAGGAAATGGTGGAGCTACAGAGTGTGAGGAAAGGAAGGTTTTAGATGAATGGAATCTGCTACATCAAATTGGTATACAGAGATATAGGGAATTTGATTATTTTGAAGTGCAGCTTGTTTTCTTATCAGGACAATTCCCATAGATTAAGGTGCCAATAGGAATATATTCTTCACAGAATCTGGCATTCCAATTCTCCTTTACTCTTGTTTTATTGTTTATTTCTCTCTTTGGTCCTCTTGAAGGTAAGTAGAGAGAAGAAGGGCCAAAGGTCACCTGCAAAGCATTACCTATGAATATGCCTGCTTACATCCCCTGATGCTTATGCATTAGTTTCTCCATCCTCCCAGAGAAGTATCAATAGGGTTGCATTCTTTTGTCTGTAGGGGTGTGTCTCAATATTAGAGAGCCCCTGTTGTGTTCATCCTAAGAGACACGGTGGCTCAGTGGCTAAGATGCTGAGCTTGTTGATCGAAAGGTTGGCAGTTCAGCAGTTCGAATCCCTAGTGACACGTAACGGGGTGAGCTCCCGTTACGTGTCGCAGTTTCTGCCAACCTAGCAGTTCGAAAGCACGTCAAAAATGCAAGTAGAAAAATAGGGAACATCTTTGGTGGGAAGGTAACAGCGTTTGGCGTATAGTCATGTTGGCCACTTGACGACGGAGATGTCTTTGGACAGCACTGGCTCTTCAGATTTGAAACAAAGATGAGCACCACTCCCTAGTGTTGGGAATGACTAGCACATGGGATTCAGCCGGTTCAGACCAGTTTGCGTGAACTGGATGTTAATTTTAATGTGGTTCGCTGAACCAGTTCTTCCAAGGACTGGCTACCCCCTCCTGCCCTGGCCCGCCCAAGAGTCTTCACGCGTTTTGGATGCCAGGTAAATGCAGAGCATGAGCGAAGGCTCTGGGAGGGTGAAAAATGGGCCTACTGGAAGTACCAGAAATCCAGAAATGGGCCTTTTTCCCATCACCGGGGGACCTCTGATGCTCAGGGGAGGCCTTTTTCGCCTCCTGGAGGCCCCAGGAAAGCTTCTGGAGCCTGGGGAGGGTGAAAACGTGTCCCCCCCATGTGGTTCAGGATGCCAAATAGGCCATGGCCATGCCCACCCAGCAACTGGGCAGTGAACCGCTGGCTGAAATTTTTCAATCCCATCCCTGTCAGCAAGGAATAATTTGTTGTTGGGCACTGTGGGAGTTCAAAGGCTAAAAGAAGGATGACAACAAGGGATTTGATGAGAAAAATATAATTCATTAAAGCAATTTTTCTCAATATATTCCACACTTCTCAGAGAGGGTTCACCATCTATATGTCACACTTAGCGATAAACAGGAAACCTGTAGGAAAAGGAATAGGCAATTTCTATTCCATGGGAATACCTGCCATGGTTGGATCTGTTCAACTTCCAGCCTGGTTTTTCTCTTCATTGTTGTCCTTTGGGATTGGGATGAATAGGCTGCATTTAAGGCATGTGCCACAATCTGGATGGCGTTGTAAGCTAAGGAGCTATCTAGAAGAAAGATCTTATCAATCTTCTCTTGAGGTAGAGTCCCCACATTCTTTTCCTCTAGACACCTTGTCCAGCCTTTCACAGACAAGGCAGGTTTCCCATATGAACAGTGAAATGTTTTAATCATAAATGCTTTGATTAAAAAATAGAAATCTCTGAAATCTTCAGATTTGGTCCTTTGGCCAATCTGAATATGAAAAGAAAAAATACTATGGGTGTATTTGAAAGAGTAAGTGTTATATGATAATTCAATGGAGAGATCCCACAAAGCGGTTGTGATCCAAACTTTTCCTATAACAGGCTTTTTCACATAGTTAAATATGAATTCTACAAAGACTTCTCCTTCTACAAAGGTAAACTCTGCATAGTAAACAAATACATTGATTTGGTGCCACATTTTGAAAATGGAAATCAGAGACTTGAAGTTCTCAGTATCTTGTGATGTGAATTGTGAAAAAGCAGCACAAATGCCATTCTGAGCCAGCACAGGAACAAAGGTCCTAATGAAACGTTCTCCGTTATCAGTGTCTGCAGCAAGGAGGCCAATGAATGTCCATCGAAAATACAGCAGCAGTTGAACAATTCCCTGGTTCTGCGCACCTTCTTTGGGGACGGTCTGGTAGAAAAAGGGTAATTGAGTTTTATCACTCAGGAAGGGTGAAATAAAAGTGTAGCTGATCTGGGGGAAAAAAAAGACAGTTTGTGTTTGATTTTAGGATTTTACTAAGTCAAAGTGTTAGATCCTAGGGAGAAAAAGGGTCAGAGCATAGACAGTGACAGGAAGATTCCAGTCTACCTTGATGGACTTAATAAAGAAAGTAAAAGTTTCCCTGCCATATCTGACTAGGGCATGGCTCTCATCTCCGTTTCTTGGCCGGGAGAGCCAGCATTATCTGAAGACAATTTCCTTGGTTATGTAGCCAGCATTTCTATATATCAAAGGCGAATGGAACATTGTTACATTCTCAGTGAAGTGGTACCTATTAATCTACTCACATTTACATGCTTTTGAACTGCTAGGTGGCCAGGACTTAATAGGGGAACAGAAATCCAGAGAATGTAATCAAACAATTGTTATCAGTGAATATTTAAAGATAAAAAGAAATCGAAATCTTCTTTTCTAGAAAGAGGGGGCTTTCAGAGACCCTTTTTTTGCTAACTGGTAATTTTTAACTATAGTTGTTTTTGTGTTTACTTTGGTCTCTTTGGAAGATTGAAAGTTTAAACAATACTAATAATATACTACAGTCATAGACCAGTGTTACAGTTAAGAAACACACACATATCTATTTAAAAAAGAATGACAGGATATTACAATTAGTGGTGGATTGTCAGTGGGCAGTCAGAGTCTGCCTAATTTTGCAGAGAGTATAACAAATTTCAGCTACATTCAAATGAACTACATTGCACTCATCTGATAATAGTGATTGTGTCAGCTTTGGAAGCCATATTAACACCGGAAGCTTCCACCCTGCCACCTTCTTGCACTTGGGAAAGTAGAAGGGGGGATTTAGTAGAGAGATTGTAGTTAGACATAATAGCATTCTTCTTTTGGGTCAAGGTCAGGGTGTTCCTGCATCTGGAGGAGGAGCGGTTGCAGTGGTGGCTCATGTTGGGACGGATGGTGATTGGGCCATGTGATGGACTGATGGGTGCAGGGGGTTGGATTTGGGGTTTTGATTTACTGAGGGAAAATCCGGAACTCTCAGATTCGGGTTTTCCCAGATGTGCCAATATACCTACTCTAATAAATGGAAGATTTGAGACGATGCCTGTCTTGGAGTTTTTAATGGGAGTTGGGTTGTTCTGGAATGCTGACAGATTGCAAATAAAGAAGATCAGTTTTTCCCAGGTATTTTATCAGATTATGAGGTGTTATGAGGTGGATGCATAAGTCCTTATAGAAGGTAAAGTGTATTATGATGTGATGTTTGAAGGATTGCCAAAAAGAAGTGGGGGGGGGGACAACCTATTGTCCAAAACACTAGAAAGCAATTCAAGAAGCAATGGAAGGAAACTAATCAAGGAGGAGAGAAGCAACCTAGAACTAAAGAGGAATTTTCTGTCAGAACAATTAATCAGAGGTTATGGGTGCTCCAACACTATAGGCTTTTAAGAAAAGACTGGACATCTATTTGCCTAAAATGGTAGAGGATCTCCTGTTTGAATGGGGGTGGGGGGTGGACTAGAGGACCTCCAAGATCCCTTTCAATTCTGGTTATTCTGATAAAATGTGGTTTCCATGGCCACTTGTCCAGAGGGGCATAATAGCAGTTCATGAAATGTGAAATAAAGAAGGATTGCTCATCTTAACTCATGCGTAAAATTTTTAAGAAGGAAACCTCCTTGAAATGCTCTGAAGTAAACCTGGAGAGCCATTTCCCTGCTCTATACCTGTGGGATTTTGTAGATGCCCAATATGGCAGCCATGAGGATGGATATGTCAGAGTTGGTCTCTTCCAGGAGAACCAGCATGTTTCTCTTCCTTCCGCAGCTGTAGTTGGGAACATTGGCCTCTCCAGTCGAAAGCAAATCCAACAGACCATCCAATGTCAACATTCTGTCTCGAAAGTTATCATGGAGGTTATAACCCAGGGTGAGGTTGGGCAAGAGAAGAGGATCTTTGTTGATTTCCTGAATGGCAAAAAGGAAGGACAGAATTTTCCAGTACATCACAACTGCTTTCCTGAAAAGATATGTACATTATGCCATGATGTTATATTCAACAAAAATAATACCTTTCTTCGGTCCTAATGTGTCTGTACAAGTCTTTGACCAAAATTCTTCATCTCAGCATCTACTTTTTAAAAGCCAAAACAGAAACACCCTAGACAATCTGTGCATTGTTTCTCACTTGCATTCTCTATTTTTCTCTTTCATCCTCAAACTGCGGAATCAAAAAATATCCCAGGAAAAGCTATTGGTGAACCACTTCTAAAAATGTAGCTAAGAAATTTGTATGGAGCTCTCCATGTAGGAACCAGGATTCACTCAAAGAACTATAATACATATGTTATATGTGCATGGTGGGCATATTTTTATATGTAAGAATAAGTGTGCATGTAAATGAGATAAGGAAGAAAATAAATCATTTAAGAATTGAATAGAAACACCAGCACTTCCTTTTTCTCTTGAGTAAATAGTCTTGATCCCTGATTGCTTGAGAGAGAGGACAGAGGAACTGCTGAAAACACTTTGCTATCAGTGGAACCAGAGGTGAGTCAAGAAGGAGCATCTTAGGATAGAATAGAATAACAGTGTTGGAAGCGACCTTGGAGATCTTGTAGTCCATCTTAGGCAAAAAACCCTACACCACTTCAGACAAATGATCTAATCTCTACTTAAAAGTTTCCAGTGTTGGAGCATTTACAACTTCTGAAGGCAACTTGTTCCACTGATTAATTGTTCTAATTGTCAAGATATTTCTCCTTAGTTCTAAGTTGCTTCTCTCCTTGATTAGTTTCCACCCATTGCATTTTTTTTCACCATTGAATTTCATTATGTTAGATAGTGCCCAATGTTCAAGTCTGTCAAGATCCTTCTGTATCTTAAGCCTATCTTTCGGAGTGTTGGCTATTCCTGATAGCTTGGTGTTGTCTGCAAATTTGATGAGTTCCCCATCTATCCCCTCATCCAAATCATTGATGAAGATATTGAAGAGTACTTGGCCTAAGACAGCCCTGGGATACCCCACTGCATACCTCCTTCCATGTAGATGCAGTTACATTGAGGACCACACATTGAGTGCACTTGGTCAACCAGTTACAAATCCATCTGGTGGTGATACTGTCTAACTCACATTTTTCTATTTTATTAAGCAGTAGGTTATGGTCTACTTTATCAAATGCCTTACTGAAGTCCATACCCACATCAAGGAAACAATAAATGGCTGCTGATCGGGCAGTGGTGAGTTTAAAGAAATCCATAGACCTATGAGGAAAGCCATGATGGAGCATCTGGGAGAATGTCTTGAGGCATCTGAGCTGAAGGCTGATTTCTTTGAACTTCTTCCAGAACTGTCCTTCTGGAAGATACAGAACTGTCTTCTAGGACAGACTCAGAAAAGAAGTCAGCCATTTCTCTCAGCTGGGATTGACCAGGACTGACCTGGTCAATCACAGGGACCTGTCCTTTTCTTTGATGGATAAGCTGAAACCATGGTCAGACTCCCAAGTCTTGAAAGATCAAAGCACATTGTCTGCATAGAGATCAGTTCAACATCAGGATACTGAGCATTTAATCTTGCTTTTGCTATCTGCTGAATCTCTTGCACTTCATACTGTTTGTATACAAGGGTACTGAAATCTAATTCCCCCTATTTTTTTCTCAAAGGCAATATAACAACATCATTCAACATTCTGCAACTTACTCATTAACCTCTGTAGAAGGACACAAACTGAAATTGTGCAGCTGTGATTGTCGAATATTTGTTGCCGAGAAGAGCCCACCGATGAGATGGTCTCCTGGTCTGTAGTGGTTGAGTGGGTCTCTTGCATCCCTCCCCAAAGTCAAGAAGCACTTGGTGCCGAGCATCCCACAGGCTACCTGGGGCAACAAAAGCTCCATCAGAAGCAGAAGCAGTGGGTTCATTTCTGGGTTAGCCAAAGGAATCCTCTGCTTTGCATCTGATCTCAGAATCAGCAGAGGAGAAGAGTTTGGAGATGTTGAAAGCAGATTGCAGCAAGACTGACTTTTCTAATACAGTATGAAGTCCAGAGAGGACTTCCCAAATGATGGAAAGATGGGCCAACACAACAGCAGACCTCCTGGTGTCCATGAAGTGCAGTCCAGTTTCCCAGGGTCACAAGACAATTTATGCACTAACTTTCATGATGTCAGATAGTACTATGTGTTGCTCCTGCGTCTGTTGATCTCCTCCAGAGATCCAGGGGAATAAGGAATCTCTTGACATTTAGCCTGAAGGCAAGAAAGAAATCACTAACATTTTAATTACATTCTAATGTAGGGTTTCCTGCCTAAGCAGGGGGTTGGACTAGAAGACCTCCAAGGTCCCTTCCAACTCTGTTATTCTATTCTAATAATTATCTGGGATGTAGGAGGTTCTCAGTCCACCCTGCATGGTGAGATGGGATCCAGCTGGAGAAGTCCTGATGTAACTCAACGTAATGTATTCCCAGGAAGCATTCAAGACCAAATTATTCTGGGAGCATTTGGGACACCTGTCATTCTGCTTCGTTGATTTTCAGTTGGTTTTCTTTCATAATATAATATGTGACAGTTTTATTATATGATGCTGTGTCTTTGATATGATGAAGTTGTTACTGTTACCATTTTATTGTGGACTTTTGAACTAAATGATGTTGATGTTGCCTTAGGCCTACTGTGCATTTTTTATTGTTCAGACCTTTATGTTATAGGATGGATGCTTTATTTATGTTATGGGTTGACATATACCTGTCTGAAGTAGAATGAATATAAATCAAATAAATATCCATCTATTCACCCACCCATCAATTATACCTCTTTTTCACTGTAAGAATCAAAGTGTCCACATAATGATTTAAGAGTTGGCCAGCTGCTATGATGATGTAATACTGTGAATGAGTCAGCAAGGTGTTTGGGCTGATATCAGTTTAAGAGCCTGTAATAAGAAGAGGCCCTGTTGGGATGTATCTCTCTCTCTCTTTCTCTGTGCTTCCATGCTGTAATTGCTGATTGCTGTTTGTTTGAGGTCTGATTAAAGTATGTGTATTTATATATTCTTTGTAGATAAAACAACTATTTCAATACAAACCTCTGTTTAATATATTTGCTCACTGTGTGCACTCTGACACAAAGGAAAAAGGAGTTTCCAAGAATCTTCTCCCTTGCAATATCATATCAAACAGAGATCCTCAACATAAGACATTTGTGCTTTTTGCACTGATCCAATGGATGGAGAAGTCTCTCTGAACCTCTCTGCCAAAATGAAATCTGATGTCTAGCAATGTGACAGGTTTATTTTATGATGCTCTGTTTTTGATATGATGAAGTTGTTACTGTTACCATTTTTTATTGTGGACTTTTGAACTAAAGGATGCTGCTGCTGCCTTAGGTCTACTGAGCATTTTTTTTTATTGTTCGGACCTTTATGTTTTATTTATATTGTGGGTTGCCATATACCTGTCTGGAGTTGAATGAACATAAATCAAATAAATACCCATCTATTTACCCACCTATCCATTACATCTCTGTTTCCCTGGAAAAGTCAAAGAAAAAAGGAATTTCCAAGAATGTTCTCCCTTGCAATATAATGAAACAGAGATGCTCAACATAAGACATCTCTGTTTCTCATACTGATCCAATGGATAGAGAAGTCTCTCTGAACCTCTCTGCCAAAATGAAATCTGATGTGTAGCATTGCTCTCTGGGTCTTAAGTACTTTGTTTCCATAAGTGTCCACTGAAAACCACAGTGATAAAGTAACAACATGGGTATCATGGTGTGACCATACAACTCTGGCCTTTTGTACTTGCATCTTGAGATCAGACCGGAGGTTTGCATGGTGATATCATGAGAAACGTTTTCTCAGTCTCCCCCTTGCCTCTTCCCCATATATCTGCAGTGGGGGGGGGGAGGCAGAAGCAAGTAGTGAAAGATGAATCATAATTGTGTGATACAAACTTCTGTTCAGTGGTGAAATCCAATTTTTTTTACTACCAGTTTTGTGGGCATGGCTTGGTGGGCGTGGTGTGGTGTGGTGTGGTTTGATGGGCATAGCTTGGTGGGTGTGGCAGGGGAAGGATACTGCAAAATGTCCAATACCACCCCACTCTGGGGCCAGCCAGAGGTGGTATTTGCCAGTTCTCTGAACTGCTCAAAATTTCTGCTATGGGTTCTCCAGAACCTGTCAGAACCTGCTGGATTTCACCCTTGATTCTCTTCTTATATATTTTCAGGCAATGGTAAGAACCAAACATGCTTCATTGTATGTTTTGTCATGCTGGTCTTATTGTGGTTAGGAATGAAGACCTTAGTCGTTTTTATGGGATTCCAAAATACTGGGTGTTCTAGAAATAGTAGACTGTGGAACAATCACCTGCTAAACTGAGAGACGAAACCATTGTTTTTTCTTCTGTGTTTGGTTCTGGCTGTACCTTGAGCACTTCAGCCCCTTCAGGAAGCTGCTGAATTATAACTTTTAGGATTTCTCAACACTGGCCAGGTTGCCTGGGAGCAAGGAAAGCTGTTATTCAGTAGCCCATGGAAGGCCAGAGACTTTCTTTCAGTATATTGAATTTAGTAGCTTCAACAGTAACATGTACAATAGACCAGAACACATAGTTATAGATGGTTAGTTAGAGCAGGGGTGTTAAACTGGTGTCCCATGGGTCAGTTGTGTCACTCACAGGCCACACCCAAGCTAGCTCTGTGAATGGGAAAAATGTCATGAAACGCCACATGACAGCAACATGACATGGCGAGTTTGATACCCATGAGTTAGGAAGTGCTGACTCATGCATGAGGCAATCTACGCTGTGATTGGTTCCTGTGGATATAAAGGGGGAGTTTCTCTTTTTTCCCTCTCCTTTTTTCTTTTCTCTGTGTTCTTTATACTGTTCAGATTTACCTCATGGTGTTCTTGTGTCCCCAACTATCTTGTATGTTGCTTCTCTCTACATAATAACAAAGGTTGCTGTAAATTTGAATGTAAATATATATTTATATATTTAAAACACTACATATTTGTGTTAGTGTCTCCAACATAATCTGAACTGCTGCTGCACAATTTCATGACCCTTTCCCTTCTTGCTCTGAGGAAACTCTTGTTTTAGAAGAGACTGAACTGGAATTCAAATGGGAGTTTTTGCTTCTTGTATCTGGAACAGCTTTTAGTGGTTTGGTCTTAAATCACCCTGGATTCTCCTCCAGTTGACTTGGTTTTTATTTCCACAATCCTCAATTTTACTTGATGCTTGAGAATAGATCCAATGGCTAATTCTCAGGTTTAACTTATTTCTCTTAGTGTTCAGAGAGCACTCAATATTTAACTAGCTAAGGATCCCTGTGTATCTTTCACATTGGCCTAGCAGATACATTTGGGGATGTTCAGATGCAGGATGAGAGTGCCTGTGTTTCGCTACGAAACTATGTGCTCGGGCTTGATAAATTGACACTTGCAGCCTGAAACTTAAATTTACAATGTCTAACTACGTAGCATCAGAGTGTGTTAATATAATGCAACTGGCAGTTGGAGCAGAGGGGGAGTGGGAGTAGGATGTCCCAGCCCACAGCATCCATCAGTATTCATCTGGCTAGCATCCTGTCTCTGTGTGAGAGAGTTGAAGGGTGTTTGGAAACTCAAACAATATTTGCTGTGTGAGAAAGAAGCAGACAGGAAGGAGGCTGGGCATGGCTTAGTTCAAACGTTCTATAGTAAAGCTGGTTGCTGCTGTGAAAGTAAAACTGAAAGTGAAATTCCTCTGCTTGTGTTTTGCATTTGGAACAGATTTCTTTTGAGGTGGGGAGGGGGAGTAGAGCTCCTTAGCATCAGAGTGTGGAACAGATTTCTTTTCAGGTGGGAAGGGGAGTACAACTCCTTAGCATCGCAAGTGGTGTGACCCACTGGGGGATTATTATTTTTTTTTACTACTGGTTTAGTGTCCGTGGCTTGTTAGCCATGTCAGGGGAAGAATACTATAAAATCTCCATTCCCTCCCTACTCCATGGGAAGGATACTGCAAAATCCCCATTTCCTTCTGATCAGCTGAGACTTGGGAAGCAAAGAATAGATGGGGGCGGGGCCAGTCAGAATTTTTAATTCTCCAAACTACTCAAAATTTCCACTACCAGTTCTCCAAAACTGGTCAGAACCTGCTGAATACCACCTCTGGTGTGACCAAGCATTGAAGTCCATCTTTTGCATTGCAGCCATTTTCTCCTATTGTTACCTGAAATTCAGGCACCCTGAATTTCGCATGGAGCTGATGAAATCTATTATAATGAATTTGAGAGGGGGAAAAACACTATTAGCCTTTGCAAAAGTCACTTTTCACACCCAATCAACAATACAAATGACAGCAAAAACCCACAAAATTTATTAAGGTGATGGAGGTATCAAGTCTTTTGATACAATACAAAGAAATGATACATACATTTAGTCTGGGTTACATCATGCCCCTTCCCAGGTGGTAGGTATCTTACTTAAAACTTGCAACTATATTCAAGAACTTTCAGAATATTCTCTCTATAGTTTAATGGCTGACAAAGTTAGTCTACACAAATTTTAAAATTGTCCCTGAATCAGAAGAAAAATGTGCTTTCCTAAAGTTATGAAAAAGGTCTAAATTGACATGATAAAATGGTAATATGTCCTTACTTAAAAGCTGATACAGAAAACCAAAATGCCAAGTAATACTGCCAGACATAGAAAGATAAAAAGATGGAAATTGGGTTTAAGCAGGAGATCACTTTAAAAAGCAGTCAGAGAAATGAAAAGTACCTAATGATGAGTTAAAATATTAGGTCCCCAGATATAATATATCCCCAGAACATCCATCAGAATCAGTTTTCTACTTCACTTTTCAACATCAATTGCTGCTTTGTATTCAAATCTGGCCTCAGTACAATGATGTAACACTTAGGGATGAAGATGCAACCCAGCAGCCCAGCACTGGAAGCCAAGATGGAGAAGACCTGCACAGCCACCATGTATTTCCCTTTGGTGCTCAGATAGGTAGGCACAAAGGACAGCCAGACACTGCAGAAGACCAGCATGCTGAAGGTGATCAGCTTGGCTTCATTGAAGGACCCAGGCAAATTCCTGGCCAGGAAAGCCACCGTGAAGCAGACGGCAGCCAGGAAGCCCATATAGCCAAGGGCAATATAAAACATAGCAGCAGAGCCTTCATTGCACTGCAGAACGATCTCTCGAGGCTGGGAGTTCATGTCAGAATCAGGGAATGAAGGAAAAACTCCTAACCAGGTGAAACAAATGACAACCTGGACACTGGAACAAGAAATAATGATGGTGTTGGCCAGACTCTTGCCCAGATATTTCCTCACTCCATTTCCTGGCTTTGTGGCCAGGAAGGCCAGCACCACCATGATTGTTTTGGCCAAGACAGAAGACACAGCAATTGAGAAGATGATGTTGAAGACTGTTTGTCGGAGAAGGCAGGTGGTTCTCCTTGGCTGACCAATGAAGAGGAATGAGGTCAAGAAGGAAATCAGAAGGGAGACCAGGAGAATGTAGGAGAGGTCCCGGTTGTTGGCCTTGACTATGGGAGTTTCTTGAAATGTAATGAAGATTCCCAAGACAAAGATTGTGGTCAAAATTAGGAATAGAGCAAAGGTAGAAAGGATGATTCCCAAATTCTGTTGATGGGACAAAAACGTGACATTTTTGGCAATACATTGATCTCGCTTCTTATTCTGATATTGATTTTCTGGACATCTGATGCAGTAGTTTGCATCTGCAAAGGAGAAATGTAACATCTGCCATGAATTTATAAGATAGGAGTTAGATTAATGAATGTGTGTGTGGATGTGTATGCATTTGTAAATGTCCAAAGTTGGTTAAATGAAAAAATGTAACTATATTAAGAAGGGAGAGAATCTGAAGGGAGACATAGTTAACATGACAAATACCTCCATTTTTCTCCATTTTTGTCCATTTGTGGGACTGTAGGAAAGGAAAGGGCTGAAGGACAACCATCTTTATCATTCAATAAGGTCTCTAAGGACTAGAACTGGCCAACCTGAGAGGGTTGGAATATTTCTGTTCCATTTGTCCACCAAAACCCAATGTTTAATGATTTAAAAAGGCTGGGGGGAAACAGTGTCAGAGCTGGAACGTAAATTACGGAGGGTCAGAATTGGCTTGCTGTCAGGGTTCCGATCGATGCCCTAATTAAATCATGGACTACTGTAATTTTCTCTACATGGGGCTCCCTTTGAGGAGCACCCAGAGGCTCCAGCTGGTCCAGAATGTGGTTGCGCGGGTGGTTATGGGAGCGACATGGCGCTCCCATGTGACTCCTCTCCTGCGTGAGCTGCACTAGCTCCCAGTGGTTTTCCGGGTGTGCTTCAAGAATTTGGTTACCACATTTAGAGCACTCCATGGCTTAGGACCGGGATATCTACGAGACCGCCTTCTGCCACCAGTAGCCTCTCACCGACCAGTGTGCTCCCATAAAGAGGGGCTCCTCAGGGTACTGTCAGTCAAACAGTTTGGACTGCCGGCCCCCAGGGAGAGAACCTTCTCTGTTGGGGCACCTGCCATCTGGAATGAGCTCCCCCCAGAGATACGGGGGATCCCGGATTTGCGCACTTTCTGCCGTGCACTCACGACATTTTTATTTCAGCAGGTTGGTCTGGCCTAACTTCCCTTTTAACTGGTAATTTTAAATTTGTTTTAAAATAGGGGTGTTTTAAATTTGTGGGCCAAATTATTTAATGTATTTTTAAATTGTTTTTAAAGTTTGCATTATGCATATTTTATCTTCTGGCTATTCACCGCCCTGAGTCCTTAGGGAGTAAGACAGTATATAAATTCATAAATAAATAAATAAATAAACAAACAAATAAATAACTTTGACCCCACATAATTTACGTTCCAGCTCTTACCCTGTTTCCCCTTCTCCCCAAGGTGTGTCATCAGTCACATTCTCCAATGAAGCAATTTCATGGGTTGTAGAGATCACTCCCCTCTGGCTACTGTGGGATACCGTGGAGACGGGCTTGATAGAGATATGCCTGGAATCTGCTTTTCTTTTGATGCCATGCCGTTCATACTATAGAAGCAACATCACAGTCTTTCTCAAGATGAATCAACAGACTGCTTCCTGTCATTTCCACTGATGCTTCACAAAGCTATAGAAGTATTTTCTTAGCTATTTGGTTTCTTCTACATCTCAAAATCTCATTCAAGGGGATATTGGCACATTATTGCTACACAGTCATTGTAGTTAAATAAATACTGTATGCCTTTGGCCCAAATCATTATCAACTTTTAACGACCCCCTAATCCCTTGAGGAATGGAGTCTGGGCAACTGAGTGGAGTTAGCAGAGTGTTTAATGGCCAGATGCCCTTCCTGTTGCCAATAAGGAGTTTTGTTCAGCATTGTGCCCAGAGAGAGAAATATCTGCCTCTATCTAGGATTGAACTCACAACCTCCTGATTGTGAGGTGAGAGCTCCACCTCTATGCCGCCACATCACGTCTTTGGCCCAAATACCCAGTTTCATCTTCATTGAAAGGACTGCATTGATTTCCACTCACTCACCTTCTTGGGTAGAAATCCTCCCTTCTGCACAGGGGGCACAGTTGTAGCAGCAATTTGGTTTCCCCTCCTGGACCACCTTGAAATATCCATGCTGACAAGGTTCCACACACTGGGAGTAAGGCAATGTCTGGAAGTGAACAGAATTGGCCTTCAGAAGCACCTGCAATCATCAGTTATGAAATGAGACATAAAGTTGGAAGGGGTCAACAAACTAGGTATGTGTTAAAAGATTAGAAATTGAACGTTCTGTTTCTCCTCCAGGCCAAACTGTGATGGTGGTGGCCATTCCAGGGATGTCCAACAATTGTCAGGAAAGTTACTCTTGAAACGGGCAGTGATAATCAACCAGGCTTCCATTTAGAAACCGACATGGATGAAATGGGAATTCTGGAATTCTGCAGCATGGTTGATTTTGCACACATTTTCCATCAAATATCCAGCTTTAGCATCAACCTCTTGAATGTCAAAATGAACATGGGCAACTCAAGTGCTTTTGCTTCTCTCTCCCCTTAAATCCTGCCTGCATTTTCCTACACCCCCATGTCACTTCCTTCGATGTTCTTGGAACAGAACCCTTCTATACTTCACAAAACTCCTGCTCCATTGCTATTGCTGAATTAAAAAGAGCCTGTATCTGAAGGCAGGCAGTCTGAGATACAGTTTGGAAAGGGAAGGGATACTCATGGAGATAATGATAAAACTGAAGAGACGGAAGATTTTCCCCACCTGGTTCTGCCCATAGTGCCTCGTGATGGCTTCCTTATTGATGCTGAATTTCACTCCTGTAGATCCTTCTCTTGCCAGACTCCCAAATTTCACACTGGTGCTTGACTTATTATGAAAACCCACCCAAGTCACAAGGTCAAAGTCAGCCATCAAATCTCCATTCCCATCCAAGTACATTCCTTGCATGGTGTTGTTGTAGATCTGGGGATTCTTCAGGAATTGGTGGAGCTACAGAGTGTGAGGAAAGGAAGGTTTTAGATGAATGGAATCTGCTACATCAGGTTGGTATACAGAGATATAGGGAATTTGAGGTTTTGAAGTGCAGCTTGTTTTCTTATCAGGACAATTCCCATAGATTAAGTACTAATAGGGAATATATTCTTCACAGAATCTGGCATTCTAAGTCCCCTTTACTCTTGTTTTACTGTTTATTTGTCTCTTTGGTCCTCTTGAACGTAAATTGACAGAAGAAGGGCCAAAGGTCACCTGCAAAGCATTACCTATGAATATGCCTGCTTACATCCCCTGATGCTTATGCATTAGTTTCCCCATCCTCCCTGAGAAGTATCAATAGGGTTGCATCTTTTGTCTGTAGGGGGTGTGTCTCAATATTAGAGAGCCCATGTTGTGGTCATCCTAAGGGACATGGTGGCTCAGTGGCTAAGATGCTGAGCTTGTTGATTGTAAGGTTGGTAGTTCAGCAGTTTGAATCCCTAGTGACACGTAACGGGGTGAGCTCCGGTTACTTGTTGCAGCCAACAAGTAGGAGTTCGAAACCTAGGAGTTTGAAAGCATGTAGAAAATGCAAGTAGAATAATAGGGACTATCTTTAGTGAGAAGGTAATAGCGTTCCGTGTGCCTTTGGCGTATAGTCATGTCAGCTCATGATCATGGAGACGTCTTTGGACAGCGCTAGCTCTTCGGCTTTGAAACAGAGATGAGCACCGCCTCCTAGTGTCGGGAACAACTAGCACATATGTGCGAGGGGAATCTTTACCTTTACCTATTGTGTTCATCAAACAACAAACACTGCAGTGGGCCTTGTTTATTGATTTGGAACCTGTGTTTTGCTTCCACAAGAGAGAAGATGTAGACAACATAGTATAGACAACATAATATTTGGCTTTGGGAATTTGGGAAACAAATGTCAGTGGTTGTAAACAACTGTTCCATGTTCTTGTTATCTGAAGGAAAGCTTGAAACATCAAGTCAGGAGTGACTAATATATTGATTTTGGCACTCTTTGGGAGCCCCTACAAGGATGTACACTGACAATCATACAATGTTGTATTGGATTGTAATATCCTGGGAAAGAATCCAAATCCCTTTTCTAAGTGGAAATTCCAGATTCTGAAGAAAGAAAAGCTCAAAGCACAAGAGATGGAAATGTTGTGGTTTGTTTTGTTTTGTTTGTTTTGTTTTTATTAAATTTGTGGTGGTTTGCATGACAATATTAGCACGGAATAATTTGTAGTTCAGCACTGTGGGAGTTCAAATGGTAAAAGAAGGATGAAGATGAAAAAATATGATTCATTTTCAGGGACATAATAATAATAGAATAGGTGGAATTAGTGGGACATAAAAACTTGGTGTTTTGTTTCTGTAACAATTACTTTGCTCCTGTAAGAATTGGAATTGTTTTTACCAGTGATCTCACCTCTGTTACTTTGTTTTTCTGTAACACTCCATGCCTGGTGAATATCTCCAGAAGTGGGGTTGCTAAACCCTCAGCCCCCCTGCTCCTGCTTCTCTCTGCACAGCCAATGCAGAGATAAAAGGAAGGCATGGGCCAGAGGAGCCAGAACTGTGTATTCTGAAGGTATAAAATATGCCATACCTTCCCCTATATGTGGCTATTCCTCAGATGCATTGTATTTGTTTGTTCTGGTATAGTCCTACCCAGAATTTTGTTTTTGGCCATGAATAAAATCTGCTTCTTTTTAAAAGCCTTGTCTCGAGTCTCACTTTCTTTGGCATCTCAGTGGCTCGGGGAAACTTCTGGGACCTTACACATTGAAGCAATTTTTCTCAATATATTCCACACTTCTCAGAAAGGATTTTGCAATGTTCACCATCTATATGTCACACTTAGTAATAAACATGAAACCTATAGGAATAGGAATAGGCAATTTCTATTCCATGGGAATACCTGCCATGGTTGGATCTTTTCAACTTCCAGCCTGGTTTTTTTCTTCTTCATTGTCCTTTGGGATTGGGATGAATAGGCCGCATTTAAGGCATGTGCCACAATCTGGATGGCGTTGTAAACTAAGGAGTTATCTAGAGAAAAGATCTTGTCAATCTTCTCTTGAGGTAGAGTCCCCACGTTCTTTTCCTCTAGACACCTTGTCCAGCCTTTCACAGACAAGGCAGGTTTCCCATATGAACAGTGAAATGTTTTGATCATAAATGCTTTGATTAAAAAATAGAAATCTCTCAAATCTTTAGATTTGGTCCTTTGGCCGGTCTGGATCAGAAAAGAAAATATACTACGGGTGTATTTTAAAGAGAAACTGTTATATGATAATTCAATGGAGAGATCCCACAAAGCGGTTGTGATCCAAACTTTTCCTGCAACAGTTTTTTTCATAAAGTTCAATATGCTTTCTACAATGGCTTCTCCTTCTATAAAGGTAAACTCTGCATAGTAAACAAATACGTTGACTTGGTGCCACATTTTGAAAATAGGAATCAAATATTTGATGTTCTTGATATCTGGTAATGTGATTTGTGAAAAAGCAGCACAAATGCCATTCTGAGCCAGCACAGGATTGAAGGTCCTAATGAAATGTTCTCCGTTATCAGTGTCTGCAGCAAGGAGGCCAATGAATGTCCATCGAAAATACAGCAGCAGTTGAACAATTCCCTGGTTCTGAGCACCTTCTTTGGGGACGGTCCGGTAGAAAAAGGGTAATTGAGTTTTATCACTCAGGAAGGGTGAAATAAAAGTGTAGCTGATCTGGGGAAAAAAAGACAGTTTGTGTTTGATTTTAGGATTTTACTAAGTCAAAGTGTTAGATCCTAGGGAAAAAAAGGGTCAGAGCATAGACAGTGACAGGAAGATTCCAGTCTACCTTGATGGACTTAATAAAGAAAGTAAAAGTTTCCCTGCCATATCTGACTAGGGCATGGCTCTCATCTCCGTTTCTTGGCCGGGAGAGCCAGCATTATCTGAAGACAATTTCCTTGGTTATGTAGCCAGCATTTCTATATATCAAAGGCGAATGGAACATTGTTACATTCTCAGTGAAGTGGTACCTATTAATCTACTCACATTTACATGCTTTTGAACTGCTAGGTGGCCAGGACTTAATAGGGGAACAGAAATCCAGAGAATGTAATCAAACAATTGTTATCAATGAATATTTAAAGATAAGAAGAAATCCAAATCTACTTTTCTGGGAAGTGGGGGGTTTCAGAGACCTTTTTTTTACTAACTGGTAATTTTTAACTATAGTTGTTTTTGTGTTTGCTTTAGTATCTTTGGAAGATTGAAAGTTTAAATAACGCTAATAATATAGTACAGTCACAGACCAGTGTTACAGATAAGAAACATTTAAAAAAATTAAAAGAATTGCAGGATAACATATTTCAGCTAGTGATGGATTGTCAGTGGGCAGTCAGTACCTAATTTTGCAAACAGTATAAAAATACTACATTCCAAGGAACTGCAGTATATTGTACTGATCTGATAATAGTGATTGTATATAAAGAAGATCAGTGTTTCCTGGGCATTTTATCAGATGAGGTGCATTAGTCCTTATAGAAGGTACAATATTGTCGGATGTGATATTTGAGGCATTGCCACAAAGTTGTATGTCTCAACCTATTTTTCAAAACACTACAAAAGCAATTGGAAAGAAACTAATCAAGGAAGAGAGAAGCAACCTACAACTAAAGAGAAATTTCCTTACAGAACAATTAATCTGTGGAACAGCTTTTTTTCAGAAGTTATGGGTGCTCCAACACTCTAGGCTTTAAGAAGAGACTGGACACACATTTGTCTAAAATGGTCTCTTGCTTGAGCAGGGGTTGGACTAGGAGACCTCAAAAGTCCCTTCCAACTCTATTATTCTGTTAAAATTAGAGATGTAGTTTCGATGGCGCCTTGTCCACAGGGGCACAATATCAGCTCATGAAATGTGAAATAAAGAAGGATTGCTCATCTTAACTCATGCTTAGGGTTTTTAAGTAGGAAACCTCCTTGAAATGCTCTGGAGTAAACCTGGAGAGCCATTTCCCCGCTCTATACCTGTGGGATTTTGTAGATGCCCAATATGGCAGCCATGAGGATGGATATGTCAGAGTTGGTCTCTTCCAGGAGAACCAGCATGTTTCTCTTCCTTCCGCAGCTGTAGTTGGGAACATTGGCCTCTCCGGTCGAAAGCAAATCCAACAGACCATCCAAAGTCAACATTTTGTCTAGAAAGTTGTCATGGAGGTTATAACCCAGGGTGAGGTTGGGCAAGAGGAGGGGAGCTTTGTTGATTTCCTGAATGGCAAAAAGGAAGGACATAATTTTCCAGTACATCACAAGTGGTTCCCTGAAAAGATATGTACATTATGCCATGTTGTTATATTCAACAAAAATAATACCTTTCTTCTGTCCTAATGTGTTTGTACAAGTCTTTGACCAAAATTCTTCATCTCAGCATCTACTTTTTAAAAGCCAAAACAGAAACACCCTAGATAATCTATGCATTGTTTGTCACTTGCATTCTCTATTTTTCTCTTTCATCCTCAAACTGCGGAATCAAAAAATATCCCAGGAAAAGCTATTGGTGATCCACTTCTAAAAATGTAGCTAAGAAATTTGTATGGAGCTCTCCATGTAGGAACCAGGATTCACTCAAAGAACTATAATACATATGTTATATGTGCATGGTGGGCATATTTTTATATGTAAGAATAAGTGTGCATGTAAATGAGATAAGGAAGAAAATAAAAAATTTAAGAATTGAATAGAAACACCAGCACTTCCTTTTTCTCTTGAGTAAATAGTCTTGATCCCTGATTGCTTGAGAGAGAGGACAGAGGAACTGCTGAAAACACTTTGCTATCAGTGGAACCAGAGGTGAGTCAAGAAGGAGCATCTTAGGATAGACTAGAATAACAGTGTTGGAAGCGACCTTGGAGGTCTTGTAGTCCATCTTAGGCAAAAAACCCTACACCACTTCAGACAAATGGTCTAATCTCTACTTAAAAATTTCCAGTGTTGGAGCATTTACAACTTCTGAAGGCAACTTGTTCCACTGATTAATTGTTCTAATTGTCAAGATATTTCTCCTTAGTTCTAAGTTGCTTCTCTCCTTGATTAGTTTCCACCCATTGCATTTTTTTTCACCATTGAATTTCATTATGTTAGATAGTGCCCAATGTTCAAGTCTGTCAAGATCCTTCTGTATCTTAAGCCTATCTTTCGGAGTGTTGGCTATTCCTGATAGCTTGGTGTTGTCTGCAAATTTGATGAGTTCCCCATCTATCCCCTCATCCAAATCATTGATGAAGATGTTGAAGGGTACTGGGCCTAAGACAGCCTTGGGATACCCCACTGCATACCTTCCTCCATGTAGATGCAGTTCCATTGAGGACCACACATTGAGTGCGGTTGGTCAGCCAGTTACAAATCCATCTGGTGGTGATGCAATCTAACCCACATTTTTTCTATTTTATTAAGTAGTAGGTTATGGTCTACTTTATCAAAAGCCTTACTAAAGTCCATATCCACATCAAGGAAACAATAAATGGCTGCTGGTCTGGCAGTGGTGAGTTTAAAGAAATCCATGGACCTTTAAGAAAAGTCATGATGGAGCATCTGGGAGAATGTCTTGAGGCAGCTGATCTGAGGGCTGATGTCTTTGAACTTCTTCCAGAACTGTCCTTCTGGAAGATACAGGACTGTCTTCTAGGAAAGACTCAGAAAAGAAGTCAGCCATTTCTCTCAGCTGGGATTGACCAGGACTGACCAGTTAGAGCCTCCTGTCCTTTTCTTTGATGGACAAGCTGCAACCATGATCAAACTCCCAAGCCTTGTAAGATTAAAGCACATTGTCTGCATAGAGATCATTTCAACATAAGGTTGCTGAGCATTAAAGTTTGCTTTTATGTTATCATGTATCATGCAATGCATGATACATGATTATGATTCATGAAATCATGATACATGATTCATCAAATACATGAAATGTATTGCACTTCATACTGTTTGATACAAATGTACTGAAATCTAATTCCCCTATTTTTTTCAAAGGCAACATCATAACATAACAACATCATTCAACATTCAGCGACTTACTTATTACCCTCTGTAGAAGGACATGAACTGAAATTGTGCAGCTGTAACAGTCGAATATTTGTTGCCGAGAAGAGCCCACCGAAGAGATGGTCTCCTGGCCTGTAGTGGTTGAGTGGGTCTCTTCCATCCCTCCCCAAAGTCAAGAAGCACTTGGTGCCGAGTATCCCACAGGCTGCCTGGGGCAACAAAAGCTCCATCAGAAGCAGAAGCAGTGGGTTCATTTCTGGGTTAGCCAAAGAATCCTCTGCTTTGTATCTGATCTCAGAATCAGCAGAGCAGAAGAGTTTGGAGATGTTGAAAGGAGATTGCAGCAAGACTGACTTTTCTAATACAGTATGAAGTCCAGAGAGGACTTCCCAAATGATGGAAAAATGGGCCAACACAACAGTGTCCATGAAGTGCAGATAGCATCCCAGGGTCACAAGACAATTAATGCACTAACTTTCATGATGTCAGATACTACTATGTCTTGCTCCTGAATCTGTTGATGTCCTCCAGAGATCCCGAGGAATAAGGAATCTCTTGACATTTAGCCTGAAGGCAAGAAAGAAATCACTACCATTCTAATAATTATCTGAGAAGTAGAAGGTTCTCAGTCCTCCCTGCAGGCTGAGCTGGGATCCAGCTGGAAAACTCCTAATGTAACTCAATGTAATGGATTCCCAGGAAGCATCCAAGACCAAATTGTTCTGGGAATATTTGGGACACCTGTCATTCTGCTCAGTTGACTTCCAATTGGTTTTCTTTCATGATATCACATGTGACAGGTTTATTGTATGATGCTGTGTTTTTGATATGATGAAATTGTTACTGTTACCTTTTTTTATTGTGGACTTTTGAACTAAATGATGTTCATTCTACCTTAGGCCTACTGTGCATTTTTTATTGTTCAGACCTTTATGTTATAGGATGGATGCTTTATTTATGTTGTGGGTTGACATACACCTGTCTGAAGTAGAATGAATAAAAATCAAATAAATATCCATCTATTCATCCACCCATCCATTACACCTGGTGGTGTGACCCAGAGGTGGGATTCAAAGTTTTTTAATACCAGTTCTCTGGCCATTGCTTGGTGGCTGTGGCTTGGTAGGTATGGCTTGGTGGGTGTGGCAGGGGAAGAATACTGTAAAATCTCCATTCCCTCTCCATTCCAGGGGAAGGATACTGCAAAATCCCCATTTCCTTCCAATCAGCTGGGACTTGGGAGGCAGAGAATAGATAGGGGTGGGCCAGTCAGAGGTGGGATTTACTGGTTCTCCAAACTACTCAATATTTCCTCTACCGGTTCTCCAGAACTGGTCAGAACCTGCTGAATACCACCTCTGGTGTGAGCAAGCATTGATAACTTCATACTTGATGAAGGGGATGTCCCCATTCTGTTTTAAAGAGGCACTCATCAAGAATACATTACTGGACCCTACCTTCCTAGACAATTGTCATCCTGAAACAGAAGGGTCTTAAAGTATAAATCATATTAATCAAAGTATTGTATCATGCGCAGTATTATATTGTTTTCTGAGGTACTGACGTTGGAGCAGAAGTTATGTTGCAAACTTCAGGAAAGTACAAGGAACAGAAATAAGGAACTTGTTAAATGTACCGATGAGCTTAATGACCTATGTTCTATATCATCCCTGTAACGAACTTATATTAAGAAACATATTAACAGAAGTGTTCACAGAAAGTATTAGACTGTGTAAGATAGTATCCATATATGGAAATAGAGTCAGAAGCATAACGCCTCTGGCATGGCTAGAATTTCAAAATGTATAAAAGGTACACCTTGGGCATAGCCCAAGGTTCGGAATCTGACATGTGAATGCTCCGAACCTTTGCTAGCAAATAAACCTGTGTTCTCCAACTTTTGTGGTCTTGTGTCCTGCATTTGGGAAAGTGGGTTTTCCCGCTTCATTTCTGGCACCCAAGATGGGACACAACGAGTCATTGGGACTCTCTGGAGGGTCACCCTTCTGCCAGGGGCCTTATTTAGTTAGAGGGAACTTCCCAGGTGCCATTGGACACTTTGTTCCGAGGGACTTCCCGGTGATGCAGGACCCCTGCAGCGGCAGTTGATGCCTCCAAGAACCACTTGGAAAGGGAACGGAGACCAGGCCAAGTTACAGCCGGCCAGAGGATAGGAGAACAAGCCTGCAGGCAAGTATTGGGGAATAGAATAATCCCTCCCTGTAAAGCAGGGACGGAGGGGAGGACTGATCATCCTCTCTTAAGAGGTAAAGGTACCCTCTCTTATGAGGTAAAAGGGGGGGAAGGTTGTCAAGTGTGCTTGATATGAGTGTCTACTGCAGTTCCCAATGGTGACTGTTGAGTGTCCAGCACCTTGGGCCAATAGGAAGTAATTGGCGTTCACAGTTCCCATTGGAGACCGTGATTTTCCGGCTCCCTGGGTCGAACATGAGTGTGTGAAATAACTCCCTCTGTGTTATCTCGAGAGGAAGGACCCCTTACTTCCTCTCATGCCTTTACCTCATTTGTCTTGTCTGGTGCCATGGGAGGAACATGGGAGGGGGAGGAAGTGTGCCCCTCACTCCATTAGAGTGCATGTTGCAGCATTTCAAAATTGCTTATGTCAGTCAAGACTACAGCATTAGGTGGAGCAAGCAGAGGTTGAGGGTCTTCTGTGAGTTAGGCTGGCCTCATAAAGGAACATTAGATCCCTCTATTGCTTTAAAGGTACTCCAGTTAGTGTTCCACCCCACATTAGGACACCCAGACCAAGCCCCCTGCATTAATGTGTTGCTCAACTTATTTCAAAGACCTCCACCTTGGATCCAGAAATGCAACATTGAACAATGTAGATTCCTAGTCTCACGCACCTTGCCACCCCGAGAGGGAAAAGATTAGGATTGCAGTATCAAATATAGTGAAGCCTGATCTACCCCAAGGTCGCACTCTTGAAGCATATGTCGAGGAACGCTTCCCTATGAAGGATCCCTTGTGGAGTCCAAATGGCCAATTACGGGCAATTCAGGACTATCAATATTTGGTGGTGCAGGTAGTCCGTGCAGCAGGAAAACCAGCTATTAACCTGTCCAAACCTTCCCTGGTGAAGCAAGAAGCCACTGAGAGTCTGGAAGCTTTTTATACTTGGTTGCTGGAGGCATACCAAATGTATACTCCTATTGATCCAATAGCGCCTGAAAATGCTTGAATGCTTGCCATGACCTGTATATCACAAAGTGCCCCAGATATACATAAAAAGTTACAAAGACTGGAGGGAGCCCTGGGAAAGCCTATGAGTGAGTTGAAGGAAAGGAAGCAGGACAAATAAAATAAAATAAAATAAAATAAATAAAATAAAATAAAATAAAATAAAATAAAATAAAATAAAATAAAATAAAATAAAATAAAATAAAATAAAATAAAATAAAATAAAATAAAATAAAATAAAATAAAATAAAATAAAATAAAATAAAATAAAATAAAATAAAATAAAATAAAATAAAATAAAAATGCAAAGAAAAGCTGAATTGCTGGCCGCTGCTATGATGGGGGAACCAAGAGGAAGGGGAAGTGGCAGAGGTAAAGGGTATGGAATGGGTCTAGGACGTAACCAGTGCACCATATGTAAGAAAGAAGGGCACTGGAAGGCTGAGTGCTCAGAAAAGGATAAGGAGGAAGGACAAGAAGGAAGAAGAGGCAGGTTTGTGAAGAACTACAGAGGTGGCCCAGGGAGAAGCCAGGGAGGGAGAGGACAAAGAGAAGGATTTTCAAAAGCCCCCCTCATAGGCCTGGCAGAAGTGGAGGAATGGAACTGAGACCAACCGGGTTCAGCCTGCCTCCTGGAACCTGAGGTCAGTTTAAATAGGAGGCAAACCTATCTCCTTCCTTGTGGATACTGGGGCCACTCGTTCAGTCCTAACCCAGCCTCTGAGCCAAGCCTCCCCCTCCTCCCCCAATATCCAAGGAGTGATGGGGAAGAAAACAACAGGATGCCTGGACACAGTTACCCCAAGGATTTAAGAACTCCCAACTCTTTTCGAGGCTGCACTGGGAAAAGATTTAATGGCCCTGGAAATCCCTTACCAAGATGTCGTGTGCAATACATAGATGATTTGTTAGTTACAGGCCAGATGGAAAACGACTGTTGGTGAAACACCCACAACCCGCTCCATCTCTTGCGAGAGCTGGGCTACAAGGCATCCAGGAAAGAGGCATAACTAGTCTTACAAAGGTCAGATATATGGGATACGACATTGAGCCCAGGAAGAGGACTCTGGGACATGAGAGAAAGGAAGCTATTTGTCAACTCCCCACACCCAGAAATAGAAAAGACTTGAGGGGATTTTTGGGTGCTGCAGGCTTCTGTCGCATCTGGACCCCCAATTTCAGTTTCATTGCAAAACCTCTCTATGAAGTTACTGTATAAGAGGAAGTAATAAAGAACCTCTGCGATGGGAAAAAGAGGAAGGGAAAAGTTTCACAACTTTAAAAGACACTTTAATGCAAGCTCCCAGCTTAGGACCACCCGACTTAGACAAGCCATTTCAGCTGTTTGTCGACACTAAACAGAACGTAGCAATGGGGGTTCTCACCCAGAAAATGGGAACTTGGCATCACCCCATTGCTTATCTGTTGAAGCAGCTGAATATTGTAGCAAGAGGGTGGTCTGGCTAACTGATAGCCCTGGCCGGCACGGCGTTATTAACACAAGAAGCTAGTAAATTAACTGTTGGCCAGGAATTGGATATCTACACCCCCTATGCCCTCAAAGCCATCTTAGAAACCAAAGGACATTTGTGGTTGACCAACCCCTGCATGCTGAAATACCAAGTTTTAATTATGCACAACCCCATGATCAAGTTAATACAATTTACTACATTGAATCCAGACACATTGCTGCCTGAACCAGATTTAAAAGCTACCCACGATTGTATTTAGACTATTGAGGAAACCTATGCCAGCCGTCCAGATATGACTGATGTTTCGCTTTCCAACCCCGACTTTACTCCATACACAGATGGTACCCATTTTGTGCAGGAGGAAATACGGAAAGCTGGGTATGCTGTTGTAACTCTTGAAGATGTATGGGAAGCTGAGCCCCTCCCTCCCGGTACAAGTGCTCAGCTGGCAGAATCGCATGCTTTGACTCAAGCTTTGGAACTTGGGAAAGGCAAATGTGTCAACATTTATACAAGCTCTAAATATGCCTTCTTGACAGTGCAAGCGCATGGGGCTATATACAAGGGGAGGGGCCTTATAACAGCAGAGGGAAAAGGCATTAAGAACGGACCTCAGATCCTACGCTGGTTGGACAGCGTCTCCCCCCCACCCCAGAAGTGGCTGTTATGCACTATAAAGAAAACCAGAAGACAGCATCAGAGACACAGCAAGGCAATAATAAGGCCACCAGGAAGCTCGTCAAGCTGCGCTGAAGCCTTTAACTATACAGGCTAACTGTTTAACTCTATGGGTCCCGGATGAACAAATTAAACCTAATTATTCTAAGGAGGAATTGCAACAAGCTAAGGAACTTGAGGCGATGTTGGAAGATGGATGGTGGATTCTTCCCAACCAGCGCGTTTTGGTCCCGGGACATATGGCATGGGATGCTGTGCGACAAGCCCATAAGCAATTACATTTGGGAAAGATTGCATTGGCCAAGGCCCTGCTACAAGAAGTATACATCAATAAGATACACAGAATTGCTGCCAATGTCTGTATGAGATGTGAAATCTGTGCAGCCAATAATCCCAGACAAGGGCCCCAACCGCCTCAAGGACATCAACCCACAGGAAGTGATTCTTTTGATACCCTGATGATTGATTTTACAGATATGCCAAGGTCAGGTCCACATCGTGCAATGTTAGTTCTTATTTGCGCATATACTGGATGGCCTGAGTGCATACCAACAAGGACCAAGAAAGGTTTTAGTAGGGATGACACAAGAAAACCAATTCGGCTAAATAAAGGTCCTTAAAAAGAAAAAGTGGAGTTCAAACTTGCTCATGAGAGCCCTGGCAAGGTGCAAATTATGTGTGAACCAAAGTCTCTATACATTTTGGATCTTTAAAAATAGGCCAGCGCCTGCTGGGAGATTTAAAATGGATGGAGAAAAGTTTCGATCTTTAAAAATAGGCCAGCGTCAGCTGGGAGATCCAAACTAGAAAGAGCTAGACAGAGCATCACCAGGGCAGAGACAATCCAGTGCTTGAGGAGATGGAACAATGGATGAAACCTTGAGTAAAAAGTGAGAAGTTCACTAAAACAATTAGAAAGAATCCCAAACTGCAAATAGACCTGACTAGTCCTTAAAGGAAAAGTATTTAGAAGTTGAGAAGCCCCACCATACAGTAAAATGGTTCAGAAGTTGGGGCTGACCAAGGAAGATATGGTTAGTGTATACTATTATGTGTGGTAGGAGGACCCCAGAATAGGGAGAAAGAAAAACTGCAGTGTTATAAAGTTTCTGATAATTTACCATTCTTAAAAGACCCAAAGAACTCTGAAAGACCTAAGAATAGAGAAGAAAATTGTTTATTGTTCTTCCCACCCAGGGTTTGGCAAGTAATAAAAAGGTAAAGCCTGTCTAAATGGGAAGACTCAGATAATTTGAATTGACTAATTTGATGTGATTTCTGTTAAAAATTATTTGTCGCTGTGCATCTATAATGACTAGTGTATATGTCTAAGTCTGTGTGTACCTTCAAAGGTAATTGCAAGTGTTAAATGCCTGATCTCTAGAGATATGAATTTTAAATTGTTAGAAATGAGTTGACACCACTGAGAGGAAGGAAAATTACTTACCCAGTCTAGTATGGCCATCTAGACAGAGTGAAGAATGGAGTCAACTTTTCTTTCCTCTCTGTGCTTTTAAGAAAAAGCCCAAGTTTATGTGGAAACCTAACTCTTCAAAGGACTAGAGGGAACCTCTCCCCTTCTGGTGACACCCCAGGAGCTGTCCGTCTACGAACGGGAAAGGTGAAGAAAACCCCTGCAGGTGTTACTCCGGAGGCTAATACCCAATGCACGGGCGACGAAAGGAACTTATCCTGGACATTGCGATCCCAGAACCGAACAACTTGACAGAATCTGTCAGATAATTATCTGAAACAGTGCCACTGAACCACACTGTCTACACTGGAAGGATGGTTTTGTGGTTTTTTTTTTTTTATTTGATTTATATGCCGCCCTTCTCCGGAGACTCAGGGCGGCTTACAATGCGTTAAGCAATAGCCTTCATTCTTTTGTATATTTTATACAAAGTCAGCTTATTGCCCCCACAAACTGGGTCCTCATTTCACCTACCTTAGAAAGGATGGCTGAGTCAACCTTGAGCCTTGGAGAGATTCGAACCAGCAGAAATTGCAGGCAGCTGTGTTAATAACAGGGTGCACTAAACCACTGTACTATCAAGGCTCTTTTGTTTATACTTTCCCTCCATTTTGTCTAAGGGACTGAAGGGGAAGTGCCTTAGCCACCCTATAAATATGACCCCCTTCAGCCACACACACTGGGGAGACACAGGGGAGACACACAGAAGAAGGGATTATGCTCTAGGCACATTTACCTCAGAAATAAATAAAGACCAAGATACAATGTTCTGTGATTTAAAATGTAAACAGTTTATTGATTTTAAATAAACAAAGTTTTTCTTGATAAAAGAAATCTGGTTTAATTGTAGCTGCTGGGACATTCCAAGATCTTATTGACCTCTACAACCTAAACTAAAAACTTTTCTAACAGAATCTGTGTAGCTTTATGTATTGTAGGCCTTGTAGGAGAGGGCAGAGACTCAGGAGTAGGAGGGAATGAGGGAGTAACCCCTAGACTGGTGTCAGGCTGCACTCAATAGTCAGAATATGGAAAGAGTGCTTGCCCTTACTCCCACTGTAAATTACCCAGAGGTGATGCATAGGGAATATTGGAGCCTAGACACCCCTTCAAGTACGCAAGGGGGGATCCATAACATGTGGAATGTGGTGAGCTCCAAGATACCTTTGTGTACTGAATGCTTTGTGGCCTTACCCTCGGGTACGCATTTTGTTTATAGCAGTACCAAACTCCCTAACTGCTCTTCCAATAATTGCCCCCTTGTGAGCATGAAGACTCGATACTGGCAAATAATTCAACTATAAGGTGTCACTTCCTACGTACTCCTTAGGCCCCTGTAAACCTCCGTCTTGGAATTCGGCCAGGGTACCAGTGTATGGTGAAGTTGGAAACATCCTGTCCAAGAGGGCAGCCATTGACACTTTCTTGATTGAAAAGGTTAAAATAGGTCATTGGAAGGATGATGAATGGCCACCGGAGAGAATCATTGAGGTGTATGGACCAGCCACTTGGGTAGAGGATGGCACCTATGGGTATCGGATCCCCATCTACCTGTTAAACCGCTTGATTAGGCTACAGGCTGTTGTAGAAATAATTACTAATGAAACTGTGAAAGGCCTCACCAAATTAGCTGCTGAGAGCGTGAAGTCTCGAACGTATATCATGCAAAACCGCTTAGTCTTAGATTACCTCCTAGCCAAGGAAGGAGGGGTGTGTGGTAAATTTAATTTGTCTAATTGCTGTATTGAGACCGATGAAAGTGGCAAGGTCATTAAGGGAATAACTGATAAAATGGTCAAAATAGGATTTAGTTTAGCTGACGCCTTTTCAGGTTGGTTCCCTAAACTGCCGGTCCTGCAAGCTATCGTGGCATTGTTTGGGTTAATATCTGCTGGATGTGTAATTTTACCCTGCATTCTTCCCATTTTTGGAAGCATTTTGGAAGCATTTTGGAAGCAGCTGTTTTTAGTAATTTTGTCCTAAATCACCTTGGATTCTGCTCCAACTGACTTGGCTTTTATTTCCACAATCCTCAATTTTAGTTGATGCTTGAGAATAAATCCAATGTCTAATTCTGAAGCTTAATCTATGCCTTCTCACAGAGAACACTCAATATATAACTAGCCAAGAATCCCTGCATATCTTTCACATTGGCCTAGCAAATACATTTGGGGATTCCAGATACAGGATGAGAATACAGTTATGCTGTCTCAATTCCATTCCTTAGTGAACCATGCTGGTCAGGAAATACTGAGGGAAAGACTTCCATGCTTGGAGAATGATTCAGAAGGTGAGGTTTGGATGTGAATGAGTTCAGCACCTCTCTGCTGTTCATTAACGCAGCCCAAATTTTTGCAGGCTTCCCATGAGTTCTCCACCTCAAGAATCAAGCTAATGATTAGAGGTGTTATGGCTCCGTTACCTGAGCCTGTGTCATCGGCAGGAGAGGACTCCGAGAGTGAAGGAGAGGAGTTGGGAAGGCCTCCCTCTCCAGGACCCTCCTCTCTGGCAATGCCTTCGGTGTCCGCCGAAGGGCAAGAGATAGGGCCAGAACCAAGCATGTCCACGCAGCCACAGATGGACAGTGATGAGGGTAATGAGTCTTGGCTGGATCCATGCCAGCGTCGCAGAGATAAGTGCGCGCAACAGAAGAAAAGTGTGCCCGAGATTAGGCTGAGTGACTGGACCACACCCCACAAGGTATAAAAGGTAGCGTGGTGGCCAGTCAAACCTTGTGACGAACAAAGCTGAAAGCTTCCACACCATTCTGCGTTGCCGAACTTTTGCTATAGACTTTGCTGGATTATCTTTGGACTTGACTGACTCTGTAATTATTGAGCTGTTTCTTTTGATGTACCAGAAGTGGGGAGAAGTTATCTCTCCTCTTTGTAAGTAATAAACTCTTGGCAGGCAGCCACTAGGTTGTTGCCAAGTTTTGTTATCATAAGGAAAAGGATTTTGCCGGCTGGTTTGGTCTTTAACTCTTGAACGTCTGTTGGTGTGTGTGCGTGTTGGACGGGGACAGAACAAGAGGGTTTTCTCTATGCATGAATCCAAATCGAGCTTAGGTTGCTTAGCTGAGAAGGGTGGCTATAGAAATTGAAAGAATGGAGTGTTGTTTTGTTGTTAGTTTCAAAGTCGTGTCTGACCCATCGTGACCCCATGGACAACATTCCTCCAGGCCTTCCTGTACTTTACCATCCTCTGGAATCCATTTAAGCTTACGCCTACTGCTTCAGTGACTCCATCCAGCCATCTCATTCTCTGTCGTCCCCTTTTTCTTTTGCCCTCAATCTTTCCCAGCATTAGTGTTAGATTTGGTGATAGAAGAGATGGACATGGTTCTTCAGTAATAGCTCTTTAATAGTAGACCAGTACAACTCAACAACCGGCTTGTCTGGCAGTGTCCCCTTTTATAGAGGGCTGCCAGATGGCTTAGCCTATGAGATTCAAGTATTTTCCTGGCTCTTTGGAGGACCTGAGTGAAGCCTATAGCTCACTTCCTTATTACCTTATATGGTATATAACAATTAGGTTCTTCTCCAGTGGAAAGAATGGATGAATAGCAGCAATTCACAACTGACTCATTCATTAGGGCCAACTTTAGCTCAAGGAAACACATGTATCCAATCGTTATCTTTTAAGGGAAAGAAGATTGTACAGGCTTTTTACAGGCTATTTCCCAACAGCAAAATTGTCTTCCTCCCTTCTGGATTGTGTGGAAAACCAAGCTTCCAAATATCTGAAATGAGAGAGTAAGCCTGAGCCCAGAAAGATTGTTCTCATCTGTGATTTTGGGAAATGTCTGCTAAGTCCATTGGAGTTTATTGGAGTTGGGCAGCTGTAATAAATTTAAATAAATAAAATACTCAATCAAATTAAATAGGTTTGAGTAAATATGTCTTCTGACCTCACAGAACTAACCCAGATAATCTTCTATGTTCATATTCTGGATACAATTGTCTTACTTCTTTCTGTGACGCATCAGTAATAAACCATTTTGGCAGAGGAATTGTGAGAGAGTTCCAGATTTGGAGCCAAATTCTACTCTCTTAGTAGCTCATCTCACTGAGCCGTGGTGGCGCAGGGGTTAGAATGCAGTATTGCAGGCTAATTCTGCCAACTGCCAGGAGTTTGATTCTCACTGGCTCAAGGTTGACTCAGCCTTCTATCCTTCCAAGGTTGGTAAAAGGAGGACTCAGATTGTTGGGGAGAGCAATATGCTGATTCTGTAAACCACTTAGAGAGGGCTGTAAAGCATTGTGAAGTGGTATATAAGAGCCTTGGTGGCACAGCAGACTAAAGTGCTGTTATGTAGCACTTAGTTGCCAGCTGCTTGCAATTACTGCGAGTTCAAATCTCACCAGGCTGAAGGTTGACTCAGCCTTCCATCCTTCCGAGGTAGGTAAAATGAGGATCCAGATTGTGGGGGCAATAAACTGACTTTGTATAAAAAAGAACACTGCTTAGGGGGGACTGAAAGCCCTACTAAGCAGGTATATACAAAAGTATGAAGGCTATTGCTTAATGCATTGTAAGCCGTTCTGAGTCTCCGGAGAAGGATGGCATATAAATCGAACCAATAAATAAATAAATAAATAAATAAATAAATAAATAAATAAATATTCAGTAAGTCTAAGCTCTATTGTTATTGCTATATCCAAAGTTTGGACTCCATCCGTCACTTCTCTTTCATTGCCATTATCCAAATTATAGTGTTTAGCTGTAGTCTTGGAGCTAATTCCCCAAAGACATTTCTACAATCTTTCAGAAGAGTGGATAAAAAAAGCACTAATATGTTTTTCACCATGACTTCACACCAAAAGCTTTGTGGGCTGCTGATCCATGGCATTGAAAATCCACAGATGCATAAATGAGTCTGGAGAGATGGAGATTTTTGTTCAGGTGGGAGGTTCTTCCTCCTCTCCGCTTCGGAAATGAACCCTAAGCTGAATTATTTCTGAAAAAAAAAAAGAAGAGAAAAACTTTCTTCCAGTTGTTCTTCTTACTCTTTGTTGGAATCACATATAGGACTGGAGGCTCCATCAGAAACACATCATGTGGCTGCTTCTGCTGCTTTTGTGCCCCCAGAAAGTTTGGGGGGTGCTCAAAGCCAAGTGCTCCCTGACACTGCAGCGGGATGAGGTAGACCCAAAGCATCATTACAGGCCAGGAGAACTTTCCATCGGTGGTATCATTTCTGCAACTCAGGCTAAATTTGAAACAAAAGATTTCAAAAAATCTCCCGTGACTCCAGTATTTATGTAAGTCAGTCTTCATTATTTAGAGAAACTTTATTTCTGAATTAGCAAAAGCAATAGCACTTAGACTTATATACCGCTTCATAGTGCTTTAGAGCTCTCTCTAAGCAGTTTTACAGAGTCAGCCTATTGCCCCCCAACAATCTGGGTCCTCATTTTACCCACCCTGGAAGGATGGAAGGCTGAGTCAACCTTCAGCCTGGTGAGATTCGATCTGCTGAACTGCAGTACTGCACTCTAACCGCTGTGCCACCTCGGCGCAATAATTGTTTCAATTATTGAAAGAATTGCAGCCAGGCATTGTGGCATTTCAGCAGCTGATAAGCCTCCTTTGAAATTCTCAAGTAGTATCATTAGGAGGGATCTTCAGATTTTCCTGACTTTGAAGAAGAAACAACCACTTTCCTTGTCATCCTGAAAGCAAGCTGGACTGTGAATAGAGAGAAGTCATCCTCTTTATCCCCATAAAGGCTGAACATGGACACACAATGTAGGAATACTATATTTTCCCTACACTTAACAATATCTGGATTAGTGAGAAGAAGACAGTCCCCCCCCCTCTTCTCCTCCTCCCTTGCCCCATTAAGAGGTGAATATTGACACAAAAAAGCAGGAATGCTGTATTTTTTCCTACACTGAAAATGCAATAATCTCCTCCCTTTTAGTTCTTGTGTTCATTGATCATACAGTAGTGGCCAAAATTGTGGAAACCATTTGGGAAAAGTGTAGTTTTGAGGTTTGATGGCTAATAACACCAATTTTTGGGGGGAGTTTCAAGATAATCCTATTCCACTGCTGGAAAGGCCTGGGAATAGCCCAGACCTTAACCCAATTGAAAATCTATGGAGCCGACTAAAGAAACTTGTTAGTCAGAAGCGACCCAGCAATAAAACCCAGTTAATAGAAGCAATCATTCAATCTTGGCTTCACATTATAACAGCTGCAGAACTAAAAGACTTGGTTCACTCCATGGGAAGATGTTGTAAGGCCCTAATTCATGCTAAAGGTTACCCAATTAAGTATTAACTGACATGATAATTTTTATATATCTCGCTTTTTCTATGGTGATAATTTTTGTATATCTCATTTTTTTTCTACGTGTTTCACTTTTCTTCTTTATATTGTAACCGCTATTCTAATAGCAAATCCTTCCTAAAAGTTATTGCATTACATTCTTGATTAAATTATATTTCTATTGATATATCATTTTATGGTACTACTCCCCCCAAAAGTGGTGTTATGAGCTAGTTTTAGAAAAGACACTTTTCCCAAAAGGTTTCCACAATTTTGGCCACTATTGTATAAAAGAATCCCAGATCAGAATTTATAATTTCATTGAATTTCCATCTCTATGATTCCCATTTGAACGGATTCCAAATCCTACAATGATTTAAACTTAAGTTAAACATTTCTAGTCAAATACATTTGACAGTAGACATTCAAAATAGAAATATGCAGGAATCAATAAGTTACTGTTAAGGAGCACATCTCCTCTTTCTCTGTGTGGGTTTGTATCTGAGTATACACTTAATGATTCTATATTTAATATCAAGAACAACTCCAATATTAAATACTGCAGAACCTAAATAGAAAAACAAAGAATATTTAAGGTCAGTCTGAAATCTTAGATCAACTGCAAGGACACCTACAGCCTCAGGAATAAGCCAATGCTAAAATAGATTCCTTTAGACTTAAGTTGCTTTTAGTATATGAAAATGAAGTATAAATTGAATGAATCCCAGCATTTCAGATAGATACAGATATAGATTATCATCATTGGAAGGGACCTTGAAGGTCATCTAGTCCAACCCCCCACCCAAGCAGAAGACCCTACACCATTTCTGACAGATTGCAGTCCAGTCTCTTCTTGAAAGCTTCCAGTGATGAAGCTCCCACCACTTTTGGAGGCAACTTCTGTTCCATTGGTTGATTGTTCTCACTGTCAGAAAATTTCTCCTTATTTCCAGGTTGAATCTCTCCTTGTTCAGTTTCCATCCATTATTCCTTGTCTGGGCTTCAGGTGCTTTGGAAAATAGCTTGACCTCCTCCGCTCTGTGGCAGCCCCTCAAATATTGTAGATCTCTTAGCTTTCTTAGACTAGATGAACCGATCGAGCTAAATATGTCCTCAACTGCTCAAAACCTGTTCATTTGTCACCCACTTGGTTAGTGCTTTTGAAATATCAGATATCTTTTGTTTGATATAGGTTACTGCTTGTTACTATTTTTAATGTTAATTTTTCCAGCATTGCTATAGTCCATTGTGAGGAATTCTTTAAGGCAGGTTAGAAATATTTTTGTAAACACAGATTAATTAAAATGTTATTTCATTGATTATAGTATGTTTACTACATTATCCTCACAGGATAAAAGCAACACAATATTGGAAAATGCTATCCTTCCTTTTTGCCATCCAGGAGATTAACCAGGATTCCCATTTCTTGCCCAACATCACTCTGGGCTATAATATCTATGAAAATTATTTCAGTCCAAGAAAGACTTCAGATGCTTTGCTGGACCTGCTTTCAGAGGGGGAAGGCAATGTTCCCAGCTACAGTTGTGGGAGGCAGAGAAACACAATGGCTATTCTTGAAGGGGCTGAAACCGGCTTCTCCATCCAGATATCATCCATGTTGGGCACCTACAAAATCCCACAGGTGAGTCTTTGCTGGGAAGATCATTTTTAATCATGCAGCTTTCAGTCAGAAGTGCTCCTTTGTAAATAAAAACAACTGTCTTTATTATGGAAATGATTCATCTTTAGATGATGGTTTGATTATGCAAAGGAAGGGCAAATTTATCCCCTCTGGTGTAGTCCCACTCCAGATTAGGAAAACTTTTCCTGGGATAAAAAAATTCTCCCCTTGAGAATAGAATAGAATATAATTCTTTATTGGCCAAGTGTGATTTGACACAAAAGGAATTTGTCTTTGGGTATATGCTCTCAGTGTACATAAGGAGAATAAAATACATTCATCAAGAATAAAAAGATACAGTATTTAGTGATAATCAAGGTTACTAATAGGCTATCAAATCGTACTACTAAACAAATAAAACAATATAATTGAAAGATACAAGAAACATGGTTATAGTCATAAATGGGAAGAGATAGATACTAGGAAGGAAGAGAAGAATATTAGTAATACAGTCTTAGTAAATTATTTGACAGTGTTGTGGGAATTAGTTGTTAAGTATAGTGATGGCATTCGGGGAAAACTTGCCCTTGTGTCTAGTTGTTCTGGTGTGCAGTGCTCTATAGCGTCGTCTTGAGGGTAGAAGTTGAAACAATTTATGTCCAGGATGTGAGGGGTCTGTAGATATTTTCACAGCCCTCTTTTTGACTCATGCAGTATACAGGTCCTCAATGGAAGGCAGGTTGGTAGCAACTGTTTTTTCTGCAGTTCTAATTATCCTCTGAAATCTGTGTTTGTCTTGTTTGGTTGCAGAGCCAAACCAGACAGTTATGGAGGTGCAGATGACAGACTCAATAATTCCTCTGTAGAACTGAATCAGCAGCTCTTTGGGCAGTTGGAGCTTCCTCAGTTGGCACAGAAAGAACATTCTTTGCTGAGCTTTGTTGATTAATATTTTTGATGTTAGGTGTCCATTTTAAGTCTTGAGATATGATAGAACCTAGAAACCTGAAGGACTCTACTGTTGATACTGTGTTGAGAACATGGGGTGAAAACAATGCATAAAGCAATAAGGGATTATAGAGGTTTTCAATGCAAGGAGTGGAACTAACCCTTCATTAGAGGTAAATTCTCATGGTTTACTTTACTTTGGTCCCCTTTACTTCCTTTTCAGATAAGTTACAATTTTGTTTCCCAGATTCTGAGGGATAAAATTGGCTTTCCTTTCTTCTACCCAATGCTCCCTGCTGAAGGATTCCAGTATTCAGGGATGGTCAAGCTTCTTCTCCATTTCAGGTGGACTTTGGTTGGTCTGCTTGCTCCGGACACTGACCAGGGGCAGAAATTCATAACAACAGTGACTTCCATGCTGATAAGGAATGGCATTTGTCCAGTTATATCACAGGACTTTTCACCAGCTCTACAAAATGTCTTCATAGATTATCACGCATATCACCAATGGAGAGACGTGGCCGTCTTTCTTTATGCTGCAGAGATTGATTCAATCAGCTCAGGATTAGCAATTCTACATCTCGTGCATAAGAGAATAAAAGAATCTGCTGCAGGCAAAGTCCTGGTGACACCAGTGCTCTGGGATTTTAAAATGGTGCTCATAGAGCAAGGATTTCCCTTGGAATTCATTCAAAACATTGTTTCCTTTGTTTTGAAGGCAAATCAAATGTCAAAATGTGATGTCCATAAACAGTTTCATTCTTACATGAGACGCCTTGCCAAAAAATTCTTTATGTGCTCCTACACCAAAAATTCCTTTTCTGTGAAAGTCTGGAGACGCTGCAGAGAAAGACAAGAACTGAAAGCTGTGCCTCCAAAGGCGAAGGATCAGGTCCTCTGCATAGACAATTATTTCATTTACAACACCATCTGGGCTGTGGCATGGGCCTTACATGCAGCCTATGTGTCCAGATCCAAGAGGAGAAAAGTGGGAGGTGATAAGCACTCGGAAACTCCAAGGCTGAAGGCTTGGCAGGTATTTCTTCACACACACTCACTCACACACACACACACACACACACACACACACACAGACAGTATATACACACATAGATATACACAGTACATGTGCATGCATGCATACATACCGTATTTCTCAGAGTATAAGACACACCTTAGTTTTTTTGGAGGGAAATAAGAAAAAGGTGGATTGGTGGGTGGATCGGCCTCCTGGAATACCCACAATCAGCTGTTTCCAGAGGTGAATTTTAGCAACAGGTTCGTTGGTTGTGAGCTTCTGTGCCTTGCTTTTTTTTCTGCCTCTGAAAGCCTCCGAAACAGAGCTTCAGAAAAAAAGGCTTTTTTTCTGAAGCTTCTTTCAGAGGCTTTTTTTCTGAAGGACTATCTGTACTCTGTTCAATCTCCTTTCTTTGGTATTGGTATGTAGATTAACCTCTTCCGATCTGTTGGTTATTGTGTCATTTTCCAGATTTGTTAACATAGTTTGGTTAGAACCTTTACTGATTCGTCTTTTGTTGCTTGCCATATTATTTTAGATAAAAGCCTTTCAGAGGCTTTTTTTCTGAAGCTTTATTTCTGAGGCTTTTTTTCTGAAGCTTCTTTCAGAGGCTTCTTTCAGCCTCTGAAATCTCCGTTTACGAGGGCTGGGTGGGGCTACATTCGGCGTATAAGACACACCCCAGATTTTTACCCTCTTTTTTGGGGAGAAAAAGGTGTGTCTTATACTCCAAAAAATACGGTACATACATACATACATACATACATACATACATACATACATACATACATACTAGGTTACTGTTATGATTCAAATGTTGATAGATTATCTCCTGAATAGTGAAAGTGAAACTTTCATTTCTTTCTTATCAATTAAAGGGATCTTGAAACAGAAGTCTGGATATCCTGTATAAAGATTCCCATTTTCTCTTCCATTCCAGTTTCACCCCTTTCTTGAAAAATCTAAATTTTACAATAAATCCATAGATGGCGTGACACTGGATGAGAAGGGAGACCTCACAGCAGACCTGGACATTGTCAACTGGCTGCAGCACAACAGATCAATTACCAACGTGATGATGGGAAGCCTAGGAAAACAGGGATCCCTGGTTTTTAAATTTATGGTCAACCCAAAGGGTATGACAGAAATGGACAAAATGAACAAGGTGGGAGAAATCTTCATTTTGGTCTTGGTGAATCTCTTACTAACAGAATTTCTTCCTTCAGACAGAAAATGGTTTTGAAAATCATCTGTAGGAGAGACAGCAAATTCTTTGGTTAGATATCAAGTTGTCTATGAGAAATATATACTCAGCCATTTATGGAAATTATTCACTAGTCTTCTGTGAAGGGAAGTACATTTCAACCAGGATAGGTTTGAGGTCATTTCCCCAAAGGACAAAAATATTAAACTTTACCTTGATTTTAACATATAAATTTAGAACCTAAACTAAAAATGGAAGGGTACAAAATTAATGTAGAAAGAAGAAGAAAAGGGAAGCAGCATGCAAGCAAGCAGATTGTTGAGGTCTTTAAAGAGCCCTTGTGGCCCAGTGATTAGAATGCAGTATTGCAAGCTAATTCTGCCTATACCCATGAGTTTGATCCTGACCAGCTCAAGGCTGACTCAGACTTCCATCCTTCTGAGCTTGATAAAATGAGGACCCAGATTGTTGGGAGCAATATGCTGACTCTGTAAACTACTCACAGACTGCTGTAAAGCACAATGGAGCAGTATATAAGTGCTATTGCTATTGCTTTCTATATGCTTCAAATTTAGCAAAACTAAGCCTTATACTAGGATCTTCAATCCATTTCTCTTTTGTCCTCATTGTGGAAATAAAATCACAACTTATTTTCTGGATGGACCTCCTTTTTTCAGATTCTTCCTCCTTCCAGGTGTGTGGAAAGCTGCCATCCTGGATTCATGAAGGTGGCTCAGGAAGGGAAGCCTATCTGCTGCTATGACTGTCTTCCCTGTGCAGAAGGAACCATCTCCACCATGGAAGGTGGGTGACACCAGAGGAAAAGGAAATATTCCTTATCTGGGAAGACCACATACCACATACCAACATATTCCACAAGAGCATTTTGATAGGATTTTTAGCAATTAATGTCTATCCAATATATATATAGTGTGGCTCACTGATGACGCCTTAAAAGGCAGAAATAGCTATCTGAGTCTCCCAGAGAGCAACACAGAGTTGCAGTTTGTCAGCAGAAAAAAGGCCCAGAAACTTATGAATGAGATTTCACAGAACCAGGGCTGTAGAACAACTCAGTTTACGTAGGTAAAACCTGGCTAGAAAGAATATGCACATAAAAGCCTACGAAAAAGAAAAATACACATTGTACCTTTACAGGGAGGATATCTGAGAAGTGGGTGTGGCTCACTGATGATGCCTTAAAAGGCAGAAATAGCTATCTGAGTCTCCCAGAGAGCAACACAGAGTTGCAGTTTGTCAGCAGAAAAAAAGGCCCAGAAACTTGTGAATGAGATTTCACAGAAACAGGGCTGTAGAACAACTCAGTTTATGTAGGTAAAACCTGGTTAGAAAGAATATGCATATATATATATTTTCCTAGTGAATAATAAGATATGGCCTTAAAAGTTAATTTGGGATCAGAATAGAATAACAGAGTTGGAAGGGACCTTGGAGGTCTTCTAGTCCAACTCACTGCTTAGGCAGAAAACCCTACACCACTTCAGACAAATGGTTATCCAACATCATCTTAAAAACATCCAGTGTTGGAGCATCCACAACTTGTTCCACTGATTAATTGTTCTAACTGTCAGGAAATTTCTCCTAAATTGCTTCTCTCCTTGATTAGTTTCCACTCATTGCTTCTTGTCCTGCCCTCAGGTGCTTTGGAGAATAGCTTGACTCCCTCTTGTTTGTGGCAGCCCCTGAGATATTGGAACACTGCTATCATGTCTCCCCTAGTCCTTCTTTTCATTAAACTAGACATGTCCAGTTCCTGCAACCGTTCTTCATATGTTTTAGCCTCCAGTCCCCTAATCATCTTTGTTGCTCTTCTCTACACTCTTTCTAGAGTCTCAACATCTTTTTTGCATTGTGGCGACCAAAACTGAATGCAGTATTCCAAGTGTGGCCTTACCAAGGCATTATAAGAATATAAAAAAAGATATTGAACAATAATGGGTTATCATTATATGGGAACTCCCTCTCTTATCTTTCATTTTCACCATACCTTTCATGTTCTAAATTTATATTTGCCCCATTTCCCTTAAAAGTGGGATATTCAAGGGCATAATGACATGGATTGTTGCCTGAAAGTTGAGTGAAGAGTTGTGCATAAGGAAACTTTGAGTTAAGGCTGAGCTTTCTTACCCTAGTGGGATGATGCTCTACTAAACGTTAGAAAGAGAAGTGCTTGAGGAAATCCTGAAGTCATCCTGCATTTATCCTGAAGGCGGCTTCCATCATACTTTTCAAGGGCTACTGTGCCAAATGAAGTGCTTAGAAGCCTTTTATCAGCATGTCATTCCATTCTAAGCTCCAGTATGTTTCCATTTTGACTCACGTATTTCAGTGTGGCAGGGATCACCTTCCCCTCGCCAATCCTTTGCACCTGCCCTTCATGGCTCTGTCCTTAGAGTTCAGATTCATACAGTTGATGGTCAAAATAGTGTGGACTGGACTGGACTGGACTGGACTGGACTGGACTGGACTGGAGTGGAATGGAATGGAATGGAATGGAATGGAATGGAATGGAATAGAATAGAATAGAATAGAATAGAATAGAATAGAATAGAATAAGAAACAGGAAAAGGTTACTGAAAGCTAAGTTGATAAGCAGCAGACAAGGAAAGGAATGTAAATCAAAACAGAGTCACTTGGAAAGAAATCTTCTTTAATTAAGATAGCTAATCCTTCTTTTGCAAGAAGCCTCACTGAATGTCTTTGTTCTGTTCTCTGCTCTAATCAGTTGAAGGGTTTGGCATCCATACCTCATTAACTGACTGCTTCAGCTTTTTTTAAAAGTTGCCTGTATTTGATTATACTCAGATGATTCCTGGTTTTGTGCCTGCTAAGGCTGACATGTCACTCATTCAGTGTCAGAATTAGAGTCTGGGGCCACAACATGCTGTTTTTTTTTTTTTCCAGATGCTTGATTGCATACCAGGTATAGTGGTAGTAGTGTGGGTTTTATTTGTTCTCTCTGGTTCTACAATAAAATGAGAAAATCTGTCTCTTCTATGTTTCTCTTGGGTACCTTAGTCCATTGATATGCCACTGAAAATCTGAAGCCTTTTTTTAAGCAGATGCACTACTGGCAGTTTCCTAGCTTGCTTGTTGCCTTCTAGATGGAGTTAATGGAAGTGTCAGGGTTCCAAGTAACACACCCAATGGAATCAAAACTCCAAGGCAGGCATTTTCCTCAAAGTATAGATTTATTAGGCATGTCAAATTGGCACATCTGGGGAAACCTGACTCTAAATCCCCCTCCCTGGGTTTCCCCCTAGTTTTAAAGTTTTCCTTCCCCTGCCCAGGCAATTCATCACATTGTCCAATCAGGTCACAGTCCAAGGGTCAGTTTGTCTCAGATCCCACCTCCTGGTACCTGGTGGGAAAGTCCTTGGTTCTCAGAGGAAAGAATTTTATTTTGGCTGCAATCCCCTAGCTATCTCTACCTCCCCCTTCCTGTTCCCACAGCTCGACTCATCTCCACTGTGGCAGCCCTGAAGGGCCAGGGGAAAATGACTCCAGGGCTGACAGGAGGGAGCATACATTTTTGGAAGGATTTTCTCATCATTCTTCAAAATGAATGCCCAGAGGGAAGCAACTGTTCCTTACTATGGAGGCATGAGTGACAGGGGCAAAGAAGTAGAGGAAACTACAAAAAGGAATAATCACAGACCAGACAGTACAATTGCAGCTCCAGGATTAAATCTGGAAATGCATTTTTAAAAACAGCCTTCATCAACAAATTGTCTATACATGGTAGACAAAAGGCTGGTTTAATCACAGAAATAGATGTCCTTTCAGACCAACCTGACTTGGAAGGAACCATTGAGGACATATCCAATCTTTTCCTCATTTCAGGAAGCCAAATTAAGCTTCCCCAACAACAGGTAGCCAAGACAACATCTGAAGAGACGATTTTAGCATTATACAAAAGGACAAGCTTTAAAGTAGATGTTACTCTTGCCCTTTTTCAGACACAGAAGAATGCAGGAAATGTCCAGCAGATCAACATCCAAACAACAACCAAACTCAATGTATCCTTAAGATTAAGACTTTCCTATCCTATCAAGAAAAATTGGGGTTCATCCTGATTTCAATTGCCCTGTTTCTGTCTTTAATCACATGCTTTGTCTTGGGAATGTTCATTAAATTTCAAGAAACTCCCATAGTCAAAGCCAACAATCGGGACCTCTCTTATATCCTTCTTGTTTGTCTCCTGTTTTCCTTCTTCACCCCGTTCTTGTTCATTGGTCAGCCAAGGAGAGTCACCTGCCTTCTTCGACAAATGGCCTTCAGCATCATCTTCTCTGCTGCCATTTCTACTGTCTTGGCCAAAACCATCACAGTGGTGTTGGCCTTCTGGGCCACAAAACCAGGGAGTAAAGTGCAGAATTTCCTGGGAAAGATTTTTGCCAACTCCATTATCCTTTCTTGCACTGGTCCCCAAATTGTTGTCTGCAGCATCTGGTTGGGCAGTTCTCCCCCATTCCTTGAGTCGGACATGTCCTCACAATCTGCAGAGATCATCCTGCAATGTAATGAAGGCTCTGTTGCCATGTTCTACCTTGCCCTTGGCTACATGGCCTTCCTGGCTCTCATCTGCTTCACGGTGGCTTTCCTGGCCAGGAATCTTCCTGGGGCCTTCAATGAAGCCAAGCTGATCACCTTCAGCATGCTGATATTCTGTAGTGTCTGGGTGTCCTTCCTGCCCACCTACTTGAGCACCAAAGGGAAGTACATGGTGGCTGTGCAGGTCTTCTCCATCTTGGCCTCCAATGCAGGACTTCTAGGCTGCATCTTCATCCCCAAGTGTTTCATTATTTTCTTCAGACCAGATCTCAATACAAAAGAATATTTAATGTCAAAATAAAATAGAAATATGACTTTTGGATAGGTATGTTCCAAAATAACAGTTAATAATTATGACAAACAACCTTTGACACTTTAATGAGGTACTTCCTCTCCCCGCCCCCAAAAAAAACCCACCAGTAAGTCCATGTTTTTTAAGGCAAGGTAGAAAAAGAACAATGAAATCTCTAGAAAAGTATGTGAATAAATAATAACGCTTCTCAATACCTCTGAGCCAGGTTGCAAGACACAAATGAATTGAGTCCCAACTTAGTGCTTTGCCTGTCCATTCAGCAGACTATGAATAAAACACTGAATAAATGTGAATAAAACTCTGTCCAGTCATCTCTAATTCCACTTTGGTCAACTTTGATTTAAAGGATACCCTATCTTGAAAGTCCTGCACTCCATCAAAATGGTTCAAATGTAAGTGGAAACAGCCTGGTCCAAGGTGCTTTGTACTTGCAACTTAATCAGAGTGTGATCTCACCATACTCAACATGGATGTGGAAATCCTTTTCAACTCTGGATTACGACATCTGCTTTGGGATAAAGAAGAGGTCTAATGTATGACTGTTTGCATGAGTCTGGCCTGATATACCCTGAGAGAAGCCCATGATTGCCAAGGAAGCCATGAACTCCTGTCCTTATCAAATATTTTATGAAGGTCCCCAGCAGGAACCAGTTCCAGCAATCTGAGAAAGGATACCGCCAGGCAGCTGTTATATAAGTATGATCCTCAGTTTATATTTATAGCACAGACTAACATGTTGATCAGTAGTGGGTTTCAAATCCCGGGGCTACCAGTTTACTATCAGTAGCGCTCACGCATGTGCGCTTACTTTGCAAGGACGCAGCACTTCTGCACATGCAGAGATAATTTTTGATTATGTGGATGGGTGGATGGGCAGAGCTTCCTGCCGCTGCCATTACCGGTTCGCTTGAACCGGGGCGAACCGGGAGCAACCCACCACTGATGTTGATACACACACCTGGCTCTCAGGAGATGTATTGATAGCAGTAGCAGTCAGATAAGAGGCAGTGAGCAGAACAAGAGGTTGAGAAGGGAGCATTCCTGGATTTTGAGGTTGTAAAAACCATGGCAGGAAAATTATTTTATTAGACTTGAAAGAAACTGTTAATGTAGTTTTACATTACAGTGAAGGTGAGTTAATTTATCTGGTCATGTTTTCCATCTGGTCTCCTTGGTAAGATGAGTCAACAGGTCTTATGATTAAACCCACCTTATCCAAGATTCTTTCCAGGAATCAGCCTCAAGTCTTCTACCCCAAGTGAACTTGAGGTAGAAAGTACATCAAAATATTAGTTACCATTCCAGGAAAGTACGAAGTCATGTGCGATGGGTCGGACACGACTTCGCAACTAACAATATTCCAGGAAAGAGTATTTAATACATTAATGCTAATAAATTAATAAACAGCACCAGATCCATTTTTTTTCTTTACTATTTGTTCATTAAAATTTGTTTCTATGTGTGAATCTATTTCTAAACGACCCTGAATTTTAAGTCATTGGGTCACAGGTTTCCAAGTTGACACATAATGTTTGTATAATAAATGTCATATTTACATAATAAATATAAGTTTAAAGTTGGTTGGTTCAGTTTTGCAAGCAAAGCAAAGCAGAGCAGAGCAGAGCAGAGCCTCCCAGGTGAATTGCATTTGATGCCACTCATATTGACCAAAAAGCATACTCAGGATCTTGTTGGATTTGATGGGAACCACAGTAAAGATTAATACAAATAATAGGAAATTACTTTTTTTTCTGCCCAGTTTTCATTGTCTACATACAGGGATTAATGGCTCAACTCTGTTTGGGATTCACAATTTTCTACAGAATGTTCAGAAAATTCCCCTAGGGAAAAAAGTCTAACTAAATCCATATTATGATGATACCTTTCACACCAATGCTAAAAGTTGGTTTATTATGTCTGGATTTTCTAAAACTATTTTTTTTTTAAAGATTTGGACCCAAACAAATCAATCTCACAGGCCCATCTTCAAAGTTTGAAGCCACATCTGTGAATTCTCCTTTTGGGCACTTTCCCGTTCAGGGAAGGGTTCACAGAAGTGATGGTTCTTCGTCTTGAAATTATCTAAATCATAGTGATTTATTTGTTTGTCTTTATGCTAAGTACCTAGAGACATTCTACAAACTTTCAGGAAGTTTAACACAAACATGTCAGAAAATGTTTTGGGATTCACACTATCTCCATACATTTCAGAAAATTCCCCTGAGGAAAAAAAAATCTTGTTTTTTCAAAAAGTATTTTTTTGAAAAGGTTTGAGGCCAATTGCTCCAGTCTAACAGCCCATCTTCAAAGGTTGAAACCACATCTTTGGGCACTTTCCTGTTCAGGGAAGGGATTTAGGGAAGTGATGGTTCTTTGACTTGAAATTATCTAAATCATAGTGATTTATTTGTTTGCCTTTATGCTAAGTACCTAGAGACATTCTACAAACTTTCAGGAAGTTTAACACAAACATGTCAGAAAATGTTTTGGGATTCACACCTATCTCCATACATTTCAGAAAATTCCCCTGAGGAAAAAAAATCTTGTTTTTTCAAAAAGTATTTTTTTGAAAAGGTTTGAGGCCAATTGCTCCAGTCTAACAGCCCATCTTCAAAGGTTGAAACCACATCTTTGGGCACTTTCCTGTTCAGGGAAGGGATTTAGGGAAGTGATGGTTCTTTGACTTGAAATTATCTAAATCATAGTGATTTATTTGTTTGCCTTTATGTTAAGTACCTAGAGACATTGTACAAACTTTCAGAAAATGTAACACAAACATGTCAGAAAATGTTTTGATAGCAATATCACACTCAAAAACAAGGTTGGGTGGAGTCTATGGCAGAAATGCTGGGTGCATAAGTGGCTCTGGAGACAGAAAAGGAATATGGGGCTGGGTCTTTATTGATGTCCTTTGTCTGGACTCTGAGTGTATCCGAAGCTTCTGTCTTGGAAGAGATTTTGGTTTCGTCTTCTTCTTCCTCTTCATCTCATTCATTGTTAAAATGCAGGTGCCACAGAGAAGGCTCAGTCAGTAGCACAAGGCATGTTGCTGCTCCTTCTATTTGTATTATTTGTGTGGCCACGAGGAGCCTATGGGATGCACAAAGCCAATTGCCTCCTGACTCTGCATCAGAGCAAAGTGGACCAAGATAACCATTACAAGCTAGGAGATTTCTTCATTAGTGGCATAATCTCTACAATGAGTGCTGTAATTCATTCATTAAGCTTCAATAGAAGTCCTTTAATAAAATTCTATGGGTAAGTCAACCTTTATTGGGGATTTTACCAGAAAAGTACAATTAAGAAAATGTATATTTGATATTTCAGGTAATACTGCAGCTAGGATTGTATTTGCAAAAAACTGGAAAAAATGAAGAGATTCCTATGGATAAGAATGTGATTAGGAAATTATTACAATGTGCAGAAATGAATAGGTTAACACTCGAAATTAAAGAGAAGGAACAATTTGATTATTATAACATATGGGAATTATTTTATCAATGGTTAGAGAATAAATATGAAAAGCAGAAAAAAGCAGAGGAGTGAAATAGAGAAAATGTTTTAATAAAGTTAATAAGTTAAGAGGAAGACTGTTATAGTATTAGGTATTGTATATATTAATATTAGTATTAAGTTAAGAATATATAAAATAATAAACATGACTGTAAATTGTTATTGTATAAAATATTTGCACAAAATATTTGTACCCCGATGACACACTGTTTAATGGAAGATAATGTTTGAATCAAAATAAAATAAATAATTTGGGGAAAAAATCTATGGGTAAGTCAACCTTTCTGCACAGCATTAGAGCCACTCCATTTCCAAAGCTTGTCTACAGTTCCAGCCTTCTAAAAACACAAATCGCTCCCCTTGTTCGGCTTTTTTGTTTGTAGAATTTCTGATTCTACTTTGGAGTCCCTATTGTATAAAGAAGCAGACGAAGCTCATTTCACGCTGCCCAATATCAGAACCCATCAAGATAATTTCTAACGTACCTTTTCATCCTATGAACAGAGGTTGTGTGTGGACACAAAAGAACAAGAATGATGTCTTCTCCCACTCGCCCCTAAGCAGAGCTGGAGTCTAGGGCATGCCTGGTCCCAGCACAGAGGAACAATAAGTTTTATATCTGCATCATAGAGGAGATAATTCTACCACTGTTTTTCCACACCAAAATTTACTACTGCTATGAAATAGTCACACTTAAGAACTGTGAATTTCAGAAAAGTCCATGAATATTCAAATGTCTCTGATTGTCACTCAAGAATTCATGCCAGGAAACTAAACATCACTTCTAAAATGAAAATATTATATCTATTTTATTGATTGATTGGTACATATGTTCATTTATTTATAAATTTCAAGGTCAATATTAAACAGGGTATTTTATAATTAACAAGAACAAAAAAAAAAGTTTTTTTTTTTCCTGAGGACAGGAAAGGAATCATAAAAAGCCCAAGAAACAAACAAACTTGACCATCCATTCAATAGAAAAATATTCATAATATCGAAAATAAACAAGTACTAATAATAAATGGTATCTTTTAGAAACGGGTGAATATCACCCATTTCATGAAGACCACTTTTTTTAAAAAAAATTGATTTATATGCCGCCCTTCTCCGGAGACTCAGGGTGGCTTACAATGCGTTAAGCAATAGCCTTCATACTTTTGTATATTTTTACAAAGTCAGCTTATTGCCCCCACAATCTGGGTCCTAATTTTACCTACCTTAGAAAGGATGGAAGGCTGAGTCAATCTTGAGCCTGGCGAGATTCGAACTTACTAATTGCAGACAGCTGGAGTTAAATTACAATGCATTTGTCTTCTGAGCTATCCAGGCACTTGATCATATACTGGATAAATTGCTATAAAAGACCAATTAAATTCATCTTAGTGTAATCAACAGTAAATGTGCCTTTTAAAACTTTATAATCCAAAAATACCTATTGTTCTTATTCATTTTCTATGACATTATTTCAGAGTATTGCAAACTGTTGAAGAATAATTGTGATTCAGTGGAATAAAATTATAATTATAGAAGAAAAGTTAAATGTAATTCTCATTGATATGTTTTTACCTTCAGAAAATCAGCCAAAGATTATTGGAAATTTCTACCCTACGTTTTTACCACCGAGGACATCAACCACAATGACCGTCTCTTCCCTAACCTCACCCTGGGTTATAATACCTATGAAAACTTCTACAAGGCAGAAATGACTTCAGATCCTTTGCTGGACCTGCTTTCAGACGGGGAGGTCAATGTCCCCAACTACAGGTGTGGAAGGCAGAGAAACACAGTGGCTGTTCTGGCAGAGGCTGAGACCGGCATCTCCATCCAGATTTCAAACATGTTGGGCACCTACAAAATCCCTCAGGTGTGTCTTTCTTGGGGAAACAGTTTTCATTCATTTCAATCAGAGGTCCTCTGCCACAAATGAAAGCAGGCTTTTATTATGGAAATGGTAAGAATTACATTGTGTTTGTTAAATTTCAACTACCACCATCTTCCATTTCTTTCAGATCAGTTACAGTTTTGCTTCCAAAATTCTGGGGGATAAAACTCAGTTTCCTTTCTTCTACTCAATGTTGCCTGCTGAAGGAGTCCAATACCTGGGGATGGTCAAGCTCCTCCTGTATTTCAGGTGGACCTTGGTTGGTCTCGTTGCTCCAGAAACTGAGCAGGGAGAGGGATTCATGAGGACAATGTCTTCGTTGATGTTAAGGAATGGCATTTGTGCAGTTATATATCAAAGCTATCCACTTCATAGTTATGGTGTAGTTGGAAAATTTGACCAATATTACAAGTGGAGGAAAGTCAATGTCTTTGTTTATGGTTCAGACATGAATTCATTCTTGTTTGGAATTATGATTGTACAAGAAGCACTTAAATGTTTTCAGGAACATGTTGAAGACAAAGTCTGGATCACTACAGCTCACTGGGATCTCGGTCCTGATTTGATGTTTGATCAATTCTCCTTTAAATACCTCAGGGCCATTTTTTCCTTTATGATACAGAAAATGAAATGGACAAACTATGCTGCTTCTCTTCCCATTGTCCAATCCATAGCTAATTTTTTGAAGAAAACCTTTGCGTGTTCAACCACTAAGGATGCCTTTTCAGTGAAAGTCTGGAGACGGTGCAGACAGAGAGAAGATCTGGAGCCTCTCAGGAAAGAGGATGTTGATCTGATCCAGGCTCTGAACAGCTACATCATTGACAGCACCATCTGGGCTGTAGGAAAGGCCTTAAATTCAGCTTTGCTCTCCAGATCCAGGAGATCAATGAGAAAGGAGGATATGAAGAGGGACACTCCAATGCTGAAGGCTTGGCAGGTATTTCTCTTCCATTAGTCATGCTCAACTTGCAGATGGGCATCAATTTTGTAAGTGGATGCCTTGGTTATTTGTTCTGAATAACAAATTATTCTGAAACTCAAATCCTGCCTAATTCTATTTTTATTTCCTCTGATCCTTGTATTTGCAATATTTTCCCTTTTTACTTTTTAAAAAAGTGAATGCTTTGTTATCTTGGTTGCTCAGCCATTCTTTTATCTCATTTATTGAACTATCTTCTAATGACAGTATTTATGGCCCAAATATTATACTACGTCCATGTTTTTTTTTTCCTTTGACACTTCACACTTCACACAAGGAGCACAGTTGTGTCACAGAGAACCTTATTCAGAATCAGAATAGATCTTGGAGGTCTTCTTACTCCAGCCCCCTGCTCAAGTAAGTGATCATTTCAGACAACTGATTGTCCAGTCTCTTCTTAAAACCTTCCAATGATGAAACACCCACAAGGTCTGAAGGAAAGCTTTTTCACTGGTTAATTGTCCTCACTGTCAGCAAGTTTCCCTTTAATTCCAGGTTCCTTCTCTCTTTGATTAGTTTCCATCCATTGTTTCTTGTCCTATCTTCTGGTGCATTTGAAAATAAATTGATCCCATCTCTTTGTGGAAGCCTCTCAAATACTGGAATACTACTATCATGTCCCCCCTTGCTCAATAGTCGTAACTGTGAGAGGGATCTTGGAGTCCTAGTGGACAACCATTTAGATATGAGCCAGCAGTGTGCAGCAGCTGCCAAAAAAGCCAACACAGTTCTGGACTGCATAAACAGAGGGATAGAATCAAGATCACGTGAAGTGTTAATACCACTTTATAATGCCTTGGTGAGGCCACACTTGGAATACTGCATCCAGTTTTGGATGCCACGATGTAAAAAAGATGTGGAGACTCTAGAAAGAATGCAGAGAAGAGCAACAAAGATGATTAGGGGACTGGAGGCTAAAACATTGGAAGAACAGTTGCAGGAACTGGGTATGTCTAGTTTAATGAAAAGAAGGGGAGACATGATAGCAGTGTTCCAGTATCTCAGGGGTTGCCACAAAGAAGAGGGAGTCAAACTATTCTTCAAAGCACCTGAGGGTAGAACAAGAAGCAATGGGTGGAAACTAATCAAGGAGAGAAGCAATCTAGAACTAAGGAGAAATTTCCTGACATTTAGAACAATTAATAAGTGGAACAACTTGCCTGCAGAAATTGTGAATGCTCCAACACTGGAAATGTTTAAGACGATAACCATTTGTCTGAAGTAGTGTAGGGTTTCCTGCCTGGGCAGGGGGTTGGACTAGAAGACCTCCAAGGTCCCTTCCAACTCTGTTATTCTATTCTATTCTATTCTATTCTATTCTATTCTATTCTATTCTATTCTATTCTATTCTATTCTATTCTATTCTATTCTATTCTATTCTCAAGATTAGCTAAACCCAAATCCTGCAACTGTTCTGCATATGTTTTAGTCTCCTTGCCTTTAATCATCTTAGTTGCTCTTCTTTGCACTTTTTCCAAAGTTTCAACATCTTTTTTTTTTGTAATGTGGTGACCAAAACTGGAATCTGTACTCCAGGTGTGGTCTTATTAAGGATTTGTGAAGTGTCCCAAAGGTGCTTTTTCAAGAGGCAACTGGACTTTCTGGTTTTTGTTTGAAGACGTTTTGCTTTTCACCCAAGAAGCTTCTTCAGCTCTGGATTTATAAAGTGGTATTAATACTTCATGTGATTTTGATTCTGTGCCTCTGTTTATGTAACCAAGGATTGTATTAGCTTTTTTGGCTACTGCTGCACACTGCTGACTCATGTTTAAGTGATCATTCACTCCAAGATACCTCCCACAGTTACTGTTTTTGAGCCAGGTTTTGCCTAATCTATATTTGCACCTTTGATTTTTCCTGCCCTGCTTTAATCCACATTAAATTTCATTTTGTTGAATAGGGGCCATTGTTCAAGTCTGTCAAGTTCTTTTTGGATCCTGAACTTGTCTTCTAGGGTGTTGGTTATTCCTACCACCTTAGTGTCTTCTGCAAATTTGATGAGTTCCCCTTGTATTCCCTCATCTAAGTCATTTATGACAATATTGAAGACCTTGTGGTACCCCACTGCTTACGTCTCTCCATGTAGATGATAGTCCTTAATGGTAAGGACTACTTATTGAGTACAGTTTATCAGCCACAAACCATCTGGTAGAAATGCTGCTATTCCACATGATAGACACACATATCCCACATGTTATACCACATGTCCATCCCTCCTGATCCAATGAGACAGTGTCTAACTGTTCCATCCCATTGACCTCTCTTCCATTCAAGGCCTCCCTTTGCCCAGAACTTTCTCCATTCCTTGGCTACCATCAGCTTTATTCTTTTGCCAAAATTCTCATACCTCAGTAGCATGAGAGAGGCCAAACAATGGAGAGACCCAGCAAGGGACGGAATATGGCCAACTTTCTTTGCACTGGGGAGATAAGGAGGCTGAAGCTTTTTTGTTAATAGTATGCTAATTAAAATTGGACGTTAATGAGAAAACCAGTAGCCAAATATTAAGCAGCTAGCTGTAGGGAAATGAACCTAAGCAATATTTGTTGATGTTGACCCTGAGGCTACTACCCCATGAGCCCCCAGACCCCGTGGTCATAGGGGGCCAGACCCATTATGAGGTGCAGCAAATCCTCAATTCGACGTGGCACTGGAGTCAACTCCAATATTTAATCAAGTAGAAGGGTTACCCCTTATCAGAGGCATCTTGGGTAGAGTCGAAACATCCAGGCTGATCGCCTTATAGCCAAATTTCATGCAGAAAATCCAAACAAGCCAGGTGGGGGGTTACATCTCTAAACTCTGCATCTGTACTCAAATTGTTTTGCTTTGTGCAGGTTGCCCTCGGGAAGTGAGGGGAGCCAAATGTCAACTTGCAAAGCTTTCAAGTTGCCATGAGCAGGAGGGAGGGAGAATTGATAGAGTTGATTGACTAACTGAAGTTACATTCCATACATGCTTCCTGACTGCAATCAGAGGGAGGGTGTTAAATTTCACAGCCAGCCAAAGTGGTTAATTGGAGAATGTGATTTATGACATGGCCAGGGAGGAGGGGAGAGACAGGGTCATAGGGGAACGTGAATGTATGTGGGATTAGTTCTAACTGCATCCGAATAATGCCAAAATGGTGCTCCTAATAAATGACTGTATTTCTTTTGAAGTTTGGCTCATGGCTCATGAATTAATTAGGGCATCTTTCAGAAACTTCACAGCTAGACAATTCAAATAAAAAAGAAAAACTCTTAACTATCTAAGTGAATTTAATCTTTTTCTCAGCTGACGGGGAGAAAGCAATGAGAAATGGGGGCAGCTTGAAGGAATAATTTACTTTGTACATTGGCCCATGGTAGAAAAGAACAGCAATAGAAAAAAATAAGATTTGGGCCACAAGAAAAAAGGCAGATAAGAGAATAACAGAATATCAGAGTTGGAAGGAACATTGGAGGCCTTCAAAACCAACCACCCGCTCAAGCGAGAGATCCTGTACCATTCTACACAAATGGCTGCCCAATCTCTTCTTAAAAAATCTCCAGTAACGGAGCATCCACAACTTCTAGAGGCAAGCTGTTCCACTGATTAATAGTTGCCACTTTCATGAAATTTCTTCTTAGTTCTAAGTTGGATGGATTTCTTCTTGATACGTTTCCATCTGTTAATTCTTTTCCTGCCCTCTGGTACATTGAAAAATTAGTTGACCCCCTTCTTCTCCTTGACAGTCCTTCAAAGATTGGAGAACTGCTATTATGTCACCCTCTATCCTAATTGATACTCTCCTAACCAAGTTAAAAACTGAAATAGAATCTTATTCTTGAACAGAGAGAGAAAAATATTCAGATTCCTTCCATTATAAACCAAGAAGCCTTTTCAAAAATGTTTGAACTTCTTTCTAAACTCTTCTTTTCTTTTCCTTCCTTTCTAGCTTCACCCTTTTCTTCAAAGTTCTCAGTTTCAGAATAATTCCATAGATGGAGTATATTTGGATGAGAAAGGAGATTTGACAGCTGATCTGGACGTTGTGAACTGGGTTCTTTTCCTCAACAAATCTTTCAAGAGTCTGAAATCTGGGAGTCTAGAAAAACTGACATCCAAGGATTTGAAAGTTACCATTGACCAGAAGAGTATCATACAGGTGGAAATACTAAATAACATGAAACTAATATTTATTTTATTCCATTGAAGATAGCAAAAACAGGATTACAGTTTTGGTGTGGGTGGCAGTTTTCCTTCAAAGCCTTTAAGATTTTATGTGAGCTGATGAAGTTGTCAAAACTGTAAACCTATTATCAGCTATTCAGGAGGTTTCAAAATGTATACCCTTCAATTTTCATAGAAAATATTAACTGAGTCGATGAAAAGGGAGGTACAATCAGTCAGGCTTGCAAATAATGTGGTTTACATAGCCAAAACAAGGAATCCACCCAACATTTCCTGGATAAATTTAATATCTAAATTTAAAATTAAAGTCTAAATTTGTAGTAAGCATGAAACATTTCAAGGGAAGAGAAAGAGAGAAGGAGTATCCTATTCAATATGATGAACCTCACATTTCCTATTGGCATCTTATTAGTAAAACCAAAATCTTGAACTGGAGATGCCCAAACTATTTTTGCTTTGCCGTGTTTCTAAAGCTAAGTTCATTTTCTGGGTATTTTCCCCCCTCTCTCTTCAGACTCTTCCTCCTTCCAGGTGTGTTGAAAGATGTCATCCTGGATCCATGAAGGTGCCTCAGGAAGGGAGGCCCATCTGCTGCTACAACTGTCATCCTTGTGCAGAAGGAACCATCTCCACCTTAGAAGGTTGGTGACATCATAGAAAAGGGAGAGATTTTTGGTAACAGTGCAGACTGTTTTCAAAACATGGAATCTGGATAGACATTTTTAAGTCTGGCTTTTAAAAACTATATATAGAAAGAACTTCATTTAGCCAAGCATAATTAGATACACAAGGATTTTTTTTCCAGTACAGGTGCACTGAGTGTACTTGTAAACTGACAGAGAAAATAGTAATAATACCAACCAAAGGTGAAATAAAGACAACAATAAAAGGGATAATAATGCTACTATGGATATAATCAAAGGTTTAATGGATATACACATTTGACAGAACTGTGAGAATTAGGTATTCAGCAGAGAAATGGCATGAGGGATAAATACTGCCCCATGTCTAGTTTTCTTGGCATACAATACCCTATAGAGCTGTTTAGAGGGAAGGAGTCTTCAGGGGTCTTCAGATAGGTACTTTCTCAGCCATCCTCCATGCAATATACACACATACATTTTCAGCCAGCTTACAGATGAAGACCAGCAGCAGAGTTTATTAGAGAAATATCTTTCTTCTGAAAAATATTAGAGCTGCAAGGGGCCACTACAGCCTTGAGTATAACCTGTTATTCCTTCTTGTGCCAGAGCTAGTCTAGTATAGAGAGTCCCAATGTCCATCTGTTCAGAAGTCATTGGGGAAGGGCTCTAGAGCACTTTTGATGTTGACTTTGAAATGTGGTTTTTTTTCAATATGGGATGAAAAGGATACAAGGATACAACCTCTAAAAACTGCTCATCCTGGGAAGACATGGCAGAGATTCCTTTTTACTTCTAGTACTTATTATTTTTGTCACAGTTCTTAAAATTCCTAACCAATGTGCATACTAGCTATCCCCATGCACATTCATCCACATCATCATTTGTCTCACTCCAACTATGCATCTGATGGAAGAGCATGCCTTATGTTTCTTGCTAATGTTAATTTTGTCCTTTTCAGATGCTGAAAAATGCACCAAATGTCCAGCTGATCAGCATCCAAACCTCAACAAAGACAAATGTATACCTAAGATTGAAATGTTCCTATCCTATCATGAAAATTTGGGGATCATCCTAGCTTCTCTTGCCTTGCTTCTGTCTTTGGTAACAGGATTAGTCTTGGGAATCTTCATTAAATTCCAAGAAACTCCCATAGTCAAAGCCAACAATCGGGATCTCTCCTACATCCTCCTCACCTCCCTCCTGCTCTCTTTCTTGACCTCCTTCCTATTCATTGGTCGGCCAAGGAGAACCACTTGCCTGTTGCAACAAGCAGCATTCAGCAACATCTTCTCAGTTGCCACTTCTACTGTCTTGGCCAAAACAGTCACAGTGGTGATTGCATTTTTGGCCACAAAACCAGGGAATAAAGTACAGAGGTTGCTGGGGAAGAGCCTGGCCAACTCCATCATCCTTTCTTGTTCTGGTGTCCAAGTTGTCCTCTGCAGCATCTGGTTGGGCACTTCTCCCCCATTCCTTGAGTCGGACATGTCCTCACAATCTGCAGAGATCATCCTGCAATGTAATGAAGGCTCTGTTGCCATGTTCTATCTTGCCCTTGGCTACATGGCCTTCCTGGCTCTCATCTGCTTCGTGGTGGCTTTCCTGGCCCGGAATCTACCTGGGGCCTTCAATGAAGCCAGGCTCATCACCTTCAGCATGCTGGTCTTCTGCAGCGTCTGGATATCTTTTGTCCCCACCTATCTCAGCACCAAGGGGAAGTATATGGTGGCCGTGCAGGTCTTCTCCATCTTGGCTTCCAGTGTTGGCTTGCTATGCTGCATCTTCATCCCCAAGTGCTATATTATTTTTATAAGACCTGATTTGAATACAAAAGAACATTTGATGTCGAAATAAAATAGAAATATTAACTTTTGTTATGTCTTTCCCCAAAAGGCTATGATTATTGTTTGCTACACTGATCTTCCTTTAAAAGCATATAATCACACAGAAACCACAGTAATGTAATGATTGCTACAGTAATCATATATTGAAATAATCTTCCATGGGATTTTTCTGATTGTTTATCCATCAATCCCCAGAGAAAACATTCTGGCTTCAATTGAATATTTATTTTTAAAATCCTCTGTATCAATGTTTGTATTTGAATCCAATTTTGTAAGCTTTTTTCACTTGCCCAGTATGCATAATATAATGTCTCTCCATGTTCTTTACATTTCAAACTCTACAAAGTTATCCCCCAAAAAGCACCTACATAATCTCTGGAAGTGTTTTATTTCAGCCTGTTTGAGAACTAACACTAGGAGCACCCCAGGCAATTTTTCTTTCCTTGTGTTGCCACTGTTCCACCCCCACCAAGATTCCTGAGAAATCCAAAGATTTAATTGTTGAATTGGAATTCCAAATTCCCCCCTCTCTATCCCTCAGCTCCAGTGTGGCAACACTGAAGGCTCACAATGGCCTCAGTCAGGTCAGCTTCAGTTAGCATATGTTTGTGTGCTTGTGTTGTGTCCTGTTGGCTGCTGGCCCCTCCAAAATCAGAAGAGGCAAAGGAGGTGTGGGAGTCAGTGTCAGTGTCAGGGCAACCTGGGAGCTCTGAGGGGGAAAATGGAATGGAGCTGTCAGAGAGAGAGAGAGAGAGAGAGAGAGAGAGAGAGAGAGAGAGAGAGAGAGAGGGAGGGAGGGAGGGAGGGAGGGAGAGAGAGAGAGAGAGAGAGAGGGAGGAGCCTGGGCCATCCGTCAGCCCTCAGATGGAGAGTCAACAGCAGAGGTGGTATTCAGCAGGTTCTGACCAGTTCTGGAGAACCAGTAGTGGAAATTTTGAGTAGTTCAGAGAACTGATAAATACCACCTCTGACTGGCCCCACCCCCATCTATTCTCTGCCTCCCGAGTCCCAGCTGATCGGGAGGAAATGGGGATTTTGTAGTGTCCTTCCCCTAGAGTGGGGAGGGAATGGAGATTTTACAGTATCCTTCCCCTGCCACACCCACCAAGCCATGCCACGCCCACCAGGCCATGCCCACAGAACCAGTAGTAAAAATTTTTGAAGCCCACCACTGGTCAACAGCCCCCAGGTCTGGAGGTAGCTAATGAAGAAGAAGAGGAACAGCTGGGTCCAGTGCCTGATGCGTGGCTGCACAGAAGGCAGAGAAGGGGAGAACAGTGGAAAGCCATGGGCCAATCCTTAGGAAGGAAGAGCCACCACTGCTAACGAGGCCCCACCCTAGCTCTGGGGATAAAAGGCAGGAGGTGGAGATGAATAAGTATGGCAGACAACTATTCATCTTCCGGCTGGCCAGACTTGTTAGCCTGCGAGAACATTTTGCCAAGGCTGCCAGCATTCCTAATAAAGGAATCTTTTGAGTTCATGTCAGAGGGTTTGTCTTGTTTGGGAAGCTGGGTCAGAACAGCTTGTGTGTGTTTGTGTTTAGGGGAAAAAGGGAGGGAAAGCAGGACATTGGTATGGTTGTCGAAATTGAGAAACTTGCCTTGGAACATCACCCTTTCCCATTCTTTCACCAGAGAATAAAAATGACCCTCATTTTCCAGCAGCAGAGACACACACACGCTCAGAAGGCACTGCAGATTCCAAGAAAAATTCTGATAAATTTCAGACAGGATTCAGAAGTGCAGGCTATCAGTGGCTGACTGGCAGGGAGATGAATAGTTGTCTGCCACACCTATTCATCTATGCCTCCTGCCTTTTATCCCCAGAGCTAGGGTGGGGCTTTGCTAGCAGCAGTGGCTGTTCTATCCCTAGGACCGGCCCTTAGATTCCTCCTCTTCTCTGCCTTCTGAGCATCCGTGCATCAGGCACTGGACCCAGCTGTTCCTCCTCTTCTTCATCAGCCACCTCCAAACTTGGAGGCTGTTGACTCTCCATCTGAGGGATGATGGATGACCCAGGCTCCACCTCTGTCTCTATCTCTGACAGCTGCCTTCTCTCTTCCCCCTCAGAGCTCTCAGATTGCCTTGATGCTTCCCACGACTCCCCCAATGCCTCCTCATCTGATTTGGCTGCTGGAGGGGATGGCGACCGACTGACCACAACAGGACTCCTCGAAAAACAATTATTTCCCTTTCCCTCAATTCTCTCTTTACAAAACTAATTAGTCACTCTTTCAATTATTATCATGCCAATGTCAACAGGCAATCCTAAAGAGAAGGGAGGAAGCTAGAAGGACACCCCCTATGTTACTCATAGCTGAGCTTTTCCAATAAGCTAAAGAGACACAGAGATCTTGGTCAGTTGCTGCCTAAGAACATCCACCTGTGCTCTGTTCCTGACATTTCTCCATAAACAGAGTAGGTTGATAATTTACTAAAGGGGGCAGGCAAAGCAGACACATGGTAGAAACTGAAAATGCTCAGATATTTTGGAATTATGTGTGAGTGGATTGGCCTTAATTCCTCGAGAAGAGGGATGACTTATCCAGCAATTTCAGTAGACGGACACCAGTCGATATACTGTGATTTCAAGATAGTCATTGTTGCAAAAAGGATCCAACTACTGAGATGACCTCCTGGCTTGCAAAGGTTCTACTCCATCCCACTCCAGAGTCAAAGGACATTTGATAAATTGGACATAGTGGAAGCACCCCGAAAGTCAGCTTGATAAGCAGCTGGGTCTTTTGGAAGCATTCTGGGAGTTTCAGAATGAGTGGCAAAGGAAAGAAATTTTCAATGAAATTATAGCTCAAGCCACAGTACCAGATATGATGGATGGCCATTGATTGATGATTGGACAGTATATGTAGAAATAACATCATCTGCTACAAACTAGAAGTCCGTGAAGTTAGCTCCAGAATCAAACATTTTCAAAATAGGTTTCCCTGGTATCTGCAATGGCACTGAAACCTCTCAATGTTTTCATGGAGTGGGAGATGGGCTTTGGGCTTTGTTTGCCAGAACTTGTCCTCAGTTTAGTAGCCAACCTAAACTTAAACCATTTCCCAAAGTGATTTTTTGGCAGGGTAGTTTGCTGCCATATGTCCCTGACCACCACAATACAACAAAGCCTCCCATCTGCTTTAGTGCCCTCTGAGCATCTGTCAGACTACGTCACACACCCCGAATCTGCCTGGGTTCCTCAATGGAAGGGTTCCCCCCTCCCCAGTACTAAACATTGGCTGATATGCTGCAGGCATGACAGCAGGTTTGGTACTATGGACTCTGTCCTTTAGGTGCCAATCTATCTTCAAGCACAACTGAATTAATTCTTCCATTGTTCCCAGACATTCAGTTTCTGCTGACTTGTGAAAAATCTCATCTGCCAACCAACCCTTCCTGAAATTGGTCATTCAGGGCAACTTAATTCTGCAAAATGTGTGTTTTTTTTAAGGAGGAGCATGGAAAGGAGTCATATGAAGTTGGTGCAAGGGTTGTCAGCCAGTCCAAGGATCTAAGGTTCAAGAGTGAAATTCATGCACAGGGATTACACTTAAACTGAAGAGAAGGAGAGAGGGAGGGAGGGAGGGAGGGAAGGAGGGAGGGAGGGGGAGGGAGAGATGGAGAGAGAGAGTGATTGCTGCAACCATTGTTACTTATTGGAGTGTTGACTCTGTTGCTAGGCAAATTAACTTGACAGAACTTATTTTCTACTGTCCTTTCTCCTGGGCCATCACAAGTCAACACATGACAAGTCAAGGGGGAAAAAACATAGGAGACAAAGGGCAACATTGTCTTGCTCCTTTCTGAATATTATGTAGTTTAGTTAGATCCCCATTAACCATAATTTGAATTTTCTGAGACATACTATACCTTGAATTAAATTCTTGTGAAAGTCACTATCTTCTAGACCTTAAGTGAAAAGGTCAGTTTAAATTATCAAAAGCTTTCTCTGCATTTAAGAAGATTAACACAGCTTGTTTTTCATTACATTGTGTGTAAATATTCTATTACTTCCAATACAATTCTCGCATTGTCTTTTGTCTTTTATGTAACAATAGGCACTGGTCTTCATGAGTAAACTCTTAAAAAACATATTTATCTCTCAGCCAAAATTAATGTAAATAATTGATAATGACTGAAATATGTTATATGGTCTAAATGAAGGATGAATGCATGATGCTCCTATAGAGAACTCATCTACTACTGGAAAGATCTCTAATTTCTTTAGGCCTGAGATCAGTCAGGAACTCCAACTTTTCTCAACCTCTTCCTGGGTTGCAATCATAATGACAATCTCAATGATGTTCAGGCACTTTCTGCTTCTATTATATAATTTGTACATAAAGCATTTCTTTTTTCTTACTTCAAATCAGAGGTGGGTTTCAGCAGGTTCTGACCAATTCTGGAGAACCGGTAGCAGAAATTTTGAGTTGTTCGAAGAACTGGTAATAAAAATTGTGACTGGTCCTGCCCCCATCTATTCTCTGCCTCCCAAGTCCCAGCTGATTGGGAGGAAATGGAGATTTTACAGTATCCTTCCCCTGCCATACCCACCAAGACATGCCATGCCTACCAAGCCACGCCCACAGAACTGGTATTAAATTTTTTTGAAACGCACCACTGCTTCAAATGCCATTTTTTTAAAAGCATATCAACAAAATTCCAATTGCGCAAATATCATGTTTCAAAAAGCAGGATGTGGCATCTCAGGCCTCAGTAGACTAAGGGCGTTAGACAGATATGCTGCCTTGAGAATTCAGAAAAGCTAAGTGGACATTTTGGAATTTTAAGAGTAAAAGTTTGGGGTCATTATCTTCCAAACACCCTTTAATTATTTCAAGCAAAATCATTGGCCCTCTTATGTTTGGAGAGGAGCTTGGATCATCTTCTTAGTGTGGAATGATGCAAACTATTGAGACAAAAAATTCCTCTGTCTCACATTTCTACATTTCTTCTGGTTGTAAGTTGCTCCTTTGTATTCAGGGCTGGTCTCAGGATAATAATGTAGCACTTGGGGATGAAGATACAGCCCAGCAATCCAGCACTGGAGGCCAAAATAGAGAAGACCTGAACAGCCACCATGTATTTCCCTTTGGTGCTCATGTAGGTGGGTACAAAACTCACCCAGACACTGCAGAAGACCAGCATGCTGAAAGTGATCAACTTGGCTTCATTGAAGGCCCCAGGGAGATTCCTGGCCAGGAAAGCAACTGTGAAGCAAATGGCAGCCAAGATACCCATGTAGCTGAGGGTAATGTAGAACATGACAACAGCCCCTTCATTGCATTGCAGAATGACCTCTCCAGACTGGGAGTGGAGGTCAGAGTCAGGGAATGGGGGAGAAAACCCCAGCCAGATGGAGCAGATGATAATTTGCACAGCAGAACAAGAAAGGATGATGGAATTGGCCAAGCTTTTCCCCAACCATCTCTTCACTTGGTTTCCTGGTTTTGTAGCTAGGAAAGCCAACACCACTGTGATTGTTTTGGCCAAAAGAGAGGAAATGGCAACTGAGAAGACAATGCTGAACACTGCTTGTCGAAGAAGGCAGGTGGCTTTCCTTGGTTGACCAATGAAGAGAAGAGGAGATAAGAAGCAAAGCAGGAGGGAGACCAGGAGGATGTAAGAGAGGTCCCGGTTGTTGGCTTTCACAATGGGAGTTTCTCGGTATTTAATGAATATAATTAAAATAAAGTTTGTGGTTAAAAACAAGAATAGGGCAAAAGACACTAGGATGATGCCCAGATATTCTTCATAAGAAAGGAAGATTATAATTTTGGAGATACATTGGACTCGTTCTTTGTTTGGATATTGATCAGGTGGACACTTGGTGCATTTTTCTGTATCTGAGAATACCAAAAGGTTTAATTTTTTTTTAACAATCTCTCCATTCACATTTTAAGAAATAACTTCTTCGGACAATAGCTAGTACCAGAAACATTTTCCCAAATGCATGTTTTAACATTCACCAGAATATAGTTAATAAGAATATCATTTTCTATGGATAGATTGTCTATGGAAATGAAGGAGAGGGAAGAAACCGAGTACTATCAAATTTGGAATAGATGGTATTCCTGGCTTGAGAGTAAATGTAAAATTTAAGATATAAGGTGTAAAAAGTATAATATATAGAATGCAAAATTTATAAGAAATATATGATATTGATTTGTGAGTAGATATTGATATTATAATTTAAGTAAGGATATAACATACGATAGTGATGTATATAAATAGAATTTTTGTAAATATGATTATTACGAAATATATTGATACCGATATGGAAAAGCTGTTATAAGTGTAAACATGTGTTTTGTGTTTTAAATGTTGGAAAATTCAATAAATACTATTTTTTAAAAAAAAGAATACCATTTTCTAATATATAAATATATAGCTAAGATTTATGGAATTTGGGCAAATCTCAGGAACTGAAAGATTTCACGTTTAATGTGCAGAATCTCCATAGGAATTTACAGGATTAGAGTTTAAGAATGAATCAATTAATATTTCTAGTTACACTTCCTGAATTCTGCAGGATGGCAATTCTTAATATATTGAAATCAGAAGATAGCAATAGCAATAGCACTTAGACTTATAAACTGCTTCACAGTGCTTTACAGCCCTCTCTAAGTGGTTTACAGAGTCAGCATATTTATTGCCCCTAAAAATTTGGGTCCTCATTTTACCGACCTTGGAAGGATGGAAGACTAAGTCAACCTTTTTTTTTTTTTAATTTGATTTATATGCCGCCCTTCTCTGGAGACTCAGGGCGGCTTACAATGTGTTAAGCAATAGCCTTCATACTTTTGTATATTTATACAAAGTCAGCTTATGGCCCCCACAAACTGGGTCCTCATTTTACCTACCTTAGAAAGGATGGAAGGCTGAGTCAACCTTGAGCCTTGGAGAGATTTGAACCAGCAGTAAATTGCAGGCAGCTGTGTTAATAACAGGGTGCGTAGACCACTGTACTATCAAGGCTCTTCTTGAGCCTGGTGAGATTTTGATCTGCCAAATTGCAGGCAGCCGGCAGCCAGCAGCCAGTTGAAGTAGCCTGCAGTACTGCACTCTAACCACTGTGCCACTGCGGCTCTTATATAGGTATCTTGGTGCATATATCTGTTTTAGGAGCCTTGGTGGTGCAGCAGACTAAAGTGCTGTTAAGTATCACTTAGCTGCCAGCTGCCTGCAAATACTGTGAGTTCAAATCTCACCAGGCTCAAGGTTGACTCAGCCTTCCATCCTTCCGAGGTAGGTAAAATGAGGACCCAGATTGTGGGGGCAATAAGATGACTTTGTATAAAAAAGGATACCGCTTAGGGCCCCCCCCCCCCGAAAGCCCTACTAAGCAGGTATATACAAAAGTATGAAGGCTATTGCTTAACGCATTGTAAGCCGCCCTGAGTCTCCGGAGAAGGGCGGCATATAAATCGAACTAATAAATATCTTGTGAAATCTAACAACCTAGCAGAGAAAGCTACTCCAGCAAATAATCTGGAATGGTTAATGGAAGCATTGGTAATATGGATGGAATGAGGGCTCCCTATAACTTAATTCAACACCAAATTGTGGATCAGTGATACCTTCCCCCAGTGAGCCCATAATGAATGTACTGCAATAATCCTTCCAATAATTATCCTAACATAATTTCTCAAGTGATGTTCCCAGAAGTCAAAATATAGAAATAAACTATAACTGGCTGACAAACCGCACTCAGTGTGTACTACTTAATATTCCAATATTTGAGGGGCTGCCACAAAGAAGAGGGGTCCACCTAGTTTCCAAAGCATGCAAAGGCAAGACAAGACTCAAGGAAAGAAATAACCTAGAACTAAGAAGAAATTTCCTAACAGTGAGAACAATTAACCAGTGGAATGGCTTGCCTTCAGAAATTGTAGGAACTCCATCACTGGAGACCTTTAAAAAGAGACTGGACAGCCATTTGTCTGAAATGGTATAAGGTCTCCTGTTTGAGCAGAGGGTTGGACTAGAAGACTTCCAAGATCCCTTCCAACTCTGTTATTCTGTTTTGTTCTGTTCATCAGATAAACACAAATTTTAAAAATTGGCAGTAGTAAAGCTTGCCCAATCTGACAAATCCTACTATCTCTAACTAGCTCATCTTTCAAGTTATTTTTGCTATTCCTCCAGTGGTGGGATTCAAATAATTTAACAACTGGTTCTCTGCCCTAATGACCAGCTGGGTAGGTGTGGCTCGGTAGTCATGTGACCATGTGAGCGTGGCCAACTCAACGTCACTCACTTTGATGGGCGCTTTGCCTTAGCTGTTACAATGTAATAAGGGTTAACCAGAGAGGCAGTTTCTGTAAGCAGGGCAATAAAGATTAGGCTAGAATCAACACCAGAATGTTTTCTTCCTGCCTTCCTTACAGGATTAGCTCTGTAAAGTGGGGAAAAAACAAAATAAGATTTCTTTCAACAATCGGTTCTCCGAACTGCTTAGAAAGTTAACAACCGGTTCTCCCGAATAGGTGCGAACTGGCTGAATCCCATCAACGTATTCCTCCCCTTAGATAATAAATTGACCATTAGAAGATGAACAAGAAAACAAACAGCTGAGCTTCAATCAAGCTTTATCTTTTTAACTGCACTTTCATGAAAATGCTGCGGAAGAATCCAGTTCCACAGATCCTGTCATTTTCTTTTCTTTGATGTTACCCACCTTCCTGAGTGGAGATGGTCCCCTCTGGACAAGGAACGCAGTCATAGCAGCAAACTGGTTCCCCTTCTCGCTTCCGCTTGACAAATCCAGGATGACAATTTTCCACACACTGGGACTGAGGCAGAGACTAAGCAGAAAAGCCAAAGAAAATGTGTTAGCACTTACCATGCATGGAAAATAAAGGTTAAAATGAATATTAGCCAAAGACTCTCTGTTATTCAGTTAGATAAATGAAATGAGTACTTTAATTTCAACCAAAATAACACAAGGACTATCAATAGATTCAAACTCAATGTAATTCGCTCTAATTTTGATTGTAGGAAATATGACTTCTGCAATAGAGAAGTTAATGTCTGGAACACTCTACCTGATCCTGTTGTTCGTCTCTCTAATCCCCATACCTTTTACCTTAAACTGTCTACCATGGACCTTTCATGTTTTTTAAGAGGTCCCTAAGGGGGTATGCATAAGCACACCAGCGTGCCTACCATCCCTGTCCTACTGTTCCCATTTATATGTACTCATTTTATGTGTTTATGGCTATGTTTTGCTTATTTATTTCCTTTTATTTGTGCCAATTTTTTTTCATGTGTCCATGTCTATGTCTATGGTGTTACTTGTTTCCTTGTACTTGATGAAAAATAAATAAATAATAAATAGATAAGTCTGAACTCTCTAATTAGTTCCAAATAGTTGCAGGAGATGCAACTACTGACAGATTCTTCATTTAGTTCTTCCCTTTTGCTTTTGGAATATCTCATTGAAATAAAGGACTTTTCTACTTAGTAAAATTAGGAGGGATGGGATTAAGAAGAGATTTAAGCATTAAGTGACAACCAGTGTTTTTGTTTTTTTTTTCTTCTCATGGCTGTATTAAAAAATTCCTCCATTCTTCATATATCTATGTATTAGTGTTAAATTTGGTAGAATCAAATTTATTCTAAAAGATTTACTAAAGTTTTACTTTATTAGATTTATGAAAATAGAATCAAACTGGGATGAAGAAAGAAGCTTAGTACTGTGCAAAGATTTCTTTAGGACTACTTAAAACATTGCAACTGGTGCAGAGTGCAGCCGCACGGGTGGTTATGGGAGCGACGTGGTGTTCCCATGTAACACCTCTCCTGAGCGAGCTGCACTGGCTCCCGGTGGTCTTCTGGGTGTGCTTCAAGGGTGCCATTGGCCAAACATTGTCGGCTGATGGCCCCCAGGGGGAGAGCCTTCTCTGTGGGGCACCTGTTATTTGGAATGAGCTCCCCCCGGAGATACGGAGGATCCCAGATTTACACACCTTCTGCCACGCCCTCAAGACCTTTTTATTCCAAAGTTAGGCTGGCTTGGCCTAACTTTCCCTTTTAAATGGTATATGAGAAATGTTAAATTTGTTTTAAATATGGGGATCTTTTTTAATTTGTCTTGGGCCAAATAGTTTAATACGTTTTTATACTGTTTTAAATTTTATAATCTGTGTGTTTTATCTTTTTGGCTGTTCACCGCCCTGAGTCCTTCAGGAGTAGGGCGGTATATAAATCTAATAAAATAAATAAATAAAAATAAATAAAATAAAGCTTTAAAAGTGGTTTAAAATAGTATCCCAGTTAAGATACATAGGAAAAGGTTCTTACAATTAGAGGTGTCAACCTTAAAACAGAAGGACTTTGTTTATTTGCATATTTTACTTTCATTTATATGGCTGCCCTCTTAGTTATATGAGACTAAAATCAAGTGCCTAGTATCTAAAGTGTAATTAGATGACATAGAGGTAAGGTCATGAGAACATGTCCCTCAAAATGTCTAGCATCCTTTGCTGCAAGAGATGAACATGAATATGAGCCCTTCATTGGAAAAAGTTATTTCTAAGGCTCAGCTAGGTATCCAAGACAAGGTCCTTTCTGTTGAAGAACTACAATGAGGTGACGCCAACTGGCATGGAAAGACAGATTCACATTTATTATTAGGTAAATTTGGAACCTTTCTGCTCAGCAAGACTTAATGTAGGAAGCAATCATGATAAACAGTATCATTCAAGGGTTATTAGATGAAACACCCTCTTACAAGCCAAATCTAAGTAACATTTCCTTTCAAATTGTCCATTGGACATTGTCCAATATTAGGAAGGGCTTTTCTTTCAATCAAAGTCATATTTCAGTGCTCCAGTTTTCTGGATCAAGGTATTATCTCACATTAGACCAGTCATTATGATTTCAGATGAACTGAATGCCTTGAACTTCTTTCCAATGACCAGAAGATCTATTGCTCTCTCCAACTGGAGTGAAAGGAAACCATGGATAATTATGGCCACATTTGACCTGCTTAAAATTTTTGCTGACTATGGAACCTTCCCTTTCAAGGGACACTTTGCCCAGCCAAGACAATCTGAATCCCAAGGCATATACCCAAGGAGGTATCTTGTTTCCACTTCATTTGATTCAGTCCAACCCCAAATTCGGGAACTCTTTAACAGAATTGCCTTCTCCTTTGCTATTTTAGAACAAGGAATAAGCAAAATTGAATATATCAGTACCACAATCATTAGCACTTGAGGGCCTCACTCATCAGTTTCATAGAAATACAGGTAGTCCTCAACTTATGACCACAATTGAGCCCAAAATTTATGTTGCTAAGTGAGAAATTTGTTAAGTGAGTTTTGCCCCATTTTACAACTTTTTGTCAGCTTTGGAAGCCATATTAACATCGGAAGCTTCCACGCTGCCACCTTCTTGCGCTTGGGAAAGTAGAAGGGGGGGATTTAGTAGAGAGATTGTAGTTCGACATAATAGCATTCTTCTTTTCGGTCAAGGTCAGGGTGTTCCTGCATCTGGAGGAGGAGCGGTTGCAGTGGTGGCTCATGTTGGGACGGATGGTGATTGGACCATGTGATGGACTGATGGGTGCAGGGGTGGATTTGGGGTTTTGATTTATTGAGGGAAAATCCGGAACTCTCAGATTCGGGTTTTCCCAGATCTGCCAATATACCTATTCCAATAAATGGAAAACTTGAGATGATGCTTGTCTTGGAGTTTTTAATTGGAGTTAGGTTGTTCTGGAACGCTGACACCTTTTCACCACATTTGTTAGGTTTTTCAGGGCCATCATAACTTTGAATGGTCACCAAATGAACTTCTTGTAAGTCAAAGGACTACTTGTACCAGATTGTATAGGACAAAACAAACAAACAAACAAACAAACCATGATCTGTGTCCCAAAAAATTGTCACCCAACATCCTATGTTGGACAGTGCAGAATCAGCTTTTGTACAATCTCCCATATTTTAGCATGGAAAGGACGCCTGATTTTCAAGCAGCCTTTTAAAAAAAAACTGTGAGATTTCTACTCCCCACATTCAATTCTCAGTGAAGGTCAACTACCTTGTTGATTAGGCTGAGCCAACTTGAAATGAGTGCTCAGGCTTTGGATAGATAGAGAATGGACACCGATATTTCTCCCACCTTGTTGAGAAGCTTTAACAATGACAGAGTATCTTTATTGACTGTAAATCTCTGCCTTTCAAAACTTCCCAGTTGCTCATCAATAGGATCCAACCAGGGAATAAACACCCAGTTTATGACATTCAGATCTCCTGTTACATCTCCATTTTGGTCAAAGTACAATTTCCGATGGGAAATATTGTAAAATTCATTCTTCTCCAGAAATGGATGGAACTACAATAGAAATCCAGGAATTTTAAAGGCAGAAAATTTAGTTGTTTTTTTTTTTTTTTAAGAATCCCAGGTGGCCTTTTCACTTTTGAAGCTTTCATCTACAGTTGTCAAAGTTACAAATATAGTAAGCTGGGAGAACAAGTGTTACCACTTTCTTCAAAAGTGAAAAGGGCTCAGATAAATTGATCAACCATATATTGGGATAGATAGATAGATAGATAGATAGATAGATAGATAGATAGATAGATCTACATCTATATATAGACAAAATATTGTCCAAATTTGCCAATTAAAGGGAAGATTTTAGAACATATCAGATGTAAATTGAACGAAGAAACAAACAGTGAGATTATTCATAAATGAATAATCCTACCAACATATTTGTATTTTATTTTATTTTTTTTGTCATTCTATTTCTTAAAGGTTTACCAAAATGGTCTGAAAAAAATATCTAAATCGAATTTAAGAGAGAGACTCATGGAAAGTTCTACACTTGGAAGAAGTAAAATGAGATGCCAGAAAAGTAGGATGAGGGATGCCAAACACGGCAAGAATACTTGTGAGAATAAACTCAAAATAGTAGTTGATTGCAAGCTGAATGTGAATCAGCAGTTGATGTGCATGGAAAGAAGGAAATACACCCGTAAAAAAATCTCAGGAAGTGAAGGAAAGAGATCCCTACTCAAATACTAGGTCCTTCAAACTGATGAATGTAAAATTCTACAATACACATAATATCCTAAATACAGGAATTTATTTAAAAATGTATACATTGTTTTACAATGAGCAGTTTTAACATCAATATATGAGTCATAATTCCCACTCTTTGGATCTTTCTTTCTTTCTTTCTTTCTTTCTTTCTTTCTTTCTTTCTTTCTTTCTTTCTTTCTTTCTTTCTTTCTTTCTTTCTTTCTTCTTTCCTTCCTGCCTTTCTTTCTTTCTTTCTCTGTTCTTTTCTCTCTCCCTCCTTTCTTTTTCCTTCCTTCCTTCCTTCCTTCCTTCCTTCCTTCCTTCCTTCCTTCCTTCCTTCCTTCCTTCCTTTATCAGATTTGTTTGCCACATATCACGCCTTGAGGTAATTCTAACCATTATATCTTAAAGCCAATAAAACATATATAATAAATGTTTCTAATCACAATAAAAATTACAATTAAAAGAATGAGGAGGAAGGGAGCAAGATGCACACTAGGAGAGATGGAAACATCTCTTAAGCCATCAACCACTTCCAGTATAACACACCCTCACGAGGACTGCAAACCATCTGGCAGAACCAGGTCCTCAGGCCATTAGGACATGTTGGAAAGGTAGATGCTGATCTCACCTCAGTGGGATGGAGGTGTCAAATCATTGGATTCCTTTTGAAACTTGGCTCTAGACTCATGATTTAATTAGGGCATCTGTTGGAACCTTCACAGCATGTTCCAAAGAGCAGGAGCCATGGGAGAAAATGACCTTTTCCTGGACCCCACCAGCCAAAATTCCAAGACTGATGGGGCCCACAGAATGCCCCTTCTGATGGCATGGGTGAGCTGGGTCAGTCCCATTGGGGTGAGATGCTTCTTCAGACAGCCTGGACCATGCCATGCAGGGCTTTAAAAGTGATAACTAATACCTTGAATTTCCCCCAGAAGCAAACCAGTAGTTAGTACAGCTTGCAGAGTGGTGATGTGACTAGGGATATACTAGGGACATCAAGAATTGCCTACCCTGCTGCCTTCTGCACCAGTTGCAGCGTCCGAATGCTCTTTAAGGGTAGCCCCATGTAGAGTGAATTGCAATACCCCAAACAAGAGATGACTAGGGCTTGAGTGACTGAGCACAGGGACTCTTGATCCAGAAAAGTGTGCAACTGGCACACAACACACAAACTTGTGCAAAGTCAATCATAGCTGTGACTGCCACCTGCTCTATGAATAGGAGTTGAAAATTCAGGAGAACCTCAAAGTTGTAGACCAGATTTTTCAGGGGTAGTGCAACCCCATCTAGAATTAAAGATGTTAAATTTCCAGATCCTGAAGATCTGTGCAGCAGAAGCCATTTGGTTTTGCCAAAGTTCAGCCAAAACATTTTGTCCCCCATCCCCACAATATTATTCCTTGTGTGATTAAGTTAGCCTTTTGTAGCACAAGGAGATTGAGAAGGTTCCTCTACCTCTCCTTAGGAGTTTCATTGATCTTGGTAGGGACTCCATACCTGCCACGGCTGCAGTCTTGGTGTCCTCAAACTCTCTTCACCCTTCTTGCTTCTCCTCCTGGATCTGGAAGAATATGCAGCTTTCAAAGCATAAGCCAAAGTCTTGATAACACTGTGCAAATGGAGATGAAAAGGGATCCACGTCTTCCTCCATTCCTCTTCAGGCTTCAATGGGGCTTTCTGGGTGCATCTTTTCCGACCTTTGACAGAAAAAATGTGCTTTGAAAAAGAACAGTGGAAATACTGCTTTTCCAATTGCACATAGAGTTTGGTTTCAAAAGGATCATTTTTCGGCCTTGTTTTCTCCTGAAAAGCAAAGCTCCAAATACTATGGACATATTTGTAAAGGCTTTCCCATCCCAATACCAACTGTTCGATGCTTTCTACAAGCCAGACTTTCCCTTCAACAGGTCCTGGAACACCTTCAAATGTTAACTGCAAAGTATGGATTCTGTCCCAAACATTAACCGTTTCTATGTAGTTTACAAAGACATTGACTTGTCTCCACTTAGAGACAGCATCCATGAGTGGTGTTGTATGTCCAGTTGCCGAGAATTGTTGTGATATAACAACACAAATTCCATTCCTGACAAGCATAGGAGTAAAAGTCCTCATGAAACTCTCTCCCTCCTCTGTATCTGAAGTAAAGAGCCCAATCAAGGTCCATCTGAAATGGAGGAGCAGTTGGACAATTGCTGGATACTGGATCCCTTTTGGGGGAAGAATCCGATGGAAAAAAGGGAAATCGATTTTATCATTCAGAGCCTCTGAAACAATTCCATCACTGATCTGAAAAAGCAATGAAGAACACTAAGATACAAGATATAAATAAATATAAAATAAAAAACAACTTATGTTAAAAAGAATAAGAATAAAGAATGCAAATCACATTTCTGTTATGCTCCACCAGTTTACCACAATATGAGCCACATATGCACATCTAAACTGAACTTTATTGTCCAAATAAATTCTCTATTTTTAAAAATTCTGACAGGATGTATACACATGTGTGTGTATATACAGTATATGTACTGTATATATGTATACATACATATCTCTCTATCTTCCTACCTCTACCTCTATCTATCTATCTATCTATCTATCTATCTATCTATCTATCTATCATCTATCTACTCTCTCTCTCTCTCTCTCTCTCTCTCTCTCTCTCTCTCTCTCTCTCTCTCTCTCTCTCTCTGTGTGTGTGTGTGTGTGTGTGTGTGTAGTGGATTTATACCTCATCTACCATAGTCCAACTCACTTTGTCAGATACAGAAACAGCCAAACCAACCTGTGGGACTTTGTAGGGACCTATTAATGTTGACATCTGAATGGCAGTTTCCCTCTTAGCTCCATCAACCACAGCCAAAAGGTTTTCTTTTCTTCCACAGCTGTAGTTGGGAACATTGGCTTGTCCAGTAGAGAGCATGTCCAGCAAGGCTTCTGAAGTGGCAAGGGTGTTGACATAGTTGTCATGGATGTTGTAGCCAAGTGTGAGATTTCCCAGAAACTGGGGAGTCTTGTTGACCATTTGAATGGCAAAAATCAGGATTAGCTGTTTAAAATAACTTGTCTTACTGTAAAAAAATATCCATGTTATTACCATCATCACCAACAGAAACAACATTTTTTTTTTCTTCCATTTTGCCTCCACAAGTCTACTGGGTCATAAGCCAATACAGATTGAAAGCCCAAGGCAAATGATAGTCACCCATCAGCAGGCAAATTTTTATGAGCATTGAGAAGATGGGATGGAGATAGTCAAATACACCATTATTTGTAGAAGTTCTAATTTTCATTTGCCCTGTAACTTGTATTCAAAATTCAATCATTAAAGTATAACCTAACAGATGACTCTGTCAAAGACCTAGGAGTACTCATCTCAAATGATCCAAGTGCCAGAGCTCACTGTAACAGCATTGCCAAAAAAGCATTAAGAATTGTTAACCAATCTTGCATAGCCTCTTCTCTGGTAATATTGTACTGCAAACTAGGGCATACAAAACTTTTCCCAGACCAATTCTTGAATACAGCTCATCTGTCCGGAACCTGCACTGCATATCGGACATTAATACAATCAAACGAGTCCAGAGATATTTCACGAGAAGAGTCCTCCACTCCTCTGCTCGCAACAAAATACCTTATGCCACTAGACTTGAAATTTTGGGCTTAGACAATTTAGAACTTCACCGTCTTCGGTCTGACCAAAGTGTAGTACATAAAATCATCTGCTACAATGTCCTACCTGTCAATGAATACTTCAGTTTCAACCAAAACAATACAAGAGCACACAATAGATACAAACTCATGGTAAACAGAAAATATGACTTTAATAACAGAGTTGTCAATGCCTGGAATGCACCACCTGACTCTGTGGTTTCATCCCCAACCCCCCCAAAACTTTAATCTTAGACTATCTACTGTTGACCTCACCCCATTCCTAAGAGGTCTGTAAGGGGTGTGCATAAGGGTACCAGCGTGCCTACCATCCCTGACCTAATGTTCCCTTTTATTCGTCTCCATTTCATGTATTCATAATTATGTTTACACTTGTATCTGTTATCAAATACATGCTTGATGAAATACATACATACATAATACCTAAAATAACCATATAAGCTTAACTATATAAACACCATTGTAAAAAGAAGAGAATGTTCCATTAGTGACTCAGAAAAGCAACTGTGAAAAGAAGTCATTCCTCTAAGGATCAGGCACTGAATATCAATGACTTTAAATATGGAAATGTGTCGGGCAGAGACATCTACAACCCTTTCAATCATAGCTTTAAATCAAACTCAGTATCCAAGTGATGAACATAGCATTAGACAGGAATGCATAAATAATCTAGACTTGTTTCAGGTTTTATTTGCCACATGGTTGGATCTGAGTCAACAGAGGAAAGCAAATAAACTGCAAATGGTGGGAATGCAATTCCATCATGCTGAATAACTTACGAGCGAGTCTCACTAAAAGGAGCTGTGTTGAAAGGCAACGTTCTAGGTGATGATGTTGTTTCGGTGGTGACTATGCCAATGAAATGGTCTCCTGGCATGTAATAGTTCCATGGTTTTTCCCCATCCTGGTTCTCAAAATTAAGTGGGCATTTCCTTCTAAGCTTCACAGAAACTGCCTGAGACACCAGTAGCATCAGGAGCAGAAGATCCATAATTTATAGGACTGAATCAATCCCCTTCCTATTTCTAAACAAGAACAAGAATTAGATGAATTCAAAGCACTCTTGCTTCCCTGATTCTGCAGAGACAAACCAACCTTCACCTGGAAAAGAGAGAAAGGCACATTCAAGAGCACAATCTCTGCCTGTCCCAAAACACAGACTGTGACCTGTGGCATTTATCCTTTTCTGATGCAAGATCCCTTCTTGTTTCAGTCTGATGTTAACATCAAAGGCAGTCACTGTGGCAGAAGAGGTCTCAAAGACCAGGATGGTGATCATTACAGTGAGAAACAACTTCTCCTCTGGGGATCTTGAAGTTCTTCTAAGATTCCAAGTGCAGAGAGTCAACTGGAGAATAGCATGTAAGTGAAAAATCACAAATACACCTCTGAGGGTGTTGTGGTCCTTCCTGTCATAACAGGTCTAGAAAGTGATGCTGGAGGAAAACAGTTCAAGACTGAGGTAATTGACTTCTGGTGTCCTTCATTGTGGTTGTCCCATCCTCAAAGATTACTGAGGACGGTCACTCAGACGGTCACACTATGGAGTTGGGTTACATTCTGTGTTGATGACACAACTCTAATCCTGCCTGTCTTCTGATGCAAAGGAGGCAAACGGTACAGTATCTTTCAAGGTCTTTTTATGATTTTCTTTTCTATAAGATCTCCATTTTTCAATCATAAATTGGAACTGATTTTAAAATTCCTTGTGCCTGAAATGAAATTTTGTTTCCCATCAGTTTTTATCCAATATTGAATAAGAACCAAGTAAGAGGCAGGAAAGTGACAGCCTATGAACCGTATCATTCGGTAGAATGTAGAATAATAGGGTTTGAATGGATTTTGGAGGTCTTCTGGTCCAATCCCTTACCCATAGCAAGAGATCCTATACCCGTGATGGTGAACCTACGACACACGTGCCACAGGTGGCACGCAGCGCCCACTCTGTGGGCATGTGAGCCAACTCCCCAGTTCAGCTCTGCCGTGCATGTATGCGTGCCTCTCACCAGCCAGCTGGTCATAGGATCTCTGCTGCGCATGTGCGGGGGCAGGATGTGTGTGGGGGTCTGCGTGCGTATGCATGAGGGATGGGCCTCGTGCGGGGGGCTGCATGTGCATGCGTGGGGTAGAGTACATGCATGAGGACTGTGTGAGCATTGCATTTTGGGGGTTCGGGTGTGTACATGTGCATTCACGCATGCACGCGCTTTGAGCACTCGATCCGGAAAAGATTAGCCATCACTGTCCTATACCATTCCAGACTTTCTTGATGGGATGGATTGATGTAATCAGAGAAAGAACAACGGAACTGGAACTGAATGATAGATTTGGAAGGGATGCCAGAGGTCCTCCAGTCTAACACCCTCCTAAGCAGGAGACCCTATACCAATGATGGCGAACCTTTTTGTTGTCGCGGGCCGAAAATGCGCCCGTGCACCCGCACCCATAATGCAATGCACACGTGACATCCCCCTGTGTGCCCTGCCCCTCCGCACATGTATATGTGACCCCCCATGCTTCCCCAAACCTTGTGCATGTATGTGCAACCCTCCACACACCGTTTTGGGCCTAGTAAGACTCCCTGCAGCCTCCTGGGACCAAAAATGGGCCGTGGGGGGCACCCCACCCCCACCCCATCCCCCACTCCCCTCCTGCCCCTGGGCATGCTCATGTGTCCCTGTGCATGCACACACGACCCCCCATTCCCCTGCACATGAGCACGAGACTGCCTTCTGCTACCAATAGCCTCTCACCGACCAGTACGCTCCCATAGAGAGGGGCTCCTCAGGGTGCCGTCGGCCAAACAGTGTCGACTGGCGGCCCCCAGGGGGAGAGCCTTCTCTGCGGGGGCACCTACCATCTGGAACGAGCTCCCCCCAGAGATACAGAGGATTCCGGACCTGCGCACGTTTTGCCGTGCTCTCAAAACTTTTCTATTTCAGCAAGCTGGCCTGGCCTAACTCCCCTCTTTTAAATTTTTTAAATTTTCTAATTCGTGTTTTTATAAATTGGGTGTTTTAATCTGTGTTTTGGCCAAAATATTTAATAATTTTAAGGGATTTTTAATATTTGTATTATTTGTATTTTATCTTGGCTGTTCACCGCCCTGAGTCCTTCAGGAGTAGGGCGGTATAGAAATTTGATTAAATAAATAAAATAAATAAAATAAATGTCCCCTTATTGCGCCCCACCCTTCACACATGCACAGCAGAGACCCGAAAATCAGCTGGCTGATGGGAGGCAGGCACGCATGTGTGGTGGAACTGAACTGAAGCAATGGCTTGCTTGCCCACAGAGAGGGCTCTGCGTGCCACCTGTGGCACATGGGACATAGGTTCACCATCACAGCTTATACCATTTCAGACAAATGGCTGTCCAATCTATTCTTAAAAACCTCCAGTGAAAACCCTCCATGAAGCACCCACAACTTTGGGAGGCACGCCGTTCCACTGGTTCATTGTTCTCACTGTCAAGAAGTTTCTCCTTAATGAATCATCTGCAAAAATCAAGCAAGTTCTGAGAGCACAAAGGAGCCCTAGTTCCTTCTTATTTCTAGGTAGCTTCTCTCCTTGATTAGTTTCCATCCATTACTTCTTGTCCTGCCTTCAGCTGCTTTAGAGAATAAGTTGAATTTGTTTTTTCTTGCCTAAATGTAGAACATTACTTTTCTCACCATTGAATTTCATTTTATTAAGATAGGACCCAGTTTTCAAGTTTGTCGAGATCCTTCTGCATCTTGAACCAATCTTCTGGAGTGTTGGTTGTTTCTGCCAGCTTGATGTCATCAGCATATTTGATGAATTCCACCCCCCATGCCCTCATCTAAATAATTGATGAATATGTTGTGCTGGTTTTAAGACAGAGTCTTGGGGTACCCACTGCATACTTCCTTTCATGTAAATGCACGTCTGTTAAGGACCTTTTGAGTATGGTTGGTCAGCCAGTTATGAATCCATCTGGTGGTGATGCTGTCGAACCCACATATTTCTTTCTTATCAAGTAGTAGATTGTGGTCTACTTTATCAAATGCCTTACTGAAGTCCAAGTAAATTATATCAACAGCATTTCTCTGGTCCACTATTTTTGTCACTTTGTCAAATAATGCAATAAGATTTGTTTGGCATGATCTGTTTTTGACAAATCCACTTCTAGTTATGACTTTGTTTTCCTCTTTGTTTTCCTCTAGATGGTTGCAGATTCATTGCTTATCTTTTCCAGAATCTTCCCAGGTATTGATATCAGGCTGATAGGTCTATAGTTTTCTGGATCCATTTCCCTCCCTTTTTTGAAGATGAGAACTACATCAACCTCTTTCCAGTCATTTGATAGTTCCCCAGTACTCCAGGATCTTTGAAAGATATTTCAGTGGTTCTGAGATCACATCAGTTCTTTCAAAGGTTTATTTAGTTGGAAAATTTATATTGTTGCCTACTTGCTCACAGGAGACTCAAAGAAATAAAAATAATATAAAAGAAATAAAAATAATAAAAATACAAATTAATTCAACTATCAACATAATAATTTTAAATTGGGGTATTTTAAATTTTTGGGGTTTTAAATTGACCAAATCTATTTAATTATTTTAATTTTTAATCATTGTTGTGTTTTGTGTTTTTAAATTGGCTGTACACCGCCCTGAGTCCTTCAGGAGAAGGGCGGTAGAGAAATAAAATAATAATAATAATAATAATAATAATAATAATAATAATAATAATAATAATAATAATAATAATAATAATAATAATAAATATCCCCCTACCATTCCAGTGGTAATACATGCTCGTACCAGCCATTTAACGAGCTCCATCCCCCTATTGGTTAGAAAAAAGATATAAATAAGCTTTAATAGAGATAGATAAAATATGTTATAACTAGAATATTAGACGAGTGGGAATATTTTGTAATGGACTTGGTGAGAATGAAGATAGAAGAGACAATAGAAAAGAAGTTTTTGGAGTTAACTGTCAGGTTTTGATATCATCTTCAAATAAAATAAATTGTATTTCCAAACAGATAGTCTTTGAAGAAATCTTTCATTTTATTAAGCATGACAATCTGGCCCCGATTGTGGTATAGTCAGCTCTGGCTTACTGACCCCAAACCCTCCCTTTCCATTCCCCAAATCTCTGCGTCTCATTGGCTTTCTTCCAAATCACTCTCCCCATATCTACTACCTAAGCTCCCAGGAATGCCCCCCACTCCCTCTCATCTCCTAGGGGATATTATCTTCAAGGAAAATAAGTAGGTGAAGTGTCAAGCGTCCTCTTGCCAGCTGGCCCCTCTTCTCTTTCTTACGTCAGCACTAGAGTAAATGCAGGTTGAAGTGCTGACATCAACACCAAGATGTCACATGGAAGAAATGAATGATGTACTAAATGTGTATTGAATACATGGTTAAATAAATAAATAAATAAATAAATAAATAAATAAATAAATAAATAATGAAACCCAGCTCTACTTCCACCCCCTACTTTGGAGAAGAATGCATAGTGACAAAGAGACTATGTTCAAACAGACTTAGATTAATGTTTTCATCCCACCTTGAATTCTTTCTCCCATCTTCCCTGGTCGCATGACAATTTTAATTATGAATTCATTTGTTTTATGAATTCATTTGTTTTACTGTTTGACCTTTATTGTGGATTTTAATTGGACTGGTTTTACACTCTTCATATTTTCATTTCCTTTATCTTAATTATCAAACAGATAGTCTAGTGGCTAAGTTGCTGGCCTAGAAACTAGCAGACTGTGAGTTCCAAAACTGCCTTAGGCATGAAAACTGGCTGGATGAGTTTGAGCTGCCAATTCTTTCAGCCCAAAATGAGAAAGAGGAAAGATGTAAAAATATGTTCACCACCCTGCATTACTTATAAACTAATAAAGAGCATAAAAATCTAATAAATAAACAAAAAAATTGTCATTATTATTGATTTTAAATAACCTTATTGTCTAACAGAAAGGAAGCACACAAATCCAATAACTGCAATAAATAATAAAATGTTATCAGTCTAAGAAACAGTTTCGCTATCAGTTCCCAACTTTTATCATTAAATGTTCCTTAGTGTTTAGATCTGGTCTCAGGATGATAATGTAGCACTTGGGAAAGAAGATGCAGCACAGCAGTCCAGCCCCGGAGGCCAAAATGGAGAAAACCTGCACAGCCACCATGTATTTCCCTTTGGTGCTCAGGTAGGTTGGCACAAAGGAGACCCAGACGCTGCAGAAGACCAGCATGCTGAAGGTGATCAGCTTGGCTTCATTGAATGCCCCAGGTAAGTTCCTGGCTAGAAAAGCTACTGTGAAGCAAATGGCAGCAAGGAAACCCAACCCGAGGATGGCATAAAACATGGTGACAGAGCCTTCATTGCATTGAAGGATGATCTCTCCAGGCTGGGAGTGCAGGTCAGAGTCAGGGAATGGGGGAGCAACTGCTAGCCACAGGGCACAGATGAACATTTGAACACCAGAACAAAAAAGGATGATGGAGTTAGCCAAGCTCTTCCCCAACCATCTTCTCATCCTATTCCCTTGTTTTGAGGCTAGAAAGGCCAGCACAACTGTGATTGTCTTGGCTAACACAGAAGACACGGCTACTGAAAAGACAATGCTAAACACTGTTTGTCGGAGAAGGCAGGTGGCTCTCCTGGATTGTCCAATGAAAAGAAAGGAAGACAAGAAGCAGAGCAGGAGGGAGACCAGGAGGATGTAGGAGAGGTCCCGATTGTTGGCTTTGACAATGGGAGTTTCTAGATATTTAAGAAATATGATTAAAACAAAGCCTGTGATTAGGAACAATAATAGAGCAAAGGAGACCAGGATGATGCCCAGATGCTCTTTATAAGAAAGGAAGGTTATTCTTTTGGGGATACATTGGACTTGATTCTGAGTTGGATATTGATCATCTGGGCACTTTGTGCATTTTTCAGTATCTGAAAAAACAAAATGTAATATTTCTTTTAAAATCTCTCATCCCACATTTTTTTTTTAAAGTCTTCTTTGGATAACATTTGATACTGAGAAGCAGGAGCGTTATAGTAAATGGTAAATATATATGAACACTTGTCTGGCTATCTCCTAAAACCTAAATGCCTGATGGAATCCATGATGGTGGTTATGCTGAATGTGGGACTGATGAAGTAAGCTATCAGAAATATTTGTGTTTTATCTCTTAATCCATAAGAAGGACTGTTAGAGCACTGGAGAGGAAATAGGTAGGTTTTATCCACAATCATGGTAAATTTAGCTTATACCTATACTTTTGCGCTGACATCTTCTCAATAGAATTAATGATGAGTCATTTGTTTGCTTGTTTTTTTTTTTCTTGGAACCCAACCACTGTCTCTCTCCACAGTCCTCCAACTAAGATCATTTGGCTTATGTAGCTCTATTTGTCAACCCTGAATCTGACCTGACCGAAACCATTTTGAAGCTTCAGTGTTGCCTCGCTGAAGCTGAGAGATAGGTAGGGGTGGAATTGAGATAGTTGGGGTGTTGTAGCCAAAACAAAATACTGTCTCCTGGAAACCAAGGACCTTCTTACAGGTGGCCAGAGAGAGGGAAGTTACTAGGCAACTGGACGGCACCTTGATTGGATCATGTAACTGATTATTTGGGAAAGGGGAAAAACTTTTACTTTTAATTAGGTGAAAACCACAGGAACCTCCAGAGTTGGTTGTCACCAGAACTGTGCCAATATGATCTATCCAATAAAACTATTCTTTGAGGAATCTACCTGTCTCGGAGTTTTGCTTGCTATGGATCAGTGGTGGGTTGCCCCCAGTTCGCACCGGTTCTATAGAACCGGTAGTAAAACCGGCGGGAGGCTCCACCCACCGACCCCGACGTCATCAAAATGCTTCTGCACACACGTAGAAGAGTGCACATGCGAGCAAAGCAAGCCCCACTGCAAATTGGTAGTAAAGGTAAGTAGAACCCACCCCTGCTATGGATGTATTACTTGGAACCCTGACATTATTATCTTAATAAAGATTAAGATTGATTAATTGACATATTAATCTTTTGGACTATAAGTTAAGGTTGATTTGGGTGATCAAAAGCCATTGGCTTGAAGACATTTATTTATTTTATTTGTTTAGTTTGTCAAACATTTACGAGAACAGATATAAGTATAAACATGGATATGAACACAGGAAATAAGTACAAATAAATGGGAACAGTAAGACAGGGAAAGTAGGCACGCTGATGCGCTTATGCACACCCCCTTACAGATCTCTTAGGAATGCTGTGAGGCCCACAGTAGACAGTTTAAGGTTAAAGTTATGGGGGTTTGAGGAAGTAATGATGGAGTCAGGTACAGCATTCCAGGTATTGACCACTATTGCTGAAGTTGTATTTTCTGCAATTGAGTTTGATTTCAAATATTCCTAAGAAAACTTCAAGACTTCAGATATTCCTAAGAAAACATATAAAGACACTTGCAAAGCGACAAGAGAGATTTTTGTGGTAGAAGTAACCTTTCCCAATCCACCATGTCCTCCTAACATGCGCTCTTTTAACATGCACATTGATCAAAATGCTTTGGATGAATCCAATACCTTTTGTTATGGTATCACCCACCTTCTTGCAGTGAGATGGTCCCCTCTGGACAAGGAACACAGTCAAAGCAGCAAACTGGCTTTCCTTCCTGAACCCGTTTGAAAAATCCAGGAGGACAGTTGTCTGTATATTTGGACTGAGGAAGAGACTAACCAGAAAACAACAAAAAAAAAAAATGTGTTAGGACTAATCTATGGAAAATGGATGTAGACCTGAACATTAGGCAAATAATCTATGGGCTTCACTTACATAAATAAGTAATCGCTAATTTTAGTTCAAACAATTGCAGGGTATGCAACTACTAGCAGATTCTTCATTTAGTTATTGCCCTTTGCTCCTGGTGTATAACATTGCAATAAAGAACTTTTCTACTGAATATTTTTTTGAAACTTTCTTTAACAGTAACAGAGTTGGAAAGGACCTTGGAGGTCATCTAGTCCAACTCCCTGCTCATGCAGAAGACCTGTACTAGGGATTCGAACTGCCAAACTGCCGACCTTCCTGATCAACAAGCTCAGTGTCCCAAGCCATCTAAGACAACTGATAGGGATCTAGTCCCTACATTCAGTGAAGGTCATCCACATTGGTGACTACTTTTAATCCATATGAACTGTTATTTATTTATTTATATTTCATATAAATAATATATAAATAATATATAAATAATCTCCCTCGGCTCTTAAGACTTTAAGAAATAAAGGGAGGAAGCCCATATTTAACCCGCCTTGTTGAGCAACTTTAGTTGTGAAACGGCATCTTGGTTGATGACAAATCTCTGTCTTTCCAAAGTGCCCAGTTGCTGTTTGACGGGATCCTCCAAAGGGAGAACCACCCAGCTGATAATACTTAGATCTGCTGCTACATCTCTGTTTTGGTCCTAGTAGAGTTTCCGTTGGGAAAGATTGCAAAGCTCATCATTCTTCAGAAATGGGTGGAACTAGAATGGAAACATAGTGCAATTTTAAAGCAGAACCTTGGTTTTTATTTTTATTTTTTTTATCCCACATGGTCTTTTCATATTTGAACCTTTCTTCTAGTGTGCTTTAACTTGCAGATATCCTTAAATGGAAGTTACCGCCTTAGATGGGTGTTACCACTATCTTTAAAAATGAAAAACAAAGGTTCAGTAAAATTTGTCAACAAGACATAGGAGCCTTGGTGGTGCAGCGGACTAAAGTGCTGTTAAGTAGCAGTTTGTTGCCAGCTGCCTGCAATTACTGCGAGTTCAAATCTCACCAGGCTCAAGGTTGACTCAGCCTTCCATCCTTCCGAGGTAGGTAAAATGAGGACCCAGACTGTGGGGGCAATAAACTGACTTTGTATAAAAAAGAACACCGCTTAGGGGGGCCCGAAAGTCCTACTAAGCAGGTATATACAAAAGTATGACGGCTATTGCTTAACACATTGTAAGCCGCCCTGAGTTTCCGGAGAAGGGCAGTGTTGTGTAGTGGGGGAAGTTAAGGACTGAGGCGACATGCGAGACCGTGATTATAACTCTTTATTAAACAACACGTCTTAACAACCAAACGTAGCAAACAAGCAACTACAGCCTGACAGCTCTTTTATATGTGGCTGTCAGGAGCCTTAACCAATCAGGGAGCACGGAACTCCCATGCTCCAGCCGGTTGCTAACTAACCAATCAGGAACAGGCATTTCAGTTGCTAGGGAAACATGCTGACATAACAGGCGGCATATAAATCAAACCAATAAACAAATTAGTTATAGGGAATAGTCTACAGCCGTGATGGCGAATCTATGGCATGTATGCCACAGGTGGCACATAGAGCCCTTTCTGTGGGCATGTGAGTTGTTGCCTCAGCTCAGCTCCACCATGCAGGTGTGCGTACCTCCCCTTGGCCAGCTGGTTTTTGTTCTCTTCCGTGCATGCCCTGGGGCAGGGTGCATGTGGGAGACATGAGTGCATGGGCAGGGGGCGAGGGTGATTTATGCATGAGCAGGAGAGGCTTGCACATGTGTGGCAGGGGGCATATATGAGATCACACACGCATGCGTGGGAGCAAGGGGAGTACAGGGGTCACACACACATATGTGGGGTGGGGGGCACGTGGGGGGTGCACACGCTCATGCACGGGGGGAGCACACAGGAGGTCATGCACACATTGCATTATTTTGTCAGCATGCAATGACAAAAAGGTTAGCCATCACTGGTCTAGAGCAATTAACAAAAAACTGAATAAAAAAAGAAAGAAATTATTCATAACATCATTAGAAGCAACAGTTTGAGCTCTCATTGAAAAAAAAAAGGTATTTCCAGATGGAAGTAAAATTTCACTTCAGGGGCAACTGAAGTGAAACAACTGAAGAAGCTTCTTGGATGAGAAGTGAAATGTTTTCTAGAAAAAAAAAAACACAAGAAAATTCAGTTGTCTTTTGAAAAGCACCTGTGGGACAACCAAGATCTGGAAGATTGAGAATCTCCCTACACTTCCGGGACAAACCATTTTAAAACCAGTTGCGATTTAGGATTTATATGTGGAGATCTAATAGAATAGAAAAATCACAAACAGGCTCAGCACTTCAGATCAGGAGGATTTAAGGTTACTAATTGCTTTCTTGTATATTAAAAGACAGGCAGCACTAGAGTTAACTGTCATCAACCCAGAGGGACACCAAACTCCATAACTCTGAGTGACCTTCCCCAGCAGTCTCTGGAGAAAAGATACCACATTGAAAGATAGCAAAAGTCAATTAACTGGGTGCTGAACTACCTAATTCTCACGTCACTGTCTGGATATGTCTGGATAGGAAGAATCACAACTACTACAGAATAGTATCCCCCAGGGGTATTTCTATGATTTTTCACTAACATGCTTTCCTCCTCTTGATACACAAAGATGTTTGTGATCCCTAGAGAAGTTACTTCACACTGTAATTATGACCATCCAGCTCTTTGAGACTATCTCTTGCTACTTCTCCAGTGACTGCCTTTGATGTTAAACCAACATGAAAGAGATGGTGCATCAGAAAAGAATAAATGCCTCTGGTCATGCTCCCTGTGGCACATGTTTTGGGACAGGCAGGGTCTGTGCTGTTGAATATGACTTTCTCTGTTTTCCATGGGAAGCTCCATTGATCTATCTCTGAATCGGAAGGGCCACTGGCATTTCCATCTAGTGAGGATTCTTTGAATACTTTCTACTCTCCTTGTTATACTTGTTTAGAAATAGGAAGCAGGTTGATTTAGCCCTCTGAATTATGAACTTCCTACTTCTCCTTCTGATGCTGATGCTGTGCCAGCCAGTCTCTGGGAAGCTTGGAATGAAGTGCCCACTGAGTTTGGAGCACCTGGATGGAAAACAACCATGGAGCTATTACAAGCCAGGAGACCATCTCATCAGTGTAGTTGTCACCGCAACAACAATATCATATATAATATTGCCTTTCAATGTGGCTCCTTCTAGTCAGTTTCACATGTAAGTAATTGAGTGTGATGGAGTTGCATTCCCTCCATTTGCAGTTCTAACACTCTCTTCTTTCCTTCCTATTTCACTTAGTCCTACATTTCAGGACATATCTAATTCCTTGAATTGTTGTGACTTCCTTGGCTTCTCTCTTTTGTACAAGAGACTAAAATACAAATGTGAGGGAAAAATACTTGAAAGAAATGTAGAATATATACTTCTTCCAATTCAATCCTGAGTTATCGCTTGAATACTGATTTTAGTTTAAAGTAGTGACTGAAAAGGTCATAGGTTGCTATTAGAATTTTTTTTTTCTGGGTGACTAATGAAACGGCATCTTCCTATTATGATGGCTCTACTCTAATGATTGAATGATTTTGACTCCTAGTTAGTACTGTTCCCAAGCCTGGGGTGCTGAATATGCCAAAGGTTCAATATCCTGGCTATATTGATAACTAGCCAAATATCCTGCTCTTGAGTATGTTGAATTGAGATGTTTGTAGTGTTTTTACTGTTTTTTTTATTTTAAAATGTTTTTAATATAATAATTATATTTTAAATAAATTTAAATAATATATTAAATTTATTTAAATAAAGTAATATATTTCCTGTATTGTAAACTTCCCAGAGTCATTGACTGAGATGGTGGTTATGGAAAATGAATGAATGAATGATGGTATATTTGTGATTGTTAACCCTGATGGAGGTTTATTTCCATCCCATCTTCCATTCATAAAAATGAAATGGTGATGGGTGACTATCATTTGCCTTTGGTTGTGGATCAGTATGGACTTAAGAATCAGAAGACTTGTGGAGACAAGGAGGATTAAATTGAAAAATTATTTTGTTGTTGTTGATGATGAGGATGATAATGATGATAACATGAATACTTCTTACATTAGCATACCTTATGATACACTAAGAATACCACGCTACATTTTTAATATTCAAGTGGTCAACAAGAATGCCTGGCTCTTGAGAAATCTCACTCTTGGTTATAATATCCATGACAACTACGTGAGTACACTTGGGACATCAGATGCCTTGCTGGATATGCTTTCTACAGGAGAAGCCAATGTTCCCAACTACAGCTGTGGAAGGAAGGACAACCTTTTAGTTCTTCTTGATGGATCTAGAAAGGATATCTCCATCCAAATGTCAACATTAGGAAGCATCTACAAAATCCCTCAGGTTTGTATATTCGTTTTTCTATAGGTAAAGTGAGAGGCATTGTGGTGGGTGAATGGTAGATCTGAACCTATCTTCCCTTTGGAAGTGAAGAGATGCTTTTCACAATGGCCACTATATGTGTCATTGTTATACACTGCCAATATTATTACCATACTCCCAAGATGGGCTGTGTAAGACTGTATTGGAGTTGGAGTTGAAGTTTGGGACTTTAAATGTATCACTACTGAAACAAACCCAGTCACATCACCTCAAGTAACTTGTGGATGGATAAAAGTTCTACAGCTGTTAACCACAAAGCTGACTTGAGAATTCATACCAGAATAACAGAGTTGGAAGGAACCTCTTGTATTCTAACCTCCTGCTCAAACAGGAGACCCTATTCCATTTCAGACAAATAGTTGTCCAGTCTCTTCTTAAGAACCTGCAGTGATGTAGCATTACCATTTGTTCTATGTCTAAAATCTGGATGTATAATTATTGGAGTTGCGTTAAAGCTATAGAAACTGATAGACTTCCAAAATTCTGATTTTTGAACAGAAAAAAAAAAAATCAAGTGAAGAGTCTTGGACTTTACAACTTGACAAATTATATTAGGAGCTGCGGTCTCTTGTATAACTGGAGAAAAAGCTAAAAAAATTGCTGCACAAAGAATCCAAGATATAAAGGCAGAAAAAATATAGCTATCCTCAGTAATACTGGTTATTTGAAATATATTAGACACTACAAACATACTTTCAAAATTTCAAGTATATCAACAGAGAAATACAAAAACATCTTAGGCAGTATTTAATCAAGCAACTTTTGAGCACTGGACACAATGATTAAATATGGAATATTTAATCAAGACCCTTATAATGAACAAACTTGCACTTGCAGAGGTCCAGAGACAGATGACTTAACATATCTATTATTTTAATGTCAATTGTATAAGAAAAGGAGAGATCAGTATCTTGAACCACATTTAGATGAATGAGCTTTTGGGATGCTTGTGTTAAAATGACATATTTTCTGTATGGTCAAATTCAAAAATGATTTTAATATGGCTTTTTATTTGAACAAACATTTATTTTATTTTATTTTTTGCTTTAATTTATATGCCGCCTTTCTCCAGAGACTCAGGGCAGCTTACAATGCATTAAGCAATAGCCTTCATACTTTTATATATTTATACAAAGTCAGCTTATTGCCCCCACAATCTGGGTCCTCATTTCACCTACCTTTGAAAGGATGGAAGGCTGAGTCAACCTTGAGCCTGGTGAGATTTGAACTTTCAGTAATTGCAAGCAGCAGATGTTAATCTGTTAATAACAGTGCTTTAGTCCACTGTACTACAGGCTCTTAAATTGAGGGTTGCATGTACAGGTCTGATTGTGATCAATAGTAGGGGTGATATAGAAATGTGATTTGCATTCTTTGTTCTTATTCTTTTAAAATTTATTCATTTTATTTTGGACTATTGTTGTATACAGAATTGTAATATTATGTATTTTTATCCTGTATCCTGATTTTGCTTAACAATTAATCAACAATAAACTAAATATGTTTATGAGAACAAATTGGATCTCTTTAAAGGCTAATATTTTTGAACTGATCTGACTTCAAATATAACACAATGTTCTTCATTGCTTTTTTAGATCAGTTTTCAATTATTTTCAGAGTCACAGAATGATAAAAGTCAATTGCCTTATTACCACCAGCTTTTCCCTAAAAAGGGGATCCTCTATCCAGCCTTTGTCCAATTGCTTCTGCATTTCAGATGGACCTTAATTGGTCTCTTTGCTTCAGACACAGAAAATGGAGAGAATTTCATGAGGACTTTCACTCCTATGCTTGTCAGGAATGGAATTTGTGTTGTTATATCACAACAATTCTCAACAACTGGACGTATAGCTCCCCTAAGGGATGCCCTCTCTAAGTGGAGACAAGTTAATGTCTTTGTTCACTTCATAGAATATGTTCCCCTTACAGACAGAATTCTTCCTTTCCATTTAACACTTGAAGGCTTGCCAGGACCTGTTGAAGGGAAAGTCTGGATCACCACATACGTCATAATAAATCCAATTAAAAATTACAGACTTCTCAAACATGTGCATAGTATCTGGACCTTTTATTTCAAGGGAAAAGAAAGGCAAACAAAGGATGCATTTGAACCCAATTTCTTTGTGGAGTCACCATTTGCAGATCAGACATTTCACTGTTCTTTTTCAACAAATGTATTTTCTGCCAAGGGCCGGAGAAGATGCACTGAGAAAGCACCACTGGAGACCCAAGAGAAAAGAAACAAGAACAAAATCCAAAATATCCACCATTTTTTCGGTATTATTAAGACTCTGGCCCTGGCCTTGAATGCTGCATATTCCTCCAGATCCAGGAGGAAGAGGACAGAAGGCAAAGAGGTGCTATGGACTCCAAGGCTGCAGCCGTGGCAGGTAGGGGGTCCCTACAAGGATCCATCCAGTTTATTTCAAAGGAGAATGAGGGGAAGTAGGGGTGGGCTTCTGGGAGTTCGCAGGGGTTCAGGAGAAAATGTAGCTAAGATTCTCTGTAGTTCTGAGAACCCCCAAATCCCACCCCTGGCTGGCCCCACCCACCTCGCCCCTCCCAGGAGTCTCCGTGCGGCCTGTTTTGGATGCAGGTAAGTGCAGGGTGCCTGCTAAGGCTTGGGGAAGGTGAAAAACAGGCCTGCCAGAAGATTGGGAAAGCCAGAAATGGGCCCATTTCTGGCATCCTGAGGGTCTTCGCAGCCTGAGGAGGCCATTTTCACCCTCCAAGAGGCTCAAGAAAAGCCTTTGGAGCCTGGGGAGGGCAAGAACACCCCCCCCCCACACTGTGGTACAGGGGCTGACTAGGCCATGCCCACCATGGCCACACCCACCCAGCAACCGAGCAGAGAACCTCTTGCTAAAATTTTTGAAGACTACCTCTGAGGGGAAGCATCTCAACCTACTTGTGCTACAAGAGGATAACAAGTTTAGCAAATCTAATCGCTCAGGCGATAATATTCACAAGAGTGGGAAATATCCCAGATTTAGTAAAAATTTCTATTTTTTTAATTTAAAAAAAGGATATATGAACTTTTAAATAAATTCCTGTATCTATGGGTTTGTGATTAAGATTGCAGAATTTGCCTCTATGAATATGAATGTGACTCTGACACCAAGTAGCCCAACCCCCTTCTCTGCAGGAATCCCAGTTCAAGTTTTTCTGATTGATGGCTGCTTGGTCTTTGCAGAAAGATAATCAGGGGAGACTGAAATTCTCTGGTTGACTTGCTCAACTTGAAAACTGCTCCTCCTTTTAGGATGCTTTCCCTCTGATTCAGCCAGAATCTCTGCTCTTGTGACTGAGTTCATTTTTCCATGTCCCACATTTTGGAATAACAGAAATAGATCTTAAGTTTCTGCATCACATCTTATGGTTATTGGAAGATTGCTGTATCCCCCTTTCTCCAATGAAGAGATTGTATTAGTTAAGAAAAAATGTTCCCTGACATCCCCTGATTGTCAACTCATAAAGCATTCCAGGTCTGCTTTCTGGTTGCCATAAGCAGGAGGGAGAAGAACCGACGGAGCTGCTCGGCTGCCTCGACTAAAAGCACATTCCACACATGCCTTTCTCCAGATTGTATCCCAGGTTACTGGAGCCAGCAGGAGGGGTGTGCTTTCTACAGCGCGCGAACGTATTCTGTTGGAGAATGTGATTTATGACAAACCCAGGGAGGAGGAGAGGGGGAACCAGGGTCACAGGGGGACGTAAATTATGTGGAGGCAGAGCTGACTCCATATGGGTAATTGCCAAGATGTTGCTCCTAATAAATAACTGGATTTCTTTTGAAACTTGGCTTGAGGCTAATGATTTAATTAGGGCATCTTTTGGAAACTTCACACTGATTTTCAGCTCCCATTGACCAACATGACTCTTGTTGTCTTGCCTAGAGGCTAAAATCAATTATTTTGATCTCTTCTTTGTCTTTGTTGCCTTTCCCTAAACTTGAGTCAGTTTTTATGCAATGTCTTTTTTTTAATTGATTAAATGATTTAAAAGATTAAATGTATTTTTAGAATTTTTTAACATTTTTTAAAAAAATCTTTATATTTTTTTAAATATGTTGATAATTTTTGTGCAATGTTTTTTTATTGTTAAATGGTTTTTTTTAGAATTTTTAATGTTTTAAAAAAGTCTTTACATTTTTTGAATATTTTGACAACTTTTGAAATTTTAATTTTTATATGAACTAGTTGTGAAAAGAAACATAGTTGTGGAAAAAGAGACTGGGGGTATTGTGATTTTCAAAATATGTCATATATATATATATATATCCTCAAGCAGTCACATTCATGACAAACCATTTTATACCAAATTTATATTTGTATAAATGGAGGAGAACTTGTGGCTCAGAGGCTAATACAACTGCCTAATATGCAGGCAGCCCAAGTTTGAATTCGAGTAAGGGTATGGCTAGCTGATGAGAGCTAAATAGCTTGAAATATATCTATACTAGTCTCCCTTTATTTCTTTATCAGCAAAATATAAATTTGCTATTTATGGTATAAAATGGTTTGTCATGAATGCGACTGCTTGAGGGCTCCTGGATTGGAGCTGAAAGGCAAAAGGGATGCAGTACACTCCCTTCCACATGCTGGCGTAGACCAGGTGTCTCGATAGGAAAACACACACACACACACACACACACATATAACACCTTAAAGCCACAGGACATGATATTGACTTTAAAAAGACCAGAACTATCGCCAAAACTGAACACTTTAACAACAGAATAATCAGAGAAGCCATCGAGATAGAAAAACGCCCACACAGCATGAACAAACGAGACGATACCTCCCACCTACCAGCCATTTGGAAACCCGCCCTTATTGACAAACGAGTCCCTAACACGACGAATGACACCAGACCCACACTCATGAGAGCCACACAGGATGTCACCACCACACATCCACGCAGAAAGCAGACTCAAACCCACACTGATAATGAGCCACGACCAAGGACCAGAAGCCAGACCGCAGCTGCATCATTAGCCACTTTAAACCCCTCCAATCCATACATGAAGCAGACTGACACCCACCATGAAGAGCTCGCACGGCCACAAACACGAAGCCAAACAACAACAATGCAGCTCACCAGCTCAAATCCCCCTGCAACTCAGACTAAGCTGAGCACAACCAAGCCCCCACCCAAACAGAACATACCCCCAGCCAATCAGAGCACAACCAACCCCCCATCCAATCAGAGCACAGCCAAGCCCCTAACCAATCAGAACACACCTCCACCCAATCAGAACACAGCCAAGCTCCCACCCAATCAGCTCACACCCCCACTAGCAGTTAAAAGGAAGAGACAGCTGCGATCTCACATTGCTCCTGGAAGCACGAAGCCGAGAACACCAGCCTGAAGATGACGAATGAGACTTCGTCGAAATGTTGCCAAGACACTTCCAATTTTACGTGGGAGAAGACCCGAATAACCAAAGACCTACATACAAACACCCGCGAAAACCTGAGAAAACATATATTCTTACTTCTACGTAGGATTTATGTGTGTTTTTCCTCTAGCCAGGTTTTTCCTACATAACCAAGGCTTTTCTGCAGCCCTAGCTCAGTGGAATCACATCCACTCGATTCTGGGCTTTTTTCTTTCTGGCAGCCAGCAAGTTCTTGCTGCCAGGTGAGAGACTTATATAGATCTATTTCTGGCTCGTTAGCCATCATCAGTAAGCCACACCCACATCTCATGTATCCTCCCTGTAAAGGTACAATATCTTTTTTTTTTTTAAAAAAAAATATAAGTACAAACTAAACAAAACAGTGAAACATACAAAACATAAAAACATATAAACACCAATTTCAGTACATGTCCAGTTTATCGCAACTGTAACATACATTTCTCTTTGTATTTTAACTCTTCCTTATTTGGTCATTCCCTTTTATCTATCTACTATAGATCTTTATTGACCTATATCTATTTTTTGTTTCCATCATACTATGTTTGGTCATTTTATTTACTTCCTATTGCTTTATCTCTTTCCTATCTTTCAACCAACTATACCACTTTTCCCATATCAGGTAATAGTCATGTTCTTCCCTGCATCACATATGATAATAGGTGCCTTTTTGGTGGTTGCATTTCCAACAAGTTGATGGCGTGCCGGGGAACATTCTTGCCAGTCTGGCTGGTGGCAAGTGCCACCTATAAAACATTTTATAGAGATTTTATTTATAGGGTACAGACATTATCAATTTATAATTTATTTTCCATAGTTTTTCCCATTTGTCTAATTGAATACTATAACCAAATTTTTTTGCCCAAATTATCATATTTTCTTTCACTACCTCTTCTTCTAATTTATATCCTCGTAAGTAATTGTAAATGTTTTTAATCAATTTGTCCTGTGTCCCTTGCAGGATTTTATCTAATTCGGTTTGAATTAGATAAATTTTGGAATTTAATAATAATAATTAATAATAATTTATTAAATTTGTATACCGCCCTACTCCCGAAGGACTCAGGGCGGTGAACAGCCATGAAATAAAACATATAAATACAAAATTTAAAATAGATTAAAACGAAATTAAATAATTTGGCTGAACAGATTAAAACCCCAATAATTTAAAACCAAATTTAAAATTTCCATTTAAAAAGGGGAAAAAACTTAGGTCAGGCCGGCTTGGTGAAATAGAAAGGTCTTAAGCGCGCGACGGAAGGTATGCAGATTTGGGATCCTCCGTATCTCCGGGGGGAGCTCGTTCCAGATCATAGGTGCCCCCACAGAGAAGGCTCTCCCCCTGGGGGCCGCCAGTCGACATTGTTTGGCCGACGGCACCCGGAGGAGCCCCTCTCTATGGGAGCGTACTGGTCGGTGGGAGGCTATTGGTGGTAGCAGGCGGTCCCGTAAATAACCAGGTCCTAAGCCATGGAGTGCTCTAAAGGTTCATTCATTTAGATGAATTAGATGAATTTTTGGAATTCAAATTGAGCCGAATCTTTATTATACCTTGATTTTATTTGTGCATATGGCCACCAGTCAATGTCTATACCCTGTAAAGGTACAATATCTATTTTCTTACTTCTTCATAGAATTTATGTGTGTTTTTCATCTAGCCAGGTTTTTCCTACGTAACCAAGGTTTTTTCTGCAGCCCTAGCTGTTTTCTTTATTTGTTTGTTTGTTTGTCAAGCATGTACAAGATAGCAGGTATAGGTATAAATAAAAACAAAGGAAGTAAGTATAGATAAATGGGGACAGTAAGACAGGGACGGTAGGCATGCTGGCATGCTTATGCACACCCCCTTTACGGACATGTCACTCATAGAAGAAAACAATAACCAAGAAAAGTATCCTTACTGTCTAGTATAACCCAGCCCAGGCCTGTTGGAGCTGAACAACATATTTCATATCCTTCCCTTGGAAGAAAGCATGCAGACACCTGGAGAAGGGACATCATCAAGTTTCCTCTGACTGGAAGAAAAGTATGCCAGACTTTCCCAATTAAAGAAGAATGTATTTAGAAAATGATTGGCTCATCTTATTTGATGGGCTTTAAACTAAAACTGAGGGGGAGGGTGGCCAATCTTTAGGACGTAATCCAAAGCAAAAACCCCACAACAACCAATTGAACAGGGAGATAGTGAGTGATGGAAAGGAAGGAAAATTCTGATATAAAACAGAGGTGTAGGAAGCAATCCCAGGATCATCCGTAAAGGACGCAGATGCTTATACACAAATGCTCATAGTTTGAGGAACAAACAGGGTGAACTTGAAGTATTAGTACATGAAGGAGCTCTGGTGGCTCAGCAGACTAATTAACATCCACTTACATCTGCTGCCTGCAATTACTGCAAGTTCAAATCTCACCACTCAAGGTTGACTCAGCCTTCCATCCTTTCTAAGGTAGGTAAATTGAGGACCCAGATTATGGGGGCAATAAGCTGACTTTGTATAAATATATAAAAGTATGAAGGCTATTGCTTAACGCATTGTAAGCCGCCCTGAGTCTCCGGAGAAGGGCGGCATATAAATCATTTTTTTTTTTTTTAAAAAAAAGGTAGATATGATATAGTCACCATTACTGAAACTTGGTGGAATAAAATTCATGACTGGAATGTACTGATGGAAGGATACCAACTATTCAAAAGAAACAGACTTAGCAAAAGAGGAGACTGAGTTTCATTTTCCATCTGGTCTACCTGGAAGAAGATTAGCCTGGTAACTTTCTTCTTGATAAATCCAGATAAGCTTCCTGTAGATTTCAAATAGTTTATGTATAATCTCTTGATTTATTTGTTTCTCAACTTGTCTATGATTTGCTTTAGAACGGGGGAGGGGGAAAAACTCATGACCCACGGTCCAGATGCATCATGCGCTGGCCACGCCACCCCCATTTTAGTGAAGAGGAAAAAGTTGTGATACGTCATGTGACGACAACGTGATGATGCGAGTTTGACACCCCTGTTGTTAAATGTTCTATTTAATAGACAAATTTTGTCCATTTTATTCTGTGAATACATATGTTGTCAATATACAACTGACAGATTATGATGAACCTTTGTCTTTTATTGTTGAACATAGTGGTAAAACCTGCTCTCCCAACTAAGAATATTTGTAAGTTAGATAACTGTAGAAGAAAGATTCAAAAAAGAACAGAAATATGGGATAAGTAACCAAGTCTATTGCTTTTAAAATTCCTGCATTTCCATTCTAGTTTCATCCCTTTCTGGAGAGGAATGAATATTGGAATATTTCCAGGATGAAACTGTATTTTGACCAAAATGGAGATTTAGCAGCTGATCTGGTCATCACAAGCTCGGTGTTTTTTCCCAAGGAGGAACTAATCCCAAAGGAACTGGGGATTTTTGAAAGACAAAGACTTATCATAAACTCAGCTACTCTGTCCCAGCTAAAGTTCCTCAACAAGGTGGGAGAAACATCGGTCTCTTTTCTCTATTTTACAAAGCCCATTTCAATTGTGGTAAGCCATTGCACCATGGCTTAGGGTTGAAACATAAAAGCCACACGAAAAAAGAAAGCGAGGTGCTGAGGTACTAGGGATTGTGGTGCTGATAGCCTCAAGTTTGCTTGTTCTCAAACAGCAAAGAAAAAGGTAATTTTGTTGACCCAGGTCAAAATTCAGATTTGGATTAAATCTGATGAAAGAGAATCAAAGACTGAATCAAAGTCCTTTTGGTCACAGTGGGAAATAGGATTTGAAATCAGGATTTATCTTATCCTGGTTCAGGCAGTGTTCCCTGAAAGGGCACATCAAGATGTTTTTAAGCAACCCAGAATTGGCCAGAATTATCCATTCCAATCTCTCACCCCACTGGGATAGTGCAATAGGTGTTGTGCTCCTAGGAAGGAGGTCCATGTTTTCAGTTCATGAGGAATCATAATGATTGGTCTGATGTGAAGAACTGAAACATTGCTTTGACTCAAAGAAAAGCTCTTCCTAATATCTCAAGTAATGAGATACAGTTTGAAAGGAAATGCCACTTAGATTTGGCCTTTGACTTATAACAGGATATTTCATATCAAAACCTCTAGAATGCAATTGTTTATCTTGATTGTTAGCTGCCTCAAGTCTCTCTGGAAAAAAAAAGGAGGATCCAAATTAAACTATTAATAAATGTAGGTCTGTCTTTCCATACCAGTTGGCAATTGTATTTATTTATTTATTTTTAACAGAGAATGCTTTTTCTTGGACCTATTTCTAATTGGACTTATTTCTCAATTGGGCCTTAGAAATATTTCCTGTCTCATGCTCATGTCCCATGTGCTACAGCAAAAGATGGCTGATTTATCCTGTTTGAGGGACACATTCTCATGACTTCATCTCCTTATCTCACTGTAGTTTTAAGACTGAGCTTTTAGTCTTATTTCAAGTGCATGGAAGACATTCAAAAATTAACAAAGAAATATACAAAAAAACAAAGATCTCCTTTAAAATGGACAGTCCTAATTTGTAAGGAATGTTTTGTTTGTATCTTAACTGGGAGTTGGTTTTGGATTACTATGAAAGGGGAGTGGAATTTTCAGTATTTGTCTTTCAACAGTTTAGAAATAGTTACAGATTAACTATTTATCTAAATGAAGCCCAGAGGCTACCTGGCTAATGTTTATGTCCACCTCCATTTTCTATACATGGTGAGTCCTAATATGTTTTCTTTGGCACTTTTTAATTTTATGCTTAGTCTCTGCCTCAGTCCAAATGTGTGGAAAATTGTCATCCTGGATTTGTCAAGCGGTCTCGAGAAGGAGAGCCAGTTTGCTGCCACGACTGCATTCCTTGTCCGGAAAGGGCCATCTCTACTCAGGAAGGTGGGTGACATCAAAGAAAAGATTAGTCCCTGTGAAAGTGGGTTCATTCAGAGCAGAGGTGTCAAACTGGCAGTCCATGGACCAGATGTGTCACACGCAGGCCATGCCCACCCCAGCTCTGCGAAGGGAAAAAAACCTCATGATATGCCCCCTGGCAGCAACATAACATGGCGAGCTTGACACCGGACCAATTTTTGCCACCACACTACAAAAAAGATGTTGAGACTTTGGAAAACGTTCAGAGGAGAGCAACTAAGATGATCAAAGGCCTGGAGACTAAAACATATGAAAAACAGTTGCAGGATTTGGGTTTGGCTAGTCTAGAGAAAAGAGGAACTAGGGATGACATGATAGCAGTCTTTCAGTACTTGAGGGGCTGCTACAAAGAAGAGAGGGTCAAGCTATTCTCCAAAGCACCTGAGGGCAGGACAAGAAACAATGGATAGAAATAAATCAAAGAGAGAAGCAACCTGGAATTAAGGAGGCACTTTCTAACAGTGACAACATTTAACTAGTGGAACAACTTGCCTTCGGAAATCATGGGTGCTTCATTACTGGAGGTTTTTAAGAAGAACTTAATATTAACTAACTTTTATAACTTTATTGTCACTTTAAATGTACACTAATCGGCATACATTAAAAGGAAATTTTGTTGCATACAGTTTTCAAAGGGTCACAACCTCCAATATACAGGTACATAAACCTGATCAAACAAACACAAAATTATGGATATATCCACATATATGACACAGAGAAACAACACAGTGTAGCTCGGATGTATAGCAATAGCACTTAGCACTTAGACTTATATACCACTTCATAGTGCTTTACAGCCCTCTCTACGGTTTACAGAGTCTGCATCTTGCCCCCAACAATCTGGGTCCTCATTTTACCCACCTCGGAAGGATGGAAGGCTGAGACAACCTTGAGCCTGGTGAGATTCAAACTGCCAAATTGCAGTCAGCAGTCAGTCAGCACAAGTAGCCTGCAGTACTACACTCTAACCATTGCACCATCTCAGCTCTTATACATGTACATGGTGAGAAAAACATGTACATGGTGAGAAGATTGGACAGCCACTTGTCTGAAATGGTATATGGTCTCCTGTTTGAGCAAATGGATGGACTAGAAAATCTCCAAGGTCCCTTCCAGCTTTATTTTATTCATTCATTCTAAACATACTATTGCTCCCAGTAGCCTTTCCAGATTATTTGCAGGACTCGTTTCCTCGGTCAGCCAATTCGACTTCATAAGATAGATATACTATGTGTCTGGAATATAAAGAAATGTCATTTTACAGGAATTACAAAATTTGTGTAGAAAGATTAACTGATTCATTATTCACCTATAATAACAGGTTGCTATGGAAGTTCACAGAAAATCATTCAAGTCCTAGAATTTTCCCCAATTTCATAGACCTTAGCTGTATATTTTTCAAGCAAATGTGATACTTACTACCTTCCTTCTGTGGAGATGTTAACCCTTAACCACAAACGTACTATTTCAGCTACGCTATTAAAGACATGAGGTCATAATGACCTCCGTAGCAAAAAGACATTAGATGTTTTCATGGTTGGATCTAAAAATTGATGTATAGAGCAGTAAAGCAAAAAAATGTATTGATTTCTATCAAATCCACATCGCGCAGGTCACTTTTTGTTTCTCCATCCTTGAACTTCAATCTTTCTTCTCTAATTTTTACATTGGTCCACTGAATGATGGCGCTAATAATTTCTTTAGAAAATAATAATTTCCAAATCTCTAGGGGAGTAGGTGAATTTCCGTGATTTCTAGCTGCTGGCCGTAGTCCAAGTAATTGCACAACAATATTGTGACTAGCAGTTCTGGATCTATTGCTTCCAAAAGGTGCAGAAGACCATTTGAATTATTTCTTGCCATATAAATTATTGCATGATGGAGATTGTACCTGTACATCAATTTCATTGGGAGCTTCATCATTGCTGATGTCAGAATTAATGGTGGCGGTGGGTTCCTCATCATCCATTATAAAATTTTCATCACAATCTGATTCAACTTCACTCAGATCACTCTTTGCTTCTCCATACTATTTTAGAACAGTTTCTTCGAACTTTGGATCACCAAATCGCACTCTTTTTTTATGGAAAACATGGCCCCAACATTATTAAAAAAAAATGTTAACAATGATCTGCGGTCAAAATGACCGAAACTCAAATTTAAGTGCCTCTACAGAAAACACCAAATAACTGACACAAGCCCAATGCTGCATACACTCTTATTGGTGGGAAAACAAAAGCTAGTCACAACTGGAATGGTCCATTTCTAAAAAATAGGGGTATTCCGAACATTTTGGAAAACTGTTGCAGTCACTATGACCGTGTGTCTATGGTTATGGGTTAAGAAGTGCATTTTGGAAAATGCTCCTGGTATGAGTTATTATCCCAATGATGCATATCTTGAAATATAAAAGGACACAATATTAAGGAAATATTGTTTTTTGTTTTTCCCAGATACAGAAAAATGCACCAAATGTCCAGATGATAAATATCCAAATGAGGAGCGAGTCCAATGTATCCCCAAAGTGATAATTTTTCTGTCTTATCAGGATCAACTGGGCATCATCCTGGTTTCTTTTGCCCTTCTCTTGTTCCTAAGTACAGTTTTTGTGTTAATCATATTAATTAAATACAGAGAAACTCCCATTGTCAAAGCCAACAACCGGGACCTCTCTTACATCCTCCTGATCTCCCTCCAGCTTTGCTTCTTGTCTTCTTTTCTCTTCATTGGTCAACCAAGGAAACCCACCTGCCTTCTCCGACAAACAGTGTTCAGCATCATCTTCTCAGTTGCCATTTCTTCTCTCTTGGCTAAAACGATCACAGTGGTGCTGGCTTTCCTGGCCACAAAACCAGGCAGCCAAGTGAAGAGGTGGTTGGGGAAGAGCTTGGCCAACTCCATCATCCTTTCTTGTTCTGCTGTCCAAATTATCATCTGCTTCATCTGGCTGGGAGTTTTTCCTCCATTCCCTGACTCTGACCTCCATTCCCAGCCAGGAGCGATCATCCTGAAATGCAATGAAGGCTATGTTGTCATGTTCTACATCACCCTCAGCTATATGGGCTTCTTAGCTGTCATCTGTTTTACTGTGGCTTTCCTGGCCAGAAATCTTCCTGGGGCCTTCAATGAAACCAAACTGATCACCTTCAGCATGCTGGTCTTCTGCAGCGTCTGGATGAGTTTTATCCCCACCTATCTGAGTACCAAAGGGAAATACATGGTGGCTGTGCAGGTTTTCTCCATCCTGGCCTCCAATGCTGGACTGCTAGGCTGCATCTTCATCCCCAAGTGCTACATTATCATTCTGAGGTCAGACCTGAATACAAAAGAGCATCTTACAACCAGAAGAAATGTAGAAATGTGAAACATAGGAATTTCTACTCTGAACATGGTCTTATAGGTCAATCTATAAAATGGTCCAAGCTGTCCTCCATGCATGATCTGGGTCAAGGAGTTTGCTTGAAATAATTAAAATGCATCTGAAAGATACCTTCCCCTCTCTCTGTCCAGTAGAATCCTAAGATGTCCACTGAGCTGTTCTGAATAGTTCAGGCAGCATTTGTATCACACGCCCATAGCCTACCTGAGGCTTTCAGTGCCACATTCAGGTATTTGAACAATGGATTTGAAGTGGATTGAGTGGCAGGAAACAAAAATAACAAATAATAAAAAAGAACATTGCTTAAGATGTCACGAAATCATAACAAGGAATACCAATATAATAAGAGCAATATTTTATTTTTTGTCTCCAGTCCCTAGCTATGGAATCAATTATTCTCACTATTTTTTTTGTTGTGCAATTAAGCCTTCATGAAACATGCAAGCAGCTTTGAGTAATCTACATAAAAACTCCCTATGTTTTCTTAATAATTAATCTTAGGTTCACATGGAGGGAAGTATGCAGTGGAGTACCCCAAGGCTCTGTTTTAGGTCTAATACTCTTCAACATCTTCATCAATGATTTGGATGAGGGGATAGATGGGGAACTCATCAAATTTGCAGATGACACCAAACTGGCAGGAATAGCCAACACTCCAGAAGATAGGCTTAAGATACAGAAGGATCTTGAGAGAACTGAACATTGGGCGCTATCTAACAAAATGAAATTCAGTGGTGAAAAAAGTAAGGTTGTACGATTAGGCAACAAAAACCAAATGCACAGGTACAGCATATGTGGTACCTTGCTCAATAGTAATAACTGTGGAAAGGATTTTGGAATCCTAGTGGACAACCATTTAATATGAACCAGCAGTGTGCAGCAGCTGCCAAAAAAGCCAACACAGTTCTAGGCTCCATAAACAGAGGGATAGAATCAAGATCACATGAAGTGTTAATACCACTTTATAATGCCTTGCTAAGGCCACACTTGGGATACTGCATCCAGATTTGGCTGCCATGATGTAAAAAAGATGTGGAGGTGGAAAATGGGCCTCCCAGAGGCTTGTGGAGCATGAAAATGGGCCTATTTCCTTCCCCCAGAGAGCCTTGGAAGCTCGGGGAGGTTGAAAACGGGCTTTCTACAGCCCATTTTTGCTCCCAGGGGGCTGCAGGGAGGCCTAGCTAGCCAGTAAGGCTGGGGCATCCAATTGACCTATTCACTGCCTCCCAGCTGACCAGTGTGGTCAGTCTAGTGCTGCCTCCCAGCCTCCCAGGTGATCAGCTGGGTTTTCTTTCGTTGCCTTGCACAGGAGAATGGAGATGGAAATCAGGTTAGTGTGGGGGAGAGGGAATGGGGATTTTGCAGTAACCTTCCCCAGGAATGGGGAGGGAATGGGGATTTTGCAGTAACCTTCCCCAGGAGTGGGGTAGGAATGAGGATTTTAGAGTATCCTTCCCCCAGGAGTGAGGAGGGAATGGGGATTTTGTAGCATCCTTCCCCCAGGAGTGGGGGAGGGAAGGGATTTTGCAGTATTCTTTCCCTGGAGTAGGGTGGGAATGGGAAATTTGCAGTATCCTTCCCGCAGGAGTGGGGTGGGAATGGGGATTTTGCAGTATCCTTCCCCTGCCATACCCACCAAGCCATGCCCACTAAGCCACACCCACAGAACTGGTAGTAAAAAAAATTGAATCCCACCACTGCCCGGAACCCTTTCAATAACTACATTTAAACAAAACCAATATTCAAGGATGAATGTAGGACTTGAAAGAGGAGGAGGAGGAGGAGATCCTCTGGACTTCTGTGTTCCCCTTTCTCATGTTCTTTTAAAGTTTCTTCTGCCCCATCTTTGTATTTTAATCTCATACTAGATAAGGCAAAAGAGTATAAATCAAAATGATTTATGAACTTACACATTTCCTTCAATTTTGGAACCTGTGGAGTAGGAAAAAAGGAAGAAGAGTATTAGAAAGGCAAACGGATTGACTACTGTAATGCTCTCTACATGGGGCTGCCCTTGAGGACCACTTGGAGGCTTCAGCTGGTGCAAAATGCAGCTGCGCGGGTTGTGATGGGAGAATCCCGATACTCCTATGTTACACCCCTCCTGCGCAGTTTGCATTGGCTACCGGTTGCCCTCCGGGTGAGATTCAAGGTGCTGATGTTGACCTATAAAGCCCTATATGGCTTAGGACCAGGATATTTGGCGGACCAGCTACAGCCAGCAACAACATCCCATCGCACCCATAGAGAGGGCCTACTCAGGGTGCCGTCGGCTAGACAGTGGCAGCTGGCGGCCCCCAGGGGTAGAGGCTTCTCGGTTGGGGTGCCCACCCTCTGGAATCAACTCCCCTTGGAGCTCCTACTAGCGCCTAACCTTCGCACCTTCCGCCGGGAATTAAAAACTTGGCTTTTCAAATCCCTTGACCTGGTCTGATGACGGGGTTTTAAGGGTTTTAATGGGTTAATTTTAAATTTTTTAGATTTTAGTCTTTATTTTTATTGTGGCTTGTGTTTTATTGTTGTGAGCCGCCCTGAGTCCATTGTGAGATAGGTTGGCATATAAGCCGAATAAAATAAAAAATAAATAAATAAAATAAATGGAGGGAATGCAAGTCCATCACACTGAATGACTAGCAGAGAAGAAATATAAGGAGACCCATTGAATTGAAGTAACGACTGAAGTGAAGGTTTTCTTGCAGTGACAACCACACTAATAAGATGGTCTCCTAACTGATAGTAGCTCAATGGACTTCCTTTTTCCTGCAGCTTCAATGTTGTGGGGCATTTGGCTCTGAGCTTTTCACAGTTTCTCTGGGTCAGCACAAGCAGCAGCATCAGAAGCATAAGCAGGAGGTCCATTTCTCTGGACCATTAGCCAGTTCTCTATTTCTAAACAACAAGAAGAGTTAAAAGAATTAAAGTACTGTCACAAGATTGAAATGCCAGTTGGTTTCTTGATTTTGACAGAGACAAACCAAGCTTCCCCATGAAAGGAGAGAAATTACATAGCACAGCTCCTTCCTGTCCTAAATCTTGTGCAAAACAAGAATGACTAATAGCAACTAAGATGATAAAAGACCTGGAGACTAAAATATATGAAGGATTGCAGGATTTGGGCTGGGCTAGTCTAGAGAAAAGAAGAATTAGGAGGGAGATGATAGCAGTATTCCAATATTTGAAGGGCTGCCACAAAGAAGAGGGGGTCAAATTATTCTCCAAAGCACCAGAGGGCAGGACAAGAAACAATGGATGAAACCTAATCAAAGAGAGAAGCAACCTAGAACCAAGGAGAAACTTCCTAACAGTGAGGACAATTAACCAGTGGAACAGCCTGCCTTCAAAAGTTGTGGGTGTTTCATCACTGGATGTTTTTAAGAAGAGACTGGACAGTCACTTGTCTGAAATGGTTTGGGGTCTCCTGCTTGAGCAGGGGGCTGGTCCAGATGACCTCCAAGGTCCCTTCCAGCTCTATGCTGATTCTAATACTGCAGAACACTGCCCCTAGACCCATGATGGCAAACCTATGGCATGTGTGCCACAGGTGGCACACGGAGCCATATCTGTGGGCATGTGAGCGTTGCCCTAGCTCAACTCCAGAGCGCATTCACATGCTGGCCAGCTGATTTTTGGGCCTTCTGGGCCCACCGGAAGTCGGGAAATGGCCTGTTTCTCACCTCCAGAGGGCCTCCGGCGGGTGGGGAAGGCTGTTTTTGCCCTCCCCAGGCTCCTAGAAAGCCTCTGGAACCTGGGGAGGCTGGAAAATGGCCCACTGTGCCATCACATACCAAAAGTGGAGGGAGCACAGGGGGTCGCACGCGCATGCAAAGGGGGCGGGGCACATTGAATTATGGGTGTGGGCACATGCGTGCACAAACACACACCCCCATGCTCCCCCCGCTTTTGGCACTCGATGGCAAAAAGGTTAGTCATCACTGCCCTAGACTGTTCTTGTGATTTTTCACTCTCATGCTGTTTACCAGCTGTTCATGAAGCCTTGGAAGAACTTTAGGATCCCCAGAGAATTTGCTTGTCACATTAATTATCACCATCCCAGTCTTTGTCACCTCTTCTGCTACTTCTCCAATGGCTGCCTTTGATGTAAACATCTGATGGAAACAAGGAAGGGATCTTGCCTCAGAAAAGGATAATTGCCTTTAGTCCTGTTGGGTGTTTTGCCCCAAATTTAGGGCAGGCAATGATTATGATGCTGAATGTATTTTTCCTTTCCCATGTCAGGCTTGGTTTGTCTGAATCAGGGAAGCCACTGGCATTTCCATCTTGTGACTCGAATTCTTCTAACTTGTCTTGCTGTTTGGAAACAGAGCAGTGCTGATTCAGCTTAAGGAGAAATGAACCTACTTCTGCTTATGATGGTGCTGCTTGTGCTGGCCAGCAGAAACTCTGGGAAGCTCAGACTCAAATGCCCCCCGATTTTGAAGCAACAGAACAAACGGATTCCAGGAAATTATTGCAGTCCAGGAGACCATCTTATTAGTGTATTTCTCACAGCAACATTAACTTCACGTCAGCCATTACTGTTCAATGGTGCTCCTTATATTTCTTCTCCACGGTAGGTCATTCAGTGCAATGGAATTGCACTCCCTTCCTCACATTTCTAACAGTCGTCTTCCTTTTTTTCTTTTCCCACTTATTCCTATGTTGCAAGACACATATAACCTCTTGGATTATTTTGATTTATAAGGTTTCTTCTTTTGATTTAGCTTGTGCTGGAGACTCACATGCAAGGATGGAGCACAAGAGCCCCTAAAGGACCCTGAGAAAGAGAGAGTCAAAAGTCAAGAGGACCTTGTCCTGCTCTTCAACTCCTGAATTCATACTTTGAATACTGATTTTTAGTTCATGTAGTTATTGAAAAGAGAGGCGGTGACTCAGTGGCTAAGACACTGAGCTTGTCGATCGAAAGGTCGGCAGTTCAGCGGTTCGAATCCCTAGTGCCACGTAATGGGGTGAGCTCCCGTTACTTGTCCCTGCTTCTGCCAACCTAGCAGTTCGAAAGCATATAAAAAATGCAAGTAGAAATATAGGGAACACCTTTGGTGGGAAGGTAACAGGGTTCCGTGCATCTTTGGCGTTTAGTCATGCCGGCCATATGACCACGGAGACATCTTCGGACAGCGCTGGCTCTTCAGCTTTGAAACAGAGATGAGCACCATCCCCTAGATTTGGGAACGACTAGCACATATGTGCGAGGGGAACCTTTACCTTTACTAGTTTTTGAAAGGGTTGTAGCTGCCACTGCTCATATTAAATCTCTGCTCCTTATAGAAATAAAGGATAAATTGTTTTTAGAATTGCTATACTTGTCCTCTAATTAATCCATATTGTTGCCTTTATGATGATTCTTTTTTAATGATTGAATGGTTTGTGAATCCTGGTTATTAGACAAATGAAAATCAGCACTAATAAAAACCAGATAGAGGATTATCACCCATCCCATCTTCTCAACACAAATGTTGGTTATTATTTGCCTTTTGTTTTTGATCAGTATTGACATAGTAGGCTTGTGGAAACCAAGATGAATAAATGGGGAAAAAAATGTTGCTTTTGATAATGATGAAAATAACTTGATTATTTTTTTTTTTTACAGCAAGTTACTTTTTGATCTGGTAAGAACCCTACAATTCATTTTCGCCATTCAAGTGGTCAACAAGGATCCCCAGCTCCTGAAAAACCTCACACTTGGATACAACATCTATGACAACTATTTGAGTACCCTTCACACTTCAAATGCCTTACTGGACACACTCTCTTCTGGAGAAGCCAATGTTCCCAACTACAACTGTGGAAGGAAGGAGAACCTTTTGGTTCTTCTTGATGCAGCTGACAGTGACATTTCCATCCAGATGTCAACCTTAGCAGGCACCTACAAAGTCCCACAGGTTTGTGTGTGTGTTTCTCTATTTGATAAAGTGATTGGGGTGGTAGTGGGTGAATGATAGATCCAACTATATTGTCACTATGGAATTCAAGAGCTACTTTGTACAATGTTTGTTTTTAAGACATGGTTAGCTAAATTCTTAAAATCTATTTCATTCCAATTCTTGAAAATGACTTGGGTCTTGTTAAAAAAAGGGTATATGCTCTAATAGTCCTTTTGTATGCCTCCAAGAATCAACTAGTGTTAAATTGTCCATGCTCAGCTATTCTCCAAAGCACCTGAGGGCAGGACAAGAAGCAATGGGTGGAAACTAATCAAGAAGAGAAGCAACGTAGAACTAAGGAGAAATTTCCTGACAGTTAGAACAGTTAATTGGTGGAAATTGTGAACGCTCCAACACTGGAAGTTTTTAAGAAAATGTTGGATAACCATTAGTCTGAAGTGGTGTAGGGTTTCCAGCTTAAGCAGGGGGTTGGACTAGAAGAATAAAATAAAATAGAATAGAATAACAGAGTTGGAATGGACTTTGGAGGTCTTCTAGTCCAACCCCCTGCTCAGGAAGGAAACCCTAACCACTTCAGACAAATGTTATCCAACATCTTAAAAATTTCCAGTGTTGGAGCATTCACAACTTCTCCAGGCAAGTTGTTCCACTTATTAATTGTACTAACTGTCAGGAAATTTCTCCTTAGTTCTAAATTGTTTCTCTCCTTGATTAGTTTCCACCCATTGCTTCTTGTTCTGCCCTCAAGTGCTTTGAAGAATAGTTTGACTCCCTCTTCTTTGTGGCAAGCCCTAAGATATTGGAACACTGCTATCATGTCTCCCCTAATCCTTCTCTTCAATAAATTAGACATACCCAGTTCCTGCAACTGTTCTTCATATATTTTAGCCACCAGTCCCCTCATCATCTTTGTTGCTCTTCTCTGCACTCTTTCTGGAGTCTCAACATCTTTTTTACATCGTGGCAACCAAAACTGAATGCAATATTGCAAGTGTGGCCTTATCAAGGCATTATAAAGTGGTATTAACACTTCACGTGATCTTGATTCTATCCCTCTGTTTATGCAGCCCAGAACTGTGTTGGCTTTTTTGGCAGCTGCTGCACACTGCTGGCTCATATCTAAATGGTTGTCCACTAGGACTCCAAGATCCCTCTCACAGTTACTACTATTGAGCAAGGTACCACATATATGGTACCTGTGCATTTTGTTTTTCTTCCCTAAATATAGAACCTTGCTTTTTTCACTATTGAATTTCATTTTGTTAGATAGCGCCCAATGTTCTGTCAAGATCCTTCTGTATCTTGAGCCTATCTTCTGGAGTGTTGGCTATTCCTGCCAGCTTGGTGTCATCTGCAAATTTTATGAGTTCCCCATCTATCCCCTCATCCAAGTCATTGATGAAGATGTTGAAGAGCACAGGGTCTAAAACAGAGCCCTGGGGTACTCCACTGCATACTTCCCTCCACCTAGATGCAGTTCCATTGAGGACTACACCTTGAATGCAGTTGGTCAGCCAGTTACGAATCCATCTGGTGGTGATGCTGTCTAACCCACATTTTTCTACTTTATCTAGTAGTAGGTTATGGTCTACTTTATCAAATGCTTTACTGAAGTCCAAGTAAAGACCTCCAAGGTCCCTTCCAACTCTGTTATTATATTAAATTATAACTCAAAAAGACTGGTAGTAGTTTACTTTAAGAAGCTTGTATCTCATTGCATGGTGTTCTATTGAGAATTGGAGAGACTTGTCCATTCCAATCTCCAAGTAAGCACTAAGTTTGATAGGTGAGATGTGTTCTCTGAGACATATTTTCTTTTAAATCACTTTGTGTTCCATTGGTATGTAGATTTGAACTGCTAATGTTTTCATACCATTCAAGTCCACTTCTATTGTTACAAAACTCATATTCATTTGATATTATTATGTTAGGTTTAAATTGAGGTTCTACATATACAACTATCATATCCATTTACCCTTTTTGGTCCTGCTGAGATAATTTCCCCCCCCCCCACTTATCTTTTATTAACCAACCATTATCTAACTTCTATTTTTGATATTTGTTTCAACTATTGTAGGTAAATTATATCCACATTTAATTTCCTCCAATAATGAAAGAACTTCTGCCATTTGAAGGGGCAGTAATAAACAATAACAACAAACAAACAATAACAAACTATTCTAATACGTTGATGAAAACCAAGTTGAATGTATTGTAAGCTAGCATTTTCTACTTCTTAGCCCAAATATAACATAGCATTCTTCACTGCTTTTTCAGATCGGTTATGCTACTGCTTCACAGGCTCTGAGTGATAAAAGTCAATTCCCCTTTTTCTACCGGTTGGCCCCCAAAGAGGGGATCCACTACCCAGCAATTGTCCAGCTGCTCCTCCATTTCAAATGGACCTTAATTGGGCTATTTCTTTCAGACACAGAAGAGGGAGAGAATTCCATGATGGGCTTGACTCCTATACTTGCCAGCAATGGGATCTGTGCTGTTATATCACTACGATTCACAGTGAAAACACCTATTGAACCAATCAAGGCTGCCATCTCTAAGTGGAGACAAGTCAATGTTTTTGTTTTCTTTACAAAATTTTCTAGCATCTATAATGGATTTTATCCTTTCCACTTAGCACTTAAAGGTTTGCCGGGACCCATTGACGGGAAAGTCTGGATCGTCTCAACATTTTTGGAACTGAAAATAATAAGACAACAATATTACAAATATGTCCATAGTATTTGGTTCTTTGTTTATCAGAGGAAAAAAAGGATAAAAGAATTCGATCTTCTACTGGAACGTAAAATGTTACGTCATTATTTCCATTGTTCGTTTTCACACCACCCCTTTTCTGTCAAAGGCCGGAGAAGATGCTCCCTGAAAGCACCACTGGAGACTGAAGAGACCCAAGAGAAAGGAAACAGATGCCAGATCGGTCAGGACCATCATTTTTATAGTATCGTTAAGACACTGGCATATTCCTTGAATATTGCCTATTCCTCCAGATTCAGGAGGAGAATGAAGAAGGGTACAGAGAGTTTAGAGACTGCAAGGTTGCAACCATGGCAGGTATGAGATATCAACAAGTATCCATCAAACTTAGTTCCTTCTGAGGGGAGGGGGAATCATCTCAAAATCTTTCTGCTACAAAAGGACAACAGGTTTGGCCAATCTAATCTCTATATTCCATTTTCCAACTAAGATTGTCTTAGTTGGAAAAGGTGCTCCCAGATTCCTTATTTTCAACTCCTGTAGACCAAAATGACTCTTTTCCTTGTTTGTTTATGGCCATTGGTTTGCCATCACGGCACTAGGGGATTTCTAGAAGTCTGACACTCCAACAAATTAGCCATCAATAGACACATAGACATTAACCATATCTATAGACCAGGAGTGTCAAACTCACATTGTCATGGCAGTGTCACATGATGTATCCGGACATTTTTTCCCCTTCGCTAAATCAGGCGTGGGAGTGACCAGCATGTGATGCATCTGGCTTGTGGACCAGGAGTTTGACAGCCCTGCTATGGACTATGCAAAAGGGGCAATCAACAAGCCAAAAAGGGAACAAAAAGACCCAAGCACTTCTCCACCAGCAATCAGTACCCAGATCAACATAGTTTTATTCCAAGATTAACATCAGACCAGGGGTGAAATCTAGCAGGTTCTGACAGGTTCTGGAGAAGCAGAAAATCTGAATAGTTCGGAAAACCGGCAAATACCAACTCTGGCTGGTCCCAGAGTGGGGAGGGAATGGGAATTTTGCAATATCCTTCCCTCAGGAGTGGGGCGGAAATGGAGATTTTGCAGTATCCTTCCCCTGCCACGTCCACCAAGCCATGCCCACCAAGCCATGCCCACAGAACCAGTAGTAAAAAAATTTGAATTTCACCATTGCACCAGACTAACAATCAAGTAAATAATACCACAATCAAGAAACTGCCAAACCAACCAACAGCAAACAGCCTAACTAAAGAATCTCTAAGAGCACCCCCACCAACATTGACAGGGCAAGACACTAGAACAGGGGTATCAAACTCGCATCATCATGGCGGCGTCACATGATGTATCAGGACTTTCCCCCCCTTCACTAAACCAGGTGGGGGCGGGGCCAGTATGTGACACATCTGGCCCACGGGCTGCGAGTTTGACACCCCTGCACTAGAATATAAATTGAGAGTAAATCCCACTCCTTACTAGCCCTGATGAGGTTATCTAGTTTGGGTAATGAAATGCCTGGAAAAAAAAAAAAGCAAACCCAGAGAGTACCAAGGACCCCTCATTTCTGACCTGCTGTAGAATGTTTCCTGTAATTGAGAAATTTAATAGATTATTCATTTTGTCAACATACGATTGAGAAATTTTGCTGAAGCTTTCTTTTCCATTTTTGAAAATAGCGGTAACACTTGTTCTCCCAGCTAAGTATGTCTGCAACCAGACAACTCTAGAAGAAAGATTTGAATGTGAAAACATCATGTGGGATAAGAAATCAAGGTTTCTGCTTTAAAAATTCCTGGATGTTTCCATTCTAGTTCCACCCCTTTCTGGAGAAGAGTGAATTTTGCAATCTTTCCCACTTTAAATTATACTTGGATGAAAATGGAGATATAGCAGGAGATCTGAACATCATCAGCTGCATTTTTCTCCCCAACTTGGATTACATCCAAGAGCAACTGGGGAGTTTTGAAAGAGAGAAACTTGTTATCAACCAAAATACTCTTTCACAAGTAAAGTTGCTGAACAAGGTGAGGAAAATATTTTTGTCTTTTCTTTGAGTTCCAAAACCTTAGCATCCATTTCAACTGAGCTAAGCTAGTCACCAATGAAGATGACCTTTGCTGAGAATTGAAATTAGGGAGTCATATTATTATTATTTTCTTAGACTGATTCAGAGGCTTCAGATGCTATAATATGGAACACTATTTTATACTGATTCAGCCATGTCCAACATGTGATGCTGAGTGATGATTCTTTAGGACGCAGATCATGATGCTTTTATGTGCCTCTGCAATTTAGAATCTCCATAAAACTGGTGAGAGAGGCCATCAGTTGCTGACGCCTTGCATGTGGTGCTGATAGGCTCAGGTTCACTTGTCCTCAAGTAGCACTGGGATAGAACAAAAGGCCTTTTATTCTTAGGAAGTCCAAGACTTTCAGTTCATATGAATAGAATAGAATAGAATAGAATAGAATAGAATAGAATAGAATAGAATAGAATAGAATAGAGTAGGGTAGGGTAGGGTAGGGTAGGGTAGGGTAGGGTAGGGTAGGGTAGAGTAGAGTAGAATAGAATAGAATAGAATAGAATAGAATAGAATAGAATAGAATAGAATAGAATAGAATAGAATAACAGAGTTGGAAGGGACCTTGGAGATCTTCTAGTTCAACCCCCTGCTTAGGCAGGAAACCCTACACCACTTCAGACAAGTGGTTATCCAACTTGTCTGGATAACCAGACATTAATTATTCTTAAAAATTTCCAGTGTTGGAGCATTCACAACTTCTGGAGGCAAGTTATTCCACTGATTAATTGTTCTAACTGCTAGGAAATTTCTCCTTAGTTCTAGGTTGCTTCTCTCCTTGATTAGTTTCCATTCATTGCTTTTTGTCCTACCCTCAGGGGCTTTGGAGAATAGCTTGACTCCCTCTTCTTTGTGGCAACCCCTGAGATATTAGAACATTGTTATCATGTCTCCCCTAGTCTTTCTTTTCATTAAACTAGACATACCCAATTCCAGCAACTGTTCTTTATATGTTTTACCCTCCAGTCCCCTAATCATCTTTGTTGCTCTTCTCTGCACTCTTTCTAGATTCTCAACAACTTTTTTACATCATGGTGACCAAAACTGGATGCAGTATTTCAAGTGTGACCTTACCAAGGCCTTAACACTTCATGTGGTCTTAACACTTCATGTGATCTTGATTCTATCCCTCTGTTTATGCAGCCTAGAACTGTGTTGGCTTTTTTGGCAGCTGCTACACACTGCTGGCTCATATTTATGAAATCATAATGACCGGTTAGGTAATGCTCTGATTCAGAGAATCCTTGCACTGAAACATAATTTTGATCCATAGAAAGGCACTTCCTGATAATTGAAGTAAGGGGGGACAATTTGAAAGGAAATGCTAGTTTGATCCGGCCTTTAGCTTCCCAATCTCAGTGCAGCTCTAGAAACTTGGCCATCAGTTTTAGAATTATTTCACCAGGCAAATGATTAGAGAAATAAATATTTTAATAAACAAAGAACATTTCTTCACAATTTACAGCTCTAATTTGTAATGATTTTTTCCCACTTTGTGTCTTCATTTTTGGACTTTTTTGAACTACTTTTGCAAGTTTTTATGTAGCCCCCCCCCCAAAAAAAAACCCTGTTTCAGGGTCCTAGATCAGGGGTATCAAACTGGCAACCCATGAGCCAGATGTGTCATGTGCAGGCCAAGCCCACCCCAGCTCCGCGAAGGAGAAAGGTGTCATGAAACGTCACATGATGGCAATGTGATGTGGCGAGTTTGACACCCATGTCCTAGATCAGTGATGGCTAACCTTTTTGCCATCGTGTGCCAAAAGCGGGGGGAGGGTGGGGGGTCACATGCGCACATTCCCACACCCATAATTATATGCACTGCGCGTGTGAGCCCCCCCCGGTCCCGCACTTTTGGCATGTGATGGCCCGGTGGGCCTGGTAGGCCCGGTAGGCCTGTTGTTTGCTATCCCCAGGCTCTAGAATATGGCCTCCCCCCCACCCTGGAGGCCCTCCGTAGGCTGTAAATAGCCCGTTTGCCAACATCCAGTCCCACAGGAAGTTGGCAAACGGGCTGTTTCCGGCCTCAGGAGGGCCCCCGGAGGGGGTGGGGGGAAGACCGTTTTTGCCCTCCCCAGGCTCCTAAAGAGGCTCTGGAGCCTGAGGAGAGCAAAAAAATGATCCTTTCCCACCACCACCAACCCAGGCCCTCCAGAGGCAGGAAACAGCCTGTTTCCCTACTTCTTGTGGGCCCAGAAGGCCTGAAAATCAGCTGGCTCACATGCCCACCGATATTGCTCCATGTGCCACCTGTGGCATGTGTGCCATAGGTTCGCCATCATGGTCCTAGATATTTCTTTCTTTATCAAAGTTTTATTCTGTTTTAATAAACCTAATAGAATAAAAAAAACCTAATAAACAAATCTTTCAGAATAAATCTTATTCTGAAAGTTAATATGAATATTTCATCATACTTTAAAATAATAGATAATGCATCTTAATATGGCAATGAGAAGAAACCCACTAGGTGCCACTTAATGCTTAAATCTTTTCTCAATTCCACCCCTTCAAGATTTTATTAAGTCCTTCATTACAATCTAATATTCCAGAAGCAAAAGGGAAGAACTAAATAAAGAATCTGCCAGTAGTTCTATCCAAGAGTGGGTTCTGCTTACTTTTACTACCGGTTCGCAGCGGGGCCATGCGCAGAAACATTTTATGATGTCGGTGTCGGTGGGCGGAGCCTCCCATGAGTTTTACTACCGGTTCTATAGGGGGCAACCCACCACTGGTTCTATCTCTTACAGCCATTTGGAACTAGTTGGAGATTTCATATTTACCTATGTGAACTTCACTCAGGTAACTTCACTGTTTACCTCTATTTACCATGGAAGGTTAGTTCTAACATATTTTCTTTCCTTGTTTTTCTGCTTAGTCTCTGCCTCAGTCCAAATGTGTGGAAAATTGTCAACCAGGATTCTTCAAGCAAGAGCGGGAAGGAGAACCAATTTGCTGCTATGATTGTGTTGCTTGTCCAGAGGGGACAATCTCCACTCAGGAAGGTGGGTCACATCAGAAGAAAAGGTGCTGGATTCATTCAGACCAATACCAAGAAAACAATGGTTGCTCTTACACATGACCTCTGAAGATCTCAGGATGGGGGTTTTGCAACCATTCTCTCCCTTCTGGATATCTCAGTAGCTTTTGATAGCACCAACAATGATACCGTATTGAGACAGTAATTGAGGGGGGGCATATTTTCTTTTATATTTAGTTTTAATAATATTATCAGACTCCAAAATAAGTGAAAATAATCATAGTGGGAAAATGGAGAAGGAGAAGTGTGGGATAAAGGAAAGAAAGCAAAAAAGAAGAATTAACTTCTCTTTTTTCAGGGCATTAGATAAAGGTAATGTACTGTAACCCTGCATTCTCAACTTTTTATATTTGCATATTTAGTATTCTAGCAATTTCTACAACAACAATAAAATCAGGAAATCCCAAAGTCAGAATTTCATTTTTCCCCTCTATCAATCAAAAAATCTAGAAGCAGTTTTCAAGTAGAAATGAAAATGGATGTATTCTTTTCATTGATTGAAGCAGTTAATTTGGCCATCTCTGGGGAGGCTATGGTTGAGCACCTGGAAGCTATGTGGACTGGATGGGGAGGAATCAACTTTGACTCAGCTTTAGCAAGATGGATGGTTTTTTTTCTTTTTGCCACCCTCTCCCAAGTGGTAAACCATCACTTACTTTGGAGGGGTGATACTCCCTTGGATGGAGGTCGTGCAAATTTAGGGGCTGTCATAGATTCATGGCTACATTCAATATGTAGAGGGCCTGTATGTGTCAGGCCTGGAAGCCATCTTTTTCATTGGATCTTCCGGCCTGCCACATTTACTACTGTGGGAACCTGGGAGAGGGGATTGTATGGAGCCAGGGTGATATATAGTCATAATAACATTCCTTTCTCAGAAAGTCAAGGACATCTTGCCCTGCACCTGGAAGGGTGGAACTGGGAGGCATCTCCAGTTTGGCTGGTGCTTTGATTGGACCATGTGATGGACATGTGGGTATTAGGCAGGGACTTGAACTTTCCTTTGGGTGGGGAAAACCTGGAAGCTTTCAGATTCGGGTTTTCCCAGATGTGCCAATGTGACATCTCTAAAAAAAATGGAACTTTGAAGAAACTCAAGCCTCAGAGGTTTTTTTTTCATTGGGGGTGTTACTTGGAATCCTGACATTGGGCAGCCTTTTCTAGAGGAGCCTTCACATACATTCTTCTTGTGCACCAACCATGCCCTTTCCTGAATCTAGGGGGGCTTTCTCAATGCCTTTCTCAATGTCTCATTCAGTTACTGCAATATGCAGTGGTTTTCTCTTTTTTTGCACCTCTCACAAAGGGGCTAGTGATAAGCAATCTCTCACTGTCGATGATAGAGGTGTGGATAGAGGTGACGCACAGTTTGGAAGTCCTCCTAGACCAGTGATGGCTAACCTTTTTGCCGTCGCGTGCCAAAAGCAGGGGGAGCGTGGGGGGGGTCGCGTGCATGCATGGCCATACCCATAATTCAATGTGCCCCCCCATGCATGTGCTCATGACACCCCCCCACGCTCCCCACACTTTTGGCATGTGATGACACGGTGGGGCCCAATAGGCCTGTTTTTCACCCTCCCCAGGCTCCAGAGGCTTTCTAGAGCCTGGGAAGGGCAAAAACGGCCTTCCCCAACCCCCCAGAGGCTCTCCAGAGGCTGGAAACAGCCCATTTGCCAACTTCCAGTGGGACCGGAAGGCCCAAAAATCAGCTGGCCGGCGCATGCATGCGCATTGGAGCTGACCTAGAGCAATGCTCATGTGCCCACCAATATGGCTCCATGTGCCACCTGTGGCACGTGTGCCATAGGTTCGCCATCACAGTCCTAGACTCACAGCTGCTGCTCGATGTGCAGAGGGAAGCCTGGATTACAGGAGCCTTCAAACATACTTTTCTTGTGTATCACTGCTTCTCCTTACTGGACCAGGGCTCTTGTTCCTGCCTTGTTCACTTCCTGTTTGAACTAATGCAATGTGCTCTACGTAGGGATGCTCTTGAAAACAACTTAGAATAAACAAATGATCCAGAATGCAATGGCATGAGCATTGTGAGATTTCACTGTTTCTATCCATATTGCATGAGCTGCAGAGGCTCCCAGTGTTTTTCCAAGTGCAATTCTATTCAATGTAAAGCCCAATGTTGCTCAGAACCAGGGTATCAGTAGGACTTCCTCTCCCTGAGGATGTCTGATTATCATACCACAGCAGTATAATAAGCCCACTCCAGATCCTTTCATAAAACATTGCCATCTTATGGGTCCTCAGAAGCCAGTATTTTCTCTTGCAACTCCTGCCCTATGGAAAATGCTCCCCCTTGAATGCCAGCAGACTTACATCCTCCTTAATTTCTGGAGACCTGGTTCTTCTTTTACCCATTGGGATTAGGTGAGGTGAGTGCAGGATGGGAACGTGGTGGATTGCCTTAGTGAAGAGAGATTGCAGTGCCAGGTATTTCTCTTTTGGGTTTTATTTTCCTGTTGGTTTTCTTGCTGTATATATTGGGGTATTTTTTGTTGTTGTTGAGCTTTAAACCAAAGATTAGTTTAAGATGGGAACCAGATAAATGTTATATATTTCTACCATTTGCTATGACTTTCCTTTCTCTCAGTATCATCTGTCATTCAAAGAAGATATTTCTTGAAATGTGAAAAGAGATATTACTTTCCTTTTTCTCAGATACTGAAAAATGCATCAAATGCCCAGATGATCAATATCCAAATGAGAACCGAGTTGAATGTATCTCCAAAAGAATAACCTTCCTGTCCTATGAAGAACATCTAGGCATCATCCTGGTTTCCTTTGCCTTATTCTTATTCCTAACCACTGGCTTTGTTTTAATCATATTCATTAAATACCAAGAAACTCCCATTGTTAAAGCCAACAACCGGGACCTCTCCTACATCCTACTGGTCTCCCTGCTTCTTTGCTTCTTGTCCTCTTTTCTCTTCATTGGACAACCAAGGAAAGCCTCCTGTCTTCTCCGACAAACAGTGTTCAGCATTGTCTTCTCAGTAGCCGTGTCTTCTGTGTTGGCCAAAACTATCACAGTGGTGCTTGCATTTCTGGCTACAAAACCAGGGAACAATATGAGAAGATGGTTGGGGAAGAGCTTAGCCAACTCCATCATCCTTTCTTGTTCTGCTGTCCAAATTATTATCTGTTCCATCTGGCTGGGAGTTTCTCCCCCTTTCCCTAACTCTGACCTCCACTCCCAACCTGGAGAGATCATCCTGCAATGCAACGAAGGCTCTGTTATCATGTTCTACATCACTCTCAGCTACATGGGTTTCCTGGCTTCCATCTGCTTCACAGTGGCTTTTCTGGCCAGAAATCTCCCTGGGGCCTTCAATGAAGCCAAGCTGATCACCTTCAGCATGCTGCTCTTCTGCAGTGTCTGGGTGACTTTTGTACCCACCTACCTGAGCACCAAAGGGAAACACATGGTGGCTGTTCAGGTCTTCTCCATCTTGGCCTCCAGTGCTGGTCTGCTGGGTTGCATTTTCTTCCCCAAGTGCTATATTATCATTCTCAGACCAGATCTAAACACTAAGGAACATCTAAAAATAAAAATAGGAAATTGATAGTGAAATGGTTACTTAGGCTCTTAACCTTTAATTATAGAATGCAATTATTATTGTTTTCCAATAATGGCAATTATTGTTGTGTTTGTATGCATTCCTTGTATTTGTTTGACAACCTAGATTACTTAAAATTAAATTAAAATATTAAAAGTGTAAAATTTATCAAATTAAAATCTAAGATAATATCAAACAATAAAATAGATAACAGATAACAGATTAACAGAGTTGGAAGGGGCAGCTAGTCCAAACCCCTACTCAACAGAAGATCCTACACCAGAGGTGTCAAACTTAATTTCATTGAGGGCCGCATCAATGTCACTCATGTCAGAGCACCTGTGGTGGCACAAGGGCTCTGCCAGTGAAAATGAGCTCCTGAGCTCTATTTTCGGCTGCGATGGCTTCCTGCAACCCTCTGCCAGCAAAAATGGAGCACATGAGGGCATCAGTGCATCATTGCATCATCATAGCAGCTGGTCAGCTCTTAAATCACTACCCTGATAGAACATACTTTCTACCTTATGCTGAGGAATGTCTGACAGCAGCTATTTTTATAACCTCAGCATTCTTGGCAGGGCTGGCATACCAATACTCTTTGCTGCCTCTCAATTTTCTGACTTTCTTAGTACTATCTAGGCTTTCTGTTGTTCATAGTTTCTAGACAAAAATGCAAAAGCCTATGGCTACTCTGTGATCTCAAAAAAGAAAGAAAGAAAGAAAAAATGTAAGACAAAGGCTGAAGCTGTTATCCCTAAAGATAAAGCAAGCATGTAAGCAGGGTAGAGAGCCAGAAATCATGTTTAAAAGATCCTTTCAGGAGCTAGAGATGAAGGAATTAAGTTGTTAGATAAACAAAGGAAAAATGTCACATGAAGAGCCTTGATAGTACAGTGGTTTGGTGCACCCTGTCATTAACACAGCTGCCTGCAATTACTGCAAATTCAAATCTCACCAGGCTCAAGGTTGACTCAGCCTTCCATCCTTTCTAAGGTAGGTTAAATGAAGACCCAGTTTGTGGGGGCAATAAGCTGACTTTGTATAAAATATACAAAAGAATGAAGGCTATTGCTTAACGCATTGTAAGCCGCCCTGAGTCTCCGGAGAAGGGCGGCATATAAATCAAATTAAAAAAAAAATGTAAAGAGACAAAAGAGGACATGGGAAAACCCACACCCAAATCCCATCAACACACTTGCCCAATCTCACACTTGGTTACAATATGCATGACATCTACGTCAGCACCTTTGCTACTTCAAAAGCTTTGATGGACCTAAAAGATATTGGATTAAAATCCACACATGGTTGGAAAAAATGACAAAGAAACACACTGACTTTAAACCAGAGATATTTTTATTAGGGATTTTGCCAGATATGTATAACAAAGAATTGAGATATTTAATCGTGAATGTTTTAACAGTGGCTAGAATTGTTTTTGCTAAAATTTGGAAAGGTGAGAAGATACCTACTGATATTGAAGTTATTAAGAAAATTATGGAATGTGCTGAAACGAGTAAATTGACGTTTGAAATGAGAGAACAGGAAGATAAACAATACTATTTGATATGGGATTTGTTTTACAAATGGCTAGATAATAAAAGTATGGAGATGAAGTATGAAATATGAAATTAATGTAATGATAAAATATATGAAATGTTTTTCTTATGGGAGTTAAGCCTTTGTTAAATAATGGCTAAATGAGAATAATAATATAAAGAGATATACAAAACTGTTAAATAAGAGAAATTAAATAATTGGTAATTTTGGATATGGGATTGTGCACAAAAGAATTTTAACCGATCGACACACTTTCTGTGATTGTATTTGAGTCATGATGGTTTTATGTTTTGTTTTTGTTTTAAATTAAAATAAAAATAAAAATAAAAAGCCTTGATGGACATCCTCTCTATTGAACAAGCCAATGTTCCCAACTACAGCTGTGGAAGGAAGGAAAACATTTTGGCTCTTTTTGTTGCAGCTAAGAGGGGAACCTCCATTCAGATGTCAACAAAATCCCACAGGTTTGTGTGTGTGTTTCTCTATCTGGGAAAATGAGTGGGGATGTTGTTGGTAAGCAATACCTCTAGCCATATTTTGTCTATATAATCTGCTTTTCACCATGGTCTTTATTGGTGTCATGGCTATGGACTGGGGTCCACTGTGGGGAGGGATCCATGAAACTCCAAAGGACAGGTAGAGGAACCTTCTCAACCTCCTTGTGCTACAAAAGGACAATATCTAATAACTCAGAGCATAATGTTGCAGGGATTGGGGACAAGAGGCTTTGACTGAACCCTCACAAGACCAAATGACTTTAGGTGCATGGATCTTTAAGATCCAGGAATTTAACATCTTTAGTTCTGGATTGGGTTGCACTATCCCTGAAAACATTGTCTTCAACTTTAGGTTCTCCTGAACTTGCTACATCTGCTCAAAGAGCAGGTGTCAGTCACAGCTAGGATAGCCTTTACACAAGTTTATGTTGTATACCAGTTGCACCTTTTCCTGGATCAGGAGCTCAGTCACTCAAGCCCTGGTCATCTCCTGCTTAAAATATTGCAAAATATTGTACATTCTGAAGCTACAACTGGTGCAGAAGGTAGCAGCGGGGGTCAGTTCTTGGGGCCCCAGGGGTGACCCTAGTTTCTCCACTACTCCGCAAGCTGCACTGGGTATTGATTTGCTTCTGTGTGAAATTCAAGGTATTACTTATCCAACTCGCCATGGTCAATTTGACCTGGCCAACTCGTCATGGGACAGCTTGACCTGGTCAACTCACCATGGGACAACTCATTGCAGGACAATTCAACAATTCAATTGAATTATTTAAAATTAATTTTAAAAATATTTTGATTTTTGTCATTCACATTTCATTTCGTGCCTCTTTTGGCATCCTTTCTTTAATAATTCTATTGCACAATTCCTTTGATAGAGGAACTCTTGTCCAATGGCGAGTTGTCCCATGGTGAATTGCCTATAGTGAATTGTTGCATGATGAATTGGCTGCAATACGTTGGCTGCAGCGAGTTGGCTGTGGTGAGTTGGCCATGGCAAGTCATTGTAGGCTTCTGCAGGCCCCATCAGGCCCCATCAGTCAAGGAATTTTGGCTGGTAGATCCAGAGTACCTGCCATATAGAACATCCTGATCCTGAGGTGAGATCCGCATCCTCCTTACCTGATCTTCCATTAGTGCATGAAGACCTGGTTCTGCCTGGTGGCTTGGGACCCCTGTATGTGGGAGTATCATGCTGGAGGAGGTTGACAGATTAAGAGAAGATTCCATCTCTCCTACTGAGCATCCTGGTCTCTTCCTTCCCATCCTTTTAATTAAAAAAAAAAGATGTTGAGACTCTAGAAAGAGTTCAGAGAAGAGCAACAAAGATGATTAGGGGACTGGAGGCTAAAACTTATGAAGAATGGTTGCAGGAACTGGGTATGTATAGTTTAATGAAAAGAAGGAGTAGGGGAGACATGATAGCAGCGTTCCAATATCTCAGGGGCTGCCACAAAGAAGAGGGAGTCAAGCTATTCTCCAAAGTACCTGACGGCAGGACAAGAAGCAATGGATGGAAATTAATCAAGGAGATAAGCAACTTAGAACTAAGGAGAAATTTCCTGACAGTGAGAACAATTAATCAGTGGAACAACTTGTCTCCAGAAGTTGTGAAAGCTCCAACACTGGAAATTTTTAAGAAGATGTTGGATAACCATTTGTCTGAAGTGGTGCAGGGTATGCTGCCTAAACAGGGGGTTGGGCTAGAATACCTCCAAGGTCCCTTCCAACTCTATTATTCTATTCTATTCTATTCTATTCTATTCTATTCTATTCTATTCTATTCTATTCTATTCTATTCTATTCTATTCTATTCTATTCATAACCTCAACTTCGAACTTTGTTGTCCTTTTAGAAAATTTGTGGGATTAATTTTTGTTATCTGTTCAAGTAGAGGAGTTGTATAATATAAATGAGATATAAAGTGAGGGATCCTTGGTGCTCTTTGAGCTTGCTTGTTTTCTTGCAGACGTTTCATTACCCAAACTAGGTAACCTCATCAGTGCTAGTAAGGAGTGGGGTTTGCTGTCAGTTTATATTCTAGTGTCTTGCCTGTCTGGGTTGGTGGGGACGGTTTTAGGGATTCTTTGGTTGGGCTGTTTACTAATGGCTCTTTGGCAGTTTCTTGATTGGGGTGTTGCTTACTTGATTGTTAGTCTGAAGTTGACTTTGGAGTTAATCTATGCTGATCTAGGTCCCGATTGATGGTGGAGAGAGGTGCTGGAGTCTTTTTCTCTTTTTGGCTGGTTGATTGTCTCTTTTGCATAGTCTATACATGTTGTTACTGCACAAGTCAAAAAGAGGGCTGTGAAACTATTTACAGACCCCTCACATCCTGGACATAAACTGTTTCAACTCCTACCCTTAAAATGACACTATAGAGCACTGCACACCAGAACAACTAGACACAAAAACAGTTTTTTTCCCGAACGCCATCACTCTGCTAAACAAATAATTCTCTCAACACTGTCAAAGTATTTACTAAGGCTGCACTACTATTAATCTTCTCATTGGTAGTACAGCCTTGGTAGTACAGTGGTTTAAAGCACCCTGTTATTAACACAGCTGCCTGCAATTACTGTAAGTTCAAATCTCACCAGGCTCAAGGTTGACTCAGCCTTCCATCCTTTCTAAGGTAGGTAAATTGAGGACCCAGTTTGTGGGGGCAATAAGCTGACTTTGTATAAATATACAAAAGTATGAAGGCTATTGCTTAATGCATTGTAAGCTGCCCTGAGTCTCCGGAGAAGGGTGGCATAAAAATCAAATTAAAAATAAAAAAAATAAATAAAAATTGTTCCCATCACCCATCTCCTTCCACTTATGACTCTATGACTGTAACTTTGTTGCTGGTATCCTTATGATTTATATTGATATTGTTTCCTGATTGCTTATTTGTACCCTATGGCTATCACTAAGTGTTGTACCTTATGATTCTTGATGAACATATCTTTTCTTTTATGTATATTGAGAGTGTATGCACCAAGACAAATTCACACTTGGCCAATAAAGAATTCTATTCTATTCTATCTTTCAAAAGGCAACTGGACTTTTGGTTTTTGCTTGAACACCTTTCGCCTGGCTTTTTTGGATTTCAACCCTCAGCTACAAATATTCTCCTTTATTGAGATATGAAGTTTAAAGGAATTCAAAGTATTATAATTATGCATGCTTGTATTTGTATGTGAGTATACCTAAAAAAGAAAAGTGAAAATAGATTATATGCATGCGCATGCCCAAGATGGCCGCTCCCAGCTGAGCGGCAGCGATACCTGGGGAAGATTCCCCGGCTTTTTGGGGGTTTTCGGGGGCCGGACCAGCTAATTTTGCCCCATGTCTGGCGAGGGGAACTTCCCACCAATCGGGTGTTATCTTTTTGAGAGCTGGCAGCTCTCCAGGATGCGATAGCCGGGAAGGAGACGGAGGCGGCTGCGCTGCGGCTTTACGAACAGGGAGAGCGGCTTCGGCATCTCCCCGCGGCTGCCGGACTGGTGGAGTGGGCGGTGGCGGTGCCGGCGATACAGTCTCTCCCTGGAGCTCCGAGGGGATGGCAGGTGCTTCCCAGCGAATGGATGGAGATGTTTTCGGAGAACTGGGATCGTCGAGGCTGGCACTTGCTTCAATACTGGGATGAGCGGCTGTGAGGGACGACACCAGAGGGGGCGAAAAGGAGGAGGAACTTACTTAGGGAGAGCGAGGAGCCTCTGACCACGATGTACTATCAATGTCAGTTCCTTGGAACTGTTATTACAACTTAGATGGAAGGCTCTGGTTCTGATGGTCGGAAAAGACCTTGGGCCAAGCTCTTATGCCCCATGTGGTCTGTTAGACTCTGTGAGGCCACCTATCAACTGGAGGTTCCTCTGAACAATATGATGATATTTGCCTCCCATGGACATCTATAGCTTCCTGATTCGCCTCCTGATTTGCTTAAGGTGCAGCCGCCAGAACCATCGGAGGCTTCTCTTGGCCCGTGGACCTGCAGATTGGTGGCTGTTATTAATGCCCCCAATTGTAGAGGGAGATATTCCAGAGTTCAAGCCTTGCATGGAGCCGGACGATGACTGCGATTTCTGGCCCTTCCCAGCTTTCGTGAGAAGGCAGCTGGTGTCAACACCTGGCCTCGAAGTGGCTTAAGACTCCATCCACTGCTGTGAGAGAGCAGTGGAATTTATTGAATTTATTGACTTGGAATTGATTGAATATCCCTCCCCAGACTTTGGACTATCTTGATTACCCCCAGGCCGTGGACTTCCCCCTGATTGATTAATTAATTAATTGATTGATTAGATGTATTCGCCAACAGAACTTCTTATTTTGCGAGACTCCCCCCTCTCGCAGGTGTGGCCCTCCACTTTATCAAGGGCCTACCTTTATGATGGGCTTTGGCACCCCGAGAGGTAGCATGCCGGAAAAAAGGGGATTGAGGGGTTTTTTAGGGAAACTTTTTGATAGATTTTTAAGGGATTTTAAGGGGCGGGAGGGTTGTGTGGGTTTGGGGGTTAACCCACGGGGGGAGGGGTCCGGCCCAGCTGTCAGTGGAGCCACGGAGGGTGCGGATTCCGGGGGTAAGGGGGACATTAGAGTCCATTCTGTTGAGGCTTCTCCATCAATGTGTTGAGTGGGAGGGGCAGATATGGCAGGAGCAGGGGGCCGCATCATGTGGTGGGGGCGCGCACTCGCTATCTTCGAGCGGTGGCGCGCCCCGGTCCCCATAGCCCTTCTCACACCCCAGGCTGTTCAGACTCTCAGGGCCCGAGCCTTCGGCTGCTGCTGTGCAATGCCAGGTCCATGGTAAATAAAGCCCCCCTCATTTGTGATTTTATTCAGGAGGGGGGAGCGGACCTGGCAGGTATTACAGAGACCTGGTTGGGCCATGAGGGGGGGTTTCCCCTAGTGAATATGTGCCCACCAGGTTTCCGAGCATTCCATCAGCCGAGAGCTCAGGGCAGGGGCGGGTGGTGGTGGCGGTTATTATAAAGGAAAGTCTTGATCCGAGGGAGACCACTGTTCCACAGATAGCCGGATGTGAGTCCCTTTTTGTGAAGTGGGGTCGTGGAGCACAGATGGGCTTGTTGATCATGTATCTGGCTCCCTGCCACGTGGCAACGGCCCTGCTCGAGCTGCTCAACGTCATAGCTGAGGTGGCGGTTGGTACCTCCAGACTTCTAGTCATGGGGGATTTCAACCTGCCATCTGTCGGCGAAACGTCTGAGGTGGCTCGAGAGTTCATGGCTTCCATGATGGCCATGGACCTTACTCAGTTAATTCATGACCCTACTCACACGGGTGGACACACTCTGGACTTAGTTTTTGTCTCTGGTCAGTGGTCGAGTGGCCTTGATACAGGGGATATAGTCATCGAACCCTTGTCATGGTCTGACCACTTGCTCCTTCGACTGGACTTTCTAACTGCTACACCCCGCTGCAGGGAGGCGGAGCCGACCAGGTGGTTCCGCCCCAGGCGCCTGATGGATCCTGATAGGTTCCAGACGGAGCTTGGGCCATTTCCTGAGACTCTGGCTCACGACTCGGCTGATGACCTGGTGGCCGCCTGGGATAGTGCGGCTGCCGGGGCTTTGGACTGCGTCGTGCCTTTGCGGCCTCTGACCCGGCACCGAACTCACCTAGCTCCTTGGTTCTCCGAGGAGCTGAGGGAGTTGAAGTGCCGGAAAAGACGCCTGGAGAGTAGTTGGAGGACCAGCCGCTCCGAATCCGACCGAACATTGGTGAGGTCTCATATTAAGACCTACCTAGTGGCGATAAAAGCGGCGAAATCTAGTTATTTTGCCGCTCTTATCGCGTCATCAGATAATCGCCCAGCCACCCTGTTCAGGGTGACCCGCTCCCTCCTCGGCCAAACAGTGTCAGCTGGCGACCCCCAGGGGGAGAGCCTTCTCTGTGGCAGCACCCGCCCTCTGGAATGACCTACCCCCTGAGATACGCACAATATCAGACCTCCGGACTTTTCGTCGGGTCCTGAAAACACACCTATTCCATCTAGCTGGGCTGGCTTGATCCCATCCTCTCAGTTTTAATTGAATTTGGTTTTAATTGGGTTATTTTTAATATCTTGGGCCAAAATTATTTAATTGTTTTTAAATTGTTTTTAAATTTTGTACGCAAATGTTTTATCCTGGCTGTACACCGCCCTGAGTCCGCAGGAGAAGGGCGGTATAGAAATAAAATAATAATAATAATAATAATAATAATAATAATAATAATAATAATAATAATAAAAAAAACTGTAAATAAAGGACAAAGAAAAGGTTTAGCAAAAGTAAGCATGATACCTGGGAATGTGAAGGTAAAGGTAAAGGTAATGGTTCCTCTCGCACATATGTGCTAGTCATTCCCGACTCTAGGGCGAGGTTCTCATCTCTGTTTTAAAGCCAAAGAGCCAGCGCTGTCTGAAGACGTCTCTGTGGTCATGTGGCCGGCATGACTAAATGCCAAAGGTGCACGGAACACTGTTACCTTCCCACCAAAGGTGGTCCCTATTTTTCTACTTGCATGCTTTCGAACTGCTAGGTTGGCAGAAACTGGGACAAATAATGGGAGCTCACCCAATTACGTGGCACTAGGGATTTGAACCGCTGAATTGCCAACCTTTAGATTGACAAGTTCAGCATCTTAGCCACTGAGCCACCACATCCCTTGGGAATGAGAAACCCCAAAATCTCTCTAATATACAGTAGTGTACTTTGGGGCTTATTTTTGTAAAAGGAATCATATTAGAAGATATTTTTTCACAGTCTGCTCCAGTTTTATTACCATCCCCCAAAATTAAATAAACTGGAGTAATAAAACTGGCTTAACTTTTTTTCTTAATTCTTTAAATGTTTTAAATGGGTTTGTTATTGTTCTTAAATTACGGGGCCAAATTTATATATATTCTTTTAATACTATTTTAATGTTTGTAATTTATGTTTTTATTCGGCTGTACACCGCCCTGAGTCCTCAGGGAGAAGGGCGGTATATAAATTGGATATAAAATAAAATAAATAAAAATAAAATAAATAGAGGAAAAATACAGATTTAGTTTTTTAAAATGTAAAAAAAAAAATTGGTTGGTCATCAGGAATCATAAATTAAAATCTAAAAAGACTTTTTTTTAAAAAAATGCCTCTGTTTTTTATTTTACTTTTAATACAAGCTGCTCCTTTGTATTGAGATCTAGCCTAATAATATAGGACTTGGGGAAGAGATGCAGACCAGCAGACCAGCACTCGAGGCCAAGATGGAGAAGACCTGCACTGCCACCATGTATTTCCCTTTGGTGCTTAGGTAGGTGGGCACAAAGGAGATCCAGACACTGCAGAAGACCAGCTTGGTGAAGGTGATCAGCTTGGCTTCATTGAAAGCTCCAGGGAGATTCCTGGCCAGGAAACCCACCATGAAGCATATGGTTGCATGGAAGCCCATATAGCTCAGGGCTCCATAAAACATGGCAACAGACCCTTCATTGCATTGCAAGATAATCTCTCCAGGTTGGGAATGCATGTCAAAGTCAGGGAATGGGGGGAAGACCAAATGGAGCAAATGAGAGCTTGAATCCCACAACAACAAAGAAGAAGGAATTGGCCAGAGTCTTTTCAAGCCACTTCCTCATTGTGTTGCCTGGCTTTGTAGCCAGGAAGGCCAATATCATTGTGATTGTCTTTGCTAAAACTGTGGAGACAGCTGTTGAGAAGACAATACGGAAAATGGTTTGATGGAGAAGACAAGTGGCTTTCCTTAGTTGGCCAATGAAGAAGAATGATGTCAAGAAAGAGAACAGGGAGATGATGAGGATGTAAGGGAGGTGCGGGTTGTGGCCCTTGACTGGTGAAGTTTTCAATTATTTAATGAAGATGGCTAATACAAGCACTGTGTTAACTGTCAAGACAAGAAGAGGGCAAAGGAAGTCAGGAGGCTTCCCAGAAGTTCTTTGTACAATAGGTAGATTATGACCTTGGGGATACACTGATCTCATTTTTGTTTGGATGCCGATCCTCTGGACATGCGGTGCACATTTGGGGAGACAAGAGAAATGTAATTTACACACTTCATGCAGTGTTGGCCTTTTCTCTTCTTTACAATGCATTAGTAAGACCATACTTGGAATATTGCATCCAGTTCTGGTCACCACAATATAAAAAAGATGTTGAGACTCTGGTAAGAGTGCAGAGAAGGTTATATATGGAGAGCTAACATACTGGGGATAAATTCCTTGGTGTGTGTAATCTCACGTTGCCAAATAAAGCATTCCATTCCATTCCATTCCATTCCATTCCATTCCATTCCATTCCATTCCATTCTGTTCCATTCCGTTCCGTTCCGTTCCATTCCATTCCATTCCATTCACAAATACCTAAACTGAAAATCAGAGTCCCTGGCCATTCTCACTGGGCCGCCATAACCTTCTGAGTCACCCACCTTCTTCAGTGGAGATGGTTCCTTCTGTACAAGGAAGGCAGTCATAGCAGCAAAGGGGTTCCCCTTTCCAAGGCAGCTTCATGAATCCTGGATGGCAGCTCTCCACAAACTTGGATTCAGGGAGGGACTGATTGAAAATAGGAGAGTCAAGGACAATGTCTAGAAAATGAATCATGTGCTTATGTGGCATATGGGTTTTAGTGGGCTGACTGCTATTCTGCTCATGTGAGGCAGCCATTGGAATGAGAAAAAAAGGGGGAAAGAAGCTCAATTCTGATCATGTCCTTTCACCAAGACTGGTGAGCTGATCTGGCTGCTAGGTAGGGCTGTGGTTGGGAGATGTTGCAATAGTAAGCCCATTGTGGCAATGTGTTATATTTAGATGTTGCAGAATAGAGCAGGGGTGAAATGCTTCCAGTTTGGACAGGATCACCCGATACGGTAGTGATGGCGGAGGGTGGTTTGGAGAACTGGTAGCAAAAATCCCTGCACACACACACCCCCAATGCCCAGCTGAGCAGCGTGATCATCAGAGGCTTCTTCTTTTTTTTTTTTCTTTTAAAAGCATTTTTTCCACAACTCTTCGGCTGAAAAAAATGCTTTTAAAAGTAAAAAAAAAAAAAAGCCTCTGCTGATCACGCGGCTCAGCTGGGATCGTCAGAGGCTTTTAAAAGCATTTTTCTCTACGGTTATAGAAAAAATGCTTTTAAAAGCAAAAAAAGCCTCTGATGATCAGGCAACTCAGCTGGGATCCTCAGACCCTTTTAAAAGCATTTTTTAACAGCCTCTTCGGCTGAAGAGGTTGTAGAAAAAATGCTTTTAAAAGTAAAAAAAAAAAAAGTTGGCCACGCCCACCCAGTCACATTAACCCCCACCACCAAGCCATACCCACAGAACCGGTAGTAACAAATTTTACATTTCACCACTTAAATAGAGCCTGGGGAGACATCCACCTTCTCAGTTGCGGGGAGACATGCTGCCAGTCCAATGTAAATGAGAGAGAACAAGAGAGATGGGGAGGGAAGGAAGGTTAGCTGCCCCTTTACTCCAAGCAGGATCAAGGCTTTTGGTTGGACATCAAGCAGTAGAGTTGGGTATCATCAGCATATTGTGGTACCAAACAGCAAGGATTGGAGATGACCTTGCCCAGTGGTTAATGTTGAAAACCATAGAAGAGTAGATATTATCTAGAAGGACATCAGAAGACTTTCACCTAAGAGTTCAATTTCCATCCCCCAAGATTAATTTCCTAACATGTCCTAGTAGGAAGGTCATGACTCACTTCAGAACAGTGATCCCAGGGCTGTATCTGTGAGTTTTCACTAACATGTTTTTCTTCCAACTACTTCTTTACACACGAAGCTATGAAAGAAGTTCAGGATCCCCAGAGGATAAGTTGCTTCTCTCTGTAATTATCACCATCCTGATCCTAGGGATCTCTCTGCTTTTTCTCCAGTGACTGCCTTTGATGTAAACATCAGACTAAAGCAACATGGAAGGGATCATGCATTAGGAAGGGATAAATGTTTCCATTAATGCTGAATGTTTTGCACATGATTTAGGATAGGCAGGGGTTATGCTGTTGAATGTAACTTTCTCTCCTTTCCAGGTGAAGCTCGGTTTGTCTCTGACCTCTGAATCAGGACAATCACTGACATTCAGTTTCATGAGATTACTTTGAATTCTAACTCTTATTGCTGTTTTGAAATAAAGAAGTTGCTGATTCAGTCCAGGGAGAAATGGACCTCATGCATCTGCTTTTGATGCTGCTGCTTTTGCTGACCCAAAGAAATTCTGGGAGGCTCAGAACCAAATGCCCTACACTTTTGAAGGAGCAGGAGAGAAGAAAACCATGGAACTATTACAGGTCAGGAGACCATCTCATTAATGTGATTCTCACTGCATCCATAACTTTGTTTCAGCCATTGCAGTTCAATGAAGCTCCTTATAATTCTCCTACTCTGTAAGTCATTCACTATGATGGCATCACAGTCCCTTCATTTGCATTTCTAGCACTCTTCCTTTCTTCTTATTCCACGGATTTCTAAGTTATAAGATTTGTGTAATGTCTTGGGTCATTTTGATTCATAAGGCTGTTCTCTTTTGTTTTATCTTGTGCAAGAGTATTAATTCCAAGGATGGGACAGAAAAACCTTGCCTTTAGAAGCTGTGATGCTCCATCAGTACACGTTTTTAAGGAGAGATTGGACAAGCATTTGTCTGAAATATTATAGGGTCCCCCGCTTAAGCAGGGCATTGGACTAGAAGACTTCCAAGGTCTCTTCCACCTCTGTTATTTTGTTAAACCCTGAAAGAACCTGAGAAAGAAAGACACATAAGTCTGGAGGAACTTGCCCTCCTCTTCCAGTCCAGAATTCATCACTTGAATAACAACTTGCATTTGGTGTAGTTAATGAAAGAGTTGTATTTGCTTCTTTCAGTCCATATTAGATGCAGTTCTTTATAGGAATAAGGATGGCTTCTTTTTTAAATTGCTTTGCTAATTCACTTATTAAACCATGTTCTTGCTTTCATGGTGGTTTTTATTATAAAGATTGAATTATTGAATTCTGTTTATTGGACACCAATATTACTATACTACTAACATCTTCTCAATAGTCCCAGCAATTAAATGGTAATGGGTGTCTCATTTGCCTCTGATTTGGGATCAGTTTTGGTTTAAAACTAAATAAGTTTGTAGAGACAACAGAATAATTGAAAAAAATGTTGATTTTGATTATTTTGATGATGATGATGTTGATCATGATGACAACAATGATAATGATGGTGATGATGACATAAACATTTTTTTTTACAGTTCGTTATTTTTTGATGCTACAAGAACCCTACAGTTCATTTTTGCAATTCAAGTGGTCAACAAGAATCCTCAGATCCTGCCCAATATCACCCTGGGATACAACATTTATGACAACACTTTAAGCACACTTTACACTTCAGATGCCTTGCTGGATGTACTCTCTACTGGAAAAGCTAATGTTCCCAACTACAGCTGTGGAAGGAAGGAAACACTTTTAGTTCTTCTTGATGCAGCTGACAGTGAAATCTCCATCCAGATGTCAACATTAGGAGGCATCTATAAAGTCCCACAGGTTTGTATGTGTGTTCCTCTATCTAGAGAAATAAGGTGATGGGTAAGTGATAGAGGCAACTCTATCTTCCGTATTTGATTTAAGAGCCACTTTTCACCATGGCCATTGTACGTACCATGACTATGGTTTGGGATCCACAGAGGTGAGGGAGCAAGAATGAAAGAAGTCATATCCTCTCGTGACACCATCCCCATTGCTTTGGGGCTTCTGCTGCACATGAAGAGAGGCTCTGTATCCAATCAAAAGGTCCTTCTACAAAAGGAAGGTGCAATCGGAAGATCAAATCTTAACCAAAATAATGATAATTTCAATGGGGAACAAATCCCAGATTTGTGAAAAGAAGCCCCTACAGTTGATAAAACAATAATGTCCTGGATTTGTAGGGGCAATTAGCATTTATTAACTGCTTTATTAAAGTGTATTATCCAACATGTCAAATATTTTTACCCAAGCTCAAATTCATCGTGAAATGTTTGAAGAACATTAATGCCCCTGGAGAAGATTTTCTACCAGCTGAACTATTAAAAAAGATATCCTTTTTTAATAGTTGGTGGGCCTTCTATTGGCAGGTTCATTTAGTTATATAAATAATATTTCTCATATCCAGTTGGGTGGAAGCAGTAGTAGTTGCTATAAATAAATGAAATAAAAAAATCCATGATCAATTATTGATCCATTTCTCTAGTATATATTGTGGCTAAAATATATGCTAGTTTCCTCTTAAGGAGAATTCAGAGTGGGTAGATGAAAAGTACATTCTTTACAGAAGGATAAATAACCATTAGACACAATGGATCTACTATTGACAATTGCTTTGTCTTAAACATCCAAATATGTTAGTCAGGGGAAACAATAATTTGCTGCCTTTTTAAATTCTAATATACCACCTGACATAGTAAACAGAAATGTTATGAAAGAAATTCATTGACCTTAAAATAAAACTCAGATAGTTGGCCCTGATCAAATACCTTTTGTGTGCATTAAATTTAGGGTCAATGGAGCTATGGTAGGTAGGATCAGTGTGGACATTAATGACTTAGCAGGTCTAATTAAGAATCCTGACCTACGTATGAATAATGTGCTAAATACCTATAGTTACACCTTGTTGTACATTGACAATAACTTATTATTAATTTGGGTTTTATAGGTTTTTATGAAGACATGGTTCCTACTCTAATACTAATTCATTATAAATAACTCAAAGTCAAATGGTGTTATCCTTGGAAAGTGACATCATAGCTTTTGATATCTATTCTATGATTAATCAATAGACAAAATAGAACCAATAGACTTACTGTAGAGGTAGTTTTTTCTGAGACTGGATCCTTGATCCCCCATCACTTAGAGCAAGGACATAAGTGAATTTATTGCTCAAATTAAAAAGAATCTTCAGTTTCAAAAAACTATCCAACTTACTTAGTCCTTTCAATATTGTGAAGGTTAACCTCTTCATAGCAACAAGCAGTCTTCCAATATCCAATAGGGAATCTATTGGTATCCAATAGAGAAAGGGTCAACTCATTCTCCAAAGCATTTGAAGGCAAGGCAAAAAGCAATGGATAAAAACTTATCAAGGAGAGATCCAAGCTAAAACTAAGGAAAAACTTCCTGATAGTGAGAACAACTAATCATTGGAATTGCTTGCCTTCAGAAGTTGTGGGTGCTCCATTACTTCAGGTTTTTAAGAAGAGATTGGACAGCCATTTGTTTGAAATAGTATCAGGTCTCTAGATTGAGCAGAAAGTTAGACTAGAAGACCTCCAAGTCCCTTCTAATTCTGTTATTATATTATTATGCTTATATTATAATGCAAGTAGAACAAGCACAATCACACCATCCGCTAGACAAATTCACATTAGGTTCAAAGTTCAAAGTTGGCATGTTGAAATGGAAGAGCTGCTAGAAACATATCTTCCAAATTACAAAATTTTTAAACAAAGAAATGCCTAAACATTTTAGGGCGATATTTATTCAAACAAGATTGGAGCTAAACACAATGTTTAAATATGGAAGATTTAACCAAGTCCATTTTAATGACAAATTTTTGGAGCTCCAGAGTTAGAAGGCACAACATATCTGTTATTTCAATATCAGTTTAATAAGAAAGCAAAAGATCAGCATCTCAGACCACATATTAGACAAACCATTAAAACAACGTATTTCCTTTGATAGTAATAGTTCAAAATCTCACATTATATAGACTTTCTTTGGAAGAAAATACTTCATTTTTTAAAAAAAACATGTTTTATTTGCAGTTTTCTTTTCACACCATACATATTTTGTGGACAGTGTATTAACTGGGTCAAATCTTTTTTAATCAACGCTAACAATAATAATACAAATAAGTATGTGCAATCCTAGTCTTCCAACTTCAACAATATTATTCTCTCTTTAGAATTCTTTATCATTTTTCCCATTAATTCATTAAAACATAGATAACATTTCTTTGTGCCATGTATTTGTTATCCCCTACTAAATTACTAATTTTTAATATTTTAAAAATTACTCATTATTCCACCATAACGTCAATATTCCAAGTGTAGGATTACTAACAAAGCCAAATATTAACAATATTTAATCAATCCTGGGAGTGTATCTCAAAATCCCCACAATTTCTAATCCTTAATATTTTAAATTCACTATATATTTTAAATTCACTATATATTTTAAATTCACTATATATTTTAACACACTATTAATGTTAATAATACCATTAGATTATCTAATCTTAAATTTCCATCTACTAACCTTAACTTATTTTTAGTTATAATAAATTGTATTATCTGTTAATATATTTACTACTATTTTCCCTATTTGTATTTTTCCATTTTATTAATATATTTTCCAGTGGTGAAATCTAAAATTTGTTACTATCGGTTCTGTGGGCATGGCTTGGTGGTGGTGGGATAATGTGACTGGGTGGGGGTGGCCAATTTTTTAAAAAAACTTTTAAAACCATTTTTTCTACGACCTCTTTGACGAAGGGGTTGTAGAAAAATGCTTTCAAAAGGCTCTGACGATCCCAGCTGAGTTGCCTGATCGTCAGAGGCTTTTTTTCTTTTAAATGTCTCTGACGATCCAAGCTGATTTAAAAAGCCTCTGACAATCAGGCAACTCAGATTGGATCGTCAGAGGCATTTAAAAGAAAAAAAAGCCTCTGATGATTGCGCGGCTCAGCTGGGCATGGGGTGGGAGGGATTTTTGCTATCAGTTCTCTGAACTACCTGCCTCCATCGTTACTGGATCAGGCGATCCAGTCCAAACTGGGAGCATTTCACCCCTGATATTTTCTCATTATCCATCATCTTTTAACCTTTTTGAACTTCCATCATTTATTGACTTTTTAGTCAGCCTTTTATATCTCTCTCTTAGAATCTTGCAGCTCTTTTTGATATATTTGCACCTACTGAACATTCCCTTCTGGGTGCCCTTTGTCTCTTTCTGCTGTATTATTTGAATACCCATCCACAAGACTTTCTTTTTGTTTTTTAAAGGGATTTTTCTTTTTTTCCTCTAAATCTTCTCTTTTTTTGAAGAGATTTTTCTTTTTTCTCTCTGTTCTATTATAAACTTTTAAGGAGTTGTCTAATTTATTCCTAAGTATTAATCCTTTCTCTTCTTTATTTTTAGCTTCTTGCATCTCATTTTGATTTTCCCTTTCCACTGCTTCTTCTAATTTCTCATCTATTTCCTGAATTTTGTGTTGTTCTTTCCCCTCCCAATTGTTGAGTGACTTACATTCTGTGTCTTTATTGTTCTTTATAGTTTCACACACACCTTTTAACATCAAGAATATTTCTTCATATACCTCTATCATCCCCTGTAAATCCATTTTATAACAATTTAATAAAAATTACTCAGTATATTTCTATAGTTCCAACGTCTCAATATTTAAAAACTCCTGCTTAATAAGATTTCATCAATCCCATAATTATATCTCCAAAACCCCTACATTTATGATCTTTAAAATTCTTTAGTAATTTACAGCCTTATAATTTTCCAATTATATATCTTTCCACTTGTCCAAATTTTAAAGTCTTATTTAACTTTCCTTCTTTTCTCTTTTCTTCTATAACCTTTCTTCTTTTGTCTCATAGAATGTTCTATTGAATAACATTAATAGTCCAAATCCAAATTAATCCACTAGATTCCACTAGGCTCAAGGTTGACTCAGCCTTCCATCCTTTCTAAGGTAGGTAAATTGAGGACCCAGTTTGTGGAAGCAATAAGCTGACTTTGTATAAATATAGAAACGTATGAAGGCTATTGCTTAATGCATTGTAAGCCACCCTGAGTCTCCAGAGAAGGGCAGCATATAAATCAAATAATAAAAAAAAAAATCCTCCAATCTTTCAGTTCCATAATCCAATAGCCAATTTTAATAAAGCTTAGTTATTTGCAAGTTAGTTCCTTTTAGAAATCTTCAGAAGGGAAAAAAACCTCATTAAATATTCTCAAAATATGCAAGTTGTCTTCTAACATAAAATCAAGTCAGGCCATCTTCCAGATGTTGTTACTTCTATTCTGTGTATTTGACTTTGTGTGTATTGGGTTCACTTTCACTATGTATACTGCATCTATGGTGCTATAGCACTTTTCTTCTTGCAGTAGATGGCTCTCTACTTTCATCTTTCAAATTGTTTAAGCTTTTTTCAAGCTTTCTGTGTTTTAAAGCTCCCCTTGGGCTTCTTTTGCCTCTTGATTTTTTTCTCCGTGTATTTAATCACCCCTTTCTTAGGCTTGGAAGTTATCTTTTAAAATTCTTGTAGTTCAATCAGGTCTTTAGAGTAAAAGTTGTTAATTATCTCACCCAGTTTCAATGCTCTGTCCATGATCTGCTCCAGAACAAATTTTACAGTTCCGGTTGTCCCAGCTTTGTGACTGCCAAAAATGGCCATCGTCCCTGCTGTCATTCAGGAGAGCTTGCTTTGGACCTAATGAGGAAATTGAGAGTTCCTTGTAGTCAGCGAAGTGCCTCTCCTTCCTTCACTGCCCCTACAAGGTGGCTATGACCCTGTAGGGTCTTCTGACAGCGTTTACTGGCTGGATTTCACAGGGCTCAGTGGAGCCTGATATTTTCCAGCCATTCTCACTGAGATGTCAACTGGAAACCTGGAAGAAAATACTTCAGTTGAGAGACTTCCGGTTGAAATTCCGGCACCTTCGGAAGCAAGGTCCGCGAGCTCCACAGCCCCATTCCGAGCTCTCCCTGTTGGGGGCTTCATTCGAAGCAATCGCCACCTTGTAGGGGTGGTGAAGCAAAGGGGGACTGTCTTGCAGGTTGAGGGAAACCGCATTTCCCCTCCCTGACTTGGAAAACCTTGTCATCTGAAGACTAGGAGCAGTGGCAGTCAAAATGGCTACCATGAAGTCGGGGAATATCCAGAAACCATAAGTTTGTGCAGGAGCAGAGAAACAGTGAATGGTGTGTCATCTGGGTAAAAAAATGTATTGCTAAAGCCACCACCACCACCCATATATATAAAAGGGGAATACATTTTAGAATGAATTGTTACAGCAGCCTGCAACTATTGCAAAAAAGCATATTGAAAATTTTAAAAAGTAAATATTTGTTTAAAAAGAAAAGAAATGGAAATTGGATCCTCAAAACAAAAGGTGTGATATTAAGAAGGCATATTAAGATGCTGGAACCATAAACCCACCTTTTCCTCAAATAATTTGCTCTAAGTATTGAATTTACAAGTTAAATAAACAAATAAATTGGACTTGTTAAAATAAAAGCAGAGAAGTAGTAGAATGAAGCAAAGAGCGCCATTTGCTGATGAAAGTGAATTTTTGCAACTTGGGAGTAAATATTAAATAAAGGAAAATAACTATTGAACTATACATATTTACCTTCTAATCACTGGAGACTGGAATATTAAACAAGATTTTGAGTTCGGAGACCCCTGACTATTGGATATATAAAAACAACTTGAGGAGTGGAGGATCCCCGAAGTAACTAACTGATTTGATTGAACATTGACAAGACATTAAAACTTGACTTGGAGACATGGTTTCTGAACTGACGAGTGTGAAGACTCAGATGGAATGGAGTCAATGATTCAAATCATTAAGGACCTTATACTGAAACTGCACAAGGACATGGTGGAAATATTTGAGTGTATAGATAGAAGACAAGAGACAAGGAGCAAAGACCAGGACAAGAAGGAAAGAATAGAATTACCAGCTGGAATAGAAGGTGATGTAGAATTGAGAAACCAGAAAAAAGAAGATAACAAGGAGGAGACACTATTACAATAAATAAGGACTGAGGAATTAAAACGGGGAAAACACTTAAAAAAAGAAATGGGAGGAACAGGAAGAGGCTTGAGGGGGGAGATAGGATTTAGAATAGAAAGCTCTCAAATTAAACAGTGGGAAACAGGGCAAAGAGAAAAAATTAAAATGGATTCAGAATATAAACTTTGAAGTAGATGGAGTAAAAGACTTAAGAGAAAAATATGGGAGACGAGTCAAAAAAAGGTAGGGTTAAAGGATTGGAGATGGATAAGAGATAATGGTTAAGGGGGAAAGAGTTATAGATATGTCATGATTATATTATAATGATTGTATTAATATTAGAATGATATAGTTTTTAAAAAAGAAAGAAAATACTTCAGTTGAGAACTGCACATCTGAATCTGATTGCAGTAGATTACAGGAGTGATAGATAAATCCTTTCTCATTCTTTTTTTTTTACTTAATTTGTTTCTTTTATTCTATTTTATATAAGAACTTATTAATATTTTGCAGTTTACTTTCTGTATCATGGTATTGCCTAATGGCTATTCAATAATAAACCAATGTGTTGATGAGAAATAAGTTGGATATATTAAAAACTAATATTTTGGACTTGACCTGACCTCAAATATAACAAAACATTCTTCATTACTTTCTCAGATTGGTTATACAACTACTTCAGAAGTTCTGAGTGATAAAAGTCAATTCCCCTTTTTCTACCGGATGGCTCCCAAAGAAGAGGTCCACTACCCACAAATTCTCCAACTGCTTCTCCATTTCAGATGGACCGTGATTGGCCTCTTTGCTACAGAGACAGAGGAGGGAGAGAATTCCATGAGGGCTTTGACTCCTGTGCTGGTCAGGAATGGAATTTGTGTTGTTATATCACAACAATTGGAAAGAGATACACTTACAGAACCATTCAGGGATGCCATCTCTAAGTGGAGACAAGTCAATGTCTTTGTTTTCTTCACAAAATTTGTTAGCATCATCAATGGTTTTCTTCCTGTTCATTTAACACTCGAAGCTTTGCCAGGACACATAGAAGGGAAAGTCTGGATCCTCTCAACTTTTTTGGAATTGCATATAAGAAGGGAAAGACAATATAAATATGTCCATAGTATTTTAAGCTTTGTTTATCAGAGGAGAAAAAAAGCAAATTATGATTCCTTTGAATCCAAGCTCCTTGTGGAACCTCTAATGGAAGATTATCATTGTTCTTATTCAAAGCACATGTTTTCAGTGAAAGGCCGGTTAAGATGCATCGGGAAAGCACTGCAGAATCCATGGAATAGAATCCATATTGACCATCATTTTTATAGTATTGTTAAGACTCTAGCACACGCTTTGAATGCTGCATATTCCTCCAGATCATGGAGGAGAAGAAAGGAGGGCAGAGAGAATTTGTGGGCTCCAAATCTGCAGTCATGGCAGGTATGAGATCCTGATATGAATCCACTAATCTTAGTTCCTTTTGGAAAGGTATTCAAAAGAGAAGGAAGGGAACCATTTCAATATCCTTGTGCTAAAACACCCAACAGGTTTGATCAAAAACCTGTTTGGCCAATCTAATCACTTAGAGGAGAATGTTCCAAAGAAAGGATAGCATGACAGATCTATTTTGGCAACAATGACTGCTAACTTTAAAATGGATGTATGCATAGGGGATCAACCTGTTCACAAATGCACCTGAGGGCAGGAGAAGAAATAAAAGAGAAAATTATTAATGAGAGATCCAACCTTAAGCAAAAGGATCGAGCCTTAAAGAGATCCAGAATTAAGGAAAAAATTATTGACCGTGAGAACAATTAATCAATGTAATAATTTGCTTCCAGAGGTTGTGTGGGCTCCATTGCTGGAGGTTTTCAATGAAATGACTTCCATTTTTAAATTAATTCTTGTATCTATGGGTTTGTGACTAGTGTCATAGAATTTTATATTTATAAAATTGAAGGAGATTCTGAGAGTCTCCTCCTCTTTTCTGGTTCACTGGCTCAGCTCTAAAAGTATTCCTCTTTTTATGACGTTTTTCCTCTCATTAAGTCAGAATCTCTCTTGTAACTGAATTTATTTTTCCATGTCTCACACTCTGGAATAACAGTGAAAAGATTGCAAGCTTCTGTAGAACATCTTTAAATTATATGGAAGAATGTTGTACTGCATTTTCCCTTCCCCAAGCTGGAGATTTTGGAAGATGGAAAAGGTGATCCCACACTCCTGGTTTCAGCACCCATAGACCAACATGTTTCTACATCTTCTTGTCTTTCCTCAAAGCTAAGAGCAACTCTTCTACTCTTGTCTTTTCATTTTCTATCCTTCCCTAAACATGATCCAGAGGCATGGTGGCTTGCTGGCATAATGATGCTAGACATGATCTCTATTCCAATGGTTTGAGTCCTAGCACTGTATGGCAGGGTGAGCTCTCATCCCTTGCCTTACCTTTTGTCTACCTAGCAGTTCAAAAGCATGTTCTATGCGAGTAGATAAATAGGTACTACTTCAATGGAAAGATGAGTTGGTGCTCTGTGCAAGCAATCAGATTCTTGCCAACTCTGAACCTTCCCAGTTGCACTGCTTGTTTGTGAGGCGGCTCTAGGGAAGGGAGAGGGCCTGGTGTGAAGCTAGTTTGTCCTCCTGTATAGTGGTGAAATCTAAAATTTGTTACTACTGGTTCTGTGGGTGTGGTTTGGTGGTGGGGGGGTAATGTGACTGGGTGGGCATAGCCAATTTTTAAAAAAACTTTTAAAACCATTTTTTTCGGTGAAGAGGTTGTAGAAAAATGCTTTCAAAAGGTTCTGACGATCCCAGCTGAGTTGCCTGGTTGGCAGAGGCTTTTTTTCTTTTAAATGCCTCTGATGATCAGGCAACTCAGCTTGGATCGTCAGAGGCATTTTTTTAAAAAAGACTGATGATCGCACAGCTCAGCTGGGCATGGGGGGAAGGCAGGGATTTTTGCTACTCGTTTTCCAAACCACCCACCTCCATTGCTACCAGACCAGGCAATCCGGTCCAAACCGGGAGCATTTCACCCCTGCTCCTGTGGTATATTTTGGGAAGTGGATGTGTATGTCTCACCAACAGAGCTGGTGAATTGGTAGCCAAACTATTACTCTGCAATAGCTTTATGGTCTCCTGGCTGATGTAATAATGCCATAAGGGCCTGGTGGCTCAGCAGACTGATAGCATTGTGATTAACACCAGCTGTCTGCAATTACTATAAGTTCGAATCTCACCAGGCTCAGGGTTGACTCAGCCTTCCATCCTTTCTAAGGTAGGTAAATTGAGGACCCAGTTTGTGGGGGCAATAAGCTGACTTTGTATAAAATATACAAAAGTATGAAGGCTATTGCTTAACGCATTGTAAGCCACCTTGAGTCTCCGGAGAAGGGCGGCATATAAATCAAAATTTAAAAAAAAAAAAAAAGATGTGTGAAGGTTGACAGCCCTAATCTGTATTGAAGTTTTCCTTTATATCTTAATTGGGAAGTTTTCCTTTATATCTTGATTTTCAAATAGGGCCGGCTTTGCAATGATATAGGTAGCCCAATAGAAACTTTTCCAGATCCAGCTGGTCAGAAGTTTCTTTCTTCATCACAGTTTTATTCTGTTTTGATAAAATTAGTAAAATAAAAATTTCATAAACTTTTCACAGCTAACAATAATATAACAATAAACAATAACAGGTTTGTGCAAAGTCATCTGCTAGTGTGGTGTCTGTAAGGGAGGTGATATATGGGTTGGGGTCTCCCCAAATAAGGATGCTCACTCCTGTGGTTCTTATGGATGCATTTTCCTTCTTTCCAAAAGCATCACATAACCAACTCACATTGGGTTTGCTATCAACTACTATTTTGAGATCATTTTCACAAATATCCGTATCAAGTTTGGCATCTTTAATCCTTTCCCCCCTATATCTAATAACATCATCAAATGAAATCCCCAATTTTATGAGAAATGTTGTAAATTAATTGAGTACAGTTTTTAGACACTTAATTTATCACACCACCCAGTCAGAACTTAACAGAGTTCCTAATCTTCACATTAGGAAGTACTTTGTAAATACTTTACTGACTCAAGTTATATCACCAGCATTTCCACAATCTAGGAAAAATAATGATAGGTCAGTATGATATTTAGAGAAGAAAAACAAAATGCACAGGTACCATACTGTATATGGGGTACCTTGCTCAATAGTAGTAACTGTGAGAGAGATCTTGGAGTCCTAGTGGACAACCATTTAGATATGAGCCAACAGTGTGCAGCAGCTGCCAAAAAAGCCAACACAGTTCTGGGCTGCATAAACAGAGGGATAGAATCAAGATCACGTGAAGTGTTAATACCACTTTATAATGCCTTGGTAAGGCCACACTTGGAATATTGCATTCAGTTTTGATTGCCACAATGTAAAAAAGATGTTGAGACTCTAGAAAGAGTGCAGAGAAGAGCAACAAAAATGATTAGGGGACTGGAGGCTAAAACATATGAAGAACGGTTGCAGGAACTGGGTATGTCTAGTTTAATGAAGAGAAGGACTAGGGGAGACATGATAGCAGTGTTCCAATATCTCAGGGGCTGCCACAAAGAAGAGAGAGTCAAGCTATTCTCCAAAGCACCTGAGGGTAGAACATGAAGCAATGGGTGGAAGCTAATCAAGGAGAGAAACAATTTAGAACTAAGGAGAAATTTCCTGACAGTTAGAACAATTAATAAGTGGAACAACTTGCCTGCAGAAGTTGTGAATGCCCCAACACTGGAAATGTTTAAGAAGATGTTGGATAACCATTTGTCTGAAGTGGTGTAGGGTTTCCTGCCTGGGCAGGGGATTGGACTAGAAGACCTTCAAGGTCCCTTCCAACTCTGTTATTCTATTCTATTCTATTCTATTCTATTCTATTCTATTCTATTCTATTCTATTCTATTCTATTCTATTCTATTCTATTCTATTCTATTCTATTCTATTCTATAGTGGCGGAATGGGACAGGGGAAAGAGAGGCTACCAAATTACAAGAAAGGAGTCCATAGTTAAATAATGGGAAAGGAAAGAATCTCAGAGGATATCCTCCCTAACTTTTCTAGATTGTTTCTTCAGACTTGCAGTTTTGTAAATGTAGTCTTACAGTAAAGAGGGATTAGGTCATGTGGTTTTCGTTCCCATCTGGTCTACCTGTGAGAAGATTAGCCTGGCAATTTTCTTCTTGAGAAATCTACACTTTCTGGTAATCTCCCTGTTGTTTTCAAGGAGTTTATAAATAATCCCTTTGTTCGTTTGTTTTCAATGTATCTGTCACTTGGTCTGGAATATTTCCTCTAATTGACACATTTTATCAATCATATTTTGTCAATACAGTATGATTGCAGAAATTTTGCTGCACCTTTGGGTTTCACCTTTGGAGACAGTGGTGACAGTTGTTCTGCCAAGTAAGAATACTTGCGAATAAGACAACTCTAGAAAACAGGTGCAAATGTGAAAAGACTACATGACTTTAGAAACCATGCCTTTTAATTTTAAAATTCCTGGATGTTTCCATTCTAGTTTCACCCCTTTCTGAAAAAGAATGAATTGTGCAATCTTTCCCTGCTGAAACTTTTCTTGGATGAAAATGGAGTCATAACTGCAGATCTGGACATTGTGAGCTGGATGTTTCTCTCCGAGGGGGATCCCACCAAACAGCAACTGGGGAGTTTTGAAAGACAGAAACTTACAAATATCAATCAAGATATTCTGTCACAGCTCAAATTGCTCAACAAGGTGGGGAAAATATTGATCTCTCTTTTCTTTTTACAAAGCCCAAGGGCCCATTTCAAGTTGGCTAAACCTAGACAAAATGGTGGTTATACTTTACTGAGAATTGAATATGTGAAATAAAACTTTCATAATTTTCTTAGATAGGAAGGCTTTAGTTCCATCGACCATGGTATCGATGCTACAATAGGGAACACTGATTAATTTATTCAGCTATGTCCAAAATGAGATTTTTAGTGATAGTTCTTTAGGACAGAATAGAATAGAATTCTTTATTGGCCAAGTGTGATTGGACACACAAGGAATTTGTCTTGGTGCATACGCTCTTGGTGTACATAAAAGAAAAGATACATTGGTCAAGAATCATAAGGTACAACACTTAATGATAGTCATAGGGAAACAGTCAATATAAATCTGAAGGATACCAGCAACAAAGTTACAGTCATACAGTCATAAGTGGGAGGAGATGGGTGATAGGAACGATGAGAAGATTAATAGTGGAGCAGACTTAGTAACTAGTTTGACAGTGTTGAGGGAATTATTTGTTTAGCAGAGTGATGGCATTTGGGAAAAAACTGTCCTTGTGTTTAGTTGTTCTGGTGTGCAGTGCTCTATAGAATTGTTTTGAGGGTAAGAATTGAAATTGTTCATGTCCAGGATGTGAGGGGTCTGTAAATATTTGACAGGGGTGTCAAATTCAATTTCATTGAGGGCCACATCAAGGTTGTGTTTGACCTCGGGGGGGAGGGGGGAAGGGCATGGCCAGGGGCATGGCCAAGGGGACTCTCCCCCACTTCTCAGAAGAAGAACCGCTTGCCGGCCCTAGGCACCCAAGGGAAGCACTGGGTGGCTATTTTGAAAGGGGCAGGAGTGGTTTATGCAAGCCTGAGCCTTCTCAATCAGGGCGCCTCCCTGGGAATTGCTGCCCGGCCTGGCCTGGGTGTTTGGAAAAACAATACACTGCTGGAAGGGGAAGAGGAAGGGGAGAGGAGGAGGAGGTGGGGCATTACTCAGAGGCCAACTGGCAGATAAAAGTTGCAAGGCTCTGCTGTAATTCTTTCGGGTGAGCCATCCCTGCACGGCTCTCAGGTCCCAGCCCAAACTGACCTGGAAGCGGCATGTCACCTTGCACCCATGAGCGAGGTGGTGGCTGCTCTCACTGGTAACTGAGCCTTCAAATTGGCATGGTGTGCTCAGTTACCAGTGAGAGCAGCCGCCGCCTTGCTCACGCCTTCTCATCCAAACTGTCGGGTGTTGCTCCGGTTCTTTCTGCCATAGCCGTGCAGCCTTTTCTTCCAATTCTAGGTATGCCTTGGCACTCGCAGCCATGGCAGCCCAGCACTGCAGTTCCTCTCACTCCAACCAGCAGCCTCTGCTCGCGTCAAGGAGCCGGCAGCCAGGTGGGAGGAGGACAGGTGCAGATCAGTCCATCTGGCAGGTGGGTGAGCAGGCAGCCCTCAGGGAACAGCACTGCACTGGGTGACACATCTCCCAGTCGCGGGCTGCATGCAGGGACCGAGGTGGAGGGGTGAACTTCCCTGGCCGATGCATGGCGCTGCCGAAGTGGCGGGACTGAGAGCGCTGCTGCCAGCTGGTGAATGGCCGTTTCACCAGGGAATCGGCCAGTAACTAGTTGTCCTCCAGTAAGAGGCACACTGACCTTCTTGGAAAAAGTGGGGGTGCATGTGCAGTGCAGGGTGCATGTGTGCATGCGCAGTGCAGGGCACACATTCATGGGGAGCATGATGGTGGGGTCATGCATGCATTCACAAATGGGGGCACCCATTGCATTATGGGTGCTGGCACGCGAGAGCGTGTGAGCACTTGCGTGTTTGAACTTTTGGCACGCAACGCCAAAAAGGTTTGCCACCACTGTTCTAGGCAGTCACCTCAACAGAAAACCCCTGCAAATTTTCTTGCTTCTCTTGATTGTTAGCTACCTTCAGTCCATCTGGAATCTAAGAAATTCCAAATGTAACTAACAATAAATGTGGATCTGTCTTTCCATGCCAGTTGGTGTCATTAAATTATAGTTCTTCATATATCTATGAAGGATGGAGGAATGCATGTTAATATGAGGAGGAATCCATTGTTTGTCACTTAATGCTTAAACTTTTTCTCAATTCCATCATTCCAGAGTTTATTAATAAAAAATTCATTTACTGTAATCTGATTTGTCAGAAGCAAAACCAAGGAATTAAATGAAGAATCTTCATATAGTTGTATCTCCTACAATTGTTACATACTACCCTGTTTCCCCAAAAATAAGATATCCCCTGATGATAAACCCAATTGGGATTTTGAGTGTATGCGCTAAAATAACCCCCCCCAAAAAATAAGCCCTCCCCAAAAATATTTAAAGGCATATGCAGCTGGTCCCCACCATTTCCTCTGGTTAGGGTTAGGGAGACAGAGCTGGAAATCAGGTAAGATGGCAAGAGGAGCCCCGTCTTGCTCCATGCACCCCAAAATAATAAGACCTCCCTGAAAATATGGCCAAGCACTTATTTCGGGGTTCAAAAAAATATAAGACAGGGTCTTATTTTCGGGGAAACATGGTACTTAGAAATTTTATATTCATCTAAGTGAACCCAAGAAACTCCTTGGCTAATATTCACATCTATCTCCATTTTTCATGGATGGCAACTCCTGACATTTTCTGTGTTTTCCTGTCTTTCTGCTTAGTCTCTGCCTCAGTCCAAATGTGTGGACAATTGTCATCCTGGATTTTTCAAGCAGACTCGGGAAGGAGAGCCAGTTTGCTGCTATGACTGCATTCCTTGTCCAGAAGGGACCATCTCCATTCAGGAAGGTAAATGACATCAGAGGAGAGGTTACTGGATTCATGCACATCATTTTAATCAATGTGTTGTTAATAGACACATCTAAGCTTGAACATTTTGCCCTTGTTTGTTAATTTCATTATGCCCAATTTCTTCCATATGGGGAGGGATAAGAAAAAGATCTTAAAGGACAAGGTAGGAAGAGAGAGAAGGACATGGTGGATTGGGCAAGGCTACTTTTGCCAGAGAAAGTCTCTCTTCCACTTGTCTGTTTGGAAGTGTCCTTCTATGTTGCCCTTTCTGAATTCTTCGAAATTTGAGGAAGGGTTTCAGGTGAATTGCTTTTTCTCACCTAAACCAACTCAATCATTCAATCAATATTTCCATCAATGAATCCATTAGACAATCTTTATTAAGATCATAAGGCCAAATAAGCAGAACGATCTGCTTTCTGCCGAAGGTTGTTGAGAGTGTGGTTGCGCAACAGCTCCCGCAGTACCTGGATGAAACCGTCTATCTAGCTCCGTTCCAGTCTGGCTTCAGGCCCAGGTACAGCACAGAAATGGCATTGGTCGCATTGGTCAATGATCTCTGGAGGGCTCGGGACAGGGGTTGCTCCTCTATTCTGGTCCTATTAGACCTCTCAGCGGCTTTTGATACCATCGATCATGGTATCATGCTGCGCCGGTTGGAAGGGTTGGGAGTGGGAGGCACTGTTTTACGGTGGTTCTCCTCCTATGTCTCCAACCGGTTGCAGTCCATGTTGGCTGGGGGGCAGAGGTCGACCTCAAGGCACCTGGTTTGTGGGGTGCCACAAGGGTCGGTCCTCTCGCCTCTCCTGTTCAACATTTATGTGAAGCTGCTGGGCGAGATCATCCATGGTTTTGGGGTGCAGTGCCATCTGTATGCTGATGCCACTCAGCTGTACATCTCCACCCCAGACCACCCCAACGATGCCCTTGAAGTGATGTCCCGGTGCCTGGAGGACGTGAGGGTCTGGATGGGGAGCAACAGGCTCCGACTCAATCCCTCCAAGACTGAGTGGCTGTGGTTGCTGGCGTCCCGATATAGTCAGCTGGTGCCATCACTGACTATTGGGGGCAAGACATTGGCCCCCATGGAGAGGGCGCGTAACATGGGTGTCCTCCTGGATGCACAGCTGTCTTTAGAAGAGCATATGATGGCTGTGGCCAGGGGGGCTTTCTATCAGGTTTGCCTGATACGCCAGTTGTGAGTGAATGGTGAAGAATGGAAGGGTTTATACTCCTTACAGTCAGCACACTTTCTGAGAATCATTGAGGCCACTTGAAGGTTTATCTGAGCTCTTGGATGGGAAGTGAAACATCTTCAAGGAAAAACAAACAAAGGTGAAAAAGCACTTTTGGGACAAATGGAGGACACCTCAAAAATCCATTGAGATGATATCAGTGTGAGAGGAGATATGTAAACTAAATTTAGCATTATTAGGCATAAAATTTGCCTCTTTTTTCTTCAATATTTTAGCTTCCAAAGTTTATTTATTTATTTATTTATTTATTTATTGCGATTTGTATCGCAATAGTTGTGGTTTAAGAAGTAAAACCCACAAATATTATTCAACAATCCCCTGTTTGGCAAAATGACCATAATGTCATTGGTTGGATTGCTATTGAACCTGCCCATTTCCTTGTATTTTTCCAATTTTCTTAGATATTAAACAGTGGAATATAAACAGATATAACACACACACACACACACACACACACAGAGAGAGAGAGAGAGAGAGAGAGAGAGAGAGGGAGAGAGAGAGAGAGAGAGAGGGAGAGAGGGAGGGAGGGAGACATATACACACACAAGAGGAATACTGTTGTGGTTCTAAAAGGAAAAAAGATCTTTACATTCATTTTGGGATTAAAAGCAACCAGACATAATGAAAAAGAATGGGTAAAGAGAATTAAGGGATCTTCAAGGCATCTTCCAATTCTGAGATAGATAGATAGATAGATAGATAGATAGATAGATAGATAGATAGATAGATAGATAGAAGGATGGATGGAGGGATGGATGGAGGGATGGAGGGATGGAGGGATAGGGAGAGAGGGGGGAGAGGGAGGGGGAGAGAAAGAGAGGGAGAGAAAGAGAGAGTATGCATTTATACCATGCGGAGCTCATTAAGTCATTAAAATTGTCACCAATTCTAGAGAGTATGGAAATAGATTAATTCATATTTTCATTTTTAGAAGCTAAAATCATTGCAGAGAGAAATAACAGCCTTCTTGAATTACTTCAAGATTTGATATTTTTGTTTACATCAAATTATTTTATTTATTCATGTATTTCTCAAATTTATATGGCCACTTATGTATGAGCAGTTTGGGATTGAGCCAGTTTGCACCACTTCGGGAGAACCAGTTGTTAACTTTCTGAACAGTTTGGCAAACTGTTTGTTGGAAGAAAACATTAGGGCAGAGAACCGGTTGTTAAATTACTTGAATCCCACCACTGGATCAAGGCAACCTTCTGAAGGAGCATTCCATTGCAATATGAAGTAAAGTTTATGGGACCTTCCCACAGTCACAGTTAATATTATCAACCAGCCCCCATTTATATTTCCAATGTAGGCATTTGCCATGGTTGGTCATATCAGTTGTCATCCAAAGAATGTCTTTCTTGAAATGCAAAAGGAGACGCTATAAAAGAAATATTACTTTCTGCTTTTTCAGATGCTGAAAAATGCACCCAGTGCCCAGATGATCAATACCCAACTGAGAACTGAGTCCAATGTATTCCCAAAAGAATAACTTTCCTGTCCTATGAAGAGCATCTGGGCATCATCCTGGTCTCAATTGCCCTATTCTTGTTCCTAACCACAGGGTTTGTTTTAATCATATTTATTAAATACCTAGAAACTCCCATTGTCAAAGCCAACAACCGGGACGTCTCCTACATCCTCCTGGCCTCCCTTCTGCTTTGCTTCTTGTCTTCTTTTCTCTTTATTGGCCAACCAAGAAAAGCCACCTGTCTTCTCCGACAAGCGGTGTTCAGCATTGTCTTCTCAATAGCTGTGTCTTCTGTGTTGGCCAAAACAATCACAGTGGTGTTGGCATTTCTAGCCTCAAAACCAGGAAATAGGATGAGAAGGTGGTTGAGGAAGAGCTTTGCCAACTCCATCATCCTTTCTTGTTCTGCAAGCCAAATTTTCATCTGTGCCTTGTGGTTGGGAATTTCTCCCCCATTTCCTGACTCTGACCTGCACTCCCAACCTGGAGAGATCATCCTTCAATGCAACGAAGGGTCTGTCACCATGTTTTATGTTGTGCTTGGCTATTTGTGTTTCCTAGCTGCCATTTGCTTCACCATAGCTTTTCTGGCTAGGAACCTGCCTGGGGCTTTTAATGAAGCCAAGCTAATCACCTTCAGCATGCTGGTCTTTTGCAGTGTTTGGGTTTCCTTCCTGCCCACCTACCTGAGCACCAAAGGAAAGTCCATGGTAGTTGTCCAGATCTTCTCCATCTTGGCTTCCAGTGCTGGTCTGCTGGTCTGCAGCTTCTTTCCCAAATGCTACATTATAATTCTGAGGCCAGATCTAAATACTAAGCAACTTCTAATGATAAAAGTAGGGAAATAATAGTGAAATTGGTTTTAGGCTCATAACATTTCATTTTTCATTGCAGTTTTTATTATGATTGTATGCTTCCTTTGCATCAAATTGTCAATTAAAGTCATTTAAAAAACAAACAGAATAGAAATATGAAGAATTTAAATCTAATCAAATTAAAATTCAGCATAATCTTCAAGCAGTAAAATAACTGAATAGATAATTAAAATTTTCATACAGCCAGGGATGGACAGGATAAGAAATAAGATGGTTATATTAACATGAAACCAATGCTGAGGAGACAAATGTTCCCAAAGAAAGTGAGACAGTGTATGTTGCCTAAGGTAGGATGAATATGGAAATCTATATCTTTGAACACTATGTGTGTGTGTATGTGTTTGTTTGTCTTTCTCTCACTGTTCTTGAAAGTAGATGAGGGCAGTAAATCTAGATGTTAAGAACACCAGATGACCCCCAGTTGCAACACTCTCAATGACCTATGCCATTTATTTTGCAGGTGTTATATTACATTATAGACTTTGTGGGATCTCCAAATTTCAAGACATGGTCTTAAGTCATCACTGCTTTAATACCCTTTCTGGACATAACTGAAAAGTAATGATCAAACAGCAAAGCAGCAGCTGGAAAGTTTAACACCACCTGTGGATGTTTGATCCAGGGAAGAAAAAGAAAACATCCTCATGCCAGATTGCTTTTTTATCCAAAGAAGCCACATGATACTCTGGTCCCCAAAATGGAAACCTTTCAGCATTGTGTCATGTGAATGGGAAAAAGAATGTATGCTAGAAAATATCAGGAGGACATTCCTGAAATGTCAATGTCCAGATTTCACCAGGAGATTACTTACCCTCTGGAAACAAATACTGGGGGTGGGGGGACACCCCTGGTGGGTGTGGGTGTGTTCCAGCATAACTCTGGAACACCTGGGCTGTTAAGGAGAGTGAGTGTGGCATCCTAGAGCAGAAATTGTTTATGATGTCAGTTCCTTCACAGCTTCCTTTGGAAAGCCAGTCAAGATATTCACCCTATAGTGGACCAATGGGGAAGTGCCTGACAGATTTGGGGCAAAGTGCCAGGATCGTAGACATGGCAGGAAAGAGGAGCACATGGGAGGGGGAAGGGAGAGGGTAGAAATAATGGGCATGGGAGTAGGGGGAAGAAAGGCCCCTCCCAATGGCTCCCTGTCAGAAGCAGATGGTGCCCCCTGGTGGATTTGGGGCAAAGTGCCAGAATCGTAGACAGGGTGGGAAAGAGGAGCACATGGGAGGGGGAAAGGAGAGGGCAGGGATCATAGACATGAGAGTAGGGGGAAGAAAGGCTCCACCCAATGGCTCCCTGTCAGACAAACACTTCGACATCAGGGGGGGGGGAGATACAGAGAGAGAGACAGACAGACAGAGAGAGAGATACAGAGGGGGGAGAGAGAGAGATAGAGAGGGGGGAAGATAGAGAGGGAGAGGGAGAGAGACAGAGAGAGATACAAGGAGAGACGGTGGAGATAGGGGGGAGAGAGACAGAGACACAGAAAGAGATACAGAGGGGGAGAGAGGGGAGACACACACACAGAGAGAGAGAGATACACACAGAGAGGGGAAGCCGGCAATAAATAAATACCTGCGCAATGCCAGGTTATCAGCTAGTACTAAATAAATAATACAGTAACTGCAGTGAGCCTTGATTTTTTTTAGAGGGTCCTCTATTTATAGAAGTATCCAACAGATGGATTTGTAATTGGCTGACAAACCACACTCAACATGTAGTCCTTAATGGAATTATATCTACATGGAAGAGAGTAAGCAGTAGAGTAAAGCTCTGTTTTTGACTCAGTACTCTTCAATATCTTCATAAATGACTTAGATAAGGGAATAAAAGGGGAACTCATCAAGTTCAGAGATGAGACCAAATTGGCAGGAATTGCCAACATCCAGAACACATGCTCAAGATCCAGAAGGATCTCAACAGAGTTGAACACTGGGCCTTATCTAACAAAATGAAATTCAATGGTAAGAAAAGTAAGGCTTTATACTTAGGCAAGAAAAGACAAATACACAGGTATAGAAGAGGTGGAACTTGGCTTAATAGCAGTAACTACAAGAGGCATTTTGGGTCCTAGTGGGCAATTACTTAAATCCAAGCCAGCAGCATGCTGCAGATGTCGAAAAAAGCCAATGCAATCTTAGGCTGTACTAACAGAGGGATAGAATCAGGATTATGTGAAGTGTCAGTACTGCTTGTTAATACAGTGGTAAAACCAGACTTGGAATATTGCACCCAATGTTGGTTGCCACAATATAAAAAAGATATTAAGACTCTTGAAAGAGTGCAGAGAAGAGTAAATAGATGATTAGGCAGCTGGAGGCTAAAACATATGACCAACAGTTGCAGGAATTGGGTATGTCTAGTCTAGTGAGAAGAAGGATTAGGGGTGACATGATAGCAGTGTTCCAATATTTGATCAGCTACCATAAAGAATAGTGTGTCAACCTATTTTCATAAACACCAGAGGGCAGGACAAGAAGCAATGGATGAAAATTTGTCAAGGAAAAAAGCAACGTAGAACCAAGGAGAATTTTTCTGACAATGAGAAAAATTTATTTGTTTGTTTGTTTGTTTGTTTGTTTGTTTGTTTAATTATTTATTTATTGGTTCGATTTATATGCTGCCCTTCTCCGGAGACTCAGGATGGCTTACAATGCGTTAAGCAATAGCCTTCATACTTTAGTAGGGCTTTTGGGGGCCCCCAAGCGGTGTTCTTTATACAAAGTCAGCTTATTGCCCCCACAATCCGGGTCCTCATGAGCCCGGTGAGATTTGAACACGCAGTAATTACAGGCAGCTGGCAGCTAAGTGCTACTTAACAGCGCTTTAGTCCACTGCGCCACCAAGACTCTTTTAAAATTAAGCAGTGGAATGACTTGCCTTCAGAAGTTGTGAGTGCTCCATCACTGGAGGCTTTTAAGAAGAGACTGTATAGCCATGTGTCTGAAGTGGTATAGGGTTTCCTGCTTGTGGAGGGGTTGAACTAGAATACCTCCAAGATTCCTTCAAACTCTGTTATTTTTTATTCTGTTATTCTGAGTATGTATCAGTGGTGGGTTCCTCCCGGTTCGGTCCGGTTCGGACGAGCCGGTAGCGGTGATGATATGACATCACCGAACCGGTTCTCCCCCCGCCCTCCCAACCCCCCACCCACCCACGTTATTCTTACCTTTTATTTGGTCCCACCCCCAATCTATTGCTACCTCCTGAGTCCCAGCTGATGACTAGAGGGAAAAATACTGTTTAAACTCTTGCCGCGGGGCTTCAAAGGGCCGTCCTACAGCTGATCAGTGTTAAAAGCAAACAAATGAGTCGGGTCGTAAGTGCGAGGACTGGTCGTAAGTGCGAGGACCTTCCAGAAATGACTCTGACCAGCTAGCCATGCCCACCTAGTCACATGACCTCCAAGCCACACCCACAAAATAAGCCACACCTACAGAACCAGTAGTAAAAAAATTTAGAACCTACCCCTGGTATATATGTTTGTGTATCAATGTACCTTATCTCCAAACAAGAAACATTTTTTTTTTCTGACAACTGACCCAGATATACCAGGAACATAGCAATACCCAACCACCCTTTTCAAGATCTTGGCAGTCTTGGGAGGGGAATCATACACAACCTGAGAGATGTGAAGGCCGAAGAGTCCCACAACCAAAACCAGAAGAAGGGAAACCATGTCTCTTCAAACCAGTTTTTTGGTGGGTGTGTCAAGAAATTGGTGTCAAGGAAAAAAATCTATTGGCCCTATATCTTTTTCCATATTTATGCAATGATACAACCCAAAAACATTCAGTCCTCAGTCTAGAGTGACACCAAACTCCATAGCTCTGGGTGATCTTACTCAGCAGTCTCTGGAGAAAATGTACCATGTTGAAGGACAGCAGAAGTCAACAACAATACTGTATCTTCCTCCAGCATCATTTTCTGGACATGTCCTGACAGGACAGATCATAACCATAATCACAACAAAACACTTCCCTCAAGGGTGTAACTGTAATTTTTCACTAACATTATTATTATTATAATTATTATTATAATTTATTTTGTATACCGCCCTTCTCCCGAAGGACTCGGGGCGGTGAACAGCCAGCAGATAAAATACAGAAAATACAAAAATTAAAACAATATTAAAAACCAATTAAATTAATTTGGCCCACAGTTAAAACACCCCCATATTAAAAAAAACCATAATCTAGCAATTTAAAATTAAAACAATTTAAAAAATATGGTCAGGTCAGCCCAGCTTGATGAAAGAAAAACGTCTTTAAGGCACGGTGGAAAGTGCGCAGATCCGGGATCCACCGTATCTCCGGGGGCAACTCGTTCCAGAGGGTCGGTGCCCCCACAGAGAAGGCTCTCCCCCTGGGGGCCGCCAGCCGACTTTGTTTGGCCGACAGAACCCTGAGGAGCCCCTCTCTGTGGGAGCGTACTGGTTGGTGGGAGGCTACTGGCGGCAGAAGGTGGTCTCGTAAATACCCAGGCCCTAAGCCATGGAGCACTCTAAAGGTGGTAACCAGTACCTTGAAGTGCACCCGGAAGACCACTGGGAGCCAGTGCAGCTCACGCAGGAGAGGCGTTACATGGGAGCGTCAAGTCACCACCCGCGTGGCCGCATTCTGGACCAGTTGGAGCCTCTGAGTGTTCCTCAAGGGACATGATGTATATCAGCTTCCTTTCTGCAGATGGAGCCAAGGAAGAAGTTCAGGATCCCCAGAGGAAAAGCTGCTTCTCACTGTAATTATCACCATCCTACTCTTTGACATGTCTCCATCTATTTATCCTGCCTTTGCTATAAAAAATACAGACTGAAGCATCAGAAAAGGATAAATGCTTCAGGTCACTCTCTGTGATGTATGAATTTTAGGACAGGCAGGGGCTGTGCTGTTAAATGTACCCTTCTTTCTTTCCCAGGTGAAGCTTGGTTGGTCTCAGTTTCAACCAGGAAAAGCACTGGCTCTTGTGAGAAGGCTTTTAATTCTTCAACTCTTGTTTTGAAACAGGAAGGGAATTGATTCAGTCCCATGAATTATGGACCTCCTGCTTCTGTTTCTGATGCTACTGTTGTTCCAGCCAATCTCTGGGAAGCTTAGAGTGAAATGTCCACTGACTCTGGAACACCAGGATGGAAAAAAACCATGGAGCTATTACAGACCAGGAGACCATCTTATTAGTATAGTCCTCACTGCAACAAAAATACCTCCTGTAATGTTCCCTTTCAACGCAGCTCCTTCCAGTCAGTTTCACTCGTAAGTCATTCAGGATGATGGAGTTGCATTCCCTCCATTTCTAATTCTAACACTCTCATTTTGTTCTCCTTATTAAACTTGCTCTTTATACTGCAGCACCTGTCCTGTCTAATTTCCTGAATTACTTTGATTTCCATGCTTTCTTTGTCTTATTTTTGGGAAGAAATTCTTATCCAAAGATGGGACAGAAAACGAAAATCTGAAAGAAGTCCACATTATTTTCTTTTCACTGATCAATTTTGAATTCATGACTTGAATACTGACTTTTGTTTAAATTAGTGATTATTATAGTTTCCCTCTGACCAGTTCATTTCCAATGTAACTACTCTTTGATATTTACTTCCTGATCCTTCTACAAATACAGGATGACTTATTTTTAGAATTGGCTTCTGAGTCACTTTTGAAACATCCTCTTCTTTTTATGGTGGTTCTACTTTAACTATTCAATTATTTCAAAATCTGGTTACTGGGCAGGTGAAAATTAGTACCACCACAAATGATGGTGTATTTGTGATTCTTAATCCAGGTGGGGCACTGTATCAACTCTCATTAAAATTAAATGGAGATGAATATCATTTGTCTCTGGGCTTGGAGTCAGTATTGGCTTAAGACTTTGAAGGCTTCAAGAGACAAAGTATGTTGCTGTTTCTGTTGATGATGATAATGACAACATCATTTTTACAGGAGTTTATCTATTGTACATTCAAAAGTGCTGTGCTTTATTTCCATTAGTCAAGAAAAATGATAAAAAATATATAAAATATATTTTGCTATTGATGAGGATGATGATGATAAAATGAACATTTTTTTACAGTAAAGTATCTTCTAATCAGTCTAAACTCCTACGCTTGATTTTTGCTATTCAATTGGTCAATAAGAATTCCCAGCTCCTGCGCAATCTCACACTTGGCTACAACATCCATGACAACTATTTGAACTCCATTGGCACTTCAGATGCCTTGATGGACATGCTGTCTACTGGAGAAGCCAATGTTCCCAACTACAGCTGTGGAAGGAAGGACAACCCTTTGGCTTTTTATGATGGAGCTGACAGGGACATCTCCATCCAGATGTCAAGGTTAGCAGGCCCCTACAAAGTCCCACAGGTCTGTATATGTGCCTCTCTATCTAGGGAAGTGAGTGGATTGGTAGGACATATAAGCGATAAATCCAACCACATCGATTCTATGGAGTTCAAGAGGTGCTTTTCTCCATGATCACTCTAGTTATGTTGTCTATTGATGAGGTTGACATTAGGGAAGGGGAACACATAAAAGCAATCACATCATCTCATGACACCATCCCCATTGCTTTGGGGGCTTCTGCTGCACACTTGTGAATGTAAGGAGAGGCACTGTGTCCAATCAAAGGGTCGTCTGTACAAAAAAAGCACTGATGGAATCCTCTTGTTTTGTGCATCATCTTAGCCAAACTAATGATATTTTCAATGATATACAAATATCAGATTCATGAAAAGAATCTCAATGCCTTATCTCAGTTTGTGAGACATATAATACATATAAAACAAACTCTGCCCACAATCTGGAGTTTGATCCTGACAGGACTCAAAGTTGATTCAACCTTCCATCCTTTCAAGGTTGGTGAAATGAGGGCACAGATTTTGGGGGGCAATAGGTTGATTGTGTAAACCATCCAGAGAGTGCTGCAAAGCATGACGAGGCGGTATATACTCTGTGGTGCAGGTGGAACAATCTGGAGCTGAACACACTTAAAACTGTAAAGATGAAAGTGTATTTTAGGAGGAGCCCTCCTATTCTACCACCTCTCACAATATTAGCCAACACAATATCAACATTAGATATCTTCTAGTTTCTGTGTTCTATAATCTGCGTCAACTCAGAAAGTTCAGACTGTTTACAGAGCTGCTGATACAACTCTACAGAGGAATTATTGAGACTGTCATTTGTATTTCTATAATTGGTTTGATACAGCAACTAAACAGGACAGGACAGGTTCCAATGGATAGTTAGGACTGCAGAAAAAACAATTACAATCAGCCTGCCTTCCATTGAGGACCTGTATGCTGCATGAGCCAGAAAGAAGGCTGAAAATATATATATAGACTACTCACATCATGGACATAAACTGTTTCAACTCCTCCCCTCAGGATGCTGCTATATGGCATTGCATGCCAAAACAACTAAACACAAAGACAGGTTTTTCCCCTCGTGCCATCACTCTGCTGGAATACCTAATTAACACAGCACTGTCTTATGTCTAAGAATATTTACTCATGTTGTATGGCTGTATTGTTTATTATTTTTATAAACTTTTATTCACCAAACATGAAACTCAGTCAACTGAATATTCAAAAATGCATCACAAATACCATTGACTGGTGCTAATGGTTGATACAGGTTGCTGCCAGCGCCCTAGGTATCAACCAAGTACCTTCTTAAGATGTACGATGTTCCAAGTGGCGCAGTTTTTTGCAGTTCTGCTGGGGTTATTGCAGGAAGCTGCAATTTCTTGATGTATTTTATAAAATTCTTGGACATGGTACCAAGTGCTCCGATGACAATGGGTATCACTGTAACATATTTCATCCATAATCGCATAGTTTCGATGGCCAGGTTGTGATATTTTGTGATTTTTTCCAGTTCTTTTTTTTCTGACTCTGGCATCTCCTGGTACCGCGATATCAATAAATTGTACGTTTCGGTTTTCGACAACTGTGATATTTGGCATGTTGTGTTCCAAATGACGACCCATCTGTATTCCAAAGTCCCACTTTCTCATTTTCTATAACCTTTTATGTTCCCATGACTTAAAGTGGAAAATATTATTAATTATTGTTGTTGTCATCATAATCTTTCCTACTACCTTCTTCTTTTGCTATCTTATGATTATATTACATTGTAGTTTGCATGTACATGCTATTTGTATGTAAACTGATTATATTATCTTGTTGTTTATATGCACCAGAGACAGATTCCTTATGTGTCCAATCAACTTTCCCAATAAATCATTCTATTTTATTCCATATAAGTCTAAGTGCTATTACTTTTGCTAATCGGTTCATGATCAAATTCATAATAAAAGTTTTGAACAGCAAAAACGCCAATGGAAAGAATTTTTTTACTGACTGAACTATTTCAAGAAATATCCCAATCTGCAATAGTAGTTTATATAGATATAAATTAATGAGAAGGATGTCACAATTACATCCTGATTAGTCTAATGGATATTATGGCTAAAACAATATCCTGTTCCTCTTGAGCAGAATTCAAGAGTGGGAAGATAAAGAGTCTTTAGAAGAAGTACAAAGAATAAGAAGGCTTTTAGACACAGACAATACATTATTGACAATTGCTTTGTCATGAACCATCTAATGACACAATATATTGGTCAGGGGAAAACCAAAGGTTTGCTCTCCCTATAAACTTTATTAATACTTATTAATAAATCAAACTCAAAAATTACGGTCTTTGGAAAATGACGTGATAGCCAGGCATGGCTATTCAATGGTATAAGGCAATAGAGCAAGTAACCCCATTCCTTACCTAGAGGTAGTTTTTCCTGAGACTGGAACTTGGCTCCATCCTCATCAAAGGAGCTCACTTAGGGCCAGGGCATAAGGCAATTTACTGATTAGATTTTTTTTTTAAAAAAAAATAGTAGCTATCCTATTTATTTAGCCCCATTTACTATATTATATAAAGCCAAGATTTGCCAGTGCTCTTATATTAGCTGATGTTTGGGTTAAAAAGTATCACTACTAGAACAAAGCCAATTGCAACATCTGAGAAACTTCTTGGGGGTGAATAAAAGAAACTCAGCTGGTGCCCTGAGTGTCCATTTAGGATTTCAAAACTTTTAAAATCCATTTAGTCCATTTAGGATTTCAAAACTTCTTTAAAAAAAAAAAATTAAACACAAACAAACATACAACGTAAATACATGTAAAAACACGTACATATACATTAATATAGTACACATACACAAAAAGAAGTCTATCAACTAACTCCTAAGAAGTTATCGCATCAGTGGTTATTTTCTAAATTGCCTGTTATTTCTTTATTTAGAAGTTTGCATTTCTGCTTATTTGTGCTTTGATGTAATTATACAATTCTAAGCATAGTTTTCTGCAAATTGTACTAACTATTCATAAATATACCATCCTGCTGTTTCTTCATGTGCCAACTTCTGTACTCTTATTTAAGGTTTCCTGACATCTTATTTTACTGGGCCTATCTTTCCCTCAAGCCATGAGTACCATCTTTGCCAGACTATATAGTAATTGATATCTTCCTTCTCTTGGAGCTCTATTGTGAGTCTATCCATTTCTGCACATTCGGTTATTTTTGCAATTATTTTTGCTTCTGCTGGTAGTAGTTCGGATTTCCAATTTTGAGCATACAATATCCATGCTGCTGTCAAGATGTGAATGGTAAGATATTTTATCTCTTCGGTATATTGTGGTGTTGTCACTCCAAATAAAAAGAATTCTGGTTTCATTTCGATTTTTTACTTAGTTATTTCTTCAATCATTCTCTTAATTTCTTGCCAGTAGTGTGTGCCTTTCTGCAAGACCACCAGAGATGGTAGTATGACCCCTTTTGTGACCTGCATTTCCAGCACATTGGTGATATATTTGGGTAAGGACGAACTACGAAATGGAATTGCTGAAATATATAGGGTGTACACGAACTACGCAAGAAGGAATAAACTACCAAAAAAAATCCACATATGATTCACGAAGAAATCTATAAAGGAAGTGATCTACAGAAAAATGAGAGAAGAGGCAACCATGTATAAAGGAAGAGAAATCTTAACTCTCAAACAAATACCGAGGAGAACAAGAGACCAAAGAAGAAATTATAACTTCCTAACCACCCAGTTGAATAAATTCAAAATAAAATTCTGCTGGCTATTACCGGAAGGTCTACTCATCTCTTGGGAGGAAAGAAAATATAGAATTGATAATCTAGAAAAGGCCCAAGACTTCTTTGAACAACATTTCGCCTGTGAGGAGGAACAGGAGACGAGAGGAGAAACAGAACCCAGGAGACAAGAGATACAGCGGATGGAGAGAGAGGAAAAAAGATCAGGAAGATAAAAGAAATGCGGAGAGAGAAAGAATGGACAGAGAGGGAACGAGGGAAAAGACCCAAAGAGTTACCAGAAACACAACAAAGTTGAAAATAACGAACAGAAAAATCCAATAGAGATGGAAGGAGAATTGAAAATCATATCGATCAATATAAACGGACTCAATTCACAAAGGAAAAGGTGGTATTATTCACAAGGAAAATATATATTCACAAAATTGCAAAAACTGGACGTTGACATTGTAACATTACAAGAAGTACATATGAAAAGACAGCAACAAAAACTTTTGGAGAACCAAAAATTAGGAAGACTATATACATCTTTAGGAGATAGCAAAAAGAGAGGAGTGGCAACATATGTCAAAAATCATTTAAAAGCCCCCCAAAATATATATATAGATATGGAAGGACGTATTCTAATAACGGAAATACAAACAGAAACAAAGATAATATTATTAGCATCCATATATGCTCCTAATGGAAACCAGAGGGAATTTTACAAGAAATTACATGACACAATCAAAGATTTGGAGTATGAGAACATCTGCATTGTCGGGGATTTTAATGCAATTGCGAACCTACAAGACGATTATCGAAGTAATAAACAAAGTAAAGCTAGAAAGAGAACCTTACTGGATACATTCAAAGATATGACTGATGAATTGCAACTACACGATGGATGGAGAGAGGCCAACAAACAATCTAAACAATACACATTTTACTTAAATCCACACCAGTCATGGTCTAGGATTGACATGGCTTGGATGACGCCGGAGCTTAGAAATGAACTACAAGACATCGAAATCATGACAAATACATGGGCCGACCACAATCCGATAAAAATAATATGGAAAGGACAGCATAAGCAAAAGAGATGCATGATGGACACCGGAATAATAAAAGATAAAAAGTATATACGGATGATAGAGAATGAACTTAAAATATTTTATCAAATAAACACAAAGGAACAGACCTCATTACAGAATCTATGGGACACTACAAAAGCCTACATAAGAGGCCTCACTATAGCGTATACAGCAAAAAAAATAAATAAAGATAAACAACAGAAAAGGAAAAACCTATTAGAAGAACTTAACATATACGAGTTACAACTACAGAAGCAGCCTGACGATAAAACAATAAAGGCAAAATTGAACCTTACTAAACATAAGTTGAACTTAATGATGCAAACAGAAATCACACATAAAATGAAGATGGCAAGGCAGAAATATTTTGAACATGCAAACAAAACAGGACGTTGGTTGGCGTATAGACTGAAGAAAGAGAGGGAGAGGAGAATAATATACCAACTACAAGACGAAGCAGGACAAATATACAATATGAATCTAGATAAAAAGCGCATAGTGAAGGAATTCTACCAAAACCTCTATACACAAGATGAGATCCAAGACCAAGATATCAAGGAATACCTGGAAAAAGCAAATAGGATTTCAAAACTTCTGAAATCTGGGCACATATTTATTTTAAAAGAAAAAAAAAACCTCAATCCATCTTCTTTAGCCTGATTTATTAAAGTGTATGATGTCAAGATTACCCCCATCTTATACAGAACTGAAATTTTGGGTTTAAATATATCAGTACTAGAAAAAAACCCAATCACATCATGTGACAAGTAGCTTGAGATGGATAAAAGATTTTCAGCTTCTGCCTCAGAGCTGAATTGGGAGGGGGGGTTTTTTGTCTAAAATTATTGATATAAAATTAAAGCTACGAACACTGTAAGGTAAAGGTAAAAGTTCCCCTCGCACATATGTGCTAGTTGTTCCCGACTGTAGGGGGCAGTGCTCATTTCTGTTTCAAAGCCAAAGAACCATGTGGCCGGCATGACTAAATGCCAAAGGTGCACCGAACACTGTTGCCTTCCCACCAAAGGTGGTCCCTATTTTTCTACTTGCATTTTTTACGTGCTTTCGAACTGCTAGGTTGGCAGAAGCTGGGACAAGTAACGGGAGCTCACCCTGTTCCGTGGCACTAGGGATTTGAACCGCTGAACTGCCAACCTTTTGACCTTTCGATTGACAAGTTCAGTATCTTAGCCACTGAGCCGCCGCGTCCCTCTATGAAAATTGACAGACTCACAAAATTCTGCCTGTTAGAACAAATATTTCAACTATAGATCTCTTGGATTGTGTGATTTACAAATTATATAATATAATTATATGCGATCTCTCTCTTTTTTTTTCTTGTGCAACTGGAGTACAAGCTAAAAAGATTTTTGCAGAAAGAATCTGGAACATCAAAGCAAAGAAAGATAAAACTATTCTCAGTAAGTCTGGGACATTGAAGCGGATGAGCGTCTAATAATGCCCCTTCCAAATTGTGAAGTATTTAAATACAGAAATGGCTGCCCATCTTAGGGTGGTATTTATACAAACAAGACTTGAGCATCCTGACACAATGGTTAAAATACATAGAATTAACTAAGTATATTGAATAGGCCAGTAGTGGGTTTCAAATCCCGGTGCTACCGGTTTGCTATTGGGAGCATGCGGGTGTGTGCACTCGCTATGTGAATTCACGGTGCTTCTGTGCATTCACAGAAGGTTCTGTGCATGCACAGCCCATTTTTGATGATGTCTGGGCAGGTGGGCAGAGCCTCCCGCCACTGCTGCTACCTGTTCACTCGAACCGGGGTGAACCGGTAGCAACCCACCACTGGAATAGACTTGTATTTGTGAAGCTCCAGAGATAAAAAGAAAGAGAGAGATCAGTATCTTGGAATGCACATTAAATGGAAGACTTATTGCAGTCCTTATATTAAAACAACATATTTCCTTTGTGTACAGAATTTAAAACTTACATATAATGCGACTCTTTACTTGAACAAAACAGTTCAACTGAAATTTGCATACATGGGTCACATTGCAGAAAAATGTAGAGGTGATACAGAAATATGATCCTTTATTCTGATTCTTATTTATTTATTTATTTATTTCATTTTTCCCCTGCTCTTGCTAACGTTCTATGCTTAATATTCTGTATCTTGATATGTACTGGCTAATCAACAATAGAATATTCTAATATGTTCACAATAACACAAGTTGGATTTATTAAAAGCTAATAACTGACCCTAAATACAGCATTCTTCACTGCTTTTTCAGACCCGTTCAACTGCTTCAGAAGCTCTGAGTGATAAAAGTCAATTCCCTTTTTTCTACCACATGCTCCCCAAATTAGGGATTCTCTCCCCAGGAATTGTCCAACTGCTCCTCCATTTCAGATGGACCGTGATTGGTCTCTTTGCTTCAAAAACAGAGAATGGAGAGAATTTCATGAGGACCTTTACTCCTATGTTTGTCAGGAATGGAATTTGTATTCTTATATCACAACAATTATCAACCACTACACCTACAGCAATGCTTAGGGATGCTATCTCTAAGTGGAGGCAAGTCAATGTCTTTGTTCACTTCGTAGAATATTATTTCCTTTGGGACAGAATTAGTTTTTTCCATTCAACACTTAACAGTTTGCCAGAACCCATTGAAGGGAAAGTCTGGATAAATGCAGGCTTTGGGGAATTGCAAATAAGAAGACACCCATTTCTCAAATATGTCCATAGTGTTTGGACCTACAGTTTTCAGTGGAAAAAAAGGCCAAAGAACAGTTCCTTCGATCCAGATCTCTTTGTGCAACCACAGTTTGGAGATCAGTCACTTCACTGTTCTTTTTCAAAAGACACCATTTCTGTCAAAGGCCGAAGAAGATGCATTCAGAAATCACCACTGAAGACCAACGTGGAAAGAAACAAGATGTGGAACCGATATAACCGTCATGTTTACACTTTGATGAATACTCTGGCCCATGCCTTGAATGCTGCATATTCCTCCATATCCAAGAAGAGAAGAAAAGAGGGAGAAGAGAGGCTGGGGACTCAAAGGCTGCAGCCATGGCAGGTATGGGGTCCTGACAAAGATCCATCAAAGTTACTTTCTCTGGAGAGGAAATGCAAGGGAGGGGGGGAAACCATCTCAACCTTTTTGTGCTTCAAAAGGCAGAGGTGGGTTTCAGCAGGTTCTGATCAGTTCTGTAGAACTGGTAGTTGAAATTTTGAGAAGTTTGGAGAACCAGTAAATACCATCTCTGACTGGCCCCACCCCCATCTATTCTCTGCCTCCCAGCTGATCGGGAGAAAATGGGAATTTTGCAGTAACTTTCCCCTGGAGTGGGGAGGGAATGGAGATTTTACAGTATCCTTTCCCTGCCACGCCCACCAAGCCACACCACGCCCACCAAGCCACATCTACAGAAACAGTAGTAAAAATTTTTGAAACCCACCATTGAAACGGCCAACAAGGTTGACCAATCCAATCACTTATGGACAATTTTCCAAAAATCGGGTATATATATATATGACATATATATTTTGATATTAAACAGTATTAATTTTAAAATGCATGCATTTTTAAATGAATTCCTGTCTTTATGAATTTGTGATTAGCATTTTAGAATTTTATATTCAGTAAATTTGAAGGAGACCCTGAGATCATGTAGTGCCACACCTCTTCTTTAGAAAAATCCCAGTTAAAGCTTCTTTAAGTGAGAGCTGTTGGATCTTTGCATTATTTATACAAATTTATGAACAAGCATCGAAGGGGAGACTAAATTTATCTGGTTCATTGGGTAAGTTCTAAAACTGCTCCTCTTTTAGGATGTTTTTCATCTCCTTCAGCCAGAATCTCCTCTTTGTGACTGAGCTCAGTTTTCCATTTTTCCATGTCCAACACTTTGGAATAACAGGAAGCTTCCATGTAATATCTTTCAGTTATTGGAAGAGTGCTGTCTCCTCCCTTTTCCAGTCAAGAGGTTCTTTCAGTTGGAAAAGGTGCTTCCAGATTGCTTCTGATTTTTCAGCCCTCAAAGAGCAACATGGCTCTTCTCCTCATCTTCCCTTAAGGCTAAGATCAAATCCTCTGATCTCTCCTTTGGTTTCATTGCCTTTCCCTAAAGCTGATCCAGTATTTGTGCAATGACTTCTCAAAAGTGTGGTGCCTGCAAGGTGTCTTTCTACTTGACTTAGTTTCTCTCCAAACCAGGACCTTCACTCCTGAGACTTTTATGGATACATTTGCCTTCTTTCCATGAGCATCACACTGCCAAGTCACATTTGGTTTGCAATCTACTACCGGTATTTTGAGATTGTTAAGGATATTGTTGTGTTACCAACCAGCAGAGTAAATGCACAGAGAAACGGTACTTATTTATTATTTTATTTTATTTTATTTTATTTTATTTTATTTTATTTTATTTTATTTTATTTTATTTTATTTTATTTTATTTTATTTTATTTTATTTTATTTTATTTTATTTTATTTTATTTTATTTTATTTTATTTTATTTTATTTATTAAATGAATGAATGAATGAATGAATACTTTGTTGTGAAAAACAGTTGCATAGTCTTTTAGTCAATCCAAGTCTTTAGCCATTCAAATCAGTCTGAAGTTACAGATTTCTTCTTACCAGACAAACAGCAGTAGTTAATAAACAGCAATTCAATGCTGGTAACAAATCATGATGGTAGCAGATCCATCCACGTCTTCACACACGATAGTAACAGTTTCAACCAACAGTTCCAGTCAAGAAGCAAGTCAAGCAATGATGAGAGCAGGTCCAACAATGACTATAGCTTGGCTTCCTTCTTATATACAGTTTACACTAGTAATTATCCACTTAAGATAAGTGAAGTCAGCAGTGCAATGACTCAACAGTACAATTATGATAATTGCAGTCAGCAGTCAGTCAGCAGTCATTAGTCATTACAATGACTCAGCAGTACAATTACTCAGCAATACAACTTAAAGTTACTGAATACATTTAAAGTTATAGAACACATATATTGCCTGGACAACTTGTTAGATTTATACCATATCCTAACAGAGATCATCTTCACAAATGTTCTTATCAAGTGTAGTTTCCATCATCCTTTCTCCAGTGCATCATTAACGACATTATCATCCAACTGCACATGATTATTATCCAATTATTAACACAGTACTACTAATTTATTAGGGACATGGTGGCTCAGTGTCTAAGACACCAAGCTTGTCAATCGAAAGGTCGGCAGTTCAGTGGTTCGAATCCCTAGTGCTGCGTAATGGGGTGAACTCACGTTACTTGTCCCAGCTTCTGCCAACCTAGCAGTTCGAAAGCATGTAAAAAATGCAAGTAGAAAAATAGGGACCACCTTTGGTGGGAAGGTAACAGCATTCCACGTGTCTTTGGCATTTAGTCATGCTGGCCACATGACCATGGAGGCATCTACAGAAAGCGCTGGCTCTTCGGCTTTGAAACGGAGATGAGCACTGCCCCCCCTAGAGTCGGGAATGACTAGCACATATGTGCGAGGGGAACCCTTAACTTTACTTTTTATTTATTATAATAAATATTTTAATTTATTATAATCAGTGACCAGTATGCACGCATGCACGCACACACACACACACACACACACACACACAAGCATACAAATAAAATCTTAATGAAATATCTATGTTAAAGCCACCATCCATTTTCTCTTATAAAATATGCCATACTTCATCAAGTCCTAGTTGCTACAAATCAGATATTTTTCTAGTGGCTTTCATTTATGCATTTATCTACATCAGGAAATCATAAATATTTTTCTTCAAGTTTGGCATTTTTAAATAAATTCAAAATAGCTTTGTCTATGAGTTGGTATAAATATTTTATCCAAAAATAATGATTTGTCAACTTTACTTTTCTATATTACAGAAAATATAGAATAGATGACCAAAGGACTAACTGCTATTTATAACTAGAGAATTTTATAAGGAACATTGAAAATTATTGAGTACATAGTACAACTTTTATCCACATAATTATCACACCATCCAGCCGTCATTTAACTAGATTCCTAATCACATCAAAGAATTGTTTTACTGAAAATAATTCCCATAATTTACAGCATTCCCATAATCCAGTGGGTCTCAACCTTCCTAATGCCGCGACTCTTTAATACAGTTCCTCATGTTGTGGTGACCCCCAACCATAAAATTATTCCTGAAACAATTGAAAATATGTGTTTTCCAATGGTCTTAGGCGACCCCTGTGAAAGGGTCATTCGGCCCCCAAAGGGGTCACGACCCACAGGTTGAGAACCACTGCCATAATCTATTTAGGAAGTATGTGAGAATGACTTTTGGGACAGGGAGGAGAGATGCTGCCTAAGGAAGGATCTGATAGGATCCTTATGCAGGTTCATAACGGATAGAGAAAGAAAATCAAAAATGATCCTCTCAATTTTTCAGGCTGTAAAAAGTTGGTGTGAGATTTGGACTTTCAGACTTGCAAGATTCTGTTAATGTAGCCTTACAATCCAGTGGAATTAGCTCATGTGGTTGTATTTTATGTCTGTTCTACCTGGTAGAACATTAGTTTAGCAACATTCTTCTTGACAAATCTATACTGTCTGGTAACTACCCTGTTATTTTCAAGGGCCCACAGCTGTATAACATGACAGAAAGAAACTGAGAAAGGATTCTCATAAATTTTCAGATAGAATAGAATAGAATAGAATAGAATAGAATAGAATAGAATAGAATAGAATAGTTGGAAGGGAGCAGTGGTGGGTTGCTACCGGTTCTACCCAGATCAGCAAACCAGTAGCACTGGGAGGCTCCGCCCACCCACACCAGATGCTTCTGCTCACGAGCGAACCGGTAACGATGGGTTTTGCAACCCACTACTGCCTTGGAGGTCTTCTAATCCAACCCCCTGCTTAGGCAGGAAACCCTATACCATTTCAGACAAATGATTGTCCAATTTTTTTGGAAAAAAACTTTTAAGTGTTGGAGCATTCACAAGTTCTGGAGGCAAGTTGTTCCATTGATTAATTGATCTCACTGTCAGGAAATTTCTCCTTAGTTCTAGGTTGCTTCTCTCCTTGGTTAATTTCCATCCATTGCTTCTTGTCCTGCCCTCAGGTGCTTTGGAGAAAAGCTTGACTCCCTGTTCTTTGTGGCAACCCCTAAGATATAGGAACACTTTGTACTTTCAGAATTGCAGAATTGCAAAATTATGTTACAGTAGCATTACAATAAAGTAGAATTAGCACATTTCGTTTCTAGACTACCTGGGACAAAATCAGCCTCACAACTTTCTTCCTGACAAATCCATGCTTTCCGGTAATTACCCTGTTGTTTTCAAGGGCTTTATGAATAATGTCTGCATTTGTTTGTTTGTTCAATTTATATGTGACCCTTGTGATACTTTATCAATTCTACCAATTATTTATTTTATCAATATATTGTTTGTCAATATATCATTGACAAAATTTGCTAAGCCTTTCTTTTTCTCTTTTGAGGATAGTGATAGCACTTGTTCTCTGAATTCAGGATATTTGCAAGTGACACAACTTTAGAAGAAAGATTCAGTTGTGAAAAGAACATGTGGAATAAGAAACCAAAGTTTCTCCTTTTAAGATTCTTGGATGTTTCATTCCAGCTTCATCCCTTTCTGAAGAAGAATGAATTTTGCAATCTTTCCCACTTGAAACTGTACTTGGACCAAAATGGTGATATAGCAGCAGATCTGAACATCATGAGCATGTTAGTTTTTTCCGGGGAAGATCCCATCAATAAACAACTAGGCAGTTTTGAAAGAAAAAGAACAATTATCAATCCAGATGCTCTTTCACAGCTAAAGTTGCTCAACAAGGTGGGTGAAATATTGGTGTCATTTCTCTGTTTTCCAAAGCTTTGGGACACAGTTCAAGCGGCTAAGCCTATTCACCAAATACAATGACCTTCAATGAGAATTGAATGTAGGGAGTAGAACCCTTATAGTTTTCTTAAATGGCTTGGGAGGCTTCAGTACAGGGGTGAAATGCTTCCGGTTCGGACCGGATTGGGTGATCTGGTAGCAATTGTGGCCAGTGGTTCAGAGAACCGGTAGTGATGGCGGCACGAGGCTCCGCCCACCCACCCGGGTGTCATTACTTCCTGGTTTTAACTGGGTCTGCATGCGGCGTGTGCACTTCCGAACCGGTAAGGAAGGTAAGTAGATGTCACCCCTGCTTCAGTACAATTGGCAAGGTGTCCTTCAGATGCTGTAATATGGAACACTGTTTCAAATTGATTCAGCTATGTCCAACATGGGATGCTGAGTGAGAATTCTTTAGGACACAAATCATGACTATTTTGTGTCCCCTATGCAGTATGGTATCTGTATAAAATTGGTGAAAGGGGGACATCAAATGCTGGGGATTTTGGTGCTGATAGCATCAACTTGTCTCGTTTCCTTGCCTAAGATTACCAAAATAGAATGAAAGTCTTTTGACCAATGCCTACATTCCCAGTGGGGTGAAAGAGGCAAGGATAACTCTAATCAAGACTGGATGCACTTCTTGTTGATACCATTGGGAAATTTGCTTTGAATTCAGGTTTATCTTGCCATGGTTGGGCAGGTTTATAGTCTGTGATGTTCTTAAATAGAACATACATAGTCAGAGTTGTCCATAGTTGTATGTCATGCCAAGTGGATCAAGGGTGGGTTCTACTTACCTTTACTACCGGTTCGCATCGTGCCCACACACACATGCTCTTCTGCGCATGCACAGATCTACTTTGATAACATTTGGGTCAATGGGAGGACCCAGTTTGTGGGTTCAATAAGCTGACTTTGTATAAAGATACAAAAGTATGAAAGCTATTGCTTAACACATTGTAAGCCGCCCTGAGTCTCCGGAGAAGGGCGGCATATAAATCAAATTAAAAAAAAAAAAAAGATGTGTGAAGGTTGACAGCCCTAATCTGTATTGAAGTTTTCCTTTATATCTTAATTGGGAAGTTTTCCTTTATATCTTGATTTTCAAATAGGGCCGGCTTTGCAATGATACAGGTAGCCCAGTAGAAACTTTTCCAGATCCAGCTGGTCAGAAGTTTCTTTCTTCATCACAGTTTTATTCTGTTTTGATAAAGTTAATAAAATAAAAATTTCATAAACTTTTCACAATAAATTTCATTCTAAGCATCCATATGACTAAAGTATCTTAATTTAAATTCATGGGTACATGAAGAAAGGAGGAATGTATGCTAATATAACCATGTAGAGGAACCACTAGTTATTAATGCTTAAATCTTTCCTCCATTGCTTCTCTCCAGAATTTATTAAGTAGAAATGCCCTTTCTTGCAATGTGATAGAACAAAAGCAAAAAGGAGGAACTATATGAAGAATCTGCTGATAGTTGTATCTCTTGCAACATTGGGAGCTAAAGATTTCTTATTTACCTAAGTGAAGTCCAGCAACTACTTGACTAATGATCATGTTTACCTCCATTTTTCATTAATGGTTAGTTCTAACATACTTCATTTGCCATTTCTTCTTTTTCTACTTAGTCTCTGCCTCAGTCCAAATGTGTGGAAAATTGTCGGCCTGGATTTTTCAAGAGGGCTCAGAAAGGAGAGCCAGTTTGCTGCTATGACTGTGTTCCTTGTCCGGAAGGGACCATCTCCATTCAGGAAGGTGGGTGACACCACAGAAAAGGGTACTGGATTAAACCAAAGTATTTTGATCAATGTACATTTTGAAAGAAACACATCTGAGATTGACAATTTTGTGGTTCTTCATTCTCCAACCATTAGTTAAGTAGATGCCTGTGAGTAGGCATGAATTTAAATGAGTTTAATTGGAAGTTCACATTTGCTCCTGGTCTTTTGAGCCTGACAGATACTCCTCAATGAACATGTGATAGTCATGATTAGACAGACCTTCACAGAGATTATTCTTTTTTTTTTTTTTTTTGGTTGAAAGGTTGAATAAAGCAACCTTTTTTAGTTTTAAAAGCACATTTCCATTTTTACAGCTTTCAACTATTATTTTATACATTATGTACATCTTTAAATATATAGCATCTTTTACTATATTCTATTTTTGTTCTTCTTTAACATTGATTTAATCAATTCTTCATATATGTAGTATATCTATATGTATTTACATATTCCCTTTATCCTTTAACAAGTTTTATCATATTTATAAATATATACTGCTCAAAAAAATAAAGGGAACACAAGCAGAAGACATCCGAGATCAGAATGAATGAAATAGCCTTATTAAATACTTTGTTTTTTACATACAGTAGTTTATTTATAATGCAATTTATATGCCGCCCTATCTCCAAGGACTCAGGGCGGCTCACAACGGTAAAAATACACAGTTCCTCATTAAAAACAATATAAAATTAAAATTCCAATTTAAAACAATTTAAAATTCATTAAGAAACCTTCCATCAGTCCAGGCTGCGGAACAACCAGGTCTTCAAATCGCGGTGGAATGAGCGAAGGTCAGGGGCCATCTTGAGCTCCAAAGGAAGTTGGTTCCAGAGGGTGGGTGCGCCCACAGAGAAGCTCTCCTCCTGGGGGTCGCCAGCCGACACTGTCTGGCCGACAGCACCCTGAGGAGGCCCTGTCTGTGGGAATGCACCGGGCGATTGGGAATTGTCGCTGGCTGCAGGGGGTCCGACAAATATCCTGAGCCTAAGCCATGAAGGGCTTTGTAGGTAATAACTAGCACCTTGAACCGCACCCGAAGGGCAACCGGTAACCAATGCAAATCGCGCAGGAGGGGTGTAACATGGGAGGGTCGGGACGCTCCCATCACAACCCGCGCGGCCGCATTCTGCACCAGCTGAAGCCTTCAAGTGGTTTTCAAGGGCAGCCCTAGGTAGAGAGTGTTGCAGTAGTCAAGATGGGAGGTGACCAGCACATGAGTTTATACACTGCTCAAACAACTAAAGGGAACACAAAACTACTGTATGTAATGAACAAAGTATTTAATAAGGCTATTTCATTCATACAGATCTCGGATGTCTTCTGCTTGTGTTCCCTTTATTTTTTTGAGCAGTGTATATAATTTTCAATTTAATATACTTTCTATATCATCTTTATGCATCGATTTTACATCTCGTTTCAAGCCATTGATACCACATATTCCAACTCTTGTAATACTCTTGATTCCTCTCTGTCTTTATGCTCCATGGTTAATTTATCCATTTCTGCACAATCGAGGACTTTTTTTATTATTATTATTATTATCATTGCATTTGTTGGCATGTTTTCTTGTTTCAAATTCTGGGCAAATAAGATTCTTATTACACACAGATTATTCTTGTACAACAACTTTGGTCTTTCCTAGACTGAGGGGCATGGTACTTGTCTTGGTCACTTCTTATTTGAATTACTACAATGTGTTCTACAGTATGTGGGAATGCACTGGACTGGAACACCACTTGGACTATATCAATTGTCCAGAATGCAATGACATGCAGATTGTTGGGTTTCTCTATATTCATGCCTAGTTTTTGAGCTGCATAGGCTCCCAGTGTCTTTCTAAGTGCTTTCTAATTCACTTTTAAAGTTCTATATGGCACAGCATCAGGTATCTACGGGACTTCCTCTCCTTGAGGATATCTGCTTGTACCACAGAAACAAATTCTTACTTAGTGGAAGATCAAACAGATTCCTGAAAAACCTAGCAGATAACATTGTCTCCCAAAAGGCAGAGAAAGAATAAAGGGTCAGCCATACTGGACTTAATTCTCACTAATAGAGAGGAAATGATAGAAGATGTTGAAGTTACAGGAACTAAGCTAATGAGGTTTGACCCTCCCTCAGGCTCAGCCTGGTCGTCTCCTATAGGACCAGGGTATCGTCTCCCTAAGGATATTTGCTTCTTCCACCAGGGTGGATATAATAGACAGGCTGCAAGTTCCCTAAAACATTACCACCTTGTGGGTCCTAGGAAGCCTGCCTTTTCTGTTGCAACTCCTGCCCTATTGAACACCCTAGCCTTGAATTCCAACAGGCTCCTCCCTCTTTTAAAATTCTGGAGACCTGGTTTTTCTCCCAGGTATTGGGATAAGGTAAGGTTAGGGAAGGCTGAAATGTGGTGGCTTGCATCAGTGAAGGGTAGTTTTGGTAACAGGTGTTTCTCTTTTTGGATGTGTAGGGATCCAGGGAACCTTCTGAGGGAGCATTCCCTCACAATATCAGGTAAAGTTTGTGGGATGTTCCCACATTCACAGTTAGTATTATCAACCAGATCCCATTTGTTTTTTCCAACATTGGCACCTGCCATGATTGGTCAGTATCATCTGACATCCATAGAAGATCTTTCTTGAAAGGTGAAAAGAGATATAAAATAACTATTATTTTCTGTTTTCTCAGATATTGAAAAATGCACCAAGTGCCCAGATGATCAATATCCAACCGAGAGCAAAGTTCAATGTATCTCCAAAAGAATAATCTTCCTCTCCTATGAAGAATATCTGGGCATCATCCTGGTGTCCATTGCCCTACTCTTGTTCCTTTCCACAGGATTCATTTTAATCATATTCATTAAATACCTAGAAACTCCCATTGTCAAAGCCAACAACCGGGACCTCTCCTACATCCTCCTGGTCTCCCTCTTGCTTTGCTTCTTGTCCTCCTTTTTCTTCATTGGAAGACCAAGGAAAGCCACCTGTCTTCTCCGACAAATTGTGTTCAGCATTGTCTTCTCAATAGCTGTGTCATCTGTGTTGGCCAAGACAATCACGGTGGTGCTGGCATTCTTAGCCTCAAAACCAGGGAATAAAATGAGAAGATGGTTGGGGAAGAGCTTGGCCAACTCCATCATCCTTTCTGGTTCTGCTGGACAAATTTTCATCTGTGCCTCATGGCTTGGAATTTCTCCCCCATTTCCTGACTCTGACCTGCACTCCCAGCCTGGAGAGATCATCCTTCAATGCAATGAAGGCTCTGTCACCATGTTTTATGTTGTCCTTGGCTATATGTGTTTCCTAGCTGCCATTTGCTTCACTGTAGCTTTCCTGGCCAGGAATCTGCCTGGGGCCTTCAATGAGGCCAAGATGATCACGTTCAGCATGCTGGTCTTCTGCAGTGTCTGGGTCTCCTTCCTGCCCACCTACCTGAGCACCAAAGGAAAGTCCATGGTGATTGTGCAGGTCTTCTCCATCTTAGCCTCCAGTAGTGGACTGTTGGGTTGCATCTTCTTCCCCAAATGCTACATTATAATTCTGAGGCCAGATCTAAACACTAAGGAACATCTAATGATAAAAGTAGGGAAATGACTATGCTATTGTTTCTTAGGCTCGTAGCATTTAATTTTTTTCATTGCAGTTATTGGGGTTTTGTATTCTTCCTTTGTATTAATGTGACAGTTAAGGTTATTTAAAGCTGAAGGAAATAAACACATGATGAATGTAAGACTAATGAAATTAAATTCCAACATAATCATCAAACAGTAAAATAAACAATTAATAATTAAGCTTGTCATGCAGCCAGAGATGAATAATCTAAGTAATAATAGTTATATTAAGCAATAGAAGAAACAAGACTTCCCGAAGAGAGAGGGAAGGAGTCTTTTGCCTGAGGGGTCTTGAATATGAAACTCTAAATCTGTGTGAACATGGACACTTTCTCTCTACTGTATGTGACTTTCTCTTGAAAGTAGGTATGAGCAGTGGAAACTGGACATCAAGATCATGCAGATGACTCTACTTCCAACACTCTGGATGTCTACATCAGTTATTTCTGGAGGTGTTAGGTGAATTACAGATTTTATGTGACCTCAGAATTCCATGACTCTCTGTGGAATCACTATTATCCTAACATCCTTTCTGGACATGTCGAAAAAGCAGTGACCCTTCTTCAAAACAGCACCTGGAAAGATCCAGAGAAAGAAATGGAAAACAGCCAGGAATCTGATTGGTCTCTTATCCAAATAAGCCATAGGATCCTCTTGTCCCCAAATCAGAAGCTTTCAGCATTCTGCTATGTGAATGGGAAAATAACCCCATTTTCTAAAAATAGAAAATGGCAGGAAGGCATCTTTGATGCTTCACTGTCTAGACTTAACTAGGGAGCTGCAGAAAGAGTCCACCTTCTCTGGAAGCTACCCAGAGCCACACCCAATCCTAGGGAATTTAAAAACGGCATATGGAATATGTGGGATATATATACAGACTTTGCTAGTTCCCAGGGCCATGGATTCAACTGAAACAAGATCTGTTGCCTGAAATCTGCATTTTTTAAATTGTAGGCCAGTATTTCTGCCCAAACCAAGTGTGAGGAAAAAAAGCTTCCAGCTTTTCCACCTCCCATTACCTAGTGGAAGCTCAGGTCATTTCTGAGGCCGATGTTTGGAGGGTTTGAGGACTACATTCCCTCTCTCTAAGAGACAATTCTTCCTTCCTCTTCACTGATCTCAGTAAAGCTCTGAGCTATATGCCAGAAAATGTATTCCTTTCTCCTTTCTGAGGTCCATTGTTTTCAGAGAGCTGAGAAAATCATGAGCTTTGTATGAACTAATGGATATGAAATGATGTTTCTAACACTATGACAATCTGTACAAGCTGTGTAAACTATAAGAAGTTCGAGAAAAAGGTTTTTTTGTGCGGCTTTTGCTTTTTCTCTCTCTGCCTGCTCTGTTTAAGGCAAGAGATTAAAAATGATCTTGATCAATAATAAAGCTGAATATTGGTACCCTCAGGTTCAGAGTTTCATTGGATTAATTCAGATTCTGAGCTGCACATCACCTAACACAAGTAACCATATCAAATGAACTTTGCCTCTGCCTCAAGCACCAGCCTGGATTTGAACCAGAATTTTCTTTTAATAATATATACCAAAAAATATCAAACAAAGCCAGGTTTTGCCTGGCATGTCTGTTTTTCAAAGAGGAGTTTGTAAAAGAGTCATCTAAAGTTGGTCCAAGGTCATACTTGGTCCAAGATCAAAGTGTCAGCCAATCCAAGGGTCTAAGGTTCAAGGGTGAAATTCATACACAGGGATCACATTTGAGCATTTCCAGCAAAGAGAAGAGAGGGAACCCAGTCTCTTCTATCAACTGTCACTGCTCGGAATGTAGCTGCAGCCAACTGTCATTGATTGGAATCTTTACTCTGTTGCTAGGCAACTAACCTAACAAAGTCTCCCTTCTGCTGTCCTTCATCCTGGGCCATGACAAGTCAACACCTCAAGAGCCAAAATAAACAACAAAGAAGACAGTAGGCAATCTTGGCTTATCCTCTTCGAGATATCACATTGTTTAATTCAGGGGTCTGCAACTTAAACACTCAAATAGCCATTTGGACCCATTTCCCACAGAAAAGAAAACGCCAAGAGCCACAAAACCCTTCCCTGTGACTGACTATTTCTTGAGCAGCCACAAAACTAGCATATGTAGTTGAATTAAATGTTGTGTTTTCTTGTAAAACTTTTCTTTTCTTGGATTTATCCCCGGATGGCCTAATGGGAGTTGAAAAGCTTCATAAATTGCGTGCCGGAGGGTGTCTCATATTGGCGATTGTGACGCATATTTTGAGTGACAGGGAGCCACAGCAGAGGGGTGAAAGAGCCACATGCGGCTCCAGAGCCACAGGTTGCTGACCCCTGGTTTAGTTAGATTACCATTAACCATAATTTGAGTCTTCTGAAACATATATAACAACTTAATTTCCTAATGATTTTTTTGCTAAAGTCAATATCTTTCAGGACTTTAAATTCAAATTTATTTATTTATTTTTCATAATTTTTAACTGCCCATTCCCCCTTGGATTGTCAAATTTCTTCCTTTACATCTAGGAATATTAACTCAGCTCATTTTTCATTAACTTATTGTAAATATTCTATTGCACACATTTTCTTTTGTCTTTTAGGTAAGAATATGCTCTGATTTCATGAATCAGCTTTTGTCATCAGTTTTCTAATGTAGCAGACAAAATTCATGTAAACACCTTATAATCATGATTCAATAAGGAAATTCATCTTTAGTTCTTATGATATCTGAAGTGGTTCGGGAATAACGAGAGGCACAAGCAAGCAAGTGACAACAGCTCTTTAATATACAGTGAGACTTCAGCAAAAACTCAGGGGCTGCAGTCCTCCTTATATACAATCCAGGAGGGACTGTCAGCCAATCAGAAACGTATGCAGGTTTGAAACTCCCGCTTAAAAGTATCAATACATAACACCCCTCCCTTCCCAGAAGGCACTAATACTCAAAAATTAACATATGTACAGACAAAATCTCGCAGGTGCTTAGGACGAGTTCTCGCCCTAGTTGACCTGCACAGTTCAGAGTCTGGTGGGGCGTCGAGCTGGTCGGAGGGACTCTTTGTCTCTCCCGGCTCCGCCAATGGAACCTCCTGGATTTTGTCCGGGGCGTGGTTATCCCCGGCTGGGAGTGGCGACTCGCTGGGGCGGCGCTGGAACCAGGGCTTGTCAGCTAAGTATTCTGGCGACCCCGGGCTTGAGTTAGCTGTTTTGGAGAAGTGGTCAGAGTTAGGCTCGGAGATGTCTAAGTTAATGTTCGCCTCGCCTACCACCCTTTTCCTAAGTTGGTCTATGTGGCGCTTCCAGAGTCTATCTACCCCAACGTCCACCGTGTACGATTTTGGGCCTGTTATTCCCACTATGGTTCCTGCAACCCATAGGGGACCGCTGGCATAATTTCGAGCGAACACCGGGGACCCGACCTGAAATTGCCTTAAACCACAGGTCTCTCCCTTAAAGTTTTCGTGCGAGTAGTTAGGGTGAAGCCTGTCTAACACGCACCGGAGCTTCCTCCCCATGAGGAGCTCTGCTGGGCTTCTCCCTGTTGCTGTGCATGGTGATGCATGCTGGACCGCTAGGAATTGATCTATCCTGGCCTGCCAGTCCCCATTGTCTAATCTAGACAGTGCTTCCTTGGCTGTCCTGACAAAACGTTCAGCCAATCCGTTGGAAGCCGGGTGAAATGGAGCTGATAGGGCATGGCGGATTCCCAGGCCGGCCAAGTAACTTTCAAAAAGGGTTGCTGTAAATTGAGGCCCGTTGTCCGATACCAAGGTATCCGGCAGACCGTGGGTAACAAACAACTTCCTTAGGACCTTGATAACGGCTTCGGCCGTTGTAGATGGCATTAATATAATTTCGAGCCATTTTGAGTAGGCGTCCACAACTATTAAAAAAGTTTGGCCATGGAACGGGCTGGCAAAATCAATGTGGATCCTCCCCCATGGGCCCTTTGGTTTCTCCCACTCTCGGATGGGCGCTACTGGGGGATCGGGGCGAGACTCCTGGCAGGGTCTGCACTTCCCCACCCACTCGGAAATGACCTGGTCCATGTTGGGCCACCAGACATAGCTGCGGGCTAAACACTTCATCCTAACAATTCCCGGGTGCCCTTCGTGCAGCAACTCCAAAACCCTATCCCGTAGTTTCGTTGGAATTACCACTCTGTCACCCCATAGCAAGCACCCCCCTTGCATAAACAGTTCATTTCGTTTGTTGGCAAACCCTTGGTACTCCTCTCCGACCACCTTGTCCGGCCACCCTTTCAGAACCCAACCCATAACAGTCCGGATAACTGGGTCTCTATTTGATGCTTTCGCCACCTCGCCGGAGGAGATGGGGCCCAAAGTTAACGTGTCCAACAAAAGGACGGAGGCTTCCGGCGTTGGGTTGTCCAGCAGGTCGGGAAGGGGGCAACGGCTAAGGGCATCCGCATGACCCAGGGTCCGCCCAGGTCGATGGACGAGCTGGTACGAGTAGGCCGACAAAAAAATCGCCCATCTAGTCAAACGGGGGGAGAGGGCAGCGGGGGTTGGCCTGTCGCCTGCTAGCAGTCCTAGCAACGGTCTATGGTCAGTCACAAGTTCGAATTTTCGGCCATAGAGGTATTCGTGGAACTTCTTAACCCCCGCAATCGCAGCCAGAGCCTCTCTGTCCAACTGGCTATAGTTTTGTTCTGTGCTGGACAGGGTACGGGAATAGAAGGCAATGGGCGCCTCTAGGCCGTTCGGCAGTCTATGGCCTAGGACGGCACCAACTCCTACGGGGGAGGCGTCACAGACTAAGACGAGCGGCAGCTTTGCATTGTACTGTATCAGGAAGCTGTCCTCGGATAGGAGTCTTTTCACTGCCTCAAAAGCGGCTGCTTGCGGTTTCCCCCAGACCCATGGTACGTTCTTTCCCAAAAGCTTGTGAAGGGGATCTGCAACCGTGGCTTTATATTTTAGGAACATAGAGTAAAAATTGAGCAGTCCAAGGAAGGCTTGGAGCTCTGCTTTGGATTTGGGGGCTGGTGCGCTCTTAATAGCTCTCACCTTGCTCTCGGTAGGGTGGATGCCTGTGCCGTCCACCCTGTACCCCAAGAATTCCACAGAGGGAACAGCTATCCTGCACTTGTTCCTTTTGAGTCTTAGTCCCGCTTCTCTGAACCTAGTCAGGACGTTCCGTACCCTGTCCCCCAGCTGGTGTTCGTCCTGAGCGCTGACTAAGACGTCATCGAAATAGGGCACCACTCCCGGGAGTCCTTGCAACAGGCGCTCCATGGTGCTCTGAAATAAGCTGGGTGCGACGCTCACCCCAAACTGGAGCCTGGTGCATTTAAATGCACCCCTATGAGTCACGATCATTTGTGCCTCTGCCGTGGCGTCGTCGACTGGTAACTGTTGGTAGGCTTGGGCTAGGTCTAATTTGGCAAAAATTTTTCCGGGCCCCAGGGAGTGTAGTAGATGGTGCACGATCGGCACCGGATAGGCGCTCGGCTGCAAAGCCTTGTTGATCGTGCACTTGTAGTCGGCGCAAATTCTTATTGAGCCGTCGGATTTAACTGGGGTCACTATGGGGGTCTCCCACTTAGCATGGTCAACGGGAACCAACACCCCTTGCTTAATCAGCTTGTCTAATTCCGCATCGATCTTCGGTTTCAATGCGAACGGTACTCGTCTGGCCTTCAGTCTTACTTGGGCTACGTTGGGGTCTAAGTTTAGTGAAATAGGGGTCCCCACATACTTGCCCAGCGTGTCCCCGAAGACGTCCTGGAAGTCGGACAGGAGGCTGTCTTTCAGGGTTGATCTGGACATCAGGTGGACGCCGGTGAAGCCCATGCCAAGGGCTTGGAACCACCCCATGCCCAGGAGGCTAGGAAGCTGCTTCGTGATGATGGTCAGCGGCAGGTCTCTTTCGTAGTCTCCGTAGGTGACCCGGAACGTGCCCACGCCTTCGAGGGGGACTCGGTTCCCCTGGTAGTCTAGGATGCGTAGTCTCTGTTTGGAGAGTTGATCCTTCCAGAACGACGGCAGGAGGGTCTTTAGGGTCGTCCACGACATTATGGAGAGCGCTGATCCGGTGTCGATCTCCATCGAGCACGGCTTTCCGTTGATCTCGACCACCGTGCTGACCTTGTCTTCGATCGCCGTGCTGGCCTGGTTGATGTGTATGCTGCGGCCATCTCGCGGTTCAAATTCGCGCCGTTTTTTCACGCCGCCTTCTCTCGTTGGCTGCTTCTGGCACGCTGATTCCGGTTGGCTGCGGTGCTCACGTGGTTTGTGTCTTCTGGGCAGAATGGCTCTGCAGACTCGCGCCATGTGCCCTTTTTTCTCGCAGCGCCTGCAAATAGCCTCTCTGTATTTGCAGGACAGCCTATCATGGTGCCCGCCACAGCTGGGACAGCTTCGCCGGGGGCTGCCAGTGTCTTTTCTCTGGTGCTCCGTTCGGAAGACGTCCTCATCCGACTCAGACTCCGAGCTGGATCCGGCGTCTTCTCTGTGCACCGGGGCAGACTTGGGGCTGTCTTTGCTGGTCAGCGGATGCTGCAGCGTTTCAGCGGCCTTTGTGGAGGCTTCATGAGCCCTAGCCTCGTCTAGGGCTCCGGCAAGCGTCAAATCAGGCTTGGTGAGCAGATGCCGTTGCAGCCTAATGTCCCGAACACCACAGATCAGTTGCTCAAGCAACGCATCGTCCAAATCTCTGTAGTCGCAATGGGTTGCGGCTTTTCTCAGGCTGGCCATGTACGCGCTGACCGGCTCTCCCTCTCGTTGAACGCGCTGCCTCAGTTGGTATCGCTGCATGAACTTGGAGGGGACGGGAGCGTAGTGAGCCCGGAGAGTTGCCATCAGGGTGTCCCAGGAGACTGTTTGAACCGGCGTTGGCTCACACAGTGACTCGGCCATCTCGAACACGTCCGGTCCGCAGTGGCTTAGGAATAGGGCTCTCTTCCGATTAGCCGAGAGGCCCTGCATGTCGCTGGCTTCTAGCGAGCATTCAAACCTCGTTAGGTACGAGACCCATTTTTTGCGGGTCGGATCGAAAGGCTGGGGCGGAACGTAGGCAGACATGTTCGGTATGCCTCCTGTGGTTCGCCTCGTCGCCTAGCTGAAGCTCGTGGTCTCACTGGTTGGCTTCTTGTAGCCTCAATCCCACCTTCGTCGCCAATGAAGTGGTTCGGGAATAACGAGAGGCACAAGCAAGCAAGTGACAACAGCTCTTTAATATACAGTGAGACTTCAGCAAAAACTCAGGGGCTGCAGTCCTCCTTATATACAATCCAGGAGGGACTGTCAGCCAATCAGAAACGTATGCAGGTTTGAAACTCCCGCTTAAAAGTATCAATACATAACAATATCTATTTAACAGTTATAGTGTTGCCTTGAATTTCAGGCTTCCTTATTAGCATTTTAAAACATGACATTAGCACTTTTAACATGATAGTCCAGGCTTCTGTTTTAATGTTAAGAAAACATATTTTTCTCTTTTTTAGCCAAGACCATTTCTTTTATACTGGTAAGAACTTGCTTTTTCAGCAATTACACCATTGTGTAAGTATCCTGAAAGTCCTTAATACACTTGCAAGTTTCAAGAAAGCTAGAAACTCAGCAAGAAAATTTAAGATAGCCCACAAATTTGCCACTTATCAAATTTTATATAGAATCAAAGTTTTCTCTTGTTCAACACTCACAGGTAATCAATGCCTTTTATTGTTTGATCACTTGCTTTACACTTCTGATGTATCACAAACATCAAACATATGGATCATTTGTTTCTGCACCCTATAAAACAATTGAAACCCCCTCCCCCATTATAAAAGCTTCTTGCTTTGCTTTGATTTCTTAGTGATTCACATGTTGACCTGGGGAAAGAAGCCCCTTTGCAAAGGTAAAAGTCTCTGTCTAAAATTCAGGCATCAACTTCTTATCAGCTCCATGCCAAACTCAGGATATCTGACTTTGGAACAAACACCTTGACTCTGGAGCAAGATGGAGTACAGCCACTGAAATATGGTTGTTTGTTCTGACCTAGGTTCCCTTAAAAAGCAGGAAGCAGAGTCTTGGTCCCAGCAAAACCTCTCTTATTTACACGACTGTGAATTCCTTTCATTCACAGTCAGCAAGGCCTGTCCATACAGTTTTTCAAAGGAATATTTATAAACACAGACCTTATCTCACTTGGAAAGCTGCCAGGTAACTAATTTCCAAACTCAGTACAAGGCAAAACTTGGCACAAAGTCTCTCAGAGTCACAGAATGAACGAATTGTTTCCTGCAAAAGCCCATTCCCCATTTGCTCCTCTTTTGTTTCCTATGGGAGGGGCCAATCACATCCAAGGTGTGGCTTTACTCCCAAGTGGACCCTGATTTTTGAGTTGTTCTTATCTTTTGGCAGTTCTGCCCATGCACACACTGGGAACAGGCTTAAGGTATTCCTCTGCCTCACTACTGTCTAGCTCCCTCTCTGCCTCTGATGCAGAGCCCTTGTCAGTAAACCAGTAAACCATCTCAGTTGTGTTGTCCCAAAAGCTGGGTTTATGCCTGGTATATCATGCCCAATGAAACTGAGGTGGAGATTGAAAAGATTTTATTCTGGACACAGGAAAGGACACAGGGAGATCACTCCCACTAGGCCTGTGTAAAGGCCATTCCTTCAACAGTACAGTTTTTATAATTACTTCTCTATAAGTCTGCCTTGAGTCAACTCCTTTTAGGTCATCTATGACTTTATCCATTTTGGAAGAAATGTCCATCTGGGTTCAGTTCCAAGTGGAGAGAAAAACACTGGAAACATGGAAGCTAATTGGAAGATGGTTTAATGTTGGATGGGATCACATGATTTGGGGTCCTGGGCAATCAAGCACATGGGTGTTTGTGAGAGAGATTAATACCCTCTCTTGGGCTTTGAACTTGCTTTCTATTCCTGTAAAAAAATGTATTCAATATTCTACAATATTGTCTGGTATTGTCATAATGGCGTCAGATGATCTTATAAGATTATTATTTTTATTTATGTTGTTAAACTTAGATGATGCTCATCACCCAATGACTCTACATACTTCACAAATTCAGACATTGAAAACAAGAATTAGTATAATACAGGGATGGGCAACTATGGCCCTTTTATGACTTGTGGACTTCAACTCCCAGAATTCCTGAGCCAGCCATGTTAGCTAAGGAATTCTGGGAATTGAAGTCCACAAGTCATAAAAGGGCCATAGTTGCCCACCTCTGAATATGAAGAAGATTGCAAGGATAACACAATCCAGGATAGAAACCAAACAGAAAACCACATATTCCAGGGATGGTGATCACTTATCTCCACAATGTCCTAGGTGAGGAGTGAAATGCTCAAAACCCTTCAAAGGTTAGCACTGTGGGAGCCTTCTGGAACTCACAGGGAACCTTGTCCACTTCCTTAGGAGCCATTCACTCAATTTCCCTTTCAGTTCACACCATCATACCTTGCCCCTGGCACCTTGACCTTCCCTGCCCAATCAGAACAAATTCAGGCCCTTTCCATTTCTATTATACAGTTTGTAGGTAAAACATTTAATTTTTCTTATTTGAAACATCAATTTACAGAGGAAGGCTGGACAAGATGGCCACAGAAAGATGATTTGGACTATCCCCCAGGAGAAGAATGAAAGGCTCTTGTACTTAAAAGAGTACAACCAAAATAATGGAATTTTAGAAGCCTCCCCCATTATATATTTCTGGCATGGCAACAAGATTTCCATTGCACAAGTGTCATGATTAGAAAACCTGGGTGTGGCATCTAAGGCCTCAAGTAGGCTAAGGGCATTGGTAGATATTCTGCCTTAAGGATTCAAAAAGCTCAATGGACATCTTTGAATTTTACTTTATCCAGTCGGGGACATTATCTTCCAAACACTCTTTAAACATATTAAAAACATTGGTTTGCTAATGTATGGAGAGCAGCTTGGACCATTTTATTGATGTAGACTGTTGGAAAAAAAAATAAGTCTTAAACTTCCCCTGTCTCACATTTATACATTTCTTCTGGTTGTAAGTTGCTCCTTTGTGTTCAGATCTGGCCTCAGAATGATAATGTAGCACTTGGGGATGAAGATGCAGCCCAGCAGAGCAGCATTGGAGGACAAAATGGAGAAGACCTGCACAGCCACCATGTATTTCCCTTTGGTGCTTAGGTAGGTAGGCACAAAACTAACCCAGACACTGCAAAAGACAAGCATGCTGAAGGTGATTAGTTTTGCTTCATTGAAGGCCCCAGGGAGATTCCTGGCCAGGAAAGCCACAGTGAAGCAGATGGCAGCCAGGAAGCCCAGGTAGCTGAGGGTGATGTAGAACATGACAACATAACCTTCATTGCATTGCAGGATGATCACTCCAGGCTGGGAGTGGAAGTCAAAATCAGGGAATGGTGGAGAAACTCCCAGCCAGAAGGTACAAATAGTAACTTGGACAGCAGAAGAAGAAAGGATGATAGAGGTAGTAAATCTCTTCCCCAACCATCTCTTTACTCGGTTTCCTGGTTTTGTGGCCAGAAAAGCCAGCACCACTGTGATTGTTTTGGCCAAGAGAGAAGAAATGGCAGTTGAGAAGACAATGCTGAACACTGTTTGTCGAAGAAGGCAGGTAGCTTTCCTTGGTTGACCAATGAAAAGAAAAGAAGACATGAAGCAAAGCAGGAGGGTGATCAGGATGATGTAAGAGAGGTCCCGGTTGTTGGCTTTGACAATGGGAGTTTCTAAGTATTTAAAGAATATGAGTAAAACACGGCCTGTGATTAGGAACAATAGTAGGGCAAAAGAAACCAGGATGATTCCCAGATATTCTTCATAAGACAGGAAGGTTATAATTTTGGGGATACATTTTATTTGGTCCTCATTTGGATATTGATCAGATGGACACTTGCTGCATTTTTCCATATCTGCAAATACCAAAATATTTTTTTAACAACCTCTCATTTACATTTTAAGAAGTAACTTCTTAGGACATTGGATACCAAGGTCATTTTCCCAAGTGCATCTTTTAAGATCTCCCCAAAATAAAGATAATAAGAATATCATTTTCATACATTTGCGCACACACACACCTGTATCTATATGTATGCATATGTGTGCATATATATCTGTGTAATTTTTATGCCTCACAGAGTCAACTTGTAGGAGAGATGGGTGGATAAAAATTTATTGAATAAATGAATAACACACATACACACACGTAATAGATTGATTATTAACCTCTAATATTATAGGTTATGCACATTAACATGAAATCCTAAGATTTCCCTAAATTACATATATCACACACAAACACAGACGTGTGTGTGTGTATGATGTATGTAATTCAGGGAAATCTTAGGATTTCATGTTAATGTGCATAACCTATAATATTAGAGGTTAATAATCAATCTATTAATCTTTCTAGATACACTTTTTGAATCTTGCTGGATAACATTTCTTAACATACTGGACTCTATGTTGTGAAATCTAACATGGTGGTAGAAGAAGCTAGTCATGGATCTAGAATGGTGAACAGGAGCAATGGAAATATGGGTGGAATGAGATGTCCCCATAACTGTCCACAACACGTCATTCTGGACCAGCAATACCTTCCCAGTGATTCTCACAGGGAGGCCCATATGCAATACATACATTGCAAGAATCCTTCCAGAAATTATAGTAAGATATTTCCTCAAGTTTCAAAAAAAAAAATAAAATCTGATTTTCCTAGAAGTCAAAATATAGAAGGAAATATCCAAACTATAAACAGAACAGAGATTTTATATGGTAGTAATACAGGTTGCCTAATATGGCAAACTCTTTTATCTCTTTGCAGCCCCTCTTTCAAGATCATGTTGCTGTTCTTCCCATTAGATAAGATATTCTGCACTTCCAAAATAAAGATGGAAACAATTGAGCTTCAATCTGTCTCTTAACTTGCACTTCCATAGAAATGTTGTGGATGAATCTAACTTCCCCAAGTTGTGCTCTTTTCTATGGTGTCTCCCACCTTTCTGAGTGGAGATGGTCCCCTCCGGACAAGGAACACAGTCATATCAGCAAACTGGCTCTCCTTCTCGAGCCTTCTTGACAAATCCAGGATGACATTTTTCCCCACATTTGGATTGAGACAGAGACTAAGCAGAAACAAAATTAATGGCAAAGAAAGTACATTAGGACTAATTATGCATAGAAAATAACGGTCAAAATGAATATTAGCCAAAGAGACTTTGTTCTTCACTTAGATAAGTCTGAACTGTCTAACTAGTTCCAAGTAGTTGCAAGAAATACAACTACTGACAGGGTCTTCACTTAGTTCATTCCTTTTGCTTTTGGAACATCAACTTATTTTCTATTTAATAAAGTTAGGAAGCATGGAACTGAGAAAAGATTTAATCATTAAGTGACAAGAAGTGGTTTCTATTCTCATGGCTGTATTAAAATTTATTCCACTATTCTTCATATGTCCATGATTTTAAAGTAGGATGTTGCTGATGTATTCATGTTAAATTTTAGAATAAAATTTATTCTAAAAGATTTATTAAATATTTATTCTATTAAACGTATGAAAATAGAATGAAACTGTGATAAAAAAAGAAACTTACAAGTGGTAGGCTCTGCAAAGGTTTCTTCAAGACTACTGTATTTTTCGGACTATAAGATGCACTGGAGTATAAGACGCACCAAGATTTTGAAGAGGAAAACAAAAATAATAAATAAATAAATAGTTTTTGGCCTCCACGCATTCAGTTTTTGCCCTCACTGGTTCACAGGAGCACTCTGCAGGCTCCCAAGCCCTCTGTACATCCTGTTTTTTGTGAAAAACGAGTGCGTTTTTCACGAAAACAGGACATGCAGGGTGGGGTTTTGGGAGACCAAAAATGGCCATATTCAGTGAATAAGATGCACTAACATTTCCACCCTCTTTTAGGGGAGAAAAAGTGCATCTTATATTCTGAAAAGTATGGTATATAAAAGATTGCAAAGTGATTTGTCTTTGAAAGTTACCTAAAATAGTCTTTCAGTTAAGATAACTCCCAGATATATTAGGAAAAGGTCCTTACAAATTAAATCTGTCAACGTTAAAGGAGAGGGCCTTTGTTTATTTGTATATTTTTCTTTAATTTGTATGGCTGCCATTTTAGTGGTATGAGACTAAAATTGAGCGCCTAGTTTCTAGAACCACAGTTGGATGACATGGAGTTACGGTCATAGAAATAGGTTTCTCAAAAATTCAAGCATCTTTTGCTGCAGGAGATGAACATGCATATGACCATTTTTGGAAAAGATTATTTCTAAGGCCCAGTTAGATATCCTTTCTACAATTAGACAACACCAGCTGGAATGGAAAGTCAGAACTATGCTTATTACTATTGAAATTTGGAACCTCATTTCTGCCCAGAGAGACTTAAGGTAGCTAATAATCAAAATAAACAATTGTATTCAAGGGGTTTTCAGATGAAGTGCCCTTTTCAAAGCCAAAGGCCAAATCTAAGTAACATTTCATTTCGAGTTCTCTCTTGTTACTTTCAATATCAGGAAGGGCTTTCTTCAGTGATGGGATTCAAGTAATTTAACAACTGGTTCTCTGCCCTAATGATTTCTTCCAACAACCAGTTTGCCAAATTGCTCAAAAAGTTAACAACCGGTTCTCCCGAAGTGGTGAGAACTGGCTGAATCCCACCATTGGCTTTCTTTCAATCAAAGTCTTGTTTCAATGCTCTGCTTTTCTCAGTCAGGTCATAATATCTCACATCAGATCAGTTATTAGGATTTCAGGTGAACTAAATACCTTGGACTGCCTTCCAATGAGCAGAAGGCCTATTGTTGTACTCCAGTGGGCTGAAAGGAAACCATGGTTAATTCTGGGCACCCTGCCTCTTTAAAATTATTACTGACTGCGGACTTTTCCCTTCAGGGGACTCTGTGTCCAGCCAGAATAATTTGAATCCCAAGAAATATTTGCCACAAAGGGGTATCTATCCAGGTCTTAATTTAATTTCATTGGATTCGGTACAAACCTGAACTTAAAAAGGTAAAGGTTCCCCTCGCACATATGTGCTAGTCGTTTCCAGCTCTAGGGGGTGGTGCTCATCTCCGTTTCAAAGCCGAAGAGCCAGCGCTGTCCGAAGACATCTCCGTCATGTGGCCAGCATGACTAAATGCCAAAGGCACACGGAACGCTGTTACCTTCCCACCAAAGGTGGTCCCTATTTTTCTACTTGCATTTTTTACATGCTTTCGAACTGCTAGGTTGGCCGAAGCTGGGACAAGTAACGTGAGCTCACCCCATTACATGGCTCTAGGGATTAGAACTGCTGAACTGCTGATCTTTCGACTGACAAGCTCAGCATCTTAGCCACTGAGTCACTGCATCCCTTTCTGACCTTAACTTGGGAACTGTTTAACAGAATTGCCTTCTCCTTTGCTATTTTGGAACAAGGAACGAACAAAGTTGAGTCTATCAGCAACACAACTGTCAGCACTTAAAAGCATCTTTCACCAGTTTTATGGGGATACCAGATTGCAGAGAAAACACCAAAGGGCCATGACCTGTGTCCTGAAAATTTGTCACCCAGCATCCTATGTTGGACAGTGCAAAATCAACTTAGAACATTGCTCCATATTTTACCATGTAAAGGACATATTGATTAATAGTACTGAATCTTTCCAAGCAGCCTAAGAAAACCATGAGATTTATACTCCCCACATTCAATTCCCAGTGAAAGTCCTAATCACCTTGGTGATTAGGCTTAGCCAACCTAATTGTACATACATACATACAATATAGTATACTTAGATTTCAGTAAAGCATTTGTAATAGACCACAACCTACTTCTTGGCAAGCTAGTAAAGTGTGGGATAGACAGCACCACCATCCAATGGGTTTGTGTCAACAAATACATGTCGTATTCAACATGTAGTCCTCAACAGAACTACATCCACATGGAGGGAAGTACAGTAAGCAGTGGAACACCCCAAGGTTCCATTTTAGACCTACTACTTCTCAGTATCTTCATAACATTGGTGGGTTGCTACCGGTTCAGTCTGGATCTTGCGAACCGGTAGTAATGGTGGCAGGAGGCTTTGCCCACCTGCCCGGATGTCATCATGGATGCTCTGCACATGCACAGAAGCTTCTGTACCAGTGGCAGGTTGCCCCCAGTTTGGACTGGTTCTATAGAACCAGTAGTAAAACCGGTGGGAGGCTCCGCCCACCAACCCCGACGTCATCAGGAAGCTTCTGTGAATGCGAGCGAAGCGTGCATGCATGCACGGCCCCATTGCAAACCGATAGTTGGCCCCATGTGTACTCCCATTGCAAACCGGTAGCAAAGGTAAGTGGAACCCACCCCTGCTTCATAAACAATATAGAGGAGGGAATTGAAGGGGGACTCATCACATTTGCAGATGACACTAAGCTGACAGAAATAGCCAACACACCAGAAGACAAGCTCAAGATTCAAAAAGATATTGACAGACTTGAAAAATGGGCCCTATCCAACAAAATGAAATTTAATGTGGAGAAAAGCAAGGTTTTACACTTAGGCAGGATAAACCAACTTTATAGGTACAGACTAGGTGAAACTTGGCTTAATGCCAGTAACTCCAAAAAGGATCTAGGAGTCTTAATGGTCAATCACTTAAATATGAGCCAACAGTGTAGAGCAGCAGCCAAAAAAAGCCAATGCAATCCTTGGATGCATTAATAGAAGGACAGAATCAAGATTATGTGATTGTACTGCTTTACAAAACCTTAATAAGACCGACACTTGGAATCTGTTCTGGTCACCACAATACACAACAGATTTTGAGACTCTGGAAAGAGTGCAGAGAAGAGCAACAAAAATGATTAGGGGGCTGAAGGCTAAAACATATGAAGCACAGTTACAGGAATTGGGTATGTCCAGTCTAATGAAAAGAAGGACTTGACATGATATCACTATTCCAATATTTGAGGGGCTCCTACAAAGTCAAGGGAGTCAAACTATTTTCCAAAGCACCAAAAGGCAAGACAAGAAACAATGGTTGAAAACTAACAAAGGAAAGAAGCAACCTAGAACTAAAGAGAAATTTCCTAATAGTGACAGCAATCAACCAATGGAATAATTTGCCTTCAGAAGTTGTAAGTGCTCCATCGCTGGAGGCTTTCAAAAAGAGACTGGACAGCAATTTGTCTGAAATGGCAACAGGTATCCTGTTCAAGCAGAGGGTTGGATTAGAACATCTCCGAGGTCATTTTCAACTTTATTATTCTATGTTCTAACCTGAAATGGATGCTCAAGCTTTAGGAAATAGAGAAAAGACATCAATATTTCTCCCACCTTGTTGACCGACTTTAACAGTGACAGAGTTTCTTTATTGAAAGTAAATCTCTGCTTCTCAAAACTCCCCAGTTGCTCATTGATGGGATCCCACCCGGGAAGAAGCACCCAGCTTACAACATTCAGATCTGCTGTTACATCTCCATTTTGGTCCAAGTACAATTTCCAATGGGATATATTGCAAAACTCATTCTTCTCCAGAAATGGATGGAACTACAATAGAAATCCAGGAATTTTAAAAGCAGAAAACTTGGTTTCTTATCCCAGGTGGCCTTTTTCACATTTCAAACTTTCATCCACAGTTGTTTAACTTGCAAATATAGTGAGTTGGGAGAACAAGCATTACCACTATCTTCAAAGTGAAAAAGGCTCGGATAAATTGGTCAATCATATATTGAAAAAAAATATGTATTGACAAAATATAATTGACCAAATGTATCTATTAAATGGAACATTTTAGAATGTATCACAAATAAATTGAACAAAGAAACAAACAATGAGATTATTCATAAATGCCTTGGGGAAAAAACAAGAAAGTATGGAGTTCTCAAGAAGAAAGTTGGCAGACTAATCTTCTCCCAAGTAGACCAGATGGGAAACATAACCACAAAAGCTATTTCTACATTGTTGTAAGGGTACATTAAGAGACTCTTATAAATTTTATAGTACAAATCTCCCATCAACACTTTTTACAGACTGTGAAGTTAAGAAGGATCATATATATATATATGGTTCTTCAAACCTTTATTGTCAATGCACAACATATGTACAATGAAATTCAAATCAGTTCCATGTAACAGGGTGAGCTCCATGTAACAGGGTGAGCTCCTGTTACTTGTCCCAGCTTCTGCCAACCTAGCAGTTCGAAAGCACGTAAAATATGCAAGTAGAAAAATAGGGACCACCTTTGGTGGGAAGGTAACAGTGTTCCGTATGCCTTTGGCGTTGAGTCATGCTGGCCACATGACCTGGAGACGTCTTCAGACAGCGCTGGCTCTTTGGCTTTGAAATAGAGATGAGCACCGCCCCCTAGAGTCGGGAACAACTAGCACATATGTGCAAGGGGAACTTTTACCTTTACCTATGTATAATTTTCATATACACACACACAACCTTTATTATTTTTATAAATAACTCAAGGCTGCTAAGGTAGCCAACAGATTTTCTTCTATCCAACAGATTTTCTTCTATTTTCCCCATAAAAACAACCCTGTGAGATTGGCTGGGCTGAGACTGATCAACCTGGACTGAATCAACCTGGGATCAATCGGGCTGAGAGTGACTGTTTGGCCAAATTAACCCAGTTGGGTTTCATGGTTAAGGCAGGATTTGAGTTTACAATCTTCCGCTATCTAGACTGCTACTATGCCATATATCCAAGTATCATTATACTCTCTTAATAGATTGATAGATCTCTTAATAGATGAATGATGGTGATATAACTTGATTTCATCTAAATATTAGCAATATACTTCCAGATGTGATTAGTTGAACCCTGAATCTTAAGTGAAGGCTGAATACTATGATAAGTATATAGTAATGGTCTTAAAATTGTACTAAAATGATTTTCTATGCTTCTCATGTAACTGGTGAATTCTGAATAACAATTAATTCTGGTCATGTCTATTTCTATATTGTCATTAATAATGAAGATATCTGCTTGATAAATTATGATTTTGTGATGCAACATTTATATCAACACATAGCCAAACCTATTTTGATACCTGTAGAGATTCTCAGTCATTCAGGTCAGCGTTGTCCCAAAGGTGCTTTTTTCAAGAGGCAACGGGATTTTCTCTGAAGACGTTTCACTTCTCATCCAAGGAGCTTCTTCAGCTCTGACTGGATGGTGGGGAATGGAAAGATTTATATTCCTTGCAGACAGCTGGTCATCTGCATCCTTTTAGAGGGTCGTTGAAGCACTTGGAGGTTTATCTGTGTCCTCAGGGTCACCTGAGTGGTGCTCCTGATTCCTGTAGTCTGCGTCCTCAAAGAAACATCCTCAAAGAAAAAACAAGAAAGTCCAGTTGCCTCCTGAAAAAGCACCTTTGGGACAACCATGACCTGGATGACTGAGAATCTCTACAGACTTTTAGCTATACAATTTGGGATGAACAACCTTTGAAATGGTGTGGCAGTAGGAATGGATTTCCAGAGGAAAAAATGCAGACTATTAGCTATTGCTATTGCTATCCTGGGAGGAACTCCATACCTGCCACGGCTGCAGCCTTAGAGCCCCCCAACTCTCTTTGCCCTTCTTGCTTCTCCTTCTGGATCTGGAAGAATATGCTTTCAAGGCATAGGCCAGAGTCCTAATAACGCTGTGCAAACGGAGGTGAAAAGGGATCCATATACTTCTACTTTCCTCTATAGGCTCCAGTGGCACTTTCTGGATGCATCTTTTCCGACCTTTGACAGAAAAAATGTACTTTGACAAAGAACAGTGGAAATACCGCTCTTCCAATTGCACATAGAGTTTGGTTCCAAGGGGATCATCTTCTGGACTTCTTTTTTCCTGAAAAGCAAAACTCCAAATACTATGGGCGTATTTGTAAAGATCCTCCCTATTCGGTACTAGATACTCAATGGCTCCCAAGATCCAGATTTTCTCTTCAATCGGTCCTGGCATAGTTTCAAATTTAAACTGGAAAATACGAATTCTGTCCCAAATGTCAATATTTTCGATGTAGTTCACAAAGACATTGACTTGTCTCCACTTAGAGACATCATCACCAAGAGGTGCTGTATATCCAGTTGCTGAGAATCGTCGTGATATAACAACACAAATTCCATTCCTCAGAAGCACAGGAGTAAAAGTCCTCATGAAACTCTCTCCCTCATCTGTGTCTGAAGTAATGAGACCAATCAAGGTCCATCTAAAGTGGAGGAGCAGTTGGACAATTGCTGAATATGTGATCCCTTTTTGGGGGAGCATCCGGTGGAAAAAAGGGAATTGACTTTTATCATTCTGAGCCTCTGAAACAAATGCATCACTTATCTGAAAAGGCAATGAAGAATGCTGTGCTGTATTGGGGTACAGATCAAATCCAAAATACAAGATTTTAACAACTCCAATTTCATACTCATGAATTTAATAGAATACTTTAGAATGATACTTTATAATTGTTGATTACTAATTGAACTATATCAAAAAAGCAGGATACAGAATATTAAAAGTAATTAATTTAATTATGTTAATTAAAATTAATTACATAAAAATAAAAGAAAAACAAACACCCCACAATAAATGGGGGACTTTAACTATCCTGATATCAACTTGGAGACAAATTCTGCAGCAAGTGGAGGATAGAACAGATTCCTGTCCAAGATAGTGGGCAACTTCATCATCTAAAAAGTAGAGGAGGGAACTAGAAGAAACGCTATATTGGATCTAATTCTTACCAACAGAGAAAAGGTGATATAAGGGGTTGAATTTGCAGGAACTTTGGGGGAGAGTGACCACATCATATTGGAATTCAATATAATGCAAACACAAGCAATAGAACATATTCCAACCAGTGTCTTAAACTTTAGAAGAGCTGATTTTAACAAAACTCAGAGCATAGGAAAGATTCCAGGGACAAAAATCTTAAAAGGGAATACAACCCAAGGAGCTTGGGGAATTATGAAAATCATGTTAATAAAAGCCCAGTCCAGCACAATACCATTGAAAAAGAAAAACAAAAAATCCAAGAAGAAACTAGCATGGTTACATAAAGATCTTTCTCTGATAAACTGAAAGACAAAAAGGACAAGTACAAAAAAATGGAATGAGGGACACATAACTAAGGCAGAATATCAGCAGATAGACTGAATCTGCAAATATGAAGTCAGGAAAGCAAAGGCTTAGAATGAACAAAGACTTTGAACAAAAGTCAAAGATAATAAAAAAAAAAGTTTTTTCAACGTATATATAAAAAGAAAAAAGTCAAGGAAACAGTCCACTAAAGGGAGAAGATGGCATGGACGTAACAGACAGTAGAGAGAAAGCAAAGCTGCTTAATTCATTCTTTGCATTAGTCTTCATGCAAAAAGAAACTATAGCCCAACTTACCAAAACATAACCATAAAAGACAGACTAGACATAAAAATTAAAATAAGAAAAAAATAGTGAGAGAACATCTTGACAAATATAAATCACTGGGACATGACAGATTACATCCCAGAGTTCTTGAAGGAGCTGTCAGATGTTATCTCAGAACCATTGTACTATATCTTTCAAAAATCCTGGAGCACCAAGAACTACCTGAGGTTAGAGATGTGATCCAAATCGCAGAAGGCATACATAAGTATTTTTATAACTTTTATACCTTATCTACTGTGAGCTGAGAAAACTATACATACTTGCTTCAAACTGCATTCAGTTAATGGAAGGATCCACCTTTCTTCAGCTGAATAAATATGTGTTTATAACAGAGATACGTTGGACTCCATCTCTTTGTTCACACCAAGCCACACTTGATCCCTTCCTGACTATAAAGGCCATGGTGAAAAACAGCTCTTGAATTCCACAGAGAGTTGCTCACCCACAACCTCCCCCCTCACTTTGCCAGATAGAGAAACACACACACAAACCTGTGGGACTTTGTAGGGGCCTACTAATGTTGACATCTGAGTGGATGTTTCCCTCATAGCTCCGTCAACAACAGCCAAAAGGTTTTCCTTCCTTCCACAACTGTAGTTGGGAACATTGGCTTGCCCGGTAGAGAGGATGTCCAGCAAGGCATCTGAAGTGCCAAGGGTGCTGACATAGTTGTCGTGCAGGTTGTAGCCAAGTGTGAGATTGGGCAGGAGCTGGGGATTCTCATTGACTGTTTGAATGGTGAAAGCCAGGGTTAGCAGTTTAAAATAAAGTCCTGCACTGTAAAAAAAAAAAAAAATGTTCATGTTATTACCAACATCATCAACAGAAACAACAATATATTTTTTTTCAGTCTAATCTTCTGTCTCCATCTGCCTACTGTATCTTAATCCAATACAGATCCAAAGCCAAAGGCAAACAATAGCCACCCATCGGCATGCCATTTTAATGGTCTTTTAGAAGATGGGATGAAGAGAGTCCTCCAAATCCCCCCTTCTTTGTAGCACTCTTCATTTTCATCTGCCCACTAACCAGTGGTGGGGTTCAGCCAGTTCGCACCAGTTCCAACTGGTTGTTGGAAGAAATCATTAGGGCAGAGAACCAGTTGTTAAATTATTTGAATCCCACCACTGCCACTAAGTTGTATTCATGCTCATTCAATCATTAAAGTTGAACCACCATAAGATGAAGAGGCTGTTCCATAAGTGCCCCGGAAAAACAACTGCAAATAGAAATCATCCTCTATTCCTTTAAGGATCAGGCATTCAATATCCTTGGTAGTACAGGGGTTTAAGGCACCCTGTTATTAAGCTGGTTATTAAGACCAGCTGCCTGCAATTACTGCAGGGTTCGAATCTCGCCAAGGCTCAAGGTTGACTCAGCCTTCCATCCTTTCTAAGGTAGGTGAAATGAGGACCCAGTTGTGGGGGCAATAAGCTGACTTTGTATAAATATACAAAAGGATGAAGGCTATTGCTGAGCACATTGTAAGCCGCCCTGAGTCTTTGGAGAAGGGCGGCATATAAATCAAATTAAAAAAATATATATCAATGAGTGGTTATTTAAATATGGGCTGGGAAGAGGCATCTACAACCCTCTCAATCTCTACATTAAACCAAACTCAGTATCCCAGTGATGAACACAGTATTAGATGGGAATGCATAAATAATCTGAACTTGTTTCAAGTTTTATTTTCCAGATGACTGGATTTCAGTCTATTCCACAAAAGAAGACAAAAGAGGTAAGCCATAAAAATCAACATGGCTGAAAAAATTAGAGTGATCTTGCAATATAGGAGTGAGCGAAGTAAAGAGTGTTAGAACTGCAAATGCAGGGAATGCAAATCCATCACACTGAATAACTTACGAGCGAGACTCACTAGAAGGAACCATGTTGAAAGGCAACGTTCTAGGCAGTGACATTGTTTCAGTGGAGACTGTGGCAATGAGATTGTCTCCTGGCCTGTAATAGTTCCAGGGTTTTTCCCCATCTCGGATCTCAAAATTCAGCAGGCATTTGATTTGAAGCTTCTCAGAGACTGCCTGAGACACCAGCAGCATCAGAAGCAGAAGATCCATAACTTATAGGGCTGAATCAATCCCCTTCCTGCCTCTCAACAAGAGCAAGAAGAATGAGAATTCAAACTCTCGCTCTCCTGATTCAGAAAGAGACAAAGCTCTTCACATGGAAAGGAGAGAAGGGTACCTTTAAGAGCACAATCACTTCCTGTCCCAAAACTTGTGTCACGTAGTGTGATCTGTGGCATTTTTCTGCTGTAAGATTGGTTTCTTGTTGGTTCAGTCTGATGTTAACATCAAAGGCAGTCAATGTAGCTGAAGATGTCTCAAAGGCTGGCATGGAGATAATTATAGCGAGAAATAATTTCCCCTCTGAGGATCCCGAAGTTCTTCTAAGACTCCAAGTGCAGAGGGTCATCTGGAGAATAGCATATAAGTGAAAAATCACAAATACACTTTCCAGGGTGTTGTAGTCCTTCCTGTCATAACATGTCCAGAAAGTGATGCTGGAGGTTCAACATCGAGATAATTGATTTCTGCCGTCCTTCACTGTGGTGTCTTGTCTCCAGAGATTGCTGATGAAGGTCACACAGAACTATGAAGTTTTATTAAACTCTATATTGATGCCGCAACTCTAATCTTGCCTGTCTTCTAATGCAAAGGAGGCAATCAGTATCCTTGAACTCTCCCTAATGTTAAGAGTAGGGTCTTTTTGTGATTTTCCTTTTTATTAGAGCCCATCCTCCTTGGATTGATTGACGGATTATTGGATTCCTGGTCTTGACACAAGCCCAACATGTTGAGTACAATTTCAGATGCTGTCTTGAAATGCTAGCAAAAGCATCTCTCTCTCCTTCTCTCTCTCTCTCTCTCTCTCTCTCTCTCCATCCCTCTCCTTTTGAAGAGGATACAAGCTCAGGTATTGAAGAAGTCTTGTTCATGTATATAGACAGTCTTTGGTCAAAACCCAAAGGCTTCAATAGATAGGCCTGAAACTTTGGTCAAGGCTAAATATTTCTCTCCCTGCCAGTAAGGAGTTGCTGAGATGACACAAGGTATTTTTATCTTAATGAAGCAGACTGACCCAGACAGATGCATCCTGTTGTTCACTTCTGCATTCCACCCTAAATGTCATGTATAATATATGATAGTGTCTGCAACACCCTGTATATGCATGTGACTCCCGTAATATTGCTTATCTGTAACTAAAAGTCTGGACTAGGCGTCTTTCGGTTCCTCCTAGGACCAAATATGTCTAAATGTAACGCCCAGATAATGTATATGTATTTTAGAGTATAAAACCAACACCTTTGTACACCCTTGGGGGTTCAGACATTGAGCTGTGTTTACTGCTGTTTGAACCTTATGCATAATAAACCTTTCCTGCATTGAAGAGCTTGGTCTGGTCCCGTGATTTTTCCTACAACAGCTGGCACCCCAGATGGGACAATAGATCGAGGCAATATTTTGCTGAGGGCCGCTCAACCCTTCAGGCCCTCGGGGCAGCCGCTCCTGAACATCCTCCAGGGCCCACGGGAGTTCTAGACTTCCGGGAGGCGGCAGCGACTTCCCTGTGAGGCTGATGGTGCTGTGAGCGAGTCCAAGAACCCTGCGGTGTAGGAAAGGAAGTGTGAATGGTTCCTGGCCAGGATGTGTGAGGTGAAGATAACTCAGGCGAGTATACGTAAAAGACTGGTACCTGTCTCATTTGAAGACAGAAGAGGGGACCTGATCCCTCCCCTGGACTCGGGACGGCTGTCCTAAAGAAGTCCCTGTGAGGTAATTGTGTGGGTAGTTAGGTCATCACAGTTCTCTTCAGTGACCGTGAGTTCCGGGGCTGAGAGTCGGTGACAGTGTGTTAGGATGGGGGGAATACCCAGAGCGTGCCCAACACACCGTTGGCATGTATGTTAAGAGGCTTTAATAGTTATTTTAAAACCCCCTCATATCCCAAGCTGAAGAAGGAACGTCTGAAATACCTGTGCACCATTGTATGGCCCGCTATGGGAACCGGTTGGCCCCCAGAGGGTTCGCTTAAGGAAGAGGTAGCTGATGAACTCTGGGGGGTTATAGTGGGGGACCAGGAAAAGTACCCAGACCAATTCCCATATATTGACCAGTGGGTAAATGCGCTGACGGAAAAGGCAGATGATTTGTTGCAATGTCAGGCAGAAATGGTGAGACTTTGTGTCGCTAGACCCAAGGTGAAGTGTTGCAGGAAGAGTGCTGTAAGGGAGGGGAAAAGTAGATCCATGACCCCGCCACGCCGAAAGGTCTTAGTCGAGGATGAGGCGGAATGCTTCCCTACTGCGCCACCGCTACCGCCGTATCAGCCGCCTGCAGGGGGGGCTGGAGATGGAGCAGTAGGGGGAGGTGTGCCAGGTGATGGAGCAGGAGGAGGTGTCGTTGGGGGAGGTCCGAAGGTGAAAACAAGCCCGTCGGCGGATGGAAGTGATCAGAGTGAACCTGAAGGAGAAGAGGCTCTGGGAACGGTTGGGGGTGCAGTAGAGGGTGTTACCGAAGGCGTACAGACCCGTGCCGCAAAGGCCGCTGCTTTGGCAGAAGCCGAGGCAAGAGCTAGAGCAGCAGAGGCAGAATTGGTGGCTCCCTTGAGACAGATAGATCAGCAAGTTGTGAACGCCCAAGGTGAGGTAGCAATACAGCCTATGTTTCAGTATGTTCCTTTTTCTACTACCGATTTGTTAAATTGGAAGCAACATTATGGGCCCCACTCTGATAAACCTACGGAGATGGCGGACCTTTTCCAAACTATTATGCATACTCATAATCCTACTTGGAATGATATACAGCAGTTGTTGAATGTCTTACTTACCCCTGAAGAGAGAGAAAAGTGGAAAGCGGCTATGAGGAAGAATGTGAAGGTAGCCTTCCCATGGGATGCAGATTTTGCTAGAGAATTACCTTTGCGGATGCCAGAGGCAGACCCGGGATGGAATCCTCGGGTGCCTGATGATTTAACTCATCTGGTGGAATATAGGTCTGCAGTGGTGAGGGCCTTGAGAACGGCAGGGAAACCTCCAGTGAACATGTCTAAACCCTCGTTGGTGACACAGGGGACAGACGAGAGTCCCGAGAGTTTCTTGCAAAGGTTGGTAGAGGCCTATGAGCTGTATACACAGGTGGACCCCAGGTTGCCAGAAAATGTACGGATATTGAATGAGAGGTTTATAGCCCAAAGTAGTGATGATATCAGAAGGAAATTGCCGAAACAGGAAGGTGCTTTAGGAAAGAATACGAGTGAGTTGTTGGAGATAGCAAGGAAAGTGTATGTGAATAGAGAAAAAGTGGAGAAGAAGGAAAAGGAAGAGCAGGCTAGAGTCAAAATGCATAAGAAGGCTGAATTGTTGGCAGTAGCTTTGCAGGGAGGAACATCCTTGGGACCAAACCAGTGTGCCTATTGTAAAGGTGAGGGCCACTGGCAGAGAGAGTATCCAAGGCATATGATGAGGGGTAGGGGTGAATTAAGGACCTTCTGGAGAGGAGGTGGATGAGGACAGTTGATTGAAGGGAACCGAGGAAGTCAGGGAGATGGTCAGTTTATGGGAAGAGGTGGATTTCATGGACGGCGAGGTATCAGGGGCATGAACAGAGGTTTCGGAAATCCCAACAGGCTTCGGGAGATACCGGAGACTGTGGGGCTGGCCGATGCAGAATGGGCGGACTGACGGGGACCAGGCTTGGAGGAGGCCCCATCCGAGCCATTGGTTACAGTGGATGTTGGGGGTCAGCAGACAACCTTTTTGGTAGATACGGGAGCAGGGAGGTCAGTTGTAAATAAACCGATAGCAGCACCAGGACCTTATTCGGTTCAGGTTCAGGGAGTCTCAGGAACTGTTTTGGGACATCCAGTATTGAAACCAGTATCGTGTGATTTTAGGGGAACTAAAATAGAACATGAGTTCCTCTATATTCCTGAGTGCCCGCTCCCATTACTAGGTAGAGATCTGCTTAGCAAATTAGGAGCAACTATTTCTTTTGATGCAGGCCGGCAGAGAGTGACAGTCAGACATCCTCCAGAAGAAATATGGAGATTGATGGTGGTGAGACAAATGGAGGGAGAGATTAAAAATGATGCATGGCAGGAGTTTAATGTACCAAGATTGTGGGCTGAAGATAATCCTCCAGGATTCGCAGCTCATCATCTTCCGGTAGTGGTGGAATTGAAATCGGGTGCTGTCCCTATACGCATAGGTCAACGACCCGTGTCTAGGGAAGCAGTGTGCGCCGTGTATGACAGCATTCAGAGATATCTTGAAGCAGGAGTGTTGGTACCTATTCAATCCCCATGGAAAACCCCAATAATTTCAATTAAAAAGGCGGATGGCTCTTATAGGCCAGTTCAAGATCTGCGCCCTGTGAATCGCTTGACAGTGACCTTGCACCCCGCTGTGTCGAACCCCTATACCTTACTTAGCTTAATCCCACCCAAAGCTGCTTGGTTTTCTGTTATTGATTTGAAAGATGCTTTATTCACGATACCTATTCATCCGGTTAGTCAGCCTTTGTTTGCTTTTGAGTGGGAACACCCACGTAATGGAACTAAATCCCAATATACGTGGACCAGGCTTCCTCAAGGATTTAAAAATTCCCCTACACTGTTTGGAACTGCCCTAGCCAAAGACTTGCAATACTACGTACCCTGCCAAAGAGGAGACACTATTTTACAGTATGTGGACGATGTGCTTGTAACAGGACAGGATGAGGATACGTGTTGGGAGAACACTAAGACATTGTTAGATCTGTTGGTGGAATGTGGATATAGGGTATCCAGGAAAAAGGCCCAACTGGTGAGACAGCGAGTGAGGTATTTGGGATATGATATTGAGAGAGGACAAGGGGCCTTGGGGCCAGAAAGGAAACACGCAATTTTGACATTAGCTGAGCCAAGGACAAAGAGACAGTTGCGTAGTTTCTTAGGGTTAGCAAGCTTTTGTCGAATCTGGATTCCAAATTTTGCTTTAATGGCGACCCCTTTGTATGTTGCAACAAGGGGGGGCGAACATTGAGCCTCTAGACTGGGGAGGAGAACAACAGAAAGCATTCCAAGACATTAAGGAAGCTTTGACACAAGCCCCTGCTTTAGCCTTGCCGAATCTACAGAAGCCCTTCAATCTATATGTAGATACTAATAGGAATATTGCTTTGGGGGTGTTGACTCAGTCACTCGGGAGCTGGCAGCAGCCGGTAGCTTATCTTTCCAAGCAACTGGATGGGGTTGCAAAAGGCTGGCCTCATTGTCTCAAGGTGTTGGCTGCTATTGCAGAACTAATACAAGATTGCAATAAGCTAACTTTTTCCTGTCCCATAAATGTGCATACTCCTCATGCCGTGCAATCAGTGCTGGATGCGAAAGGACATCTGTGGATCAGTGGGCAGCGCTTGGCAAAGTATCAAGCTATAATGATTGAGAACCCTCAGGTACGACTAGTCGTCTCAAATAGATTGAATCCGGCTACTCTATTACCTACAGAATCAGAGCCGGTACATAATTGTTTACAGGTACTTGAGAAAGTATATGCTAGTCGAGCTGACTTAACTGATATTCCCCTGCCCGACACACAACTTAACTGGTACACAGATGGATCTAGTTATATGGTAGAGGGAAATAGAGTGTCTGGATATGCGATAGTGGATGATGAGAAGGTGGTTGAAAGTGGCCCTCTAGGGAAAGGCCATAGTGCACAGGTAGCAGAACTGTGGGCATTAATAAGGGCATTAGAACTGGCCAAGGGTGAATGCTTGAATGTGTGGACTGATAGTAAGTACGCTTTTCTAACTTTGCATGCGCATGGAGCTGTATATAAGGAAAGAGGATTTAGAGATTCAGCTGGAAAATACATCTTACATGGACATTTGATAAGTCGCTTACTTGATGCTGTACAGAAGCCTAAGAGAGTTGCAGTGATGCATTGCAAAGGACACCAAAGAGGAGAGGATAGAATAGCTATGGGAAATAGGGCAGCTGATTTAGAAGCCAGAGAAGCTGCCAAGCGTCATGAGCCAACCCCTGACTTATCAATATGTGTAGCTACAGACATGGGAGTGATACCGCCGGAAATAAAACCTACCTATACTCAACAGGAGAGTGTAAAAGCGGTAACTGATCTACAGGCTACGGTGGAAAGTGGGTGGTATGTGTTGCCAGATAAAAGAGTGTATGTGCCGTTATCAGTAGCATGGACTCTAGCGCAATTAGCTCATGGGACTACTCATATGGGAAAGACAGCTCTGGAGGAAGCTTTGAAAAGGGACTATTATATTGATGGATTGGCAGGCATCGCTGCGGGGGTGGTGGCCAAGTGCATCACCTGCGCAAAGGTTAATCCAAGACAAGGACCCTTGCTGCCCCCCGGAGCAATACCACGTGCATACATTCCCATGGATTACATCATGATTGATTTTACTGATATGCCAAGGTGTGGACTGTTTAAAGCTATGTTGGTTATTGTGGATATGTACACTGGGTGGCCAGAAGCATTTCCTACAAAAACAAAACAGGCAAGGGAAGTAGCAAGGGTACTGCTTAAGGAGATTATACCTAGGTTTGGGATGCCTACTAATATTTCTTCTGATAATGGCCCGGAGTTTGTTCACCATATTAACCAGGCTGTAACTCAAGCTGTAGGGATTAAGTGGCAGTTTCACAGTGCTTTTCATCCACAGTCAGGAAGCGCTGTAGAGAGATTGAATAGAACCCTGAAAGAAAGAATTACTAAGATTTGTGCTGAGAGTCATTTGAAGTGGCCAGATGCTTTGCCGTTGGCGTTGTACGCAATTCACAGCTCTCCAAGGGGACAACACAAGTTGTCTCCCTATGAATTGATGTTCGGGCGACCTCCGAACCTCTTGAGACGGCACCTAGCGGGATGGCTGGATCTGGGCCATAAGGGGGGTGTTTGGAATATGGAAATGGTGCAAGAACTAAGCAAACAGGTTGAAAAGTTACAACAATATGTGATGGAGCAAGTACCCCCAAGATTGGTAACTCATTGTCATCCCTTTAAACCGGGAGATCGCGTGTGGGTAAAGCATTGGAAGAAGGAACAGTTAGAGGGAAGATGGAAGGGACCATACACTGTTGTAATGTCCTCCCCACTTGCTATCAAGATTGCAGAGTCCAAATCGTGGATCCATTGGACACGGGTCAAAGCGGCGGCAGACAAAAGTTGGAAAGTGTCCATGGACCCGAAAAATCCAACCAAGCTTACTTTCAGACGTAACTAAATGATGTTTCACATATGTATATAGGTTGTACGCACACTGTATCCAGGTATATCTGAGGGCCGGTAAGAAGAAAAGAACATCTGGCCCTGCCGGAGCACACCGGAAGCTGCTTTCCAGCGCACGGCTGAAGATTGGCTTCACTTCATGTGGGAGACTTGGATGTGGGGATTGTGGATCGTTGCTGTTTTACTTCTTATTCCTTTTATACTCTATCACTATAGACTGAGATTGTGTGGAGAAGCTCTTGATTCGCCAGTTCGGTTGCCTTCCTCAGTTATCTATGCCCAGCCTGTCCCTCCACCAGAATTGATCACGTGGCAGGAATTTCTCAAGGAAGGAAGAAACCCTTGCTAAGTCACACCGGAAGCTGACTTTCTACGCACGGGGGAAGATTGGATGAAGAAGGCCTATTTTCTTTGTATTGAGTATATATTTTCTTCTGCTAATGTGTTGGTTTTACTCATATAAGTGTGGATGCTGCTGCTGTGCACATTGTATTGACTGTGTTCTTTGTACACATTGTGTTATCGCGTGTGATATAGTAATCATAGAAGAAGTATTATCTCATTACCTTGTAAGTTGTCTAGATAAACCCTCCTATTATACTCTCAAGCTTAGCCCCACCATACAAGCTGCACTGCTGGATGCCGAAAGAGCTAAACTAAGAGAACGGAAAGCAGATAAGTATGCCTATAAAGTATGGAAGTGGACTGAACATGGTTGGAAGGTTTGGATCTGAGTGGATATGGATGAGCCTGCTGTTGATAAGGGTTCAAAGCAATTTGGTATGTGTTAGTAACTCGGGCTTGTGGAGCAATCCGGAAGAACAACCACGCATAGTGAAGTCATATGACATTGGCAGTGGGGCCTGTGATGGAACACCACCTATTGCATTCACGCCAGATTGCTGGAATGGTGTCCTACCACACCCCTGTATCACTCCAAGAACATTTGATAAAATAGCAATGATTGCTTGCCAAGCCCGTGGTTACTCAAATCCAAAAACATGTCAGTATGTGGGTTATGTGTTGCGAAAAGGTATTTGTGCGATAGCTCCTTTCAAAGGGGGGCTTTCCTCCCTAACCCTAGACTGCGGACCTCCTAGATATTGGGGATGGGAACATGTCCTCTCCCCGTCTCAATTAAAGCCAGGATGGCGAGGTACTTGTTTATTAAAAATTGAGCCCTTTGAGTTTGGAGCAACAAGACAAAGACAGGGTAAAAGGATAATGAGAAAAACCAGGGGGCTTAAAGACCATGTGGGAAGAGGACCATGTGTGCCGTGTCTCAGTAAGGATGGCACAGCTATCCGACTGAGAGCAGGAATACCTAATTCTTGTGAATGGTTTGATCTAACCACATGTGTTTTTGGACCCAATCGCCCAATGGTTGTTTACCGATGCAACGGGACGGAAGGGGTACTATGTTATAACCCAAGACGGGGAGGCATGACATTAGAAGAGGCGCTCAAAAACAGAGTTAAGAGGGCAACTGCCAACACTCTAATACCTGCCGCTATATCTGCAGTATCCACCCAAACTGCCTCACTTAGTACAGCTAGAGTGAAATCAGTAATAGCATCCCCAGTTGCAAAACCGCAAGTCACATCGACATCTGTTGATAAGGAACAATGTAGCCCCTGTATAAAAACCACTATTCAAGGTACCCTAATTTCCAAAACTTTAGTATATCATACTTACAAGCCTGACGGATGTACACCATATATACCATACACCTGTCAGGTCAAAACTACAGTATATCATATGTGTGTATTGAAGGGTCAGATACAATGTTATAATCCCGTGGAAGCTAAGGTAATCACCACGTATGAAATGTCAATATATACCACCGAATGTGGAAGGGAGGAATTGTTAAATAAGACAGAGTTCCGGTCTTTGGGCAGGATGGTTGAGCTATCCTTTGATGCTTGCATGGCCATTAATCGAAACTGTTGGAAGCCCACTTGTGGGAGCTTAGACTGGGAAAGAAGTTATATGTTAAATAAGAAATATATGTGTTATAATCAAGGTGAATGTTATGACCAAAGCACTTATAGTTATTGTCCCTATTGGTCCTGTGTAACCATGTGGTCCGGGGACTCTCCTGTAGGAAATCAGAAGTGTAAGCTAGAAACTGGAGTGGCAACCTCTAATTGTCAAAAGAATAGATGTAATCCGGTTAAACTTACCTGTACCCCTACTAGAACATGGGATGTGAGGTATGGATTAGGTATCTATGGCAAAGGGACAGATCCTCATGTCTCGCTCAGTTGGAAAGTCACAAAGACCACTAGAAAATTACAGGATACGAAAGGATTATTTTGGTCATTCTATTTAGAAATGGAAAAACTCAACATCCCCGAGATCCCCAAACATGTAACTAATACTTTTGTTAAGTTAGCTGAAGATATTGCACACACCTTAAATGTATCCAACTGTTTTGTTTGTGGGGGGACTAATATGGGAGAAAAGTGGCCTTGGGAGGCTCAGGAATTAAACTATTCAAAGGTATTAGAAATGGATCAGAAAGGTAATTTGTCCTACACCAAGGGAAAGGATGGAGATTGGACACTCACTACTAATTTGGTAGGTAACGTATGCTTTAAACGTAAGATTATAAAAGGATGCAAAGAGGTTGGAAATCTAATATGCATCGGAAAATGGGAAAACAAGACATGGTGGTCGGGTGCGAACGCCACAGAGGGTGCTGATGAGCAAGCCCTTTTCAAGGTTGGAGGCTTATCCTTTTTAAATGATCCGGATGATCAAACCCTCGGATGGCTGGCTCCCTATGGACTATACTGGATTTGTGGTAAAATGGCATATGGATATCTACCTAAGAATTGGTGTGGAGCATGTGTGTTGGGAATAATCAGATCAGGATTCTTTCTATTACCTTTGAAGACTAGACAGGTCCTGGGTGTCCCTGTATATGATGAGGTGGGAAATTTAAATCGACAGAGAAGACATGTGGATACCTCTCTTATAGGCAAGGTTAAGGTAGGCGGTAATCAACCTACCTGGGGGGAAGAGGAATGGCCCGCGGAACGAATCATACAAGTTTATGGTCCAGCGACATGGGCTGAGGATGGTTTGTATGGGTATCGAACACCTGTATATATCTTAAATAGGTTAATTCACTTGCAAGCTGTGGTTGAAATAATCACCAATGAGACAGTAAAAGGTCTCACCCAGTTAGCAAAAGAAAGTGTAAAATCAAGAACTTATATTATGCAAAATAGACTTGCTCTAGATTATTTGCTGGCTAAAGAGGGTGTAGTGTGTGGAAAATTTAATCTCACCAACTGTTGTATTGAAATAGATGAGAGCGGAAAGGTCATAAAAGAAATCACAGATAAAATGGTTAAGATAGCTCATGTGCCAGTACAAACATGGAAAGGATTAAACCTAGGGGACATGTTTTCCGGGTGGTGGCCAAAACTACCTGGATTGCAAGCAGTAGTTGGTTTAATTGGATTAATAGCTGCCGGATGTGTGATCCTTCCATGTGTCTTACCTATTTTTGTTAAGACTATTTCAAATAGTATGTCTTTATTGGTGGAAAGGAGAGCAACTGCCCAGGTAATGGCTATGTGGGCATATCAGGAACTTCAAACCGTTCAACCTGATGAACCTGAGTACGTGACTCTTCTGGATATGTCAGATGAGTCATGAAGGGGGGAGTGAAGAGGATACAAGCTCAGGTATTGAAGAAGTCTTGTTCATGTATATAGACAGTCTTTGGTCAAAACCCAAAGGCTTCAATAGATAGGCCTGAAACTTTGGTCAAGGCTAAATATTTCTCTCCCTGCCAGTAAGGAGTTGCTGAGATGACACAAGGTATTTTTATCTTAACGAAGCAGACTGACCCAGACAGATGCATCCTGTTGTTCACTTCTGCATTCCACCCTAAATGTCATGTATAATATATGATAGTGTCTGCAACACCCTGTATATGCATGTGACTCCCGTAATATTGCTTATCTGTAACTAAAAGTCTGGACTAGGCGTCTTTCGGTTCCTCCTAGGACCAAATATGTCTAAATGTAACGCCCAGATAATGTATACGTATTTTAGAGTATAAAACCAACACCTTTGTACACCCTTGGGGGTTCAGACATTGAGCTGTGTTTACTGCTGTTTGAACCTTATGCATAATAAACCTTTCCTGCATTGAAGAGCTTGGTCTGGTCCCGTGATTTTTCCTACAACACTTTCCTCCAACCCCAAAGCTTGCTATCTTCTGTGCCAAGACTGTGCCAAAACCACAGATGATCTCTAAGGTCTCTTCATGACCAAAAAGGAAGGTAGATCACATCTAATGGTTCAATTTATTTACAATGTAGGGTGAAAAAATAGCTTTTTGACAGGTGGTCATCCAGACTTTGCTGAGATGCTTCCAGGGAGAGAAATTGGAACAACCTGGAACTGAACACACTCAAAACTGTAGAAATGGTGGTAGACCTTAGGAGAAACCCTTCCATACTTCCACCTCTCACAATACTAGACAACACAGTATCAACAGTAGAGACCTTCAAATTTCTAGGTTCTACCATATCGCAAGATCTAAAATGGACACCTAACATCAAAAACGTCATCAAAAAAGCACAACAAAGAATGTTCTTTCTGTGCCAACTCAGAAAGCTCAAACTGCCCAAGGAGTTGCTGATCTAGTTCTACAGAGGAATTATTGAGTCTGTCATCTGCACCTCTATAACTGTCTGGTTTACTCTGCAACCCAACAAGACAGACACAGACTTCAGAGGATAATTCGAACTGCAGAAAAAACAATTGGTAGCAACCTGCCTTCCATTGAGGACCTGTCAAGTCAAAAAGAGGGCTGTGAAAATATTTACAGACCCCTCTCATCCTGGACATAAACTGTTTCAATACCTACCCTCAAAATGACACTATAGAGCACTGCACACCAGAACAACTAGATACAAGAACAGTTTTTTCCAGAATGTCATCACTCTGCTAAACAAATAATTCCCTCAACACTGTCAAACTATTTACTAAATCTGAACTACTATTAATCTTCTCATCATTCCCACCAACCATCTCCTTCCACTTATGACTGTATGACTGTAACTTTGTTGCTTGTATCTTACGATTTATATTGATATTGTTTCCTGATTGCTTATTGTACCCTATGACTATCATTAAGTGTTGTACCTTATGATTCTTGATGAAGGTACTGAAAGTACACTGATACACTGAGTACACTGATGAAGGTACTGAGGTACACTGAGAGCATATGCACCAAGACAAATTCCTTGTGTGACCAATCACACTTGGCCAATAAAAAAGAATTATATTCTATTCTATCTAAAAATGATGTAAAAGAAAGTGGGAGTCTGTTCCCCATTTTATTAGAACTCCTTTATCTTTGAGAAAGAAACTCCGAAACCTGAAGGTTGTGTAGGGACTGATGCCTTGAACTGATGCACCCAAAACCTATCACCAGAAGTGATCAAGCAGGAAAACTGATGTGTGGAGGTGTCTAAAAATGTACAGAAGAAATCTCTCTGTTGCACCCTTTTCGGCTCTTCAACCAATGTCAAGAAGAGTTGTGTTTTGTCATTGTCCTGCCTGAAGGAGCCCTGCAAGCAATGCCTCCTGAATTTCTATCCCCAATGCAAGGAGACAGAAAATGGATGAAACCATGCAATGACCATTGGAGCTGCTTGGAAGCAAGTGGAAATTAACAAGGACTAGCAGAAAAGTGGTTTTAATGTATCTGCGATGACCTGCCTGATACCCTTTATAGTGGGGCTCCTGCTGAAATCGTAAGGAAGGAAGAAACCTTTCATTACACTGATGATCCCACCCAGAAGAAGGTCTCCTGGCTTGTAATAATAATATGTAATGTAATGTAATAATTAGATGGATTGGCTTCATTCCTCTTTAGATTCAGAGAGCATTTCAAAGTCAGCTTCCCATCAGCTGCATGTGGAAGCAGAAGCAGGAGAAGCAGGAGAAGAACCATTGGTCTTCCTGAGTCAATTTGCTGCCGTGTAGATTTTATTTTTATTTTTTTTAACCATGTGGGAAGCAAAAGCCAACATCTTTTCAAGGGTTGGAGGGTTTCCCCAGTTTTGCAAAGTCAAACGATATCCTGTGAATCATCCTGTCCAAGGGGGAAGGAAGGGAATTCATTGGGGCAAAGCCTGCTTGCTCTCCAGCACTTCTCCCTAGTTTTCACAGGAACAGGAAGCCTTGAGGCATTCGGCATTTCTCATCTAGCATTCGCTTCTTACTTTTCTTTCTTTCTTTCTTTCTTTCTTTCTTTCTTTCTTTCTTTCTTTCTTTCTTTCTTTCTTTCTTTCTTTCTTTCTTTCTTTCGGCTGAGGTTTACATCCACAAATATCTCGGGGCTGGGTCTCTTGAGATCTGAGACCAGAGAACAGGCAAATCATTGTGATTTGGATAATGTGAAGGAGAAGAAGCATCACAGTAAACTCCGTGGGACTCCAAGGGAATTAGGAAGTCTTACAGTAGTGGCCAAAATTGTGGAAACCTTTTGGGAAAAGTGTATTTTTGAGGTTTGATGGCTAATAACACCACTTTTTCTTTTCTTTTCTTTTCTTTTTTGAGTTTCAAGATAATCATATTCCCCTGCTGGAATGGCCTGAGAATAGCCTAGATCTTAACCCAATTGAAAATCTATGGAGCCGACTAAAGAAACTTATTAGTCAGAAGCGACCCAGCAATAAAACCCAGTTAATAGAAGCAATCATTCAATCTTGGCTTCACATTATAACAGCTGCAGAACTGAAAGGCTTAGTTCACTCCATGGGAAGACATTGTTAGGCCACAATTCATGCTAAAGGTTACCCAACTAAGTATTAACTGATGTGATAATTTTTGTATATCTCGTTTTTTATATGGTAATGATTTTTGTATATCTCATTTTTTCTACCTGTTTCACTTTTCTTCTTTATACTGTAACTGCTATTCTAATAGCAAATCTTTCATAAACGTTATTGCATTACATTCTTGATTAAATTATCTTTCTATTGATATATAATTTTATAATATTACTCCAAAAAAATGTGGTATTGTTAGCTAGTTTTAGAAAATACATTTTTCCCAAAAGGTTTCCACCATTTTGGCCACTACTATAGATATGACTTCAGACATTAAGATGGGCTGATGACTGAGTTGAAAGAATTTGGCCCATCTCTTAGAATCATAGTATGGATGGGTTGGAAGCAGTGGTGAAATCCAATTTTTTTTACTACCAGTTCTGTGGGCGTGGCTTTGTGGACGTGGCGTGGCTTGGTGGGCATGGCAGGATATTGCAAAATCCCTATTCCCACCTCACCAGCCACAGGTGGTATTTGCTGGTTCTCTGAACTACTAGAAATTTCCGCTACTGGTTCTCCAGAACCTGTCACAACCTGCTGAATTTCACCCCTGGTTGGAAGGGATACTCTAAGTCAGGGTTGCCAAACTCTCAGCCTGTGGGCCCAATGCATCACATGCTGTCCACGCCCATGCCTGGTTTAGTGAAGGGGGAAAAAGTCCTGATATGTCATGTGATGTTGCTGTGATGATGTGAGTTTGACACCCCTACTCTAAGTCATCTAGTCTGACCTCCTGACCACTTCCTGAATTTCACCAGCTGGGCATTGCTTAATTGCTGTATTCCACAGTATGCCAAACCATATGGGACAAGCAGAGGCTATGGAAGACAGGCATTCCCACACAGTTGACCAGCTTTTATGCAAGGGAGGATAGAAGTCAAAACAGAATTTTTCTTACTGGGAATTATAGAAAGAAAATATAAGAAAGATACAAATTATTTATTACTGCATATACGCACAGCGGCATGAATAGCCTTCGCTCAAAAATGGAAAGAGAAAGATATTCCAACTGAAGAGGAAATATTACTGAAAATCTTTAACTGCGCAGAAATGGACAAACTCACTTTGGAACTCAAGGATAAAAGTGAAACTAAGCGCTACAAAATCTGGGAACAATTTTATGATTGGATAGGTAACAAGAGGGTAGCCAAGACAAATGTATAATGTTAGAACAAAAATATAGATGTTATTATAGATAAATGTATGTTTAAGAGATAAATAAATATATAGAAATTAGGGAAAAAGTATTAATATCATATATTATGTTTAAATAATGAACAAAGCTTAAGAACTATATGTTTATATGAGTACTACTGTATTACTGTAAAGTGACGGAAGATGTTTAGAACCAGTGATGTCATATCAATGTCCAATGTTTTATTAATTTTATATTATTAATATAAAACTCTTTAAAATTAAAAAAAGAAAAAAAGAAATTGAGATTGGCAGTAAATTGAGATCATATAAGAGTCTAGTATCATTTTTTTTAAAAAAATATAAACAATGCTTAGATGGTCTAGACTTGTGATGGTGAACCTATGGCACGCGTGCCAGGGGTGGCACGCAGACCCCTCTCTGTGGGCACACACACCGTTGCCAGCTGCTCTTCTGGGTTCCGTCGCACATATGAGCATGCAGGAACTTGGAAGAGAACATCTGGCTGGCACAAATGTGCGTGACAGAACCCAGAACAGCAGCTGGCAGCCACACGCATGTGCACTGGCCAGATGTTCTTTTCTGAATTCCGGCACTCCAGCACGTGTGTACGCAAACACGCTCCAGTTTCAGCACTTGATCCCAAAAGGTTTAGCTGTCACTGACCTAGACATTGGCATTTGAACATAGATCTTTTTAACATTTATATTTTATTGTGTTTTACTAATCTAAAACCCGCAATCGGTAGACACCAAATATTTCCCACAACTGATCTCCAAAATTTGCCCTCTTGGGTTGGGAAATCCTCCAACTGTGCTTGGTCCAAGCACTAGCAGTAGCAGAACGATCCATAAAGTAGGGAGGAAGGAGGTGGGAGAAAGGGATTTTTTTTTTTTTTAATTTGTGAATACTGTAAATGCAAACCTACAGGCCTACACTTGAAATTAATATAATGATTTTGTAATTTCTGGCATATATTTCAGCAAAGGTCTTTGAGGCCTAAAAATATTTCCAGGGTTTCTCCAGGCTCGAAAGGCTGATATAGGTAATTGAAAAGGAGCAGTGACAATAATTTTTTCCTCTTTTGTGAGATGACAATTTATTTTTAGTGCTTGACTATTTTTTCTATCATCTGTCTGCCTCTTTGTCTGTCTGTCTATCTATCTATCTATCCATTCATCCATCCATCCATGAGAGCAAAATGTGCTACATCAACCTGGCATTTAAAACCAACAGTTTATCATATCTATGTGTCTGACTGTCTGTTGGTCAGTCAGTCTCTCTGTCTCTTTCTGTTTCCCTGTGTCTCTCTCTGTCTCTCTGTGTCCCCCACCCCCACTCTCTCTGTGTCTTCAGTAAGACATGGAAGATTACATTATGCACAAGAACATAATGTTGTTGTCAGGGTTCCAGGTAACACCCCCAACAAAAGAAGATTCTGAGGCTGAAGTTTCCTCAAAGTTCCATTTTATTAGAGATGTCATATTAGCAAATCTGGAAAAACCCGAATCTGAAAGTTTCCAGGTTTTCTCCACCCAAGTGAAAGTTCAAGTCCCTGCCCAATCCCCACACATCCATCACATGGCCCAATCAGGAACCATCCCATCCAGAGATGCCTCCCAGTCATCTGACTCAAGGTGTCAGGGCAAGGCGTCCTTGACTCTCTGTGAAAGGAATGTTATTTTGACTATATCTCTCTCATACTCCACATAATCCCCCCTCCTAGTTTCCCACAATAGAAAATGTGGCAGGCCTGAAGGCCCAATGTAAAAATGGCTCCAGGCCTGACAGTTATTCTACATCAAGCTGGCATTTAATACTAATAGTGGAACCCAGAGCTACCAGGGATATGGTAGCCAGTTAAGCACAGAAGAAGCCAATGGACATACAATGGAATGATTTTAGAACACTGGATCTGATACACCCAGGAATGGGCCACATTTTGCCTGTGACTATCATGATGATCCTGTCTGTCTCCTGTGACTCCCCCACCCCTCCCAACAATTGGCACAGTTGATCGTCTGAACATTAAAAAAAAAAAAATTGGGCATTTTTTAGCATTTTTTTACTACCCATTTGGGCAATAGGTAGTAAAAAAAAATGCTTTTAAAAAGTTAAAAAAAAAGGTTCCGACAATCAGCTGTGACAATCAGCTGTGCTGCAATCCTCGGAACTTTTTTTTTTTTTTTTACTTTTTAAAGCATTTTTACTACTTATTAGGGGTCTGTTTTTGCTTCCAGGAGGCTTCCCTGAGGCCTGCTAGGCCAAAAATGGGGGGTGGGAGTGCTGTGAAAGAAAGAAAGAAAGAAAGAAAGAAAGAAAGAAAGAAAGAAAGAAAGAAAGAAAGAAAGAAAGAAAGAAAGAGGAAGAAAGGAAGGAAAAGAAAAGAAAAGAGAAAAGAAAAGAAAAGAATGAGGGATGGATGGATGGATGGATGGATGGGAGAGAGAAAAAGAAATGGAGGGAAGGAGGGAAAGAGGGAGGGAGGGAGGGAAGGGAAAAAGGAGATGAAGGAAGGACCACAAACCTGGCACTAGATGCAGCTTCAGAGGATGCCTTGAAAGATCACAGCAATCCAGGGCTGGAAGAGACCTGGAGGTCATTGTTAAAGTGAGTTTCTGTCCTTTGAACCCCCCCAGTCACATGACTACATAGCCATGCCCACCTAGTCACATGACCCCACCAAGCCACACCCACACAACCGGTTTGAAATTTTTTTAGATTTCACCACTGACCACAACCGCTACAGAAAAGCACCCCTCAGGGTTATGGCTGTGACTTTTCACTAATATGCTTTTTTTCCAGCAAGTCTTCTGCACATGGATTCCCAAAGTAGTTCTGGATCCCCAGAGGAGGACTTGCTTCTCACTATGATTATCCCCATCATTGTCTTTAGACCTTTTCTGGCTACTTCTCCAGGGATTGCCATTGTTGTAAATATCAGACAGAAGCAACATGGAAGGAGCCTTCCATCAGAAAAAGATAAATCCCTCCACTCATGTTGAATGTTTTGCACAAGGACAAGCAGGGGCTTTGCTGTTGAATATCGCTTTCTCTCCTTTTCAGGTGAACCTCGGTTTGTCTCCATCTTAATCAGGAAAACTACTGGCATTTCTAATTTGTCGGAGTGCTTTGAATTCTACTAACTCTTTTTGTTGTTCATGTTTAGAGACAGGAAGGGGATTCATTCAGTCCATGAATGATGGACCTCCTGCTTCTGCTTCTGATGCTGCTTGTGTTCAAGCCAGTCTCTGGAAAGTTTAAAACGAAGTGTCCTCTGAGTTTGGAGCACAAGGATGGAAAAAATCCATGGAGCTACTACAAGCCAGGAGACCATCTCATTAGTATAGTCACCACTGCAGCAAAAATATCGAATATAACATTGTCTTTCAACATTTCTCCTTATAGTAAGAAACAATTGTATGTCGTTCAGTGTGATGGAATTGCATTTTCCTCCATTCTAACACTTAGTCTTTTCTCCTTATTTCACTTACTTCTATACTGCAGGGCCTGTCTAATTTCTTGAATTATTTTGATATCCATGGTTTCTCTCGTTTGTCTTATTTTGTAGAAGAGACTCAAATCCAAAGGTGGGGCATTAAAAAAAAACCAGAAAGAACTTCAGATTATTTCCTTCCCCTTCCAATCCTGAATTTATCACTTGAATACTGAGCTTTGTTTACAGTAGTTACTAAAATGGTTGCTGATGACGACAGTGATAACATTAACATTATTTTATTATAGGCTTTCTATTGATCAGCATAGAATCATATGGTTCATTTTCACCATTCAAGTGGTCAACAAGAATATCCAGTTCCCAAATAATCTCACACTTGGCTACAACATCCATGATAATTATTTGAATACACTCGGCACTTCAGATGCCTTGTTGGACATGCTCTCTACTGGAGAAGCCAATGTTCCCAACTACAGCTGTGGAAGGAAGGACAATCTTTTGGCTCTTCTTGATGCTGCTTACAGGGACATCTCCAGCCAGATGTCAACATTAGTAGGCATCGATAAAGTCCCACAGGTTTGTCTATCTGTTTCTCTATCTAATAAAGTGAGTGGAGGGTGGGAGGTAAGCAAAAGACTTAATTATATCTTCTCTCTTGCATCCGAGAGCTGCTTTTCACCATGGTCATTGTATGTGTCAATTACAGCTATGGAATCTGACAGACTCCCCAAATTGTGTCTTTTAGAACTGGAAAAATTTCAATTAAAGACCTCTTGGATTTTACAACTGAAAAATTACATTAGAAGCTGTGGCCTCCCTATCTCTTATACAGCTGGAAAACCAGCTAAAAAGACAGTTGCACAAAGGATCCACGGTATCAAAGCCGAGAAAGATATTTATTTTTATTTATTTATTTATTTATTATTAATTCAATTTATATGCCGCCCTTCTCCGGAGACTCAGGGTGGCTTACAATGCATTTTTTTAAAAAAAGAACCCATTATAAAGACATTTAAAAATTAAAACATTAAAACCCATTCACACCATTCATGGCTGGATCCCACAAGATCGCAAGAGCGAGATCAATGGCCCCAGGCCTGCTGGAAAAACCAGGTCTTCACCGCTTTTCGGAAGACCAATAGGGTGGGGATGGTCCGGACCTCAGGAGGTAACTGGTTCCAGAGAGCTGGGGCAACCACAGAGAAGGCCCTCCCCCGTGGGCCCGCCAGCTGGCATTGTTTAGCTGACGGGACCCGGAGGAGACCAACTCTGTGGGATCTTACCGGTCGCTGGGAGCTATGTGGTAGAAGGCGGTTTCGAAGATAACCTGGCCCTGAGCCATGTAGGGCTTTAAAGGTAATAACCAATAAAGGAGAATATCTGTAGCTCAGGGTTTTCACATCATAAGGTTGGGAGACTGAAGTGGATGAGTCACTACAAATGTGCCTTCCAAATTACCAAATATTTGAGGGGTCCTTGATGCTCTCGCTGAGCTTGTTTTTATGCAGACATTTCATTATCCAAACTAGATAACATCATAAATGCTAGTAAGGAGTGGGGTTTGCTCCCTCAGTTTGTATTCTAGTGGCTTGCCGTGCCAGCATTAGTGGGAATGGGCCTTGAAGGTTCTACTGCCCCAATGGCAGTTGGATGGACTGTTTTTTGTTGGGACACCTTATTTCAACCGTGAGCTATAGGTATTCTCCTTTATTGGTACCAAGTATTTAAATATCACCAGCACCTTGAACTGAGCTTCAAGGTGCTGGTGATTACCTATAAGGCCCTAGATGGCTTAGGCCCGGGATATTTGGGGGACCATCTGCAGCCAGCAACAGCTTCCCATCGCCCGGTGCGTTCCCACAGACAGGGCCTCCTCAGGGTGCCGTCAGCCAGACAGTGTTGGCTGGCGACCCCCAGGGGGAGGGCTTTCTCTGTGGGCGCACCTACCCTTTGGAATCAACTGCCCCTGGAGCTCCGGGTGGCCCCTGACCTCCGCTCTTTCCGCCGCGACCTGAACACGTGGTTGTTTCGTTTGGCCGGCCTGGACTGATGGGGTTTTAATTCTAATTTAATTTTAACTTGTTAGTCTTAATTGTACTTTTAATTGTTAAATTATGAGGTTTGGATTTAATTTTTAACTTTTTTATTAGATGTTTCTTAATTGTTCTGAGCCGCCCTGAGTCCGGCTGGAGATAGGGCGGCATATAAATCTCATAAATAAATAAATAAATAAATAAATAAATAAATAATAAATACAGAAATGCCTAAACATCTTAGGGAGACATTCACTCAAACAAGATTTGAGCAGTTGCACACAATGTTTATGGAAGATTTAACCAAGATCCTTGTTTGAAAAGTTTTTTATTAGTGGAAGTCCAGAGATAGAATACATAACACATTTATTATTTAAATGTCAATTGTATAAGAACGAGAGAGATGGATAGGTTAACCAAAATAATGCAAGAAAGAGAAGAATCAGATTATTACAAAATATGGAATAATTGGTATAATTGGTTAAAAATGAGAAATAAACAAAAAATATAGGGGGAAATATTACCCATTTAAATATAAAAAAATTGTTATTAGATTAAGGAGAGGTGAAGAAATATATTATAAGTAGAAGTGTAGAATGTCACTTTGAAAAAATGCTTAAGAAGAAATCATAATCTTTTTGTGTATATGTTGTATAAGCGTTTGTTGTGTATATGTTATGTTATGTCTTTTTTAATATTTATACTCAATAAAAATTTATTTAAAAAAAAAAGAAAAGAGAGAGAGAGAGATCAGTATCTTGGACTGCAGATTAGACCAATGACCTATTAGGATTCTTATGTTAAAGCAACGTATTTCCTGTGGGGTCAGAATTCAGAAATTACATATAATATAACCCATTCTTTTGTAAGGTTTTTGAGTGCAGCTCAGAATCGGATAAATCCAATGAAACTTTGAACACGAGGCAACTGATAATTAGTTTTATTTTTGATCAGAAAGCAAAACTGGGCAAGTTTAATCTCCCACGTTAAACCCCAAGGCAGAGAGAAAAGCAAGCACGTGCGCTAACTAAAACTTTTTTCTTTTTATAGTCTACACATATTGCTTGCACAGATCGTCATTGCTATAGAAACATTATTTCATATCCATGGTTCATGCAAACTTCATGATTTTCTCAGCACGCTCAGTGCTCTGAAAACAATGGACCTCAGAAAGGGAAAAAGAATATATTTTCTGGCATATAGCCCAGAGCTTTGTTAGCTATCTCACATTACTGAGCTATCTCTTAGTAGATTACTGTGAATACACATTTTAAGTTACAAGCAAGGCTAAGCTTGGCAATTAGCCTGGAGGCTTTATCTTGGAAACTTAGGTTACAATGGAGCTTCTCTCAGCAGCAATAACAAAAGCTGAGTTAGGTTACACTCTGTGTATGCTCTAATCCTTTCACTTTGAAGAAAACATTTCAATTCAGACCTACATATGTATTTTGGGCTTGATTTGACTTCAAATATAGCACGGCATTCTTTATTGCTTTTTCAGATTGGTTATATAACTTCTCCAGAGGCTCTGAGTGATAAAAGTCAATTCCCCTTTTTCTACCGGATGCTCCCCAAAGATGGGATCCAGTACCCAGGAATTGTCCAACTGATCCTCCATTTCAGATGGATTTTAATTGGACTCTTTTCTTCAGACACAGAAAATGGAGAAAATTTCATCAGGACTTTTACTTCTATGCTTGTCAGGAGTGGAATTTGTGTTGTTATATCACAACAGTTCTCAATGACAGGGCCTGCAGCATCCCTCAAGGATGCCATCTCGAAGTGGAGACAAGTCAATGTCTTTATTCATTTCATAGATGTTTCTCTTTGGGATAGAATTCTTCCTTTCCATTCAATGCTTGAAGGTTTGCCAGGGCCCATTGAAAGTAAAGTCTGGATCATGACAGGATTGGGAACATTTTCAATAAAGAAGCACACACTTCTCAAATATGTCCACAGTATTTTGACTTTTGCTTTTCATGGGAGAAAAAGACCCAAAGATGATGCCTTTGAACCCATTCTCTTTGTAGATCCTCAGTTTGAAGATAGGTGTTTTAGCTGTTCTTTTTCAAATCATGTCTTCTCTGTTAAAGGGCGGGGGAGATGCACACAGAAAGCACCACTAGAGACCCAAGAGAAAAGGAAAAGTTTGCAGATCAGAAATGAGCAATATGTCTACAGTATTGTTTGGACTCTGGCTCATGTCTTAAAGGCTGCATACTCCTCCAGATCCAGGAGAAGAAGACAGAAGGATGGCAAAGGGAGGTTTGGGACTTCAAGGCTGCAGCCGTGGCAGGTATGGGATACCAACAAGGATCCATTAAACTTAGTTCCTTTTGAGAAGGAATCAAAAGAAGAAGGAGTGAGACCAACTCAACATAGTTGTGCTACAAAAGACCAACAGATCTGACCAATCTAATAGTTTGAGGGATACGTTTCCAAAAAGCTAGCATCAGTTACATTTTGATATTAAAAGCTACTAATTTTAAAAGGATATGTATGTATTTTTAAATAAATTGCTGTAAATTGTGATTAACATCTTAGAGTTTTACCTTCATATATTTGAAGGAGACTCAATCCCACCTCTCTGTAAGAATCCCAGTTAAAGATTCTCTGGCTGATGAGTGCTCAGTTTTTACATTAAGACTCCCCTTTACTGATTGTCTGAGAATGGCTCAGTTCTAAAAATGGCTCAGTTCTAAAAATGTTCCTCTTTTTAGGTGTATGAGGAGGTAGGGAACTTAAGACAAAGAAGACATGTAGACACATCTGCAATAGGAAAAGTTAGGGTCGGAGGTAACCAACGTAGTTGGGGAAGTGAAGAGTGGCCTGAAGAGCGAAGCTCTGGTTGAAATCATCCCCAATGAAACTGTAAAAGGTCTTACTCAATTAGCTAGGGAGGGTGTCAAATCAAGGACATATATTATGCAGAATAGATTAGCCTTAGACTATTTGTTAGCCAAGGAAGGCGGGGTATGTGGAAAGTTTAATTTGATTAACTGCTGCATAGAAATTGATGAAAGCAGAAAAGTTATTAAGGAAATAACAGACAAAATGGTTGAAATAGCTCATGTGCCAGTCCAGACTTGGAAAGGCCTTAATTTACAGGACATGTTTTCAGGATGGTGGCCAAAGTTACCTGGCCTGCAGGCCATTTTTGGCCTGGTGGGATTAGAAGCTGCAGGGTGTATTTTTCTCCCATGTATTTTACCTCTGTTTGTTAAAACTATTTCTAAAAGTCTATCCTTGCTGGTGGAACGTAAGACAACTGCTCAGGTGATGGCTATGTGGGATTACAAACGGCTCCAGCAGGAAGAGGACCTATGATGTGACTCGTCTGGATAAACAGATGAGTCACAAAGGGGGGTATGAGCCAGGCTAAGATTCGATATTGGGATAAAACTCAAATATTAGAAATCCAAATCTTTGGTCAAGACAGAAGTGCCTCTTCTGTGCCAAGGTGCTGAGATGACAAACTGTATTTGACGTAGGTACAGAATTGTAAAAGGGCAAACTGACCCTAAACAGATACATCCTGTTGTTTAATGTTTATTACACCCCAAATGTCATGTAGATTCTAGAGAAGAAATACTGCTTCCCTTACTGTCCTCTTTACTGCTCGTGAGGCGCCTTTGAGCCCCTTATCTCCTTTTATTATGTCTTGAGCTCTGGAGCTGAGAACCTGAGCCTGTGGGAAAAGGGCTGTTATGTCTTTCCTAGAGATAGATTAAAGGGTAATTTCTACGTGTGAAACGTCGTCAAATACCGTTTGTCATCTCAGCACCTTGGCACGGAAGAGGCACTTCTGTCTTGACCAAAGATTTGGATTTCTAATATTTGAGTTTTATCCCAATATCGAATCTTAGCCTGGCTCATACCCCCCTTTTCCCGAAGGACTCAGGGTGGTGTACGGCCTATTTTGTTTAAAAAAACAAGACAAACACCAATTTAAAATAATTAAAAATATTAAATGGATTCGGCTCAATTTAAAACCCCAGAAATTTAAAACATCCAATGTAAAATTATGTTGCTAACCCAGCCTGACGGAACAACAGGATTTTGAGTACAGGTTTAATTAAGCGTTGTTAAACCTCCAAAAATTTCCAGAAAAGAAAAAATAAAAATAAAATCAAAATGTATTCAGAGCAAGAAGGAGAATGTATCTGCATAGCTTTCATATGTTAATGAAAGAGGCTTCACAGAAAGAGGAGGAGGGGTGGGGGGTGAGAGAAAGGAGAAAAAAAGTTTTAAAAGAACAAAAAGCATTTCTTTTCCTCTTTCTCCCCTCCAAAGGAAGGGGGGGAAAGAAAAACCCCCTTGCATCCCACTTCGCAGTGTCCCTGCCAAGAAACCAGCCTTTTTATTCATCCGTGCCTCCTGCTCTTTCTTCTCCACCTACAGCCCCCACAGCCTCCAAATCATCATCATCATCATCATCATCACCCTCTCCCTCACTCTGACTGCTACCTCTAGGCGAATGACTCCCCTTGACTTTTGACTTCACGTCAGGATCATTCATACGCCTCTGATTTCCTCCTCCGCTCCCTCCAGCAGCCCCCTTACTTTTCCTGCCTGCTCAGATACACATAACCTGACTGATTTTTCCTCTCATTCAGCTAAAATCGCCTCCCTTGTGACTGAATTCATTCCCCCCCCTTCCCCATTTCCCACACTCTGGAATAACACTGAAAAGATCTTAAGCTTTTTTGTAACATCTTTCAGTTATTTCTTTCAGTTATTGGAAGAATGCTTTATTTTCCCTTCTCCACTAAGAGATTTTATAAGTTGGAAAAGTTGCTCCCAAATTCATTATTTTACACTTCCATAGAGCAACTATGCATTTGCCTTCTTTCCATGAGCATCTCACTGCTAACTCACATTCGGTTTAAAATCAACTACTATTTTGAGATAATTTTCACTAATAAACTTATCAAGTTTGGTCATCCTTCTTCTAATGCAACATCAATTTTCTTATATTTGATTGCTTATTTGTTCCCTACGACTATCATTAAGTGTTGTACCTTATGATTCTTGACGAATGTATCTTTTTTTTTTATGTACACCGAGAGCGTATGCACCAAGACAATTTCCTTGTGTGTCCAATCACACTTGGCCAATAAAGAATTCTATTGTATTCTATTCTATATAGCTACAAGTTATTAAAAATCAGATATTTTTCCACTGGTTTTTATTCTCTATCATAAATCATAAATATTTTTCTGGAAACTTAATATGTTTAAAACAACATCAAATTTGTTTTGTCTAAGGGATGGTGTACATCTTGAATCACAAAATTATATATTAGTGACCATATTAGTGGTCACTAATAGTGACTAATTGTTTTTTCATAACTACCCAGTTTTATGAGAAAGATTAAGAAGATTTTTAAAAAATGCTTGAGTACAATTTTATATACTTATCATACCATCCACCCTCACTTAAATAGTTTCAGACATTTTTGCTGAAATCTAATTATAGAACCAGCATTCCTATAATATATTAAACAAGTGTAATAATATGTTTAAATGGTTTTGGAGATGGGGAGAAAATATGTTGCCTAGAGAATGGTCAGATAAGAGGGATAGAAGCCTGCAGCTGCTTAACTGGAAGAGAAAGAAACTCAGAAAGGATCCTCTCTAAATTTTCTAGGCTGAAAAAAAAAGAGTTGGTATGAGATTTCTACTTTCAGACTTGCAAAATTCTATTAATGTAGCTTTACATTATGTAGAATTAGCTCATGTGGTTGTTTGTCCTGTCTGGTATACCAGGAGAAGATTATCCTGACAAATTTATTCTTGAAATATCCATGCTTTCTGGTAATCAACCTGTTGTTTTTCAGGAGTTTATAAACAATCTTTTTCCTGTTGTTGTTCAATTTATTTGACACCTGCTCTAAAATGTTTCTTATAATTGCCCAATTGTGTCAATTATATTTTCTCAATATAGATTTTGTCAATATGTGATTGACAAAGTTTGCTGAAACTTATTCACTCACTTATGAAGATAGAGATAATAATACTTGTTCTTCTAATTCATATTTACAAATTAGACAACTGAAGAAAAAACATTCAAATGTGAAAAGACCACATGGAGTAACAAACCAAACTTTCTATTTTTAACATTCCTGGATGTTTACATTCTAGTTTCATCTATTTCTGAAGAAGAATCAGTTTTGCAATCTTTCCCGGAGGAAAATCTACTTGGACCAAAATGGAGATGTAGCAGCAGATCTGGGCATTGTGAGCTTATTAGTTTTCTCCAACAAGGATCCCATCCAAGAGCTACTGGGGAGTTTTGAAAGACAGAGACTTATTATTAACCAAAATGCTCTGTCACGGCTAAAGTTGTTCAATAAGGTGGGATAAATATTTGTGTCTTTTCCCTTGTTTTACACAGATTAAGATCAATTTCAAGTGAGTTAATTAAGTCTAGTAACTAAGGTGAACAATCTTCATTGATAATTTAAAGTGGGGAGTATTGCTTGTGAGGTTTCAGTACTGTTGATCAAGATGTCCATCAGATGCTCTAATATTAAAGACTGTTTCAAAACTGATTCAGCCATGTCCAACAATGGATGATGGGCGATTCTTCTTTATGATGCAGAACATGGCCATTCTACAATTCAGTATCTCCATCAAAGTGGTGAGATATCCTGCAGTGGTCAGCACTATGCTGCAAATAGCTTCTGGTTCCCTTGTTCATTGTCCTCAAAGAGCAAAGAAGAATGCAATTCTGTTGACCAGAGCCTGAATTCAGGTTTGGACTGAAGCAGATGAAATATAATCATGACTGGATTGAGATTCTCTTTATCCAAGTGAGAAATAAGCTTTATCTTCTCCTGCTTGGGGAAAGTGTCTCCTGAAAGGGCAGGTCCATAGTTAGTGATGTTCTTAAACAGACCAGTGTTACTCATGTCTGTCTTCCACCCCACTGGGCTAGAGCAATAGACCTTCTGCTCCTAGAAAGGAGATCCATAGTCTCTATGATGTTTTTAAGCAGCCAAGACTTTGCAACAGTTATCCATGCCTTTGTAAGACCCCACCTGGATAGAGCAATAGACCTCCTGCTCCTAGACAAAAGGTCCTAGGCTTTTAGTTCACATGAAGTCATAATGCCTGTTCTGATGTGAGATAATTCCTCTACCCAGAAATCTGAAGCACTAAAACAAGACTTTGATTCAGATTCCTGAATCAACATCAACATCTGTTGGGTATGAGTAACGCATGGTAAGCCACCCTGAGTCTCCGGAGAAGGGCGGCATATAAATCAAATTAAAAAAAAAATGAGTCAGGGATTTCATATTTCCTAAATGAAGCCCAGGGAGTACTTGACTAGTGCCCACCTCCATTTTCCATGATGGTGAGCATTCCTTGTTTTTCTGCTTAGTCTCTGCCTCAGTCCAAATGTGTGGAAAATTGTCATCCTGGATTTGTCAAGAGGGCTCGAGAAGGAGAGCCAGTTTGCTGCTATGACTGTGTTCCTTGTCCCGAGGGTACCATCTCCACTCAGGAAGGTGGGTGACACCAGGCCTCGTAGAAGTGAAATCATCCAGAGCCTTTTCATTAATGTGCAAATTGAAAGTTACATTGAAGCTCAACTCTTTGAAGCTCAACTCTTGAAGCTCAACTCTTTTCTTGTTCATCTTCTAACTGCTCACTGAATTATTTAAAAGATGGAATAACAAACAAACAAACAAACAAACAAAAAACTGGAAAGACGGGCTAGATGGAGAAAACAGCGTTTAGTAGATTGGTCAAGCTTTACTAGTGCCAGAGAAAATGACTTCTATTTCTTTACTTTGGATCTGTCCTTCCTTATATATCTTTCTAGGAACATTTAAGTTCTTTGAAACTTGAGGAATTTTTAGCAATAAAGGAGGATATTTGTAGCTCAGGATTAAAATGAAGGGTCCTTGGTACTCTTTGAGCTTGGTTGTTTTCTTGCAGATTCCAGTGATGAAGCACCCACAACTTCTGAAGGCAAGCTGTTCCACTGGTTAATTGTTCTCACTATTGGTTTGTTTGGCAATTCCTTGATTGGGTTATTGTTTATGTGATTGTTGGTGTGACGTTAATCTTGGAGTTAATTTATGCTCATCTGGGTGCTGATGGCTGGTGGTGGTGGTGGGGTGTTTTAATTTTTTATTCCCTTTTTGGTTTGTGAATTGTCTCTTTTGTATAGCTTAAGCCAAGCCATATCCAAAAGTGCTAGGGAATTTCTAGAAGCCTGGCACTCTGACAAATTAGTCATTAATAGTCACCAAGACATAAACAATATCTATATCGGGGTGAAATGCTCCCAGTTTGGACCGGATAGCCCGATCTGGTAGCGATGGAGGCAGGTGGTTTGGAGAACCAGTAGCAAAAATCCCTGCCCCCCACCCAGCTGAGCCGCACGATCATCAGAGGCTTTTTTAAAAATTATTTTTAAAAGCATTTTTTCTACAACCTCTTCAGTGGAAAAAATGCTTTTAAAAGTAAAAAGAAGCCTCTGATGATTGTGCGGCTCAGCTGGGATCGTCAAATGCTTTTAAAAGCGATCTGGATGTTACTCAGTAGGATGATGGGAATTAATAATCCTGATGAATACCACAATTATACCATATGGATATAATTATAATTATAATGTCACTCGGGTGGTTGTTTTTGCTTTTATACAGATGCGAGGATATTTACTACTGATGGGGGCAGAAGATGACTGGAGATTTTGAACAAACTGTTGCACTAGCATGTTATTTTACCCTATTATGGGTGATGGATTTAACAATCTAGAGGAAAGACATCAAAGAAGATACTATATGGATTATAAATTTAAAGTTATTGTTTTTTCCTTTTTTAAAAAATGGAATGCATATATAGATATGTGTATATCTTAGTAATGTGGGCAGTGGATTATATCTAGAATTGTACTGCATGATTTTGTAGGAATTGAAGGGTTGAAATAGGTTAGCTTACTGATTGATTAGTCTAAGAAAAAGGATTCTTAAGTCATATATTTAGGGGAGTGGAGGACTTAATAATTCAGTGGAAAGATACTAAAGAAGATATTTTTTTTCTCTTTTTTTTTTCTTCTTTTTATAAAATGGGATGCATATATAGATATGTGTATATTTTAGTAAAGTGGGTAGTGGATTATATCTAGAATTGTATTGTACTGTATGATTTTAAGTCATATATTTAGAGGAGTGGAGGAATTGGACAGAATTGAATAAATGTTAAATTTGGATGCAGGGAGAAGGTCGATTTAAAATGTTATATTAATATATATAAAAGACTAAAGGTTAAATTGTAATAATACTCAATAAGCTTAACATGTTAAGGGTCAGTATTTCGAGAAGGGATTAAGGGAAAGGAAAGATATTATGTATGTAACTAGTTATGAAATAGCCTATTGTTGTGAAGAAGTCACAGGGGGGGTTGGGTGGAAAGGGTGGGTTAGGGAAGAGGGGGGGGGAAAGGGGGAAAAACTTGTATTTGAAAACTTTTTCAATAAAAAAAAAATGCTTTTAAAAGCCTCTGATGATCCCAGCTGAGTTGCCTGATTGGCAGAGGCTTTTTTTCTTTTAAAAGCCTCTGACGATCCAAGCTGAGTTATCTGATCGGCAGAGGCTTTTAAAAGAAAAAAAAGCCTCTGCCAATCAGGCAACTCAGTTGGGATCATCAGAGGCTTTTGAAAGCACTTTTTACAACCTCTTGGCCAAAGAGGTTGTAGAAAAAATGGTTTTAAAAGTAAATAAAAAAATTGGCCACGCCCACCCAGTCACATTACTCCCCCCACCAAGCCACGCTCACAGAACTGGTAGTAACAAATTTTAGATTTCACCACTGATCTATATACTATGCAAAAGAGACAATCAACAAGCCAAAATGGAAGCAAAACATCTCCCCACATTTAAGACCACACCATTGAAATCCACTAGAATAGAAACTGAGAGCAAATTCCACTCCTTACTAACACTGATGATGTTGCTTAGTTTGGATAATTAAATGTTAGCAAGAAAACAACTAAGTTCAGAGAGCCCCAAGGAATTTTAGGTCCACCACCTGGAAAGATTAGTGCAATGCAATCTAAATAGAACATCTCCACCCCAGACCATCCCAACGATGCCCTTGAAGTGATGTCCCGGTGCCTGGAGGCCATGCGGATCTGGATGGGGAGGAACAGGCTCAGGCTCAACCCATCCAAGACCGAGTGGCTGTGGTTTCCAACGTCCCGATATAGTCAGTTGATGCCATCACTGACTATTGGGGGCGAATCATTGGCCCCCACGGAGAGGGCGCGCAACTTGGGCGTCCTCCTGGATTCATGGCTGTCTTTAGAAGAACACTTGATGGCCGTGACCCGGAGGATTTTTCATCAGGTTCACCTGATTCGCCAGTTGCATCCCTTTCTGGATCGGGACTCCTTACGCATGGTCTTCACCTCCCGCCTGGACTATTGTAACACTCTCTACATGGGGCTCCCCTTGAGGAACACCCGGAGGCTCCAACTGGTGCAGAGTGTGGCCGCGCGGGTGGTAATGGAAGCGACTTGGCGTTCCCATGTAACATCCCTCCTGTGCGAGCTGCACTGGCTCCCGGTGGTCTTCTGGGTGCGCTTCAAGGTTTTGGTTACCACCTTTAAAGCGTTCCATGGCTCAGGACCTGGGTACTTGCGGGACCGCCTACTACCACCGATAGCCTCCCACCGGCTGGTACGCTCCCATAGAGAGGGGCTCCTCCGGGTGCTGTCGGCCAAACAATGCCGACTGGTGGCCCCCAGGGGCAGAGCCTTCTCTGTGGGGGCACCTACTATCTGGAACGAGCTCCCCCCGGAGATACGGAGGATCCCGGATCTGCATACCTTCCGCTGCGCTCTAAAGACCTTTTTATTTCACCAGGCAGGCCTGGCCTAATTTTCTCCCTCTTTTATAAAAGAATCTTTAATTTTTAATATTTTTTAGTATTTTATATATTCCAATTTTAAAATTGGTTTTAAATTGATTGGGGTTTTAATTTGTCTGGGCCAAAACTATTTAATTTGATTTTAATTCTGCTTTTAAATTTTGTATGTATGGATTTTATTGTTGGCTGTTCACCGCCCTGAGTCCTTCAGGAGTAGGGTGGTATAGAAATCAAATAAAGTAAAAATAAATAAATAAAATAAATAAATAAATCTTCTAGATCACTGGAAAAATGTCACTGATTCACAATGAGGTGGTGATGATAGTTATGAGAGCATCACATTACACCGATATTACCATTGCTTCTAGTAGTCATTCCAGTTTATTTGCTGGACTCCTTTGCTCTCTCAACTAACTAGATTTTACAAGATATACATCTTCGGAGTAAAGTATATTAAGAAGTGACCATTAGAAGGACACAGGGTGTTTGCCAAGAAAGACTAACCATTTTATTATTTACCTCTAATATTGTAGGTCTGTTTAAATGTTTTGCATGTTAAATAAGAAATCAGTCAGGCCATAGGCCTTCCCCCAATTTCATAGAGTATTAGAAAGACTGATATTTTTAAAGAAAACATTCTGAGTTCTTTCTCTTGAGACATTAAGAAATGCATCTTGGAAATTGCTCCTGATGAACTTATTTCTTGAAAGATGAAAGGATAAAACATTTATGAAATATTGGCTTTTGGTTTTCTCAGATACAGAAAAATGCACCAAGTGTCTGGATAATAAATATCCAAATGAGGATCGAGTCCAATGTATCCCCAAAGTTATATCCTTTCTGTCCTATGAAGAGTATCTGGGCATCATCCTGGTCTCCTTTGCCCTACTCTTGTTTCTAACCACCGGCCTTGTTTTAGTCATATTCTTTAAATACCGAGAAACTCCCATTGTCAAAGCCAACAACCGAGACCTCTCTTACATCCTCCTGGTCTTCCTCCTGCTTTGCTTCTTGTCTCCTTTTTTCTTTATGGGTCAACCAAGAAAAACCACCTGCCTTCTCCGACAAACTTTTTTCAGCATCATCTTCTCAGTTGCCATTTCTTCTCTCTTGGCCAAAACAATAATGGTTGTGCTGGTCTTCCTGGCCACAAAACCAGGAAACCGAGTGAAGATATGGTTGGGGAAGAGCCTGGCCAATTCCATCATCCTTTCTTGTTCTGCTGTTCAAATTATCATCTGTTCTATCTGGCTGGGAGTTTCTCCACCATTCCCTGATTCTGACTTCCATTCCCAGCCTGGAGTGATCATCCTGCAATGCAATGAAGGGTCTGTTGTCATGTTCTACATCACCCTCAGCTACATGGGCTTCCTAGCCACCATCTGCTTCACAATGGCTTTCCTGGCCAGGAATCTCCCTGGGGCCTTCAATGAAGCCAAACTGATCACCTTCAGCATGCTAATCTTCTGCAGTGTCTGGGTGACTTTTGTGCCCACCTACCTGAGCACTAAGGGGAAATTCATGGTGGCTGTGCAGGTCTTCTCCATCTTGGCCTCCAGTGCTGCTCTATTGGGCTGCATCTTCATCCCCAAGTGCTACATTATCATTCTGAGGCCAGATCTGAACATAAAGGAGCAGCTTACAACCAGAAGAAATATAGAATTGTGAGGTAGAGGAATTTTAAGTCTCAATATTGTAAGGGGAAAATAATGGGGGATCCCTTCTAGTACAGTAAAGTTTTGGGGGGCTGCGGTGGATTCAATATTGACATTAATTGCCAGATGCACGTATAAAAGAAAAATTGTAATCAGCATGTGCATCTGATGAAATATTAGCTGACATGGTTCCCTATATGCCGAAATGAGGGGGGGACTGAGGCTGAGAGAAAGAAGGAAGTGTATGCTTAAAGTACATGTAGAAATAACCATGTTGTAACAGTGAGGTTAAAGAAATGGAAAACTGCCCCTGTTGTTAGGACAGTATGGACAGAACTCAAAAGTCACATGTTTTTGGTTTTAAGGTATAAAAAACAAAGTTGAATAATGGGAGGCTGCCAATTGGCCTCAAACCATCCCTTTTGACTGCTTGTCTGATTGACCTTCATTGCAATGTGATTAATGTAAGTGTTTTATGTTTGCTATACTTTAAATTCTAATAAACCTCTGAGTTCTAAAGTGAGACTTTTTATGGTCTGCTGTCTGTTCAATTGTTATTAAGTGCAGCTATGCTCATAATCAGATTTTTTCCCCTGACAATATTTTACAAAAGGCCAAATCCAGAAAATAGTTGAAGTTGTTGTTCATACATAAGCTAGCCAATGATTTTACTTGAAATAATTAAAAGGCAGCTGGAAGATGGTGTTATGAGGAAAACAGGTTCTTGGAGGAGTGGGAGCATGTGAACAAGATAGAAACATAAAAGGAAAGGATGGGGCAGCCTTGTAGCTTTCATTTTTCAGAACATTTTTATCAAAACTGCTATGGCAATGCAACTGATTTGTTTCTTTTTATTTAGACAATAAATGTTTCTTGAGGATAGTAACAGTAGATGGTTGTGGAAGTAACTTGAAGCTTACTAATTATTAATATTCATGCTTACATGATCTATTAAACATGCATATGTATAATTATCATGTTCTCTTCCTTTCCTGAAATGTATAAATATAAGTGCATCCTTTTGTCTGTAGATTTCCTCCTACTATTTTCTGGAGGGAAATTCCCCCAGGGTACAGTGAGTAAATAATAACTGCACTGAGCCTTGATTATTGGTTTTGGGGTCTTTAGGTTGCTTCTCTCCTTGTTTCCATCCATTGCTACTTGTTGGAATGGAATGGAATGGAATGGAATGGAATGGAATGGAAAGGAAAGGAAAGGAAAGGAAAGGAAAGGAAAGGAAAGGAAAGGAAAGGAAAGGAAAGGAATGGAACGGAACGGAACGGAACGGAACGGAATGGAATGGAACAGAACAGAATAGAATAGAATAATGAAGGAAAAAATGGAATGGAACAGAACAGAATAGAATAGAATAATGAAGGAAAAAATGGAATGGAATGGAATGGAATGGACTAGAATAGAATAGAATAGAATAGAATAGAATAGAATAGAATAGAATAGAATAGAATAGAATAGCCCCATGTAGACTGTGTGGCAGCAATTCAGCTGAGAGATGACATGGGAATGAGTGACTGTATGCAGAGCCTCAGGATTCAGGAAAGTGTGTAACTGGTGTACAACACAAAGTTGCTTATTGCCGCAACTGCTACCTGCTCTTTGAGCAGCAGTTGTGAGCCTAGGAGAATCCCAAGATTGTGCGCATGATCTCTCTGGGGTTGTGCAAACCCGTTCAGAACTAAAGATGATAAACCCCCCAGATCCCAAGACCACTGGAACCCATGAATATTCTTTCTTACTAGCGCTCAATTGAAGCATTTTGTCCCCTTGTCTTCAGGTAGAAGGAATTATAAAGTCAGTTCCAACTTAGGATTAATATATGGAGAGCTCCTAGAAAAGAAAATTCTGAAGAGGACTACATTTAATATTAGGCATGGTTCAAGGTTAATTCCTTGATGTTAAGAAGACAGGGAGCACTAGAGTTAAGTGTCAAAAATCTACACTGGAACAAAACTCCATAGCTCTGGGTGATCTTCCCCAGCAGTTTCTGGAGACAATGTACCATAATGGAGGATTTCAGAAGTCAGTTCCCTGTATATTGAAGTATCTTCCTCCAGCATCACTTTCTGGACATGTCCTGACAGGAAGGATGGCAACCACTGTAAAACAGTGTCCCCAGGGATGTATCTGCCACATGCTTTTCTCCAGCTGCCCCTCAGTACATGGAGATCTGGAAGAGGTTCAGAAGCCCCAGAGGAGAAATTATTTCTTACAGTAATTATCATGATTCCAGACTTTGAGACATCTACTGCAACTTTTCCAGTGACTGCCTTTGATATGTCATCAGATTAAAGCAACATTGAATGGATCTTGCACCAGAAAAAGATAAAAACTCTCTATTCGTGCTGAATGGTTTGCACAAGATTTAGGACAGAGGCAGGGACTGTGCTGTTGAATGCACTGTCTCCTCTTTCCAGATGAAGCTCTGTTTGTCTCTGTTTGGAAGAGGAAAGCTACTGGGTATTCCATTTTGTGAGAGTCCTTTGAATACATCTAACTCTTCTTTGGAAACAGGGGATTTATTCAGCCTCATGAATTATGGACTGCCTGCTTCTTCTTCTACTGCTGCTGCTGGTATCCCAGCCAGACTCTGGGAAACTTAGAATGAAGTGCCCACTAAATTTGGAGCACCTGGAGGGAAAAAGACCATGGAGCTACTATAGGCCAGGAGACCATCTCATTAGTATAGTCACCAGTGCATTGACTATGGGACATGAAATTTTGAGTTTCAACTTGGCTCCTTACAGTCAGTCTTACTTGTAAGTCTTTCAGTGTGATGGAGTTGTGTTCCCTCCCTCTATCTGCATTTCTAACACCCTCATGTTTTTCTTTTTATTCCATTTAGTCCTATATTGCAGGAATTGACTAATTTCTTGAATCTGATTTTGATGGGCTCCCTCTTCTGTCTTTTTTTTTAAAAAAATATAAGACAAATTCCTTGTGTGTCCAATCATACTTGACCAATAAAGAATTCTATTCTATTCTATTCTATTCTATTCTATTCTATTCTATTCTATTCTATTCTATTCTATTCTATTCTATTCTATTCACAGAAATATAACAGAATAACTGAGTTGGAAGGGACTGCCCAAGTAGGAGACCCTATACTGTTTCAGACAAATGGTTAGTTTGAGTTTGGAGGGCTTTTCCTGGATCAAAAGGGTGGACTGCCATCAGCTTATGATCTACAGGATTCCCACCTTTTTCATCACCTCTATGGGGCTACTTTCACCCTCTTCGAATCCTCTGGCAGGATGAAACTGATCACGGAAAGCAGAGCCCCACATTCCCTCATCCGTATCGCCATGATGCCAAACTGGAAGCACAAACATTTAATGTTGATGGGTCATTTGCTTCTGGTTTTGAATGAATATTTGCTTCAGACTCAATAGTCATGTGTTGACAAAGGGGATGAAATTAAAGAAAAAGATATTTAATTGATTGCTATTGATTATGCTAAAATTAACCGAAGCACTTTTTTTTATTTTTTTTTTTACAATAGAGTATCTTATGGTAACAGGGAAAAAGAATGCTTTATTTTCACCACTGAAGTGGTCAACAAGAATATCCAGTTCCCAAATAATCTCACACTTGGCTACAACATCCATGATAACTATTTGAATACACTCGGCACTTCAGATGCCTTGTTGGACATGCTCTCTACTGGAGAAACCAATGTTCCCAACTACAGCTGTGGAAGGAAGGACAACATTTTGACTCTTGTTGATGCAGCTGACAGAGAAATCTCCATCCAGATGTCAACATTAGTAGATACCTACAAACTCCCACAGGCATGTGTCTTTGTTTTTGTACCTGGTAAAGTGAGTTGGGTGGTAGTGGGTGCACAATAGATCCAGCCATATCTTTTCTGTGGAATTCAAGAGCTGTTTTTTACTATGGTCATTGTAGATGTAATGGCTGGGTATTGAGACAACATTAGGCTGGGAACATGGTTCAAAGCAGATATATCTTCTCATGACACCATCCCCATTGCTTTGAGGGTTTCTGTTGCCCACTTGTGAAGGTGAGGAAAGGCTCTGTTCAATCAAAAATCAATTCTGTACAATAGGAAGGTGCAGCAATGATGAAAAACTCACATTTTGTACATTATCATAGAAAAAATAATGATATTTTTCAATGCTGAACAAGTGCCATATTCACGAATAGATTCTCAGCCTTACCTATTATTCATAAAACATATATATGTCTTATAGATTCATAGTGATCACTATCAGTAATTAATCCCTTTATTTAAAAAGCTGCAAGCCTATGAGCCAACAACCTTTTACTCTAATGAATTCATAATCAAATGTATCATAACAGCCTCAAAGAACAGTAGAGTTCCTGAAGAGGACTTTCTATCAGCTGAACTATTGAATGAATATTCCAGGTTGTGAGTCCCGCTATTGGCAGGTAGATTTACCCCCCACCCCAATAGTTGTGAGGGAAGATGGCAATAATATTTTCTATATAAAAAGGGTATAAAAAGCATCCTAGTGATTATTGTCCCATTTGGTCAAATAGATATTGTAGCTAAAATAAATGCTCAGATCCTCTTGAGTAGAGTTGATAGTGAGTAGATGAATAAAGAATTTGTAACTGAAGAACAAGCAGTCTTTACTGATTGATTGATTGATTGCATTTATTTGCCACCCATCTTACTGTGAGGTGACTCTAGGCAGCTTACAATATTAAAACTTTACAAAAACACATATGTAATAACAAAAATGCAATAAAAAAATAAAAGATTACCAAGTCTAACTATAAGATGGGAAAGGAGGGAGGGAAATGTGGGATCTGCTATTGATCCATTATTACCCATTGGAGTACCAAGCCAACAGGCAGAACTCGATCGTTAGGCTGGATTGGTTAGATTCATTATTTGGAACCTTGACACCTCAATTATTAGAGGTTATAAGGCCCAGATTATCCCCATGTTCTTATACTGAGCTGATGTGTGGGGCTTCAAACAAACCCAATGACAACATTTGAGAAGTATCTCTGGAGTCAGTCCCAAGGACTTCAGCTGTTCCAGGGGTGGGTTCTAATATTTTTTACTACGGGTTCTGTGGGCGTGGCTTATTTTGTGGGTATGGCTTGGAGGTCATGCGACTAGGTGGGTGTGGCTAGCTGGTCAGAGTCATTTCTGGAAGGTCCTCACACTTATGACCAGTCATCGCACTTACGACCTGACTAATTTGTTTGCTTTTAACACTGATCAGCTGTAGGATGCCCCGCGGCAAGAGTTTAAACAGTTTTTTTCCCTCTAGTCATCAGCTCGGACTCAGGAGGCAGCAATAGATTGGGGATGGGACCAAATAAAAGGTAATAATAATGTGGGGGGGGTGGGAGGGCGGGGGGGGAGAACCGGTTCAGTGACGTCATATCGTCACCGCTACCGGCTCAGCCAAACCGGACCGAACCGGGAGGAACCCACCACTGAGCTGTTCCCAAGAGAGATGAATTTGGAATTTACACAATTTTCTTAAATCAAGGCATATAATTGTTACTGTAAAATTAAATCTATGGAACCTAAAAATGTGTCTGTTAAAACAGACATAATTTCTATTAAAGAGTTCTTGGATTATTGTTGTTGTTAGTTGCAAAGTTGTGTCTGATCCATCATGACCTCCATGGACAACATTCCTCCAGGCCTTCTGGTCTTCTACCATCCCCTGGAGTCCATTTAAGCTCATGCCAACTGCTCCGGTGACTCCATCCAGCAACCTCATTCTCTGTCATTGTCCTCTTCTTTTTCTGCCCTCAATCTTTCCCAACATTAGGCTCTTCTCCAGTGAGTCCTTCCTTCTCATTAGGTGGCCAAAGTATTTGAGATTCATCTTCAGGATCTGGCCTTTTAAAGAACAGTCAGGGTTGATCTCCTCTAGGACTGACAGGTTTGATCACCTTGCAGTCCAAGGGACTCGCAGGAGTCTTCTCCAGCACCATAGTTCAAAGGCCTCAACTCTTTGGTGCTCAGCCTTTCTTATGGTCTAACTTTCTCTTGGATTATTCAACTGACAATTATATGAGGAGCCGTGATCTTGCTGTCTCTTGTACAATTGGAGAAGAAGGTAAAAGAAATTGCTGCCTGAAGAATTTCAAGATATAGAACCAGAGAAAGATGTAGCAAATCTTCAAATGATAAATATAATATTGCCCTTTATTGGAACAATATACTTAAGTTAACATCTCCATATTTGAGGCTATTTGTGGTAAATTGTAGAGGTGATGGAGAAATATGATTTGCATTTTCTTCTTATTATTTTAACTTACTTAATTTATTTCTTGTATTCCATTTTTACATGCAGTCTTGTTAATATTCTGTGTTTAATATTTTAAACAATAACTATCCTATTTCCCCTAAAATAAGACATCCACTCATAATAAGCTCAATCGGGCTTTTGAGCACATGAGCTAAAATAAGCCTCCCCCCAAAATAAGCCCTCCCTGAAAATATTTAAACACAGAGCTGGAAATCAGGTAAGATGGCAAGAGGAGCCCCATCTTGCTCCATGCACCCCAAAATAACAAGACCTCCCAGAAAATAAGGCTAAGCACTTATTTCGAGGTTCAAAAAAAAAATAAGACAGGGTCTTATTTTCGGGAAAACATGGTAATCAAACGATCTTTCAAATACGTTCATCAAAACAAACTTCATCATTTTTCATTGCTTTCTCAGATCAGGGATAAAATTGCTTCAGAGATTCTGAGTGATAAAAGCCACTTCCCTTTTTTCCACCGGATGCTCCCCAAAGAAGGCTTTCAATACCCAGCAATTGTCCAACTGCTCCTCCATTTCAGATGGACCTTGATTGGTCTCCTTGCTCCAGAAACAGAAAAGGGAGAGAATTTCCTAAGGACTTTTCCTTCTTTACTTGTCAGGAATGGAATTTGTGTTGTTATATCACAACAAATTCCAATGACTCTTCATCAAGCACCCCTGGGAGGTTCCAGCTCTAAGTGGAAACAAGTCAATGTCTTTGTTCACTTCACAGAATATATTATTGTTTCGAGCACATTTTTTACTTTCTATTTAACACTTAAAGATTTGTCAGGACCCATTGAAGGGAAAGTCTGGATCACCACAACTTTGGGAAAATATATAATGGCACATCAGGGATATCTCAGATACATCCATAGTATTTGGAGCTTTGACTTTCTGCAAAAAGTAAGGCCAAAATATGATGCTTTTGAACCCTATTTCTCTCTAGATCCACAGTTTGTAGAGCGGTCTTTTCACTGTTCTTTTTCAAAGCATGTCTTTTCTGCTAAAGCCCGGAAAAGATGCAGCCAAAAAGCTCCAGTGGAAACCCAAGAGAAAAGGGGCAACATCTGGATTGAAAATAGTGACTCCGTTTACATTATTTTTGTTACTCTGGCCCACATTCTGGAGGCTGCGTATTCATCCAGACCGTGGAGGAGAAGGAAGAAGATCCAAGAGACAGTGGAAGCTCCAAGGCTGCAGCCATGGCAGGTATGGGTTCTCAACTCAGATCCAACAAACTAAATTATTTTGGAGAAGGAATTCATAGGAAAAGGAGGGGAGCCATCTCATCTTCCTCGTGGTACAAAAGACCAACAGATTTGCTCAATCTAATTGAGGAATAATTATCTGGGGAATAATTTACCATGTAGCTGCTATCAGATACCATATTTTTTGGAGTATCAGATGCTCCAGATTATAAAACACACCTTAATTTTGGGGGAGGAAAATAAGAAAAAAAATTCTGCCTCTGCCTACCAGCATCCATCGGTATTCATCTGGCTAGTGTCCTGAGTGTGTGTGAGACTGTTTGGAAGCTGAAATAATATTTGCTATGTGAGCAACAAGGAAGGAGACATCAAGGAGCCTGGGTGTGGCTTAGGTCAATTGTTCTAAAGCTGCATGCTGTGCTGATGTCTGAAGCTAAAACTGAACTGAAACTCCTCTCCTCTGCTTGTGTTTTGCTTGCTGCTGCAAACTCTGACAGTCCTTGCAACAAATAGCAAACAGCCAGGTCAGCTTCAGCACATTATTGCAGCCTGATTCAGCATGAGCAGCTGATTGGTGTGTGGATCAGCCTCCTGGAATACCTACAATCAGCTGTTCCAGGCTGCAAGGATTGCCGTAGACCATTGCCTCCTCCGTGCCTCGTGTTTGTGTCTATATTCAGTGTATAAGATGCACCCAAATTTTCACCCACTTTTGGGGGGGGGAAGTGTGTTTTATACTCTGAAAAATATGGTATATTTTGATATTAAACACTACTAATTTTAAAAGAATGTTTGTATATTTAAAGATATTCCTGTATGTATGGTTTCTGATTAGCACTGTAGAATTTTACTTTTATAGATTTGAAGGAGACTCCAAGGACATCTGATGGCCTGAGCCTCAACTGGGTTCTTTTTTCCTGGTGTGACTGGCCAATAAATCACACAGGAACAAGGGAGATGACTTTGAGCTCTTTATTCCTGAAGAAATAGAGAGTTTCAAGCTTGGAATAGAGGTCCAGATGAAGGACCCTGATTAAAGTTGGTTTAGCTATTTATACAATAAGTTTCTTTTTGATAGTAAAACCCTCCCAATCCTATCATTTTCTGGAGTTTTCTGCTGCATGTCTGTAGTTTCTTTGTCAATTTTGCAAGGAAGCTTGCAAATGGAGGGAAAATATGGAAAGTCCACTGAGTAATTTAATCAATTCTAACTTTTGATGGCTTGTTTCTACATAATTCAATTCAATGATAGAAAAGGAAAAGGTAGAGAAGGGAATTAGAGGGTCAGACATAATGGACTAATTTCCACTAACAGAGATGTAACAATAGAAAGGGTTGAAGTTACAGAAATCCTGGGAAGGTTGAGTGACCATGCAATATTGGAATTAAACATAATTCAAGCACATAATTCAGGAACACAAAAAAAGTCAGATTAGAGTCTTGGACTTTAAAAGATCTGATTTCACCAGATTTAGAGAATGCTTGGGAAGGAGTCCATGGATGGAAATCATGAAGAGGAAAATAATCCATGAAGCTTGGGAAACTTTGAAAAATGAGATTATAAAAGGCTAGTCTAGAACAATGAAGAAGAAAAATAAAAAATCTCAAAAGAAACCAGCATGGCAGTGCAAAGAGGGAATATTTAGTTTCTGGGAAGGAGTTTTCCTTTACAATTCAATACATATTTTGTCAATATATGATTGATAACTTTTGCTGAACCATTTTCCTTCACTTATGAACTTAATGGTACCTAAGATTCATACATGAAAAATATCAGGTGGCGTTAGAAACAAAGGTTTCTACTTTTAAAACTCCTGGAATTTTCCATTCTAGTTCCATCCCTTTCTGGAGAAGAATGAATTCTACAATCTTTCCCACTGGAAGCTCTACCTGGACCAAAATGGAGAAGTAACTGCAGATATGGACATCCAGTGCTTTGTGGTTTCACCCCGTAGGAGATTGATGGAAACGAAACTGGGAAGTATTAAAAGACAGAGACTTATTATCAACCAAAGGGCTCTTTCAAGGCTGAAGTTGTTCAACAGGGTAGGTAGTATTCTCTTTTTTCTAAAAATTAGGACCCATCTCAAGTGGGTTAATTCTAGTCACCCTGGTGGTTGATCTTCACTGGGAGTTGAATGTATGGAGGAGAATACATACAGTTTTCTTAGACTGCTTGGGTGATAGGGAGAGCTTCAGTAGTATTTACAAAGATGTTCCTCAGATGCAGGCATGCTATTCAGCGGGTTCTGACAGGTTCTGGAGAACTGGTAGCAGAAATTTTGAGTAGTTCAGAAAAGCGGCAAATGCCACCTCTGGCTGGCCCCAGTGGGGTGGGAATGGAGATTTTACAATATCCTTCCCCCAGGAGTGGGGAGGGAATGGAGATTTTGCAGTATCCTTCCTCTACCACACCCACCAAGCCACACCACGCCCGCCATGCCACACCCACAGAACTGGTAGTAAAAAAAAATGAATTCTACCATTGCTCAGATGCTATGATATGGAATACTCTTTTAAACTGATTCAGCCATGTTCAGCATCAGTTGCTATGTGATTATTCTTTAGGCTACAGACCATGGTCTTTTTGTATCTCTTCTATAATTTAGAATCTGCTTCACACTGGTGAGAAGCCCTCAGATGCTGGCATTTGTGTTGCAAATACCCTCATGTTCTTTTCACCAGTGTCTGCATTGGGTTTGGACTGTATGAGATGAATATAATAATGGTTGAAAATCCTGTTGGTCCATGTGGGAAATAACATGCAGCTCTGAAAGAAATGAGTTCACTCATTTGAAGACAGTAAAGTTCACATCCTAGACAGAGAGGTTCACTGGTTTGAAAGATGGGCCAAAGAGACCATCTATGTTAAAATTGAACATAGATGGGGGAGCGATACAATATCAAATATCTATCTACCACACAGTCCTTTCAGCAGTCCTATTGGAAGAAACATCCTTCTAGGTTCTGCTCCAAGTGGGGAAACAGACACTGGAAACATGGAGACTGCTTGGAAAGATGGTTTAATGGTGGACAGGATCACATGGCTTGAGTTCCTGAACAGAAAAGGGCTGATACAGTAAATCTTCGGGTTTTTATGCTCTCTCTGGCTCTGCATTTCTTGGGGCCCCGAAAGAGTATCCTGATTGGTTGTCAGACTCCCAGGGGTTGGGGGCCTTGCTGGCTGATGGTCACATGTGCTTCCCAGGTCACATGTGGTGAGTTTCTGCTGCTATTGTGTAGAGCGCTAATCCTATCTTTGGTAATTCCTACTATGGCTCTGCCTGAAGGAGGTAGATCTTTGTTATGTAGAATAGACTGGCCCAATCCTTAATGGCCCATTGACAAAGAGTGGGGGGCAGGAAGGTGGGAGCTGCTTTGCCTGTAAAATATGCTTCTCATATTTCTCATCCAGGGAAATATAATATTCTGCCTTTTTCATATTTCCTAAAATATTTCACTCTTCCAGGAAAGGGGTGGGTGCTAACTTCCTACAGTCCCAAGAAGATTCCATATCCATTTGCACCAGTGATGGATTCCAACCAGTGTTACCACCGGTTCTCTTCACACACGTGCTTTGCGCGCGATCGCAACTAACAACAAAAAAGAATTCATATTTCTTCAAGTGAAACCCAGAGAGACTACTCAGCTAAACTTCATATCTACCTCCATTTTCCTTGGGTGCTTAGTCCAGACATGTTTTCTTTGAGATTTCTTGTTTTTTCTCCTTAGCCTCTGCCTCAGTCCAAATGTGTGGAAAGTTGTCATCCTGGATTTGTCAAGCGGAAGCGAGAAGGAGAGCCAGTTTGCTGCTATGACTGTGTTCCTTGTCCAGAGGGGACCATCTCCACTCAGGAAGGTGGGTGACACCAAAGGAAAGACCAGATTTATGGGATTCCTCTAGAGCAGGGGTCTGCAACCTTAAACACTCAAAGAGCCATTTGGACCCGTTTGCCACAGAAAAAAAACACACACACTGGGAGCCACAAAACCTGAGGGGGGGGGGCATGGCCAACTCAATGTCACTCACTCCCACCCAGTCACATGACCCCCCCAGCCATGCCTACCCAGCCACAAAACCATTCTCTATGTCTCTCTCTCCCCCAATATCTCTCTTCCCCCTCCCCTTCTCTATCTCTCTGTATCTCTGTCCCTCTCCCTATCTTCTTAATTCTCCCCCCTCTCCTCTCTCCCCATGTCTCTCTTCTCCCTCTCTATCTCTCTCCCCCTCACTCCATATTTCCCCTCTCTCTGTGTATCACTGTGTGTGTTTCTCTATGTCTCTCGCTCTCCCCACTCTGTGTGTGTGTGTGTGTGTGTGTGTGTGCGCGTGTGTTTGTGTGTCTGTCTCTCTCTCAGAAAGCCATGGCTGGGCCAAGCCAGCAAGCTCTTCTTGGGGTGCTTCACTACTCTTTTTATTTCTTTTTTTTTGGAAATCCGGGCTGGCTGAGAAAAGATTGCCAGCAGCGACGGAGGCTTCCCTTCAGGCGACCGTCCTCCTCCTTCCCCTCTCCTTCTCTCGCAACCCCCTGGCTGGCTGTGGATGAGCCAGGAGGGTGCACACACATGGGGAGACCCTCCGCAACCGAGCGCCAAAGCGCAGCAAAGGTGTGCACACTTAAGAAGAGTCTTAACAGGACGCAACAGAACTCAGCTTCTTTCCTGCATTGAGGCTCTGGCCATCGCCTTGCCATGTCATCCTCCACCTCCAACAGCTCTTCAGCTGAGCACGGAGGGCGCAAACTCCAGCCTAAAGCAGCAGGAAGTGAAGGCTGCCTTATGTGCAAATGTGGCGTGAAGGCAGGTACAGGGCAGCTTTACTCCTGCACTCTCCAGTGACCCTCCTCCCACTCTTCCTCTTGTGACCCCCTGGCAGGCTGTGGCTGAGCCAGGAGTGTGCACACGTGTGGGTAGACCCTCCTTAGGTGAGCAGCTGGCCGCCCCGCCTGCATATTTCCTGCGCTTTGGCGCTCACTCGAGGAGGGTCTCCCCATGCATGCGCATGCTCCCGGCTCAGCCACAGCTTGCCAGGGGGTCATAAGAGGAGGAGGGGGAGAAGGGTCACCCGAAGGGAAGCCTCCACCGTGGCTGGCGATCGTTCCTCAGCCAGCCCGGATTTCAAAAAATATCCAAAAAAATAAAAGGAGCAAGGGGTGGGGCCAACCAGTGATGGCACAGGGAGCCACAGCAGAGGGCCCAAAGAGCCACATGTGGCTCTGGAGCCATGGGTTGCCAACTCCCGCTCTAGAGCATTTTTATAGAAGTCAATGTTAAATGATGCGTTAAAGATCAAATGTTTTTTGTTTATTTTCAAACTGCACAATTTCTCATCTAAAAGGAGGAATATCCAAAAGACCTTGAAGGAGGAGCTGGATAGAGATGGGAGTGTATGGCATCTTGGCCACATATTACTATTACCAAAAAAAAATTTCTTCTGCTTTTTATTTTGGAGTTCTTTTTCCACATTTATCTTTCTATAAATAACTGAATTCTTTGAAACTTGGGGAATTGTCTTAGATCTATCCTCTAGAAGGATCTTTGCAATTGCATCCTCTAGAAGGATCTTTGCAATTGCATTCTCTAGAAAGATCTTTGAGCATCACTAGAAGGAATTGCTGGTCCCCAATGAGCTGATGTGTACAGTTATGGGTGCACTTCCTTACATGAATGCTACCACTGATAAGAGTAGCCATTCCAGATTATTTGCAGAATTAATGTTTGCTATTTTTAAATATATATATTCTTATCTTGTTTTTCTGCAGATGTTAAGATGTGCAACTTAGAAAATCCTCCTGGTATCAATTGTTTTCCAAAGAACTTATTTGTTGAAAAGTGAAAGGGTAGAATGTTAAAGAAATGTTTTTTGGGTTTTTTTTGCAGATACAGAAAAATGCACCAAGTGTCCGGATGATAAATATCCAAATAAGGATTATATCCAATGTATCCCCAAAGTTATATCATTCTTGTCTTATGAAGAAAATCTGGGCATAATACTGATCTCTTTTGCCCTCCTCTTGTTCCTAACCACAATGTTTGTGTTAATCATATTCATTAAATACCGAGAAACTCCCATTGTCAAAGCCAACAACCGAGACCTCTCTTACATCCTTCTGATCTCCCTCTTGCTTTGCTTTGTGTCTCCTCTTCTCTTCATTGGTCAACCAAGGAAAGCCACTTGCCTTCTACGACAAACAATTTTCAGCATCATCTTCTCAGTTGCCATTTCTTCTCTCTTGGCCAAAACAATCACAGTGGTGCTGGCTTTCTTGGCCACAAAACCAGGAAACCGAGTAAAGAGATGGTTGGGGAAGAGCTTGGCCAACTCCATCATCCTTTCTTGTTCTGCTGTCCAAATTATCATCTGCTCCATCTGGCTTGGAGCTTCTCCCCCATTCCCTGACTCTAACTTTAACTCTCAGCCTGGAAAGATCATCCTACAATGCAATGAAGGGTCTGTTTTCATGTTCTATATCACCCTTAGCTATATGGGCTTCTTGGCCGCCATCTGCTTCACAGTCGCTTTCCTGGCCAGGAATCTGCCTGGGGCCTTCAATGAAGCCAAGCTGATCACTTTCAGCATGTTGGTCTTCTGCAGTGTCTGGGTGAGTTTTGTGCCCACCTACCTGAGCACCAAAGGGAAATACATGGTGGCTGTTCAGGTCTTCTCCATCTTTGCCTCCAGTGCTGGTCTTCTGGGCTGCATCTTCATCCCCAAATGCTACATTATCATTCTGAGGCCAGACCTGAATACAAAGGAGCAGCTTACAACCAGAAGAAATGTAGAAATGTGAGACAGGGAAATGTCAACTCTCAACATGTTCTAAGAGGCCACACTTAGAAAATGGTCCAATGGATGACTAGGATAATTTATTTATTTATTTATTTATTTATTTGTTTGTTTGTTTGTTTGTTTGTTTGTTTGTTTCAAATGGGATTGTGAGACAAGTTAATTCTTGGAATAGTGGGAGAATATTAACAAGCTGGAAATACAGAAGGATTGCATGTGGCACCATGACATCCTTGTTTCTCACTACATTTTACCAAATCTGCTATGGCAATGCAACTGATATATTTCTCTTTATTTAGACAATAACTCTTTCTTGAGGAAAGTAACCATAAATAGGCAGGAAAATAGCTTCAGTCTTGCTAATTATGAATATTCATGCTTAAAGGTAAAAGGTAAAAGTTCCCCTCACACATACATGCTAGTCGGTCCCGACTCTAGAGGGCAGTGCTCATCTCCGTATCTAAGCTGGAGAGCCAGTGCTGTCTCATGACGATTCCATGATCATGTGGCCGGTATGACTAAATGCTGAAGGCACACGGAGCACTGTTACCTTCCCACCAAAGTGGTCCCTATTTTTCTACTTGCATTTTTTATGTGCTTTCGAACTGCTAGATTGGCAGAAGCTGGGACAAGTAATGGGAGCTCATCCCGTTACACGGCACTAGGGATTCGAACCGCCGAACTCCTGATCTTTCTGATTGACAAGCTCAGCATCTTAGCCACTGAGCCACTGAGTCCCCTCACATTCACATTCATCCGTACATCATATATTAAATATGTATATATACTATTATCATTTTGTCCTCCTTTCCTTTTATCTGTAGGATTTCCTTCCACTATTTTCTGGAAGGAAATTCCTCCAGCGTACACTGAATAAAGAATATCTGCAATGAGCCTTGATTATTACTATGTTTTTGTTGTTGTTGTTGTTGTTGTTTTGGGGGGCGGGGCAGAGTCCTGTATTTGTTTCCAAAGAAATTGGTGTTAGCAGTGAGATTCACAATCTTCATGCTGCTCCCAGGGACAATAGGTGGGGTATCCTGAAGAGTGGGTGCTTTGAGATTGATCCCGGGACTCTTCCCACTTTCAAATAATGGCACCATTTAGGAGGCTGTGTAAGGCAACAATCTGGGTGTAAAAAACCATTTTTTCTAGCGGGGTTTGTGAATCATTTATGGTCTCATGGTCACATCCCATCTGACTGTACGTGTACAGAAAGCAAGATGGAATTTAGCTTAGGAAGGGTGAGAGTGACTTTTCTATGGCGAGCAAAGACTGATCCTGAGGCAGTGGTGGGTTCCTCCCAGTTCAGTCCGGTTCTCCCGAGCCGCTAGCAGTGACGATATGATGTCACCGAACCGGTTCTGCCCCCCCCCGCCCCCCCACCCCTTGCATTATTTTTACCTTTTATTTGGCCCCATCCCCAATCTATTGCTGCCTCCTGAGTCCCAGCTGATGGTTAGAGGGAAAAAAAAAACTGTTTAAACTCTTGCAGCGGGGCTTCAAAGGGCCGCCCTACAGCTGATCAATGTTAAAAGAAAACAAATGAGTAGACCAGTGCCTGCAAAAATACATGAGTAGATCAGGGCCTGCAAAAATAAATGGGTAGACCAGTGCCTGCAAAAAATAAATGGGTAGATCGGTACAGCTCTGCAAGCAGTTAAAAGCCTGGTAGACTAGTACCTCTGCTAAATCCTAAATAATTGTCACATGACCATCAAGCCACACCCACAAAACAAGCCATGCCCACAGAACCAGTAGTAAAAAAAATTAGAACCCACTCTGCCCTGAGGCCCTGTTCAAACTGCCTTTTTCCTATTTCTTAATGTATGAATTTCCTAAGCAGATACCGTATTTTTCAGAGTATAAGATGCACTCCCCCCATAAAAGAGTGTGGAAATGTTGGTACATCTTATACACTGAATACAGCCATTTTTGGCCTCCCAAAGCCCCGCCCTGCTCATCCCATTTTTGTGAAAAATGGACCCTTCTCCACCAAGAAATATTTCCATTTAGGGCCTTCTGCATGAGTCAAAAAGAGGGCTGTGAAAATATTTACAGACTCCTCGCATTCTGGATATAAATTGTTTCAACTCCTATCCTCAAAACAATGCTACAGAGCACTGCACACCAGAACAACTACACACAAGAACACTTTTTTCCTGAATGCCATCACTCTGCTAAACAAATAATTCCCTCAACACTGTCAAATTACTTACTAAGTCTGCATTACTATTAATCGTCTCATCGTTCCTATCACCCATCTCCTCCCACTTATGACTGTATGACTGTAACCTTGTTGTTGATATCCTTAAGATTTATATTGACTGTTTCCCTATGACTATCATTAAGTGTTGTCCCTTATGATTCTTGACGAATGTAGCTTTTCTTTTATGTACACATTTGGCCAATAAAGAATTCTATTCTATTCTATCTACTCTACTCTACTCTACTCTACTCTACTCTACTCTACTCTACTCTACTCTACTCTACTCTACTCTACTCTACTCTATTCTATTCTATTCTATTCTATTCTATTCTATTCTATTCTATTCTATTCTATTCTATTCTTCCCTAGCCTAGCCTAGCCTAGCCGATTTGATTCAATTCGATTCTTCTGGGTCAGTGTGAGAAACTAACTGCACCTGATTTCCTGTATCTGCCAAAAGTCTCCCCTGGAGGATTCGATCAAAGATCAGAGCTGAAACTTTGATGATAATTTTCCTTGTCAGGTGAGCTCCCTGGCTAATTCAACTAGTAATTGGAATCAAAGATTGTTGGACATTTCTCTGGAGAGAAATGAAAGGGAAGTAATCCCCATATGGTTCAAAATTATAGGGCAGAGCTAGAATTAAATCGGTCATCCAGAATTGAGAGGTTTGAGAACTCCATCCTTGAAATTGGCCCCAGAGGGAATACACGGCACCTGTGGCTGAAGAAAAAGAGCTGTTGTCAGAGCTGTTAAAGAGAAAACCTTGGGGACTATTTAATGCCTGAACATGTCACAGAACTGAAATAGCTTCCCACTGAGTTAAAGCCAAAATTTACTTTATTTTAAAAGTTAAAGCTCAACCACAAAAGGGCTGATGCAATAAGTGTGGCCAGGCTCCAAGAACAACATCAACCTTAGTCAAAGACTAATCAGGAATTTGCATAGTTAAAAAAAAAGAAGCACACCCATGCAAAAGAAATAAAGGATGCCTTTCTCGCCATGTAAGGAAGAAAGTGGGGGAAGGGGGCCCATGTTCCACTGCCACTCCCATACATAGGGCACTCAGGGGGACAAGCAAACCCAAGATCCATTACGTTGCCCATAGAAAAGGCCTTGGGAGATCTGGTGGAGCCCTTCACACACACACACATACACTATTCTAGAGGAAAGAACCTGGTTTATTGGCTTCAGTGTTGCATTTTAGGGGGATGCAGCCACTAGGGTTTTTGTGAAGCTTCGGTTTGTCTTTGTGTGCCATGCAGGGCCTTTGTGTCCAAAGGGGGATCCAGCATTGCTCAGGAGGAAAAGGCAATGGGGGTCTCCCGAGAGGGACCCTCTGTGGCTCTGAGGAAGGTGCATCCTGGGGGTCCCTCGTGGCCCCTGAAGACTCTCCGACCGGGCTCTCCTGGGCTGCCGCTGCTCCCACTTGAGGAGAATCTCTTCATGGCAGCCATTTCTAGGTGGGAAGGAGAACTTCTAGGCATTCAACACACACATCCCACCCAAAAATTATCTTGGTTTTTTTTTTTAATTTATTTATTTATAATACAGTAAAACAATACAAGACATACAATACTTATATCCAAGACTCTTTTTTTTATTGAAAAAGTTTTACAAATACAAATTTTCCCATCCCCCCCCAATTCCCTCCCTAACCCTCCCTAGCCCTCCCCTCCTCCCATGACTTCCCCAAGGTGAAATCCAAATCCACATCATATTATATCATACTTTACCACCCTTCTAATCTCCCCCCTGTGTACTATACATTTCTACATAACATTAAACTATTCTACCCCCTATATACTATACATTTCTACACAACATTCAGCTAAAAGCTATCTGATACTTCCTAGTTTGGTATTTATTCTGCACATAATCTATCCATTTCTTCCACTCCCATGCATAAGTCTTGAGTCCAGTCTTTTAAATATGCTGATACCTTCGCCATTTCTGCAAAACTGGCCACCTTCAAAGTCCATTCTTCAATAGTAGGCAAAACATCCCTTTTCCAATATTGACCAATCAGTAACCTAGCTGCTGTCACCATGTACAATATCAATTTTGTTTCACCCATTGAAAAACCCTTAACTATACCCAGTAAAAACAATTGAGGAGAAAATTGGAGTTTTTTCTTCAGCACATTTTGCATAACCCACCAGATTTTTATCCAGAAAGCCTTCACTTTCTTGAAAGTCCACCATATATGATAATATGTAGCATCCAAACAATCACATCTCCAACATTTTGGTTGAACATTAGGATACATGCATGACAATTTCTTAGGATCTAAATGCCACCTATAAAACATTTTATAAAAATTTTCCCTCAAGTTCTGTGTTTGCGTACATTTAACATTCTGAACCCATGTTTTTTCCCATGTTTCCATCATAACTGGTTCTGCAAAATTTTGCGCCCATTTTATCATACAATCTTTAACCAATTCATTTTCTAAGTCTCTTTCTAACAAAACATTATAAACCCTCTTGATATGCATTGGGCCTTTCTCTTTTATCTGTCTAACCAATTCTTCTTCATGCAACATTAAACCAGTTTTTTGATCTTCTCTCCATCTCAGTTGAAGTTGATTATACTGTAACCAAGTTAAATTAATCCCTTCTTCCAACAGTGTGTTCAATGTCTTTAGTTGCCATCTGCCTCCAACATTAAAAAGTGCTTCTTTCTATAAAACCCCCCCGAGACTCTTTTTTAAAGCTTTTTTATAGTGGTCCTATGATTGATAAATTGATAATGAAAGAGAATTGCTATGTTGCATAATGTACCAGCCACCATATATAAAACAGGTGATAGAATACAATACATAAAATACAAGCTAGATGGGCATGACCTTGTAGACGACCCTCACTCTGTCAAGGACCTTGGAGTACTCATCTCTAATGATCTAAGTGCCAGAGCCCACAGTAACAACATTGTCAAAAAGGCATTAAGAGTTGTTAATCTAATCTTGCGTACCTTATGCCACCAGGCTCGAAATCTTGGGATTAGACAATTTAGAACTACACTGCCTTCGATCTGACCTAACCGTAGCTCATAAAATTATCTGCTACAATGTCCTACCTGTCAATGACTACTTCAGCTTCAACCACAATAATACACAAGTACACAATAAATACAAACTTAAGGTGAACCGTTCCAAACTTGATTGCAGAAAATACAACTTCAGCAACAGAGTGGTCAACGCCTGGAATGCACTACCTGACTTTGTGGTTTTATCCCCAAACCCCCAAAACTTTAACCTTAGACTGTCTACTGTTGACCTCACCCCATTCCTAAGAAGTCTGTAAAGGGGACGTGCATAAGTGCACCAATGTGCCTATCATCCCTCTCCTACTGTCCCCATTTATTTGTATCCATTTCATGTATTTATAATCATGTTTATACTTTTATCTGTAAATATGCTTGACAAAATAAATAAATAAAATAAATAAAATAACTTAGGGTAATGACCTACTTCACACACGTACACAGGACAGGGGTAGATTTCCACCTACAGGAAAGTGTGAAATGGAGTAAGCATGGGGCAAACATGTTTCAATATTTTCTGGAGTTCTATCGCAGATGAAGGATGAAACCCCTGCTCCTTAGAGATTTTCTTTAGGATGGAAGGGAGAAAGGAGCCCCATTTAAACTGGTTCCTTCTAAAGCCCAACAACTTTGTCCCATCAGAAAATATTCAGGACCTTCTGTGGACAGTGTCAGGCTCAGATGTGCCTCGCTTGCTAAAAACATTAACAAAATATCTTAAAAAAACCTGGATGCCCTTAACATGAATTGTGGATATTGCCCATTAAGTCAGTTGATGATTCCATACAGTCCAGGAAAGAAGGTAAAGAAGGTTACTTCCCAGTCCAGGTTAAGGAGATCAGACACTGACATGATGGTTAATGGAACTTGGCTCACTGAACTCAATTCTGTAGGGCACCCAGAAATGTCAACCACCTGGAGAGGACAGCCACATGATGTTCTTGCATGGATTCTGATGTGGGGTTCTGCAAAGGGGACTGAGGGGGTGCCATCTATGCTGGGCTTGGCTGAGGTTAGTCAAATCCCAAACTTATCCCCTTAGAGGCATTGAAAGCCCAGTTAAATTCTTCAAGAGGAATGCCAGAAACTCTGCTTCTGGCTTGGCCCACTGTTCTGCCCAGGAGCAGTTGCTGGATAAGCTTCACACAACCCCTTACTAGCCTTGGGACCCCAGGTCAAATCTCCTCACCTACCCTGCAGGGGCAGAAAGATCCACTGCAATGGGGTGCCCCATTTCCTGGGGAAGAAGAAAGAGGTGCTCGGCTGTCCCATGGCGACTCAGCACCCCCAGAATTCCAACAACCTGCCAATTCTACCTGCCAGTCAAGGCAGGCCTGTCAAACTGGCGGCCCACGGGCTGGATGCATCATGCACAGAACAAGCCCACGCCAGCTCCACAAAAGCAAAAGATGTCACAATATGTTACAATACGTGACACAATCAAGTTTGACACCTGTGATCTAAGGTGTGTATATCAATGATCCTCACTCCGGATAAAAAGATAACTCTTCAACAATCAACCCAGATAAACCAGGAGCACAGGAGTCCTAACTGAACCTTCAAACCACTTGGAAGTGTCTTTGTGTGTGTATGTGGGGGGGGATTTACACAATGCTTCACATGAGGGAATGTGAAAGAGGCCCCACCTAACCATGTGTATCTCACAACCAGAGGAAAAGCCAGGATGTTCCCTGAAATCAGGATCTGAATGGATGTGGCAAGAAGTTAAGTCACACCACACACGACACAGTGGACACCATATCATTGGGGGTTGACAGCCCTCTCTTTACTTAATAAACTAAGAAAGCTCAAAATAAAAAGGATCTTAGTAGAATAGAATTTTATTGGCCAATTGTGGTTGGACACACAAGGAATTTGTCTTTGTTGCATATGCTCTCAGTGCACATAAAAAGACAAGATACGTTCGTCAAAAATCATAAGGTACAGCACTTGATAGTCATAGGGAACAAATAAGCAATCAAATCATATTAGGAAACAGTCAATATAAATCGTAAGGATACCAGCAACAAGGTTACAGTCATAAGTGGAAGGAGATGGGTGGTGGGAATGATGAGAAGATTAATAGTAGTGCAGATTTAGTAAATAGTTTGACAGTGTTGAGGGAATTATTTGTTTAGCAGAGTGATGGCATTCGGGAAAAAACTGTTCTTGTGTCTAGTTGTTCTGGTGTGCAGTGCCCTATAGCATCGTTTTGAGGGAAGGAGACAGGGGTGAAATCTACTTACCTTCCTTAGCAGTTCGAAAGCGCATGTGCTGCACATGCATGTGCACTTCACGCGAACACATATCACACACGCAATTATACCTTCTGCACATATGCAGAAGGTAAAAAAACATTACTTAAAACTAGGAAGTAATGACACCCAGGTTGCGATCGCTACCGGATTGCCGAACCACAGGGAGAAATCGCTACCGGATCGGGCAATCCGGTCCTATCTGGGAGCATTTCACCCCTGGTAGGAGCTGAAACAGTTTATGTCCAGGATGTGAGGGGTGTATAATATGAACATACGTATACATATGAATATGGATTTTCTGGGTGTTGAACTATCTTCCTCCAGCATCACTTCCTGAAAATGTCCTAACAGGAAGGACACCCCAGGGAGTGTATCTGTGACTTTTCATTAACATGATTTTTTTCCCCCTCTAGCTCTTCCTCCTCATATGGAGCCCTGGAAGAAGTTCAGAAGTCCCAAAGCACAAATTGCCTCTCAATGTGATTGTCCCCATCTGGGTCTGTGAGACCTTCTTCTGCTACCTCTCCAGAAACTGCCTTTGATGTAAAGATGAGATCGGAGCTACTTGAAAGATATTTTGCATCAGAAAAGGATAAAGGCTTTGGGTCACACTCTTTGTGGCACAACTTTTGGGACAGGGCAGTGGATCTTTCCACTTCAATGGCCCTTTCTTGATCGGGATTCCCTGTGCACAGTCACTCATGCCCTCATGACCTCTCGCCTTGATTACTGTAACGCTCTCTACATGGGGCTCCCCTTGAAGAGCACCCGGAGGCTCCAACTGGTCCAGAACGCAGCAGCGCGGGTAGTGATGGGAGCAGCATGGCGCTCCCATGTAACACCGCTCCTGCGCGAACTGCACTGGCTCCCAGTGGTCTTCCGGGTGCGCTTCAAGGTGTTGGTTCTCACCTTTAAAGTGCTCCATGGCATAGGGCCTAGCTATCTTCGAGACCGCCTGCTGCCACCGACGACCTCCCATCGACCCGTGCGCTCCCACAAAGAGGGCCTCCTCGGGGTGCCATCAGCCAAACAATGCAGGCTGGTGACCCCCAGGGGGAGGGCCTTCTCTGTGGGGGCACCTACCCTCTGGAATCAGTTGCCCCCAGAGATAAGGAGAATCCATGACCTCAGTGCCTTCCGCCGTGCCCTTAAAACCTTCTTTTTCCAACAAACCGGGCTGGCCTAACTCTTTTTAAGTGTTTTTAATTGTTTTTGTTTATTGTTTTAATTAATGGGGCCAAATTTATATATATTTTTAACTGTATTTTAATATTTGTATTTGATGTTTTTATTTGGCTGTTCACCGTCCTGAGTCCTCAGGGAGAAGGGCGGTATACAAGTTCAAAAATAAAATAAAATAAATAAATAAAAATCTGCTCTTGAATGTACCTTTCTCCCTTTTCCAGATGAAGTCTGGTTTGTCTCTATCTGAATCAGGAAAGCCACTGGTGTTTCCACCTTGTGAGAGTGCTTTGAAGTCGTCTTTTTAGTTCTCATTAAGAAATGGGAAGAGGGTTAATTCAGTGCCAGAAATTATGGCTCTCCTGTTTCTACTTCTGATGCTGATGGTGTCCCAGCCAGTATCCGGGAAGCTAAGAACGAAGTGCCAGCTGATTTTGGAACATCGCGAGGGAAAGCAACCATGGAGCTATTACAAGCCAGGAGATCATCTTATTAATATTGTCACCACCATATCAATAATATTGCATACAATGCTGCCTTTCAACATGGCTCCTTATAGTCAGTTTGACTCATAAGTCATTCAGGGTGATGGAGTTGCATTCCCTCCTTTTGCAATTCTAACACTCTCCTTTTCTTCTTAATCACTTACTCCTATCTTGCAAAATATGTCTAATTTATTTAAATAGTATGATGATGATGATATACTTGTGACAAATAAATCCTGCTCAGCTTTTCAACACTCATGAAAATGAAATGGTAATGGATTATGATAGTATTATGGCCCGCCAGCAGCCTGTGCAGATTGTAGCTGATTCCAACGACGAGGAGGCTGGTGTGGTGCTGCACCAGCAGCCTGTGCAGCTGGCACTCGAGTCAGACAATGAGGAGGCTGGAGAAGATGTGGTGCCAGAGGAGGGATTCAGCCAGGGCCTTCAGAACCTCCAGAAGCTCCCTTAAGTGAAGAGGACGAAGAGGAAGAGCCTTTTCTCGATGCACGGGTGTGCAGAGCTGCCAAAAGGCAGGAGTGGTTCCTCAGGAGGAGGTCTCCTCGAGAGTAAGGCTTGGGGCTAATTGACCACTCCCTTAGCCTATTTAAGAAAGAACTCCGCTTGCAACAAGCTGTAGAGAACAACTTTAGTTCACTCTCTTTTGTGTCTGCCAACTCTAGTAAGACTGTGATTTCCTTATCTTAGAATTCTGGTAGGCTGTTAAGACAGTTCATTAACAGTCTTTGAATGATAAAGACGGCCGTGACCGGGAGGATTTTTCATCAGGTTCGCCTGATCCGCCAGTTGCATCCCTTTCTGGATCGGGACTCGTTACACACGGTCACTCATGCCCTCGTCACCTCCCGTTTGGACTATTGTAACGCTCTCTACATGGGGCTCCCCTTGAGGTGCACTCGGAGGCTCCAACTGGCGCAGAGTGCGGCCGCGCAGGTGGTGATGGGAGCGACGTGGCGCTCCCATGTAACACCTCTCCTGCGCGAGCTGCACTGGCTCCCGGTGGTCTTCCGAGTGCGCTTCAAGGTTTTGGTTATCACCTTTAGAGCGCTCCATGGCTTAGGACCTGGTTATTTACGGGACCGCCTGCTACCACCAATAGCCTCCCACCGACCAGTACGCTCCCATAGAGAGGGGCTCCTCCGGGTGCCGTCGACCAAACAATGTCGACTGGCGGCCCCCAGGGGGAGAGCCTTCTCTGTGGGGGCACCTACGATCTGGAACGAGCTCCCCCCGGAGATACGGAGGATCCCGGATCTGCATACCTTCCGTCGCGTGCTTAAGACCTTTCTATTTCACCAAGCTGGCCTGACCTAAGTTTTTTCCCCTTTTTAAATGGAAATTTTAAATTTGGTTTTAAATTATTGGGGTTTTAATTTGTTCAGCCAAATTATTTAATTTCGTTTTAATCTATTTTAAATTTTGTATTTATATGTTTTATTCCATGGCTGTTCATCGCCCTGAGTCCTTCGGGAGTAGGGCGGTATACAAATTTAATAAAAATTTAAAAAAAATTAAAAATTAAAAATTAATTAAAAAGACTAAGTTATTTTGAGTAACTAAGCTTTGTATAGAGTTTATGTGTGTTGCGTTCTTTGGGGTCCGTAGCTGGGGCAGAACAGATAGACTTTTGTTTTGAATCAGTATTACCATAAGAAAACAATGGGACAGTGTGAAAAATGTTGAAAACCTTTGCTGTTAATGGTAATGATTATAACTTGAACAGTTTTTTAGCTACATCTTATGATGAGAGTAAAACTTTACAATTCATTATCGCCATTCATATGATCAACAAGAATCCCCAGTTCCTGTACAACCTCACACTGGGCTACAATATTCATGATGGCTATTTGAACACCCTCAGCACTTCAGATGTCTTGCTCGACATGCTTTCTGCTGGAGAAGCCAATGTTCCCAACTACAGCTGTGGAAGGAAGGACAATCTTTTGGCTATTCTTGATGCAGCTCTCGTTGATGCCTCCATCCAGATGTCAACATTACTAGGCACTTACAAAGTCCCACAGGTTTGTGTGTGTGCTTTGTCTATCTGATAGAGGGTGGTGATGGGTGAGTGATTGATTTAATGATACATTCTGTGTGGAATTCAAGAGTGGCTTTTCTCCATGGCCATTGTAGAGTCATGGCTCAGGACTGGGATTCACAATGACGTATCCTGTCATGACACCATCCCTATTGCTTTGATGGCTTCTGCTGCACAATTTGTAACAGTAACAGTAAGAGTTGGAAGGGACCTTGGAGGTCATCTAGTCCAACCCCCTGCTCACATAGGAGACCTATACTAGGGATTCGAACTGCCGAACTGCCAACCTTTCTGATCGACAAGCTCAGCATCAAGCTCAGCTGCTGAGCCACCTAGTCAGGCTAGTTGTAAAGGTGTTGAGAGGGTCTGTGTCCAATCAAATTGTTTTGTGTTAAAAATGTGCAACTGTGGTGAAAATATAGTAATATTTTCTATATATGATTTTATCCAAAATAATTATATTTTCAGTGGTGAAATATAAGATATAAATATAAGATTTGTGAAAAGAATCCCAATAGATTATCGTACCTATATTCAACAAAATCACTCGTGGCCACAGAGTGACTGTTTATTAAATAAAATTACAAGCATATTAGCCAGCATGTCAAATATGTTTACCTTAATCTGTTCATGATAAAATTTATCATAAATGTCTTGAAGAGCAATAGAGCCTCTGGAGAGGATTTCCCACCAGCTGAACTACGCAAGAAACATCTTGACTGGTGGGCTATTGGCAAGTTTATTCTATTGCCAGGTTTATTCACACTTATTTCTTTTTAATTTAATTTAATTTAATTTAATTGAAAAGAAGTGCCATGTCAGGATAACAATGCAAATAAGGCAGAGCCAGAGAGAAATCAATGGTAAATCGTAACATACAAGCTAATAACTATAATTGTACTATGATAAGAGTAATTACAGTAATATAACTAAAAAAGAAAAAAAATTAAACTAAATTTCTATTTACATTACCTTATTTAATTTTTTTTTCCATATTATATCCATAATTTTATACATCTTTGTTGTCCACACTAACAATTATTAACATTCATAAACTTCTCTCTCATTACCGATGGAGGTAATACCTGAAATACCCAGTTAGGTTAAAGATGGAAAAAGTAGTTCCTTGTAATAATGATATAATATTATTACCCTAGTGCTTAAACTGAAAACAAATTCGTAGTTCTCCAGCTTCCTTAGCCCCAACTACCGTGTTTTCCCCAAAATAAGACCTCCCCATATAATAAGCCCAATTGGTTTTTTTTGTGCATGTGCTAAAATAAGCCCTCCTGAAAATAAGCCCTCCTCAAAAATAAGCCCTCCCCAAAAATAAGCCCTCCCCAAAAATAAACCCTCCCTGAAAATATTTAAACACATGTGCAGCTGGTCCCCATCATTTCCTCTGATTAGGGTTAGGGAGACAGAGCTGGAAATCGGTAAGATGGCAAGAGGAGCCCTGTCTTGTTCCACATGTTCCAAAATAATAAGACCTCCCCAAAAATAAGACCAAGTGCTTATTCTGGGGTTCAAAAAATATAAGACAGGCTCTTAATTTCAGGGAAACATGGTATTGAAATCTAAAACCCAAATTTACTCCTCTTGCTCTTATGTGGAACTGGCATTTGGGTTAACAGATATCACTATGAGAACAAACAAAACCACAGCATCTTGGAAGTATTTTATGTGGTGGATAAAAGAACTTCTGCTGCTGTCCTCAGAGCTAAAATGAGAATTTATACAGTTTGTTTGTTGTCTATAATAAATAGTCTGAATAATATTATATTCAGTCATGTTAATATTATTTTTTATTATAACTTTATTGTCATTGTACGTATATAAACATTATACCCATACAACAAAATTCACATAACACCCAAAGACCAGGTCCAACACACATAACAATTAGGGCCTTTGGCCGCCCCCAAGCAGTGTTTTTTACAAAGTCAGCTTATTGCCCCCAACAATCTGGGTCCTCAGTTTACCTACCTTGGAAGGATGGAAGGCTGAGTCAACCTTGAGCCTGGTGAGAATTGAACTCGCACTAATTGCAGGCAGCTGGCACCTAACTGTTACATAACAGCACTTAGTCCGCTGCACCACCAAAGCTCTTATATCTGGGGACCTAATATTTTAACTCATCATTAGGTACTTTTCATTTCTCTGACTGCTTTTTAAAGTGATCTCCTGCTTAAATCCAATTTCCATCTTTTTATTTTTCCAAGTCTGGCAGTATTACCTGGCATTTTGGGTTTCTGTATCAGCTTTTAAGTAAGGACATAATAGCATTTTAGCATAGCAATTTAGACCTTTTTCGTAACTTTAGGAAAGCCCATTTTTCTTCTGCATCAAGGACATTTTTTAAATTTGTGTGAACTAACCTTTTCAGCCATTAAACTATAGAGAGAATATTCTGAAAGTTCTTGAATACAGTTGCAAGTTTTAAGTAAGATACCTACCACCTGGGAAGGGACATGATGTAACCCATACATTTGCCATTTGGGGACTTTTATCTGTAGTCCATGTTTTCTATTGTTCAATTCTTATATGTAATCATCTTTTATTTTTTATTGGTTGCTTTCTGATGTATCACACAGACTAAATTTATGTATCATTTCTTTTTGTATGCTATCAAAAGACTTGACACCTCCATCACCTTAATAAATTTTGTAGTTTTTCTGCTGTCATTTGTATTGTTGAATGTGGGTGAAATCTCTTTTCATTTTTGAAAATCCAATGAATAACCCATATTTCACCCCCAGGCAATCATGGAGTCTTTAACGGCATCCTCCCCCATTTTCAATGACAATAGGTAAGAATAGCATTTCGATAAAACTTTCCTGTCATTACCTAATAAGATTTATCCAATTCTTGTTTTCCATGATATATCCTTTCACTCTCCTGATTTTTCTTCCACCTTGAGTGTATTTGGATGTAGGCCCACCAGTCTATGTTACACCCCTCCGACCTCAGTTGTTCCTGTGTCTTCAATCTGCCCTGAGTATCCAAAATATCTTCATAAGTCAAGACCTTCTCTCCTTTATATAATGTCAGGTATACCAGGGCCTCTTGAATCTAGATCCAACATGGTATCTTCAGATACAACTTTCTCCTACGTCTTTCCAAGGTATCCCCTAGGATCTTACATAAATAATGATTCCGAAAATACCTTGGTCAGGCTGACTGCCGCGGCCATAAAAAGTGGTGCCAACCATGTTGAAGGCCATGGCCTTCTGCCGCCAATAGCCGCCTCCTTTTCAGGGTGATCCAATCCTTCACCCATATCAGAATGGCTGCCTGATGGTAAAGCTCCCAATTTGGGAGTCCAAATCCCCTTCTAAGTCTAGGTTCCTGCATCATCCTGAGCTTAATCCTTGGTTTTTTATTTTGCCAAATAAATTTAGAAATAAGTCTGTTCAAGGTGTTGAAGAATTCCCTATCCAGACTTACCAGGGCTGTTTGGAACAAAAACAACCACTTGGAGAGGACATACATTTTCTTTTTTGAAATTTTTTTTGATATTTTTTTATTGATTTTTAAACATAAAACATAAAACACATCTTTTTAGAGCAAGGGTTTGATCCGGTATAAAATAAGTACAGTGACTCACACTCCCTTCCAAATTTCATCCATTAACATCTTTTTTTAAAAAAAGAAGAAAGAAAAACAAATCTAAACCCAATTTTTATCATTCAATCTAGCATCTTGTTCTAAGCACTTGACATTCTACTATATCATCCTAAATCTTAAACTCCAAATTTAAACAGCTCTTTATAATGTTCATTTATCATTTTAACAATCAGTATTTCATATATTTTCCTTACTTCAAAGACCCTAATCAGATCAGTATTTCTTTTGAATCACATCTAATGTCCATAATTTTAAGATAAAACATTACTACTCTCTTAAAAGCATTTCAAAATCCATTCACTTTAAAATTTATTCCACATTTCCATCTATAATTTATTATACCCAAAATATTTTGTTTTTGCAAATCACAAGTTTCTTCTCCATTACAATTAATTCTCGTATTTAACTGGTTCATAATTTATATAGCTATTCCCCAGCAGTATTTTCCTCTACTTCTATCAATTTAGCTTTAACTATTCTTCAAAGATATCTCCTTCACTCCTCCTTAGTTTATTTTTGGTTGGAACACAGCTTAGTTAGCTGGTTTCCAGAAATGCTTTCCTCCACTCCTAACCTTATTTGTTGGCTGGATCACAGTTTGGTTTTAACTACTCTCCAACATTTTCTCCTCCACTCCTCCTAGGTTTATTTTTGGCTGGATCACAGCTTAGACAGCTGTTTTCCAGGGATACTTCCCTCCACTCCTATCCTATATTTAACTGGTTCACAGTTTGGCTTTAACTGCTCCCCAACATTGTCTCCTCCGCTCCTCCTAAGTTTATTTTTGGCTGGTTCACAGCTTAGTTAGCTGTTTTCCAGGGATGCTTATCTCCGCTCCTTACCTTATATTTAACTGGTTCACAGTTTGGTTATAACTGCTCTCCAGCATTATCTCCTCCACTCCTCCTAAGTTTATTTTTGGCTGGTTCACAGCTTAGTTAGCTGTTTTTCAGGGATGCTTATCTCCGCTCCTTACCTTATATTTAACTGGTTCACAGTTTGGCTATAACTGCTCTCCAGCATTATCTCCTCCACTCCTCCTAAGTTTATTTTTGGCTGGTTCACAGCTTAATCAGCTGTTCTCCAGGGATGTTTTCCTAAAACTAGATCATCTGCATATGCCTGAACTTTCACCTCCTCGTGCCTAACCCTCATTCCTCTTATTTCCATGGTCCTCCAAACCTCCCTAAGCAATGGTTCTAGTGTTAGCACAAATAATAGTGGAGACAGTGGACAACCCTGCCATGTACCCCTACCAATCCAAATCTTCTCTTCCTCCTCCCCATTGGTTAATACTTTTGCTGTCTATTCACGATAGATTGCTTGCATTGCTCCCATGAACTTCTCACCGAAATCCATGTATTTCATCTGGGAAATCATGAAGTCCCAGCACACTCTGTCAAATGCCTTTTGCGCTTCGACAAAAATCAAGGATAACTGTTTATCCAGACAATTTACATAATACTCTAAAATGCTCATCACCATTCTCATATTATCACGTAGCTGTCAGTTGGGCAGGAATCCATTCTGATCTGGGTGTATAAATTGCTTAAGAAAACATCCAAGTCTCATGGCCAAAAGTGCCATAAATATTTTATAATCCGAATTAAGCAATGAAATTGGTCTGTAATTTTTAATAAATGTCAGATCAGTGCCTTCCTTTGATAAAATAGATATATAGGCCTCTGACCAAGATGCCGGTAGTTGGGAATCTTTCATCACCCCGTTAAATAGTTCCACCATATGCTTACCCAGCACCTCAAAACCCATCTTGTATATTCTACAGGTAATCCATCCATCCATCCCTGGTGTCTTCCCATTTGCTTGTTTTCCCATAATCAATTCTATCTCACCCTCGGTAATTTCTGTGTTAAGCAATTGTTTCATTATCCCAGTGATTTTTGGCAAGTCTGTGCTCTTCAAATATGTCCAAATGTCTTGCTTCCCTTCTTCACACCTTTTATACAGTGGAGTAAAAATTCTTGCACCACCCTTTTCTTACCTTCCATGTTAACATGCAACCTTCCACTCTGATCTTTTAACCCCTCTATTCTATTTTCTCTCTCCTTTCTTAGAGGATAGGCTAACCACCTCCCTGGCTTGTTGGCATTCTCAAAGTGATTTTGCTTTGCCCATTTTATTTTATTGCCTACCTCTTCCTGATCCAACAGCCTAATTTGATGTTGCCAAAAATTCCTCTCTTCTATCCAATTTCCAGTTTCCTGACCCCTTTGCATTGCCTCTTCAGCTTTTTGTAAGCTGCTCAGGAAGACTTCCCTCTGCTTTCTTTGAGTTTTATGTTTACCAGCAATGCAAAAGATGGACTTTTAATCTCAAGGGTCATTTATTCACCAATAAACACTTCATTGTTTAAAACTTTGAATACACAAGTGTGTGTGTGTGTGTGTGTGTGTGTGTAAAATTTACTTTCTTCTAGCAGTCTGGTGGATCTTAATAATTACAAAATAGTTTTATTTGTGAGACTGGTGATATACTTTAGTGCTGAGATTGGTGAGAGATATGGAGCAATTGGATAACAATTGTCCAGGAAGGTAGGGTCCAGTGATGGATTCTTGATGAGTGCCTCTTTAAAACAGGATGGGGACATCCCCTTCATCAGATATGAAGTTATCAATGCTTGGTCACACAAGAGGTGGTATTCAGCAGGTTCTGACCAGTTCTAGAGAACCGGTAGAGGAAATTTTGAGTAGTTGAGAGAGCCAGTAAATACCACCTCTGATTGGCTCACCCCTATCTATTCTCTGCCTCCCGAGTCCCAGCTGATTCGGAGGAAATGGGGATTTTGCAGTATCCTTCCCCTGGAGTGGGGAGGGAATGGAGATTTTACAGTATTCTTCCCCTGCCACACCCATCAAGCCACACCCACCAAGCCACACCCACCAAGCAATGGCCAGAGAACTGGTAGTAAAAAACTTTGAATCCCACCACTCGGTCACACCACCAGGTGTAATAGATGTGTGGGTGAATAGATGGATATTTCTTTGATTTATGTTCATTCTACTTTGGACAGGAGTATGTCAACCCACAACATAAATAAAGCATCCATCCTATAACACAAAGGCTGAACAATAAAAAATGCACAGTAGGCCTAAGGTAGCATCAACATCATTTAGTTCAAAAATCCACAATAAAAAATGTAACAGTAACAACTTCATCATATCAAAAGCACAGCATCATACAATAAACCTGTCACATATTATATCATGAAAGAAAACCAATTGGAAATCAACTAAGCAGAATGACAGGTGTCACAAATGCTCCCAGAACAATTTGGTCTTGGATTCTTCCTGGGAATCCATTGCATTGAGTTACATCAGGAGTTTTCCAGCTGGATCCCAGCTCAGCCTGCAGGGAGGACTGAGAACCTCCTACTTCTCAGATAATTAATAGAATGTTAGTGATTTCTTTCTTGCCTTCAGGCTAAATATCAAGAGATTCCTTATTCCCCTGGATCTCTGGAGGAGATCAAAAGACTCAGGAGCAACACATAGTACTATCTGACATCATGAAAGTTAGTGCATAAATTGTCTTGTGACCCTGGGATGCTGGTCTATACTTCATGGACTCTGTTGTGTTGGCCCATGTTTCCATCATTCCATGCTTTCAACATCTCCAAACTCTTCTGCTCTGTTGATTCTGAAATCAGATGCAAAGCAGAGGATTCTTTGGCTAACCCAGAAATGAACCCATTGCTTCTGCTTCTGATGGAGCTTTTGTTGCCCCAGGCAGCCTGTGGGATACTCGGCACCAAGTGCTTCTTGACTTTGGGGAGGGATGGAAGAGACCCACTCAACCACTATAGGCCAGGAGACCATCTCATTGGTGGGGTCTTTTCTGCAACATATTTTCAGGTATTAGAGCTGCATAATTTCAGTTCATGTCCTTCTACAGCGGTTGATTGGTAAGTCGCAGAATGTTGAATGATGTTGTTATATTGCCTTTGAGGAAAAAAATAGGGGGAGTTAGATTTCAGTACATTTGTATACAAACAGTATGAAGTGCAATAGATTCATCAGATAACACAAAAGCAAGCTTTAATGCTCAGCAACATGATGTTGAACTGATCTCTATGCAGACAATGTGCTTTGATCTTTCAAGGCTTGGGAGTTTGATCATGGTTGCAGCTTGTCCATCAAAGAAAAGGACAGGAGGCTCTAACTGGTCAATCCTGGTCAATCCCAGCTGAGAGAAATGGCTGACTTCTTTTCTGAGTCTTTCCTAGAAGACAGTTCTGTATCTTTCAGAAGGAGAGTTCTGGAAGAAGTTCAAAGACATCAGCCCTCAGATCAGGTGCCTCAGGACATTCTCCTACATGCTCCATCATGGCTTTCCTCAAACGTCCATGGATTTCTTTAAACTCACCACTGCCAGATCAGCAGCCATTTATTATTTCCTTGATGTGGGTATGGACTTCAGTAAGGCATTTGATTAAGTAGACCATAAACTACTACTTAGTAAAATAGAAAAATGTCAGTTAGACTGCATCACCACCAGATGGATTTGTAACTGACTGACCAACCGTACTCAATATGTGATCCTCAATGGAACAGCATCTACATGGAGGGAGGTATGCAGTAGGGTACCACAGGGCTCTGTTTTAGGCCAAGTACTCCTCATCAATGATTTGGATGAGAGGATAGATGGGGAACTCATCAAATTTACATTCGACACCAAGCTAGCAGGAATAGCCAACACTCCAAGAAGATAGGCTTAAGATACAAAAGGATCTTGACAGACTTGAACATTGGGCATTATGTAACACAATGAAATTCAATGGTGAAAAAAGTAAGGTTCTACATTTAGGGAAGAAAAACAAAATGTACAGGTACAGTACAGTATATGTGGTACCTTGCTCAATAGTGGTGACTGTGAGAGGGATCTTGGAATCCTTGTGGACAATTACTTAAATATAAGCCAGCAATGTACAACAGCTGCCAAAAAAGCCACTACAGTTCTAGGCTGCATAAACAGAGGGATAGAATCAAGATCACATGAAGTCTTAATACCACTTTATAATGCCTTGATAAGACCACACTTGGAATAGTGCATCCACTTTTGGTCGTCATGAAGTAAAAAAAGATGTGGAGGCTCTAGAAAGAGTGCAAAGAGCAACAAAGATCATTAGGGGACTGGAGGCTAAAGCATGTAAAGAATGGTTGCTGGAGCTGGATATGTCCAGTCTTATAAAAAGAAGGACCAAGGGTGACATGATAGCAGTGTTCTGATACCTCAGGGGTTGCCACAAAGAAGAGGGAGTCATTTATTTTCCAAAGCACCTGAGGGTAGGACTGCAATGGGTGGAAACTAATCAAGGAGAGAAGCAACTTAAAACTAAGGAGCATTTTCCTGACAGTTGGAGCAAATAATCAATGGAACAACTTGCCTCCAGAAGTTTTCCAACACTGGAATTCTCCAACACTGGAAGTTTTTCAGATAACAATTTGTCTGAAGTGGTGTAGGGTTTCCTGCCTAAGCAGGGGGTTGGACTAGAACAGCGGTCACCAACTGGTGGTCCGTGAGAAAGTTTTGGTAGTCCGTAGAAAAGTTATTTGCATTTTTTATATTGCACTAACTAAAGGGTCCTCAAACTATCCGGGGCCGGATATGTACAATGAGCATTTGTGTTGCTGCAGAGAGTCTGGGTATTAGGCAGATCATATTAGTGGTCCACAGGATTTAAAATTATGAATTTAAAATTATGAATTTAACTCACCCAGCTGAGCCGCCAGGCACCAATACCTGGCCTTGCACTCCTGCAAGTCTTTTTTTTTTTTTTAATTTGATTTATATGCCACCCTTCTCCGGAGACTCAGGGCGGCTTACAGTGCATTAAGCAATAGGTCTTTCCTCTGCTTGGAAAGCCTATTCTCGTAGTCCTCAGTGAGGTCCTTCTGCTGAGACTCCTTCTTGGCCAGATCCAATTTGAACTGAGCCAACTCTTTTGCCAACTCTTTTCCATGGCGGCTTCTTAGCTCCAACAGCTGCTTCCTGTTGGGGCCCTAAAGAGCCCAGGCAGGTAGGTGAGTGGCTGGGAAGGGATGGACAAGTAGAGGCCAGCAAGGCACCTCTTGATGCGAGTGACATTCAGTTGGCCACGCCCACCCAGTCACATGCCCACCTAGCCACACCCACCCAGCTGGTCATTAGGCAGATCATATTAGTGGTCTGCGGGATTTTAAATTATGAATTTCGTGGTCTCTGAGGTCCGCAAGGTTGGTGACCCCTGGACTAGAAGATCTCTGAGGTCCCTTCCAACTCTGTTATTCTATTCTATCCTAAGATGTTCCTTCTTGACTCACCTGTTGTTCCACTGATACCAAAGTGTTTTGAACAGTTCCTCTATCCTCTCTCTCAAGCAATCAGGGATCAAGACTATTTACTCAAGAGAAATGGAGGAGCTGATGCTTCTGTTCAGTTCTTAAATGTTTATCTCATTTACATGCACATATTCCTATATATAAAAACATGCACACTATGCACATATAAGATGTGTATTATAGTCCTTTGAGTGAATCCTGGTTGCTATGCAAGTTTCTGAGCCACATTGTCAGAAGTGGTTCACCAATAGCTTTTCCTGGGATATTTTTTGACTCCGCAGTTTGAAGTTGAGGGAGAGAGAGAGAGAGCAAGTGACAAACAATGCACAGATTCTCTAGGGTGTTTTTGTTTTGGCTTTTAAAAGATAGATGCTGAAATGAAGAATTTTGGTCAAAGACTTGTACAGTCATATTAATGTTAAATATTTTTATTGTTTTATATCACATATTCCAATTCTATGTTGAGCAATGTGTTTTCTAGGTGTCCAAAGTGTTAACATATAAACATCATCATCATAATCATTATAATCATATATACATAAACATATATACAACAATATCAATTGTTATTGAAAAGTATACTATCTTCCATTATAGTATCGATTAAAGAACTATCAAAATATTTACTGATCAGTTTTTCTTTCTCATGCAATCCATATTTTACATAAATCCACTACTCTAACCTCAGTATCTGTCATTTATAGAATAGTTCCCATGTTATAAAATATTCCGAGTCCTCTTTTCCTTTGACTTTCAGGGTTAACTTATCCATTTCTGCACATTCTAGAATTTTTTTGATTATACTGTCATCTCTTGGGGTTTCTGGATTTTTCCAGTATTGTGCAGCAACCAGCATCCTGGTTACTGCTAGGATATGTACAATTAAATATGTGTTATGCTTATTGTAGTTTCCTGGAAGCATGCCCAACAAGAATGTCTCAGGTTTCAAATCTATGTGTTGTTTTCTCATAATTTCAAGCCACATGCGTATTTTCTTCCAGTATTTTTTTGCTTTGGGACATGTCCACCACATATGATAATATGAAACTGGTATTTAGAATAGAATAGAATAACAGAGTGGGAAGGGACCTTAGAGGTCTTCTAGTCCAACCCCCTGCCCAGGCAGGAAACTCTACACCACTTCAGACAAATGGTTATCCAACATCTTAAAAACTTCCAGTGTTGGAGCATTCACAACTTCTGCAGGCAAGTCATTCCACTTATTAATTGTTCTAACTGTCAGGAAATTTCTCCTTAGTTCTAAATTGCTTTCAGTTACATTTCCAACATTGAACAGATTGATTGTTATATATATTCGCTAACCTTGCAGGTGAATAATGCCATCCATAAAACATTTTAGAGAGGTTTTCTTTATACGCTGTTGACATTGTGAGTTTGTGATTTCTATCCCATTATTTCTGCCACCTGTCCAACATTATCACAGAAGAAATTTATTATTTTTGTTGAATATAACATCATGGCATAATGTATATATCTTTTCAGGGAACCACTTGTGATGTACTGGAAAATTCTGTCCTTCCTTTTTGCCATTCAGGAAATCAACAAAGATTCTCTTCTCTTGCCCAACCTCACCCTGGGTTATAACCTCCATGACAACTTTCGAGACAAAATGTTGACATTGGATGGTCTGTTGGATTTGCTTTCGACTGGAGAAGCCAATGTTCCCAATTACAGCTGCGGAAGGAAGAGAAACATGCTGGTTCTCCTGGAAGAGGCCAACTCTGACATATCCATCCTCATGGCTGCCATTTTGGGCATCTACAAAATTCCACAGGTATAGAGCAGGGAAATGGCTCTCCAGGTTTACTCCAGAGCATTTCAAGGAGGTTTCCTTCTTAAAAATCTTAAGCATGAGTTAAGATGAGCAATCTTTTATTTCACATTTCTTGAGCTGATATTGTGCCCCTGTGGACAAGGCGCCATCGAAACTACAGCTCTAATTTTAACAGAGTAACAGAGTTGAAAGGGACCTTTGAGGTCTGCTAGTCCAACCCCTGCTCAAACAGGAGACCCTTTACTATTTTAGACAAACGGCTGTCCAGTCTCTTCTTAGAAGCCTACAGTGTTGGAGCACCCACAACTTCTGAAAAAAGCTGTTCCACTGATTAATTGTTCTGTCAGACAATTTCTCTTTAGTTTTTTTTTTTTTTTAATTTGATTTATATGCCGCCCTTCTCCGAAGACTCAGGGCGGCTTACAATGTGCTAAGCAATATCCTTCATCCTTTTTGTATATTTATACAAAGTCAGCTTATTGCCCCCACAGCTGGGTCCTCATTTCACCTACCTTAGAAAGGATGGAAGGCTGAGTCAACCTTGAGCCTTGGCGAGATTCGAACCCTGCAGTAATTGCAGGCAGCTGGTCTTAATAACCAGCTTAATAACAGGGTGCCTTAAACCCCTGTACTACCAAGGCTCTTCTTGAGTTCTAGGTTGCTTCTCTCTTCCTTGATTTGTTTCCTTCCAACAGGCTCTTTCTTCCAATAGGAAGAGCCTGTAGTACAGTGGACTAAAGCACTGTAATTAACAACTGCTGCTTGCAATTACTGCAAGTTCAAATCTCACCAGGCTCAAGGTTGACTCAGACTTCCATCTTTTCAAAGGTAGGTAAAATGAGGAACCGGATTGTGGGGGAAATAAGATGACTCTGTATAAATATACAAAAGTATGAAGGCTATTGCTTAACGCATTGTAAGATGCCCTGCGTCTCCGGAGAAGGGCGGCATATAAATTAAAGCAAATTTTTTTTAAAAAAATTGCTTTCTGGTGTTTTGGAAAATAGGTTGACACACACAAACACCTTTGTGGCAATCCCTCGAATATCACATCCTACAATACTGTACCTACTATAAGGAGTCATGCACCCACCTCATAATACTTCATCTGATAAAATGCTCTGGAAACACTGATCTTCTTTATATACAATCATTATTATCAGATCAGTACAATGTAGTTCCTTTGAACGTACTGTAGCTGAGTTTTGTTATACTATTTGCAAAATTAGGTACTGACTGCCCACTGACAATCTACCATGAGTTGTAATATATTATCCTGACATTCTTCTTAATTTTTTTAATGTTCCTTATCTGTAACACTGGTCTGTGACTGTAGTAAATTATTAGTATTGTTTAAACTTTCAATCTTCCAAAGAGACCAAAACAAACACAAAAACAACTATAGTTAAAAATTACCAATTACCCCCTCTTTCCAGAAAAGTAGATTTGGATTACTTTTTACCTTTAAATATTCATTGATAACAGAATATTATCATATTCTGTTCATGTCATATCAGAATATTATAAGGCAGAATATTATCTTTCCCTAAAGGAGAAATAGAGAAACATGTTCTTGGAGACAGAAAGCAGCCCCCAAGTCTTTCTTAATTGCCTCCAGCAATTATTTTGTGCCCAATGAGAAAGAGTGGGCCAATCTATCCACAAAACAAAAGACCTCCAGCTCCAGGATGATGGGATTAAGACATGATCCCTCAGGACAAGTGCAGCCGGCACTCGAGTCGGACAGTGAGGAGGCTAGAGAAGATGTGGTGCTAGAGGCAGGGATTCAGACAGGGCCTTCAGAACCTCCAGAAGCTCCTTTAAGTGAAGAGGAGGTGGAGGAGGAGCCTCTTCTCAATGCATGGGTACGCAGAGCTGCCAAAAGGCAGGAGTGGTTCCTCAGGAGGAGGTCTCCTCATGAGTAAGGCTTGGGGCTAATTGGCCACTCCTTTAGCCTATTTAAGGAGGAATGCTGATTGCAGCAAGTTGCAGGAAACAACTTTAGTTCCTTTTTCTTTGCGTTTGGATTTCTCTGCAACATTGCTTCTGGACTTTCTGCCAACTCTAGTAAGACTCTGATTATCTTATCTGTGGAATTCTGGCAGGCTGTTAAGAACGTTTATTAACATCCTGCATTTGCAAAAAAACTGTTATTTGAGTAAACTAAGTTTTGTTTACAGTTTGTGTGTGCTGCGTTCTTTGGGATCCATAGCTGGGGCAGAACACCCTTCTATTCCCTCATATAAGTCATTTATGAAGATATTGAAGAGTTCTGGGCCTAAGATGGAACCTTGTGGTACCCAATTGCTTACTTCTCACCATGTAGACTTAGACTCACCCTCCAGGCTTCAACCAAACTTAGTTCAGACAACCTACAGAGCCAGCTATGACCCCAACAACAGCCAATAGTATACATGAACAGGAAGTTCACAGGAACAGGAAGTTCAAGTGTAAAGCCCAAGAGAAGGTATGAAAGCCCCTCACTCACAACTCCATGTGGTCAGCTGCCCAGGACCTCAAACCCATGCGGTTCTGCTTCATCATTAAACCATCTTTCCAATCACCCTCCATGTTTCCAGTGTCTTTCTCCCAGCTTGGAACTGAACCAGAGGGATATTTCTTCCCACACCCTTTAAGTCCTGCCTACCTTAGCAGTTCAAAAGTGCGCAAATGCAAGTAGATTAATAGGTACCATTTTGGAGGGAAAGTAACAGTGTTCCATTTGCCTTTGGTATATAGACATACTGGCTACATAACTGTAGAAATTGTCTTCAGATAATGCTGGCTCTCTTGGCCAAGAAACAAAGATGAGCACCATACCCTAGAGTCAGATATAACAGAGAATTTTTTCCTTTTTTATTAAGTCCATCAAGGTAGGCTAAGAATCTTCCAGTCATTGTCTATGATCTGACCCTTTTTTTCCCTAGGTGGCATGCAGAGCCATCTTTCTGGGCACATGAGCTGTCGCCCAACTTACCTGCAGCTGTGCATGCACTCATGCCCCAGTTGGTGTTCAGGCCTCGGGTGCACATGCATGTAATTCAGGGGACCCAGAAGGTCTTCGGAGCTATCCTGCACATGCATGCGAATGCATGCACAGATGATGTTCACACACGTGTATTGCATTCACAAAAGCCACACGCATGCAAAGTTGGTGCAATTGCATGCACAGCTGACGGGGGAGCCCTGCGAAAGTCACATGCATGCGTAGATGGTATGCTTGCACACAAAACGCACAGTACACATGGAGGAGCCACACATTAGCATGGATGGTATGCCTACACGCAAAGCGCATGAAATGCATACCTGTTCAGCACTCTGTGAGTAAAAGGTTGGCCACCACTGCCCTAGGTTCTAACACTTTGACTTTGCAAAATCCTAAAATCAAACACAAACTGTCTTTTTTCCCAGATCAGCTACACTTTTATTTCACCCTTCCTGAGTTATAAAACTCAATTACCCTTTTTCTACCGGACCGTCCCCAAAGAAGGTGCTCAGAACCTGGGAATTGTTAAACTGCTGCTGTATTTTCGATGGACATTCATTGGCCTCCTTGCTGCAGACACTGATAACGGAGAACGTTTCATTAGGACCTTCAATCACGTGCTGGCCCAGAATGGCATTTGTGCTGCTTTTTCACAAATCGCATTAGTAGATAACGAGTACATCAAATATATGATTCCTATTTTCAAAATGTGGCACCAAATCAATGTATTTGTTTACTATGCAGAGTTTACCTTTGTAGAAGGAGAAGTCTTTGTAGAACTCATATTGAACTTTATGAAAAAACCTGTTCCAGGAAAAGTTTGGATCACAACCGCCTTGTGGGATCTCTCCATTGAATTATCATATAACAGTTTCTCTTTAAAATACACCCGTAGTATTTTTTCTTTTCTGATCCAGACCGGCCAAAGGACCAAATCTGAAGATTTGACAGAATTCTATATTTTAATCGAAGCATTTATGATTAAAACATTTCACTGTTCATATCGGAAACCTGTCTTGTCTGTGAAAGGCTGGACAAGGTGTCTAGAGGAAAAGAACATGGGGACTCTACCTCAAGAGAAGATTGACAAGGTCTTTTCTTTAGATAGCTCCTTAACCTACAATGCCATCCAGATTGTGGCACATGCCTTAAATGCGGCCTATTCATCTCAATCCCAAAGGACAACAATGAAGAGAAAAACCAGGCTGGAAGTTGAAAAGATCCAACCATGGCAGGTATTCCCATGGAATAGAAATTACCTATTCCTAGAGGTTTCATGTTATTGCTAAGTGTGACGTATAGATGATGAAGATATACAAAACTCTCTCTGAGAAGTGTGGAATATATTGAGAAAAATAGCTTTAATGAGTCATATTTTTCTCATGAAATCCCTTGTCTTCATCCTTCTTTTACACTTTGAACTCCCACAGTGCTGAACAACAAATTATTCCTGTTGGCAGTTGATCAGTTTTCCAGTATTGGGCGAGCGCCAATCTGGCTGCAGTGGCTATTTGTAATATTAAATACTTTATTTCTTTCCTATAGTTTTCTTTAATCATCCCTAGTAGAAAAATCTCTGTTGTGAGTTCTATTTTTTCCGATGTTATTTCTATTAGCCAAATTCTTACTTTTTCCCAATACTTCCTAATTTTTGGACAAAGCCACCAGACATGGAAGAAAGTACCTTGTGCCTGTTTTCACTTCTAACAGGTTGGACTTAAATTTGAATACATTTTTGCTAACCTCGAAGGGGCCAGATACCATCTATACCACATTTTGTATTGATTCTCTTTATAAACCACTGACTTTGTTATAATATAGTATACACTTTTTCCCAGTCCTCCAATTCTAAGTTATATCCAATATTTTTTGCCCATGCTATCATTTGTCCCTTTACTAATTTCTCTGCTAGATCAAATTCTAATAAATATTTGTAAACTTTTGAAATCAATTTTTCCTCCGTGGCTTCTAAAAGTTTATCCAACCAATTTGGTTTTAATTCAATTCCTCCTTCCTCTTGATCTTTTTATATCTTGTTTTTATCTGAAGATAGGGCCACCAATCTATCTGTATCCCTTGATCTCTGAGTTCCTCTCGTGTTTTTAATGTTCCTAGAGAATCCAAAATTTCATAGTATTTTACCATTTTTTGAATTTATAAGATTTTGGGGTGTATCATCATCTCCATTGTGGATAGCCATCCTTGAACTTTCTTTATGGATAGCCATCCAGGACCTCGTCCAGCTCGTTTATTATTTCGTCCTTATCTCGCTGAAGGGCCTCTGCAATCACTTCCGCCATCAAAAATGTCAGGTTCTCCTCTCTATCTTTGACAATGTTCTGAAATCGTAGATAAAATGCAGCTCTCTCCATTTCCAGGTGGGCCACTGTATTTTCCAGTTCTTTATTTAGTCCCATCATTTTCTGGTCCAATGAATCCAATTTTTCTTCTGTCTGTTCTGTTCTTTCTGTTTTTTTCTCTATGACTATTCGTTGATTATTTTTTTGTATAATTTCTTGTATTGAACCCATCTTTTCATCTAATTTTCCTCACCTCTTCATGATTCTTTGTCATACATTCCTGCAGTTTTATCATAGTCTCTTGAATTGTTGAGAGGGTAGCCTGTATGATTTGCATAGTAGAAGTAGAGGGTTGTTTTTCTGATGGGAACATTCTTTCTATTGTTCTCTACACTGCAAGAGAAGCTGATGGTCCAGTCAATGTCGAAGTAGTTTTCTTTCCCGTCTTCACAATGGTTGTGGTGGTGCTAGTCATTTCCTTTAGTATTCTATACTGTTCCCCTAAAATCCTATCTATCTTTTCCCAAATCACCATCCACTTCACTATTCAACTTCCTTTCCTTCTTTCCTTTCCTTATCCCTTACTACCAGATACAAACTAGTCCACTACAATTCACAATGTGTTATATCCACTTCAAGAGGACCAAAGGAAGAAATAAGCAATAAAACAAGAGTAAAGGGGACTTGGAATGTCAGATTCTGTGAAGAATATACTCCCTATTAGCACCTTAATCTATGCTAATTGTCCTGATAAGAAAACAAGCTGCACTTCAAAAAAATCAAATTCCCTATATCTCTGTATACCAACCTGATGTAGCAGATTCCATTCATCTAAAACCTTCCTTTCCTCACACTCTGTAGCTCCACCATTTCCTGAAGAATCCCCAGATCTACAACAACACCATGCAAGGAATGTACTTGGATGGGAATGGAGATTTGATGGCTGACTTTGACCTTGTGACTTGGGTGGGTTTTCATAATAAGTCAGGCACCAGTGTGAAATTTGGGAGTCTGGCAAGAGAAGGATCTACAGGAGTGAAATTCAGCATCAATAAGGAAGCCATCACGAGGCACTATGGGCAGAACCAGGTGGGGAAAATCTTCTGTCTCTTCAGTTTTTTCTTTATCTCCATGAGTATCCCTTCCCTTTCCAAACTGTATCTCAGACTGCCTGTCTTCAGATACAGGCTTTTTTTAATTCAGCAAAAGCAATGGAGATGGGGTTTTGTGAAGTATAGAAGGGTTCTGTTCCCAGAACATCAAAGGAAGTGACATGAAGGTGTAGGAAAATGCACACAGGATTTAAGGGGAGAGAGAAGCAAAATCACTTGAGTTGCCCATGTTCACTTTGACATTCAAGAAGTTGATGCTACAGCTGAATATTTGGTGGAAAATGTGTGCAAAATCAATCATGCTGCAGAATTCCAGAATTCCTGTTTCTTCCATGACAGTTTCTAAAATGGAAGTCTGTTTGATTATCACAATCCACTGCCAGTTTCAAGAATAACTTTCCTGAAAATTGTTGGACATCCCTGGAATGGGCACCACCATCACAGTTTGGCCTGGGGGAGAAGCAGAATGTTCCATTTCTAATCTGTTTAACACATACCTAGTTTCTTGACCCCTTCCATCTCTATGTCTCATTTCATAGCTGATGATTGCAGGTGCTTCTGAAGGCCAATTCTGTTCACTTTCAGACATTGCCTTACTCCCAGTGTGTGGAAGCTTGTCAGCATGGATCTTTCAAGGTGGTCCAGGAGGGAAAACCAAATTGCTGCTACAACTGTGTCCCCTGTGCAGAAGGGAGGATTTCTACCCAAGAAGGTGAGTGAATGGAAATCAATGCAGTCCTTTCAATGAAGATGAATCTGGGTATTTGGGCCAAAGACATGGTGTGGCGGCATAGAGGTGGAGCTCTCACCTCACAATCAGGAAGCTGTGAGTTCAATCCTAGATAGAGGCAGATATTTCTCTCTCTGGGCACAATGCTGAACAAAACTCCTCATTGGCAACAGGAAGGGCATCTGGCCATTAAACACTCTGCTAACTCCACTCAGTTGCCCAGACTCCATTCCTCAAGGGATTAGGGGGTCGTTAAAAGATGATAATGATTTGGGCCAAAGGCATACAGTATTTATTTAACTACAATGACTGTGTAGCAATAATATGCCAATATCCCTTTGAATGAGATTTTGAGATGTAGAGGAAACCAAACAGCTAAGGAGATACTTCTATAGTTTGTGAAGCATCAGTGGAAATAACAGGGGAATATCAATGACAATCTGTTGCTTCATCTTGAGAAAGACTGTGATGTTGCTTCTATAGTATGAATGGCATGGCAGTCAAAAGAAAAGCAGATTCCAGCCATATCTCTGTCAAGGCCGTCTCCATGGTAACCCACAGTAGCCGGAGGGGAGTGATCTCTACAACATGCAAAATTGCTTCATTGCAGAATGTGACTGATGACACACCTTGGGGGGAGGGGGAAACAGGGTAAAAGCTGGAACGGAAATTATGTGGGGTCAGAGTTGGCTTCACTTGGAATGTGCCAACATGAAGCTCCTAATAAATAACTGGATTTCTTTTGAAGCTTGACTCAAGGCTCATGATTTAATTAGGTAATCATATGGAACCCTGATAGCAAGCCAACTCTGACCCTCCATAATTTATGTTCCAGCTCTGACACTGTTTTCCCCCAGCCTTTGAAAATCATTAACCATTGGGTTTTGGTAGAGAAATGGAACAGAAATATTCCAACCCTCTCAGGTTGGCCAATTCTGGTCCTTAGAGACCTTACTGAATGATAAAGATGGTTGTCCTTCACCCCTTTCATTTCCTACAATCCCATGAATGGAAAAAAAATGGAGAAAAATGGAGGTATTTGTCAAGTTAACTATGTCTCCCCTCGGATTCTTTCCCTTCTTAATATAGCTACATTTTTTCACTTAATCAACTTTGGACATTTACAAATGCATGCACATCCACACACATATTCATTAATCAATAAATTCTTAAATTTATAAATTCATGGCAGATGTTACATTTCTCCTTTGCAGATGCAAACTACTGCATCAGATGTCCGGAAAATCAATATCAGAATAAGAAGCGAGATCAATGTATTGCCAAAAATGTCACATTTTTGTCCTATCAAGAGAATTTAGGAATCATCCTTACTACCTTTGCTCTATTCCTAATTTTGACCACTATCGTTGTCTTGGGCATCTTCATTACATTTCAAGAAACTCCCATAGTCAAGGCCAATAACCGGGATCTCTCCTACATTCTCCTGGTCTCCCTTCTGATTTCCTTCTTGACCTCATTCCTCTTCATTGGTCAGCCAAGGAGAACCACCTGCCTTCTCCGACAAACAGTCTTCAATGTCATCTTCTCAATTGCTGTGTCTTCTGTCTTGGCCAAAACAATCATGGTGGTTCTGGCCTTCCTGGCCACAAAGCCAGGAAATGGAGTGAGGAAATATCTGGGCAAGAGTCTGGCCAACACCATCATCATTTCTTGTTCCAGTGTCCAGGTTGTCATTTGTTTCACCTGGTTAGGAGTTTTTCCTTCATTCCCTGATTCTGACATGAACTCCCATCCTAGAGAGATCGTTCTGCAGTGCAATGAAGGCTCTGCTGCTATGTTTTATATTGCCCTTGGCTATATGGGCTTCCTGGCTGCCGTCTGCTTCACGGTGGCTTTCCTGGCCAGGAATTTGCCTGGGTCCTTCAACGAAGCCAAGCTGATCACCTTCAGCATGCTGGTCTTCTGCAGTGTCTGGGTGTCATTTGTGCCTACCTATCTGAGCACCAAAGGGAAATTCATGGTGGCTGTGCAGGTCTTCTCCATCTTGGCTTCCAGTGCTGGGCTGCTGGGTTGCATCTTCATCCCTAAGTGTTACATCATTGTACTGAGGCCAGATTTGAATACAAAGCAGCAATTGATGTTGAAAAGTGAAGTAGAAAACTGATTCTCCTGGATGTTCTGGGGATATATTATACCTGGGCACCTAATATTTTAAGTCATCATTAGGTACTTTTCATTTCTTTTTAAAAGGTACTGCTTCTTAAAGTGATCTCCTACTTAAGGCCAATTTCCATCATTTTATCTTTCTATGTCTGGCAGTATTACTTGGCATTTTGGGTTTCTGTATCAGCTTTTAAGTAAGGACATAGTAGAATTTCAGGTAACAATAGGAGAAAAATGGCTGTAATGCAAAATATGGACTTTTAATTTCAAGGGTCATGTATTCACCAATAAACACTTCATTGTTTAAAACTTTGAATACACAAGTGTATCTGTGTGTGTGTGTGTGTGTGTGTGTGTGTAAAATTTACTTTCTTCTAGCAGTCTGGTGGATCTTAATAATTACAAAACAGTTTTATTTGTGAGACTGGTGAGATACATTAGTGCTGGGATTGGTGAGAGATATGGAGAGATTGGATGACAATTGTTCAAGAAGTTAGGGTCCAATAATGGATTCTTGATGAGTGCCTCTTTAAAGCAGGATGGGGACATCCCCTTAATCAGGTATGAAGTTATCAACGCTTGGTCACACAAGAGGTGGTATTCAATAGGTTCTGATCAATTCTGGAGAACCGGTAGAGGAAATTTTGTGTAGTTCAGAGAACCAGTAAATACCACCTCTGACTGGCTCACCCCTATCTATTCTCTGCTCTCTGAGTCCCAGCTGATTGGGAGGAAATGGAGATTTTGCAGTATCCTTCCCCTGGAGTGGGGAGGGAATGGTGATTTTACAGTATTCTTCCCCTGCCACACCCATCAAGCCATGCCCACCATGCCACAGCCACCAAGCAATGGCAAGAGAACTGATAATAAAAAACTTTGAATCCCACCACTGGGTCACACCACCAGGTGTAATGGATGGGTGGGTGAATAGGTGGATATTTCTTTGATTTATGTTCTTTCTACTTCAGACAGGTGTATGTCAACCCACAACATAAATTCCCCTCATGAGCTCCCCTCATTCGTGATTTGATTGAGGAAGAAAACACAGACCTGGCTTGCATTATGGAAACCTGGTTAGGCTCGGGGGGGGGGCTCTGATTGAACTTTGCCCACCAGGCTTCCAGATGCTGCATCAGCCAAGGGCCCAGGGGAGGGGAGGGGGGGTGGCGGTTGTTATTAGGGAGACCCTTAGTCTGCAGGAGGTCACTGCTCCTAAGATAGATGGGTGTGAGGCCCTCCTCATGAAGTGGGGCCCATGTGGGCATTTGGGCTTTTTCATTATGTACCTGTCTCCCAGCTGCATATCAACAGCCCTGCCTGGGCTACCCAATGTCCTGAGTTTCCCAGACTTATTGTTCTGGGGGACTTCAATCTGCCATCCCTGGGTGGGGCGTCTGGGGTGGCTCGGGAGTTCATGGCTTCCATGGCAGCTATGGATCTGATTCAGATCATTCAAGGCCCGACACATGAGGGGGGCCACACGCCCGATCTTGTTTTAATCTCAGAGCAGTGGCGAGTGGGGCTCGGTGGGGGATTGTCTTCTATTTATCCCCTGTCATGGACTGACCACTATCTCCTTTGTCTAGGTTTCCACTACACTGCCCCTCCTCACTGGGAGGTGGAGCCGACCATCTGGTTCTGCCCGAGGCGCCTGATGGACCTGGAGAGGTTCCAGACAGAGCTTGGGTTGATACCTCTCTCTCTCTCCCACGCCCTGGCCATGACCATGGTGGATGCCTGGGATGAGGCTGCTTCCGGGGCTCTTGATCGGGTCATTCCTTTGCGGCCTCTGACATGTCGCAGATCCCAGGTGATGCCTTGGTTTACCGAGGAGCTCCAGGGGATGAAACGACGTAGGCGAGGCCTAGAGAGCCGTTGGAGAGTCAGTCGTTCTGAATTTAACCAGTCCCAGTTAAGGGCGGCCACACGGGCCTACATGGCAGAGTTGGCGACAGCAAAGCATCGCTACTTTGCCGATGTCATCACGTCTGCAGAGAATCGCCTGGCTGCCGTGTTCAGGGTGTCCCACTCCCTCCTGACTCAGAGGGTGAGGGAAGATCCTCTGCGGGGGTGAGCTGAGGAGTTTAGCCAGCACCTGTTGGACAAGGTCGCTCAAATTCGGGACGGCTTGGACTCTGACTGGACAGAGTCAGACAATGAGGAGGCAGCAGGTCCTGTGCTTTGGGAAGAGTTTGATTCTGTTACCCCAGAGGAAGTGGACAGGATCATGCAGAGGCTATGTGTGGCCACTTGTGAACTGGACCCGTGCCCCTCCTGGCTGGTTTATTCAGCCCGGGAGGGGACACTCGGCTGGATCCAGGTGGTGATAACGGCTTCCTTGATGGAGGGAAGCTTTCCAACCACCTTGAAGGAGGCGGTGGTGAGGCTCCTCCTCTAGAAGCCGGCCTTGGATCCAGCTGTTTTGAGTCATTTTTGTCCGGTCTCCAACCTCCGCTTTCTAGCGAAGGTTGTTGAGAGTGTAGTGGTGCGTCAGCTCCCACTGGCCCTGAATGAAGCGAATTACCTCAACACATACCAATCGGGTTTCAGGCCCGGATACGGCATGGAGACGGCATTGGTCGCACTGGTGGATGATCTCTGGAGGGCTTGGGACAGAGGTTATTCCTCTGTTCTGGTTCTATTAGAACTTTCGGAGGCTTTTGATACCGTTGACCACGGTATCCTGCTGCATCGCCTCGAGGGATTGGGAATGGGAGGCACCGTTTTATGGTGGTTCTCTTCCTACCTCTCAGGTCCAATGCAAGCGGTGTTGGCAGGGAGGCAGAGATCGACCTGGAGGCCCCTCACTTGTGGGGTGCCCCAGGGGTCGGTTCTCTTGCCCCTTCTGTTCAACATCTATATGAAACCGCTGGGAAAGATCATCTGTGGTTTTGGGTACCATCAATATGCTGACGACACTCAGCTCTTTATATCCACCCCAAACCAGCCCAGTGATGCCCTCGATGGGATGACCCAGTGCCTGGAAGTGGTACGGGTCTGGATGGGAAGGAACAGACTTCAACTCAACCCAGCCAAGACTGAGTGGCTGTGGGAACCGGAGAGGTTCCATCACTGGCTATAGGGGGTGAAGTTTTATCCCCTGTAGACAGGACATGCAACTTGGGTGTCCTTCTGGATTCACGGTTGAGTTTAGAAGATCATATAACGACCATGACCAGGGGGGCATACGCCCAGATTCGTCTGGTGTGCCAGTTGCGCCCCTACCTGGACCGAGATGCCCTACCCATGTGCTACTCACCACCCATAATGACTACTGTAACACTCTCTACATGGGGCTGCCCTTGAGGACCACTCGGAGGCTTCAGCTGGTGCAAAATGCGGCCGCGCGGGTTGTGATAGGAGAATCCCGATACTCTCATGTAACACCCCTCCTGTGTGACCTGCATTGGTTACCGGTTGCCCTCTGGGTGAGATTCAAGGTGCTGGTGATGACCTATAAAGCACTACATGGCTTAGGCCCAGGATATTTGGCGGACCACCTGCAGCCAGCAACAACATCCCATCCCATTGGTTCGCAACCATAGGGAGGGCCTGCTCAGGGTGCCATCAGAGAGACAATGTTGGCTGGCAGCCCCCAAGGATAGAGGCTTCTCTGTGGGTGCGCCCACCCTCTGGAATCAACTTCCCTTGGGGCTTCTGGAACCTATCAGGCGTCTGAAGGAGCCTGATAGGTTCCAGATGGAGCTTGGGCCATTTCCTGAGGCTCTGGCACATGCCTCGACTGGAGACCTAGTGGCTGCCTGGGATAGGGTGGCCACTGGAGCTCTGGATTGGGTCGTGCCTTTGCGGCCTTTGACCCGGCGCCGATCTCATTTGGCTCCTTGGTTTACCGAGGAGCTAAGGAAGATGAAGCGCCGGACAAGATGCCTAGAGAGTAGTTGGAGGGCCAGCCTTTCTGAATCCCACCGGACGCTGGTACGATCTCATATTAAGAATTACCTAGTGGCGATAAAAGCAGCAAAATGTACTTATATTGCTGCTCTTATTGCATCATCAGATAACCGCATGGCTGCCCTGTTTAGGGTGACCCGCTCCCTGCTCCACCAGGAAGCGCGGGAGGACCCCTTGGAGGGTAGAGCCGAGGAATCTGTTCAGTATCTGTATGACAAAAATCACTCAGATCCGGGAAGACCTGGACTCTGACTGGATAGTTTCAGGGGGGATGACTGAGGCAGGTCTTGAGAATATTATCTGGGATGAGTTTGATCCTGTGACTCCTGATGATGTGGATAGGATTCTGGGTAGATTGAACATGACCACATCTTTGTTGGACCCGTGTCCCTCCTGGTTAGTGCTGGCTTCCCAAGAGGTGACGTAAGGCTGGCTCCAGGGGATTATAAATCCTTCATTGGGTGAGGGTGACTTCCCCGCCACCTTGAAAGATGTAGTGGTGAGGCCTCTCCTCAAGAAGCCTTCCCTGGACCCAGCAGTGTTGGCTAATTATTGTCCGGTCTCCCACCTTCGCTTTGTGGTGAAGGTTGTCGAGAGTGTGGTTGTGCGACAGCTCCCCCAGCACCTGGATGAAATGACATATCTGGATCAGTTCCAGTCGGGTTTCAGGTCTGGGTACAGCACAGAAATGGCATTGGTTGCATTGGTTGATGATCTCTGGAGGGCTCGGGTCAGGGGTTGCTCCTCTGTCCTGATCCTATTAGATCTCTCAGCGGCTTTTGATACCATTGACCACGGTATCATGCTGCACTGGTTGGAGGAGTTAGGGGTGGGGGGCACTGTATTGTGGTGGTTCTCCTCCTTTCTCTCCGACCGGTTGCAGTCTGTGTTGGCAGGGGGGCAGAGGTCGACCCCGAGGCCCCTCATATGTGGGGTGCCACAAGGGTCAGTCCTCTCACCCTTTTTGTTCAACATTTATGTAAAGCCGCTGGGCGAGATCATCCGTGGTTTTGGGATGAAGTACCACCAGTACGCTGATGACACTCAGCTGTACATCTCCACCCTGGGCCACCCCAACGATGCCCTTGAAGTGATGTCTCGGTGCCTGGAAGCCATGCAGATCTGGATGGGGAGGAACATGCTCAGGCTCAACCCATCCAAGACTAAGTGGCTGTGGTTTCCGACGTCCCGATATAGTCAGTTGATGCCATCACTGACTATTGGGGGCAAGTCGTTGGCCCCCACGGAGAGGGCCCGCAACTTCGGCGTCCTCCTGGATTCATGGCTGTCTTTAGAAGAGCACTTGACGGCTGTGACTGGGAGGATTTTTCATCAGGTTTGCCTGATTCGCCAGTTGCGTCCCTTTCTGGATCGGGAATTCCTTACACATAGTCACTCATGCCCTTGTAACTTCCCGCCTGGATTATTGTAATGTTCTCTACATGGGGCTCCCCTTGAGGAGCACCCGGAGGCTCCAACTGGCGCAGAGTGTGGCCGCATGGATGGTTATGGGAGCGACATGGAGCTCCCAGGTAACACCTCTCCTGCGTGAGCTGCACTGGCTCCCGGTGGTCTTCCGGGTGCGCTTCAAGGTTTTGGTTACCACCTTTAGAACGCTCCATGGCTTAGGATCTGGTTACTTACGGGACCACCTGCTTCCACCAATAGCATCCCACTGACCGGTACGCTCTCATAGAGAGGGGCTCCTCTGGGTGTTATCGGCCAAACAGTGTTGACTGGTGGCCCCTGGGGGGAGGGCCTTCTCTGTGGGGGCACCTACTATCTGGAACGAGCTCCCCCCCGAGATACGGAGGATCCCGGACCTACGCAACTTCCGCCGCTCCCTCAAGACCTTTTATTCCATGAAGCTGGCCTGGCCTAATCTTCATTTTCTCCCCTTTTCCTTTTAAAATGTAAATTTTAATGTGTTTTTAAATTATTGGGGTGTTTTAATTCTGTCTGGGGCCAAACTGTTTAATTCGGTTTTATTCAGCTTTTAAATTTTGTATATATGTATTTTACTTTGGGGCTGTTCACCTCCCTGAGTCCTTCGGGAGTAGGGCAGTATATAAATCCAATAAACTAAACTAAACTAAGCAGAATGACAGGGGTCCCAAATACTCCCAGAACAATTTGGTCTTGGATGCTTCCTGGGAATCCATTACAATGAGTTACATCAGGAATTTTCCAGCTGGATCCCAGTTCAGCCTGCAGGGAGGACTGAGAACCTCCAACTTCTCAGATAATTAATAGCATGTTAGTTATTTCTTTCTTGCCTTCAGGCTAAATGTCAAGAGATTCCTTATTCCCCCGGATTTCTGGAGGACATCAACAGACTCAGGAGCAACACATAGTACTATCTGACATCATGAAAGTTAGTGCATAAATTGTCTTTTGACACTTGGAAGCTGGACTATACTTCAAGGACACCAGGAGGTCTGCTGTTGTGTTGGCCCATGTTTCCATCATTTGGGAAGTCCTCTCTTGACTTCATACTGTATTGCTGCAATCTGCTTACAACATCTCCAAACTCTTCTGCTCTGCTGATTCTGAGATCAGATGCAAAGCAGAGGATTCCTTTGGCTAATCCAGAAATGAACCCACTGCTTCTGCTTCTGATGGAGCTTTTGTTGCCCCAGGCAGCCTGTGGGATGCTTGGCACCAAGTGCTTCTTGACTTTGGGGAGGGATGCAAGAGACCCACTCAACCACTACAGGCCAGGAGACCATCTCATCGGTGGGCTCTTCTCTGTCACAAATATTCGACGATTACAGCTGCACAATTTCAGTTCATGTCCTTCTATAGAGGTTAATTGGTAAGTCACAGAATGTTGAATGATGTTGTTATATTGCCTTTGAGAAAAAAAATAGGGGGAGTTAAATTTCAGTACATTTGTATAGAAACAGTATGAAGTGCAATAGATTCAGCAGATAACACAAAAGCAAGCTTTAATGCTCAGCATCCTGATTTTGAACTGATCTCTATGCAGACAATGTGCTTTGATCTTTCAAGGCTTGGGAATTTGATCATAGTTGCAGCTTGTCCATCAAAGAAAAGGACAGGAGGCTCTAACTGGTCAGTCTTGGTCAATCCCAGCTGAGAGAAATGGCTGACTTCTTTTCTGAGTCTTTCCTAGAAGACAGCGATGTATTTTCCAGAAGGACAGTTCTGGAAGAAGTTCAAAGACATCAGCCCTCAGATAAGGTGCCTCAAGACATTCTCCTAGAAGCTCCATCATGGCTTTCCTCAAAGGTCCATGGATTTCTTTAAACTCACCACTGCCATATCAGCAGCCATTTATTGTTTCCTTGATGTGGGAATGGACTTCAGTAAAGCATTTGATTAAGTAGACCATAACCTACTACTTAATAAAATAGAAAAATGTGGGCTAGACTGCATCACCACCAGATGGATTCGTATCTGATTGACCATCCCTACTCAATATTTGGTCCTGAATGGAACAACATCTACATGGAGGGAGGTATGCAGTGGGGTACCCCAGGGCTCTGTTTTAGGCCCAGTACTCTTCAACATCTTCATAAATGATTTGGACGAGGGTATAGATGGGGAACTCATCAAATTTACAGATGACACCAAGCTAGCAGGAATAGCCAACACTCCAGAAGATAGGCTTAAGATACAGAAGGATATTGACAGACTTGAACATTGGGCATTATCTAACACAATGAAATTCAATGGTGAAAAAAGTAAGGTTCCACATTTAGGGAAGAAAAACAAAATGCACTGTTATAGTACAGTATACGTGGTACCTTGCTCAATAGTGGTGATTGTGACAGGGATCTTGGAATCCTTGTGGACAATTACTTAAATATAAGCCAGCAATGTACAGCAGCTGCCAAAAAAGCCAACACATTTCTAGGCTGCATAAACAGAGGGATAGAATCAAGATCACATGAAGCCTTAATACGACTTTATAAAGCCTTGGTAAGACCACACGTGGAATACTACATCCACTTTTGGTCGCCACGATGTAAAAAAGATGTGGAGGCTCTAGAAAGAGTGCAAAGAGGAACAAAGAACATTAGGGGACTGGAGGCTAAAGCATATAAAGAATGGTTGCTGGAGCTGGATATGTCCAGTCTTATAAAAAGAAGGATCACGGTGAAATGATAGCTGTGTTCCGATATATCCAAGAGCCTTGGATAGCGCAGCAGGCTAAACTACTGTTAAAAGTAGCATTTAACTACCAGCTGCCTGCAATTACTGAAGTTCAAATCTCACCAGGCTCAAGGTTGATTCAGCCTTCCATCCTGGGGTAGGTAAAATGAGGAACCAGATTGTTGGAGCAATAAGCTGATTTTGTATAAAAAAGAACACCGCTTAGTGGCCCCCTGAAAGCCCTACTAAGCAGTTATATATATGAAGGCTATTGCTTAATGCATTGTAAGCCGCCCTGAGTCTCTGGAGAAGGGTGGCATATAAATCAAATCAATCAATCAATCAATCAATCAATCAATCTCAGGGGTTGCCACAAAGAAGAGGGAGTCAAATTATTGACCAAAGAACCTGAGGGTAGGACTGCAATGGGTGGAAACTAATCAAGGAGAGAAGCAACTTAAAACTAAGGAGCAATTTCCTGACAGTTGGAACAAATAATCAGTGGAACAACTTGCCTCCAGAAGTTTTGAATGCACAAACACTGGAAGTTTTTAAGAAGAGATTAGATAACCATTTGTCTGAAGTGGTGTAGGGTTTCCTGCCTACTCAAGGGGTTGGACTAGAACAGCCGTCACCAACTGGTGGTCCGTGGACCACTGGTGGTCTGTGAGAAATTTTTGGTGATCCACAGAAAAGTTATTTACATTTTTTATATTGCACTAAACCAAGGGTCCTCAAACTATGGCCCCTGGGCCGGATACGTTCAATGAGCATTTGTGTTGCTGCAGAGAGTCTCCCACGTTTGGGGGCCTTTTTGTATGGGTCGGAGTGGGGCAGAAATTCTGACTTAAAACCCAATATTAAAACCCAATTTAAAATCATTCAGTTAGACAGCCCCACCTGTCAGAACAGTAGGGTCTTGAGGGCACAGCGAAAGACCCGGAGGTCAGAGATGTTATGAATATCCGGGGGCAATTCATTCCAAAGGGCAGGAGCTCTGACAGAGAAGGCTCCCCTCCTGGGTATTGCCAGCTGACATAACTTGGCTGATGATACCCTGAGGAGTCCCTCTCTGTGGGAACAAACTGGTCAGTGGGAGGGTATTGGTGGCAGAAGGCGGTCCTGTAAATATCCTCTTCTTATGTCATGGAGCGCTTTAAAGGTGGTGACCAACACCTTGAATTGCACCCGGAAGACCACTGGGAGCCAGTGCAGCTCGCGCTGGAGAGGTGTTACATGGGCGTAACGAGGTGCGCCCATAACCACCCGCACGGCTGCATTTTGCACCAGTTGGATCCTCCGAGTGCTCTTCAAGAGGAGCCCCATATAGAGAGTATTACAATAGTCCAGATGGGAGGTGACGAGGGCATGAGTGACCATGCACAAGGCTTCCCGGTCCAGAAAGGGACTCAACTGGCGGATCAAGCGAACCTGATAAAAAGCCCCCCTGGCTATGGCCATCATATGCTCTTCTAAAGCAGCCGTGAGTCCAGGAGGACACCCAGATTGCAAGCCCTCTCTGTGGGGGGGGGCAAAGATTCACCCCCAATAGTCAGCGATGGCACCAGCTGACTATACCGGGACACCGGAAGCCACAGCCACTCAGTCTTGGAAGGGTTGAGCTTGAGCCTATTTCTCTCCATCCAGACCTCCACGGCCTCCAGGCAGCAGGACATCACATCAAGGGCATCATGGAGTGGTTTGGGGTGGAGATGTACAGCTGGGTGTCATCAGCGTACTGATGGACTCTCACCCCAAAACCAGAGAGGATCTCACCCAGCGGCTTCACATAAATGTTGAACAGAAGGGGTGAGAGGACTGACCCTTGCGGCACCCCCCAAGTGAGGCGCCTCAAGGTCGACCTCTTCCCCACTGCCAACACAAACTGCGAGCGGTCAGAGAGGTAGGAGGAGAACCACTGTAACACGGTGCCTCCAATTCCTAACCCCCCTCAACCGCTGCAGCATGATACCAGGGTCGATGGTATCAAAAGCGAGAGCTTTTTATGAAGTTTTTTTAAAGGAAAAGGAAGTGGCAATGGAAACAGAAACACAAGTTACACTGATGTCGACAAAACCTACAGAAGAGGAAATGGTAATGATTGAATCAACGGAAGGCGCTGTTGGCGGGACTGTGGAATTCAAAGAACAATGGGAAGTAAGATCAACTAGAGCAATAAAACCTACATATAAAATATGAATATGGATACAACAAAATTAATTTCAATAAATATTAATGGACTTAATTCGGCTGTGAAAAGAAGAAAGGTTTTTCATAAATTAGAGAAACTAAATTTTGATATAATTTGTTTGCAAGAAGTTCACATTAAAAAGCAACACGAACAATTATTGGGACAAACTAAACTTGGAAAAAAATTTTCATCATTATCACAATACAAAAAGAGAGGCATTGTTCTATATATTAAAAATTCAATAAAAGCGGAACAAATATATGCAGATTCAGAGGGTAGAGTTTTGATAGTGGAGATAATTGATAACAATATGAAGATACTGCTAGTTGCAATATATGCGCCAAATAACAATCAGAGTGATTTCTATCGAAATTTACATATGAAAATAATCGAAATGGACTCTGATAATATATGCATGATGGGAGATTTTAATGGAATAGCAGATGAAAAATTGGACTATAAAACAACAAAAACAGGAAAGCATAACAGAAAAACACTGCCAAATTCTTTCTTTAAAATGACAGAGGAAATAAATTCAAAAGATATATGGAGAGTTAGAAATGGGAAGAATAGACAATACACTTTCTACTCAAACAGGCACTCATCTTGGTCCAGGTTAGATATGATATGGACAACAATGGACTTGATTCCGAAAAATTGAACAGGTGGAAATAGACACTAATTTATGGGCTGACCATAATCCAGTGATAGTAGCTTGGAAAGGTCAAAAAAGGAAAGCTAGATGGACTTTGAATAATACAATTTTAAAAGAAAAAGAATTTGTACAGAAAATGCAAAGAGAGCTGGATTTTTTCTTTAAGGAGAATAAAAAGGAAGATACATCGCTACAAAACCGTTGGGATACAATGAAGGCCTACGCTAGAGGTATAATAATAGATTATATAAAGAAAAGGAATGTGAAAAAAAGACAAACTTTTACAATATTAAAGAATGAATATAAGAGATTTGAAAAGGAACTCCAGAAAGATCCACATAAGAAAGCTGTAATTAATGGAGAATTGACTGATGCTATTGAAATAGAAAAAGGTACTCGACAAGGCTGTCCCTTATCTCCATTGCTATTTATATTAATGTTGGAAGTGCTGAATAGAAATGTTAGAGAAGAAAAAGAGATAAAAGGAATGAAAATTAGAAAGGAAGAATATAAATTAAAAGCTTTTGCTGATGACCTTATTATTGAAGAACCATTAACATCAATAAATAAATAAATTGATAGAAAAAAAAATAGGGGAATTTAGGGAGGTTGCCGGTTTGAAAATTAATAAAGAGAAGATAATGACCAAAAATATGTTAAAAAAACAAAAAGAACTGAGGGAGATCTCTAAGATGCAGGTCACAAATAAGGTAAAATACTTGGGGATTCAATTAACAGCAAGATGTAGTTCTTTTAAAGAAAATAATTATAATAAGCTCAAGCAACAGATAGGACAGGATTTGGTGAAATGGGGAAACTTGCAGTTATCTTTGATTGGTAGAATTGCAACCATTAAGATGAATATTTTACCTAGAATCTTGTATCTTTTTCAGACAATTCCTGTAAAGCTGGGTAAGGAATTTTTTGCAGATTTAAATAAAATGGTTTTGAAATATGTTTAGCAGGGAAAGAAGGCAAGGATAAAACTCAAACTGTTACAAGATGCTAAAATGAGGGGTGGTTTTGGATTACCAAATTTTGAATTATACTATGGGTAACATTGAAAAACACTAGATTATTAAATTTGGAGAGACATGATTTGCTGATGGGATGGCATGCTTTCTTATGGTATAAAGGAACTAAAATTCAGGAGTATTTTAGAAGACATCAGATACGTGAAGCTTTATTTTTGACATGGGAGAATATTAAAAAATACCATTACTTGAAGATTCCAGTCTGGGTATCTAAAATTGAATCCAGTGGTATTTAGAGGGGAGCAAATTGTTAGATATAATGAACTATTGGATGAAAACGGTGAACTTAAATTGAAACAAAACTTAGAAGATCAGGGAATTAAGATAGATTGGTTTTCATACATGCAAATACTTTCTAGATATCGAGAAGATTTTAAACAAAAAGGTATTTATAATATTTCGACTGGTTTAGATAAGATATTAATGGGTTCGGATGACCATGTAATTAAAAAGTTATATGGATATTTACTTAAAGTAAAATTGGAAGAAGAACAAGTCAAAGAATCAATGATAGCATGGGGGGAAAATTTGGTTATAGTATTGATTTAGAGAAATGGCAAAAATTGTGGTTACCTAATTATAAAATGACAATGTCAACAGCATATAAAGAGAATTTGTATAAGATGTTTTACAGGTGGCATTTACCCCCAACAAGAATAGCCAAGATGTTTAAGAATAAATCGAAGAAATGTTGGAAGTGTCATCAAATTCCAGGATCGTACTACCATATGTGGTGGACATGCGTGGAAGCAAGGAGATTTTGGACTAAAATACATACGTGGTTAGAAAAAAATGACAAAGAGACATATTGACTTTAAACCAGAAATATTTTTATTAGGAATTTTACCAGAGACATTTAATAAAGAATTACAATACTTAATTGTGAACATTTTAACAGCGGCCAGAATTGTATTTGCCAAAAACTGTAAAGGAGAGAAGATAATTACTAATGAAGAAATTATTATGAAAATGTTGGATTGTGCTGAAATGAGTAGATTGACATTTGAAATAAGAGAACAGGAAGATAAACAATATTATTTGATATGGGAGATATTTTATCAATGGTTTGACAAAAAAGTATGGAGATGAGATAGCATATATGAAATGCTTAAATATTTATCTTCAGTTTAAGTACAGAATAATTGTTATATGATGAGATCTGGAAAATTGTAAGCACAAAATGATTTTAACCGATTGAGATGCTGTCTATAATTGTTTGTAAGGATGATATTTTTATGTTGTTTTTTTATTTTATTTTATTTTTTATTTTAATCTAAAATAAAACTTTTTGCAAAAAAAAAAAAAAAAAGCCGCTGAGAGATCTAATAGGACCAGGACAGAGGAGCAACCCCTGTCCCAAGCCCTCCAAAGATAATCAACCAACACAACCAATGCCATTTCTGTGCTGTACCCCTGCCTGAAGCCCAACTGGTATGGGTCCAGATAGACAGCTTCCTCCAGGTACCGGGGTAGCTGTCGTGCCACCACACTCTCAACAACCTTCGCCACAAAGCGAAGGTTGGAGACTGGATAGTAATTTGCTAATACAGCCAGGTCCAGGGATGGCTTCTTGAGGAGGGGCCTCACCACTGCCTCTTTCAAGGCGGAGGGAAAGGCACCCTCACTCAAAGAAGCATTTATAGCCCCCTGGAGCCAGCCTTGTGTAACCTCCAGGGAGGCCAGTAACAACCAGGAGGGACACGGGTCCAATAAACATGTGGCAGCACTAAGCCCACCCAGAATCCTGTCCACATCCTTGTGGACCCCCACAGGGTCAAACTCTTCCCAGATAATATTCTCAAGACTCACCCCCATCTCCCTCCCTTCACCCAGTCGGAGTCCAAGCCTTCCCAAATCTGAGCAAATTTATCATGCAGGAATTGCACAAAATCCTCAACTCAACCCTACATGCATACTATGCACATATACGATGTGTATTATAGTCCTTTGGGTGAATCCTGGTCCCTATGCAGGTTTCTGAACCACATTGTCAGAAGTGGTTCACCAATAGCTTTTCCTGGGATATTTTTTGACTCTGCAGTTTGAGGTTGAAAGAGAGAGAGAGAGCAAGTGACAAACAATGCACAGATTGTCTAGGGTGTTTCTGTTTTGGCTTTTAAAAAGTAGATGCTGAGATGAAGAATTTTGGTCAAAGACTTGTACAGTCATATTAATGTTAAATATTTTTTATTGTTTTATATCACATATTCCAATTCTATGTTGAACAGTGTGTTTTCTAGGTGTCCAAAGTGTTAACATTATAATATCATCATCATTATAACATTATAATATCATCATCATTATAATCATATATATAGGAAATTTCTCCTTAGTTCTAAATTGCTTTGGGTTGCATTTCCAACATTGAACTGATTGATTTGTTGTGACCCCGACTCACGAGCCTGTCCTAACTGAGGAAGAGGACTCAGAAGGTGAGGGGGAAGAACTGGCAAGGCATCCCTCTCCAGGGCTCTCCTCTCTGGCAATGCCTCAGGTTTCTTCCAAAGGCCAAGAGGAACAGCCTGAGAGATGCCAGGAGGAAAGCATATCAGAACAACAATGGATAGGGAGCGAGGATGATGAATCCTGGCTTGATCTGAGGCAGCGTCAGAGGGAGAAGTGTGCGCAGCAATGAAAGAGGTGTGGGAGGGCCAGAGATTGAGCTGAGTCACTGATCCACACCCCACAAGGAATAAAAGTGGGTGGGATTGCTCTCCAGGCTTTGTGATGGTCAAAGTGAAAACCTTGAGAGTCACATTGTGTATCTGGAATTTTGTTTGGACTTATTTGGATTTATTTGGACTTATTTGGACTTATTTGGACTGGACTCTGACTAATCTTTGCTTTGTGGATTACCTTTCGGATTGGACTGAGGATAAAAACCCTTCCATTGTTAGTAAAAACTGACTTGGCAGGCATTTCACAGTTTGCTGCCAAAACCCTTATTTACAAGGGATTCCAGGCCGTTTCTCTAATAAACTATTGGCAAGCATGCCTGGCTATATGTTTGCGTGTGTGTGAGAAGGGGACAGAACATGATTGTTATACATATTCACTAACCTTGCAGGTGAATAATGCCATCTATAAAACATTTTAGAGAGGTTTTCTGTATACGCTGTTGACATTGTAAGTTTTGATTTCTATCCCATGATTTCTGCCACCTGTCCAATATTATCACAGAAGAAATTTATCATTTTTGTTGAATATAACATCATGGCATAATGTACATATCTTTTCAGGAAAGCACTTGTGATGCACTGGAAAATTCTGTCCTTCCTTTTTGCCATTCAGGAAATCAACAAAGCTCCCCTCCTCTTACACAACCTCACCCTGGGTTATAACCTCCATGACAACTTTCGTGACAAAATGTTGACATTGGATGGTCTGTTGGATTTGCTTTCGACTGGAGATGCCAATGTTCCCAATTACAGCTGTGGAAGGAAGAGAAACATGCTGGTTCTCCTGGAAGAGGCCAACTCTGACATATCCATCCTCATGGCTGCCATTTTGGGCATCTACAAAATCCCACAGGTATAGAGCAGGGAAATGGCTCTCCAGGTTTACTCCAGAGCATTTCAAGGAAGTTTCCTTCTTAAAAATCTTAAGCATGAGTTAAGATGAGCAATCCTTCTTTATTTCACATTTCTTGAGCTGATATTGTGCCCCTGTGGACAAGGCGCCATCGAAACTACAGCTCTAATTTTAACAGAATAAGAGAGTTGGAAGGGACCTTTGAGGTCTGCTAGTCCAACCCCTGCTCAAGCAGGAGACCCTTTACCATTTTAGACAAATGGGTGTCCAGCCTCTTCTTAAAAGCCTAGAGTGTTGGAGCACCCACAACTTCTGAAGACAAGCTGTTCCACTGATTAATTGTTCTGTCAGACAATTTCTCTTTAGTTCTAGGTTGCTTCTGTCTTCCTTGATTTATTTCCTTCCAATTGCTTTCTGGTGTTTCGGAAAATAGGTTGACACACATACACACATCTTCTACTTTGTGGAAATCCCTCAGATATCACATCCTTCTTCTCTCCATGTAGACTTAGACTCACCCTCCAGGCTTCAACCAAACTTAGTTCAGACAACCTACAGAGCCAACTATGACCCCAACAACAGCCAATAGTATACATGAACAGGAAGTTCACAGGAACAGGAAGTTCATGTGCAAAGCCCAAGAGAAGGTATGAAAGCCCCTCACTCACAACTCCATGTGGTCAGCTGCCCAGGACCTCAAACCCATGCGGTTCTGCTTCATCATTAAACCACCTTTCCAATCAGCCTCCATGTTTCATGTGTCTTTCTCCCAGCTTGGAACTGAACCAGAGGGATATTTCTTCCCACACCCTTTAAGTCCTTCCTACCTTAGCAGTTCAAAAGTGCGCAAATGCAAGTAGATTAATAGGTACCATTTTGGAGGGAAAGTAACAGAGTTCCTTTTGCCTTTGGCATATAGCCATGCTGGCCACATAACCAGAGAAATTGTCTTTGGATAATGCTGGCTATCTTGGCCAACAAACAGAGATGACTACCATGACCTAGAGTCAGATATGACAGGGAAATTTTTACTTTCTTTATTAAGTCCATCAAGGTAGGCTGGAATCTTCCAGTCATTGTCTATGATCTGACCCTTTTTTTCCCTAGGTGGCATGAAGAGCCATGTTTCTGGGCACATGAGCTGTCACCCAACTTACCTGCAGCTCTGCATGCACTCATACCCCAGCTGGTGTTCAGGCCTCGGGTGCGCATGCATGTAATTCAGGGGACCCAGAAGGTCTTCGGAGCTATCCTGCGCATGTACGTGCATGCATGCACAGATGGTGTTCACACACATGTATTGCGTGCACAAAATCCACATGCATGCACAAAGTTGGTGTGATTGCTTGTGCAGCGCATGGGGGAGCCATGCAAAAGTCAAATGCATGTGTACATGGTGTGGTTGCATGTGGAGGAGCCACACATTAGCATGGATGGAATGCACACACACAAAGCACATGAAATGCATACCTGTTCAGCCCTTGGTGAGTAAAAGGTGGGCCACCACTGCCCTACGATCTAACACTTTGACTTTCTAAAATCCTAAAATCAAACACAAACTGTCTTTTTTTCCAGATCAGCTACACTTTTATTTCACCCTTTCTGAGTGATAAAACTCAATTCCACTTTTTCTACCGGACTGTCCCCAAAGAAGGTGCTCAGAACCTGGGAATTGTTCAACTGCTGCTGTATTTTCGATGGACATTCATTGGCCTCCTTGCTGCAGACACTGATAATGGAGAACGTTTCATTAGGACCTTCAATCACGTGCTGGCCCAGAATGGCATTTGTGCTGCTTTTTCACAAATCGCATTAGTAGATAACGAGTACATCAAATATATGATTCCTATTTTCAAAATGTGGCACCAAATCAATGTATTTGTTTACTATGCAGAGTTTACCTTTGTAGAAGGAGAAGTCTTTGTAGAACTCATATTGAACTTTATGAAAAAACCTGTTCCAGGAAAAGTTTGGATCACAACCGCCTTGTGGGATCTCTCCATTGAATTATCATATAACAGTTTCTCTTTAAAATACACCCGTAGTATTTTTTCTTTTCTGATCCAGACCGGCCAAAGGACCAAATCTGAAGATTTGACAGAATTCTATATTTTAATCGAAGCATTTATGATTAAAACATTTCACTGTTCATATAGGAAACCTGTCTTGTCTGTGAAAGGCTGGACAAGGTGTCTAGAGGAAAAGAACGTGGGGACTCTACCTCAAGAGAAGATTGACAAGGTCTTTTCTTTAGATAGCTCCTTAACCTACAATGCCATCCAGATTGTGGCACATGCCTTAAATGCAGCCTATTCATCCCAATCCCAAAGGACAACAATGAAGAGAAAAACCAGGCTGGAAGTTGAAAAGATCCAACCATGGCAGGTATTCCCATGGAATAGAAATTACCTATTCCTAAAGGTTTCATGTTTATTGCTAAGTGTGACGTATAGATGGTGAAGATATACAAAACTCTCTCTGAGAAGTGTGGAATATATTGAGAAAAATAGCTTTAATGAGTCATATTTTTCTCATGAAATCCCTTGTCTTCATCCTTCTTTTACACTTTGAACTCCCACAGTGCTGAACAACAAATTATTCCTTGCTGACAGGGATGGGATTGAAAAATTTCAGCAACCGGTTTGTAAACCAGTCCTCATTTCTACAAGTTATCCAATCATACCACCTATTCCACACTACATAACATTTTGAGTCTACCTTGTCCTTCATTTCCAAATGTTAGTTTGTCCATTTCCACGCAATTATAGATTTTTTGGATTATCAATTGGTTTGTTGGCAGTTGATCAGTTTTCCAGTATTGGGCGAGCGCCAATCTGGCTGCAGTGGCTATTTGTAATATTAAATACTTTATTTCTTTCCTATAGTTTTCTTTAATCATCCCTAGTAGAAAAATCTCTGGTTTGAGTTCTATTTTTTCCGATGTTATTTCTATTAGCCAAATTCTTACTTTTTCCCAATACTTCCTAATTTTTGGACAAAGCCACCAGACATGGAAGAAAGTACCTTGTGCCTGTTTTCACTTCTAACAGGTTGGACTTAAATTTGAATACATTTTTGCTAATCTCGAAGGGGCCAGATACCATCTATACCACATTTTGTATTGATTCTCTTTATAAACCACTGACTTTGTTATAATATAGTATACACTTTTTCCCAGTCCTCCAATTCTAAGTTATATCCAATATTTTTTGCCCATGCTATCATTTGTCCCTTTACTAATTTCTCTGCTAGATCAAATTCCAATAAATATTTGTAAACTTTTGAAATCAATTTTTCCTCCGTGGCTTCTAAAAGTTTATCCAACCAATTTGGTTTTAATTCAATTCCTCCTTCCTCTTGATCTTTTTATATCTTGTTTTTATCTGAAGATAGGGCCACCAATCTATCTGTATCCCTTGATCTCTGAGTTCCTCTCGTGTTTTTAATGTTCCTAGAGAATCCAAAATTTCATAGTATTTTACCATTTTTTGAATTTATAAGATTTTGGGGTGTATCATCATCTCCATTGTGGATAGCCATCCTTGAACTTTCTTTATGGATAGCCATCCAGGACCTCGTCCAGCTCGTTTATTATTTCGTCCTTATCTCGCTGAAGGGCCTCTGCAATCACTTCCGTCATCAAAAATGTCAGGTTCTCCTCTCTATCTTTGACAATGTTCTGAAATCGTAGATAAAATGCAGCTCTCTCCATTTCCAGGTGGGCCACTGTATTTTCCAGTTCTTTATTTAGTCCCATCATTTTCTGGTCCAATGAATCCAATTTTTCTTCTGTCTGTTCTGTTCTTTCTGTTTTTTTCTCTATGACTGTTATTCGTTGATTATTTTTTTTGTATAATTTCTTGTATTGAACCCATCTTTTCATCTAATTTTCCTCACCTCTTCATGATTCTTTGTCATACATTCCTGCAGTTTTATCATAGTCTCTTGAATTGTTGAGAGGGTAGCCTGTATGATTTGCATAGTAGAAGTAGAGGGTTGTTTTTCTGATGGGAACATTCTTTCTATTGTTCTCTACACTGCAAGAGAAGCTGATGGTCCAGTCAATGTCGAAGTAGTTTTCTTTCCCGTCTTCACAATGGTTGTGGTGGTGCTAGTCATTTCCTTTAGTATTCTATACTGTTCCCCTAAAATCCTATCTATCTTTTCCCAAATCACCATCCACTTCACTATTCAACTTCCTTTCCTTCTTTCCTTTCCTTATCCCTTACTACCAGATACAAACTAGTCCACTACAATTCACAATGTGTTATATCCCTGAAAACATATCTATATATTATAATTTCTAGTTTAATTAATAGAATTCTATTAAAAAGAGAAAATCATTAATACCTTAATTAATAATCGAATTACTAAAATTGTTCCACTTTTAGTTTAAACCAACAAATAGATAATTATACAATTACTAATTTAATCAATTAAGAAGCTCTCATATTTATTTATTTACGGAAAAGGCTCATGGAGCACTGTTACCTTCCCACCAAAGATGGTCCCTATTTTTCTACTTGCATTTTCTACATGATTTCGAACTGCTAGGTTGGCAGAAGCTGTGACAAGTAACAGGAGGTCACTCCGTTACGTGTCAATAGGGATTCGAACTGCTGAACTGCCAACCTTTCGATCAACAAGCTCAGCATCTTGGCCACTGAGACACCGTGTCTCTTAGAATGAGCACAATAGGGGCTCTCTATTATTGAGACACACCCCTACAGACAAAAGAATGCAACCCTATTGATACTTCTCAGGGAGGATGGAGAAACTAATGCATAAGCATCAGGGGATGTAAGCAAGCATATTCATAGTTAATGCTTTTCAGGTGATCTTTGGCCCTTCTTCTGTCTACTTACCTTCAAGAGGACCAAAGGAAGAAATAAGCAATAAAACAAGAGTAAAGGGGACTTGGAATGTCAGATTCTGTGAAGAATATACTCCCTATTAGCACCTTAATCTATGCTAATTGTCCTGATAAGAAAACAAGCTGCACTTCAAAAAAATCAAATTCCCTATATCTCTGTATACCAACCTGATGTAGCAGATTCCATTCATCTAAAACCTTCCTTTCCTCACACTCTGTAGCTCCACCATTTCCTGAAGAATCCCCAGATCTACAACAACACCATGCAAGGAATGTACTTGGATGGGAATGGAGATTTGATGGCTGACTTTGACCTTGTGACTTGGGTGGGTTTTCATAATAAGTCAGGCACCAGTGTGAAATTTGGGAGTCTGGCAAGAGAAGGATCTACAGGAGTGAAATTCAGCATCAATAAGGAAGCCATCACGAGGCACTATGGGCAGAACCAGGTGGGGAAAATCTTCTGTCTCTTCAGTTTTTTCTTTATCTCCATGAGTATCCCTTCCCTTTCCAAACTGTATCTCAGACTGCCTGTCTTCAGATACAGGCTTTTTTTAATTCAGCAAAAGCAATGGAGATGGGGTTTTGTGAAGTATAGAAGGGTTCTGTTCCCAGAACATCAAAGGAAGTGACATGAAGGTGTAGGAAAATGCACACAGGATTTAAGGAGAGAGAGAAGCAAAATCACTTGGGTTGCCCATGTTCACTTTGACATTCAAGAAGTTGATGCTACAGCTGAATATTTGGTGGAAAATGTGTGCAAAATCAATCATGCTGCAGAATTCCAGAATTCCTGTTTCTTCCATGACAGTTTCTAAAATGGAAGCCTGTTTGATTATCACAATCCACTGCCAGTTTCAAGAATAACTTTCCTGAAAATTGTTGGACATCCCTGGAATGGGCACCACCATCACAGTTTGGCCTGGGGGAGAAGCAGAATGTTCCATTTCTAATCTGTTTAACACATACCTAGTTTCTTGACCCCTTCCATCTCTATGTCTCATTTCATAGCTGATGATTGCAGGTGCTTCTGAAGGCCAATTCTGTTCACTTTCAGACATTGCCTTACTCCCAGTGTGTGGAAGCTTGTCAGCATGGATCTTTCAAGGTGGCCAAGGAGGGGAAACCAAATTGCTGCTACAACTGTGTCCCCTGTGCAGAAGGGAGGATTTCTACCCAAGAAGGTGAGTGAATGGAAATCAATGCAGTCCTTTCAATGAAGATGAATCTGGGTATTTGGGCCAAAGACATGGTGTGGTGGCATAGAGGTGGAGCTCTCACCTCACAATCAGGAAGCTGTGAGTTCAATCCTAGATAGAGGCAGATATTTCTCTCTCTGGGCACAATGCTGAACAAAACTCCTCATTGGCAACAGGAAGGGCATCTGGCCATTAAACACTCTGCTAACTCCACTCAGTTGCCCAGACTCCATTCCTCAAGGGATTAGGGGGTCGTTAAAAGATGATAATGATTTGGGCCAAAGGCATACAGTATTTATTTAACTACAATGACTGTGTAGCAATAATATGCCAATATCCCTTTGAATGAGATTTTGAGATGTAGAGGAAACCAAACAGCTAAGGAGATACTTCTATAGCTTGTGAAGCATCAGTGGAAATAACAGGGGAATATCAATGACAATCTGTTGCTTCATCTTGAGAAAGACTGTGATGTTGCTTCTATAGTATGAATGGCATGGCAGTCAAAAGAAAAGCAGATTCCAGCCATATCTCTGTCAAGGCCGTCTCCATGGTAACCCACAGTAGCCAGAGGGGAGTGATCTCTACAACATGCAAAATTGCTTCATTGCAGAATGTGACTGATGACACACTTTGGGGGGAGGGGGAAACAGGGTAAAAGCTGGAACGGAAATTATGTGGGGTCAGAGTTGGCTTCACTTGGAATGTGCCAACATGAAGCTCCTAATAAATAACTGGGTTTCTTTTGAAGCTTGACTCAAGGCTCATGATTTAATTAGGTAATCATACGGAACCCTGATAGCAAGCCAACTCTGACCCTCCATAATTTATGTTCCAGCTCTGACACTGTTTTCCCCCAGCCTTTGAAAATCATTAACCATTGGGTTTTGGTAGAGAAATGGAACAGAAATATTCCAACCTTCTCAGGTTGGTCAGTTCTAGTCCTTAGAGACCTTACTGAATGATAAAGATGGTTGTCCTTCACACCTTTCATTTCCTACAGTCCCAGGAATGGAAAAAAATGGAGAAAAACGGAGGTATTTGTCAAGTTAACTATGTCTCCCCCCGGATTCTTTCCCTTCTTAATATAGCTACATTTTTTCATTTAATCAACTTTGGACATTTACAAATGCAAGCACATCCACACACATATTCATTAATCTATAAATTCATACATTTATAAATTCATGGCAGATATTACATTTCTCCTTTGCAGATGCAAACTACTGCATCAGATGTCCGGAAAATCAATATCAGAATGAGAAGCGAGATCAATGTATTGCCAAAAATGTCACATTTTTGTCCCATCTAGACAATTTGGGAATCATCCTTACTACCTTTGCTCTATTCCTAATTTTGACCACAGTCTTTGTCTTGGGCATCTTCATTACATTTCAAGAAACTCCCATAGTCAAAGCCAACAACCGGGATCTCTCCTACATTCTCCTGGTCTCCCTTCTGATTTCCTTCTTGACCTCATTCCTCTTCATTGGTCAGCCAAGGAGAACCACCTGCCTTCTCCGACAAACAGTCCCCAACATCATCTTCTCAATTGCTGTGTCTTCTGTCTTGGCCAAAACAATCATGGTGGTGCTGGCCTTCCTGGCCACAAAGCCAGGAAATGGAGTGAGGAAATATCTGGGCAAGAGTCTGGCCAACACCATCATCATTTCTTGTTCCAGTGTCCAGGTTGTCATTTGTTTCACCTGGTTAGGAGTTTTTCCTTCATTCCCTGATTCTGACATGAACTCCCAGCCTAGAGAGATCGTTCTGCAGTGCAATGAAGGCTCTGCTGCTATGTTTTATATTGCCCTTGGCTATATGGGCTTTCTGGCTGCCGTCTGCTTCATAGTGGCCTTCCTGGCCAGGAATCTACCTGGGTCCTTCAACGAAGCCAAGCTGATCACCTTCAGCATGCTGGTCTTCTGCAGTGTCTGGCTGTCCTTTGTGCCTACCTATCTCAGCACCAGAGGGAAATACATGGTGGCTGTGCAGGTCTTCTCCATCTTGGCTTCCAGTGCTGGGCTGCTGGGTTGCATCTTCATCCCTAAGTGTTACATCATTGTGCTGAGGCCAGACTTGAATACAAAGCAGCAATTGATGTTGAAAAGTGAAGTAGAAAACTGATTCTCCTGGATGTTCTGGGGATATATTATACCTGGGCACCTAATATTTTAAGTCATCATTAGGTACTTTTCATTTCTTTTAAAAAGGTACTGCTTCTTAAAGTGATCTCCTGCTTAAGGCCAATTTCCATCATTTTATCTTTCTATGTCTGGCAGTATTACTTGGCATTTTGGGTTTCTGTATCAGCTTTTAAGTAAGGACATAGTAGAATTTCAGGTAACAATAGGAGAAAAATGGCTGCAATGCAAAATATGGACTTTTAATTTCAAGGGTCATGTATTCACCAATAAACACTTCATTGTTTAAAACTTTGAATACACAAGTGTATCTCTCTCTCTCTCTCTCTCTGTGTGTGTGTGTGTGTGTGTGTGTGTGTGTGTGTGTGTAAAATTTACTTTCTTCTAGCAGTCTGGTGGATCTTAATAATTACAAAACAGTTTTATTTGTGAGACTGGTGAGATACATTAGTGCTGGGATTGGTGAGAGATATGGAGAGATTGGATGACAATTGTTCAAGAAGTTAGGGTCCAATAATGGATTCTTGATGAGTGCCTCTTTAAAGCAGGATGGGGACATCCCCTTAATCAGGTATGAAGTTATCAACGCTTGGTCACACAAGAGGTGGTATTCAATAGGTTCTGATCAATTCTGGAGAACCGGTAGAGGAAATTTTGTGTAGTTCAGAGAACCAGTAAATACCACCTCTGACTGGCTCACCCCTATCTATTCTCTGCTCTCTGAGTCCCAGCTGATTGGGAGGAAATGGAGATTTTGCAGTATCCTTCCCCTGGAGTGGGGAGGGAATGGTGATTTTACAGTATTCTTCCCCTGCCACACCCAACAAGCCATGCCCACCATGCCACAGCCACCAAGCAATGGCAAGAGAACTGATAATAAAAAACTTTGAATCCCACCACTGGGTCACACCACCAGGTGTAATGGATGGGTGGGTGAATAGGTGGATATTTCTTTGATTTATGTTCTTTCTACTTCAGACAGGTGTATGTCAACCCACAACATAAATTCCCCTCATGAGCTCCCCTCATTCGTGATTTGATTGAGGAAGAAAACACAGACCTGGCTTGCATTATGGAAACCTGGTTAGGCTCGGGGGGGGGGGGGGCTCTGATTGAACTTTGCCCACCAGGCTTCCAGATGCTGCATCAGCCAAGGGCCCAGGGGAGGGGAGGGGGGGGTGGCGGTTGTTATTAGGGAGACCCTTAGTCTGCAGGAGGTCACTGCTCCTAAGATAGATGGGTGTGAGGCCCTCCTCATGAAGTGGGGCCCATGTGGGCATTTGGGCTTTTTCATTATGTACCTGTCTCCCAGCTGCATATCAACAGCCCTGCCTGGGCTACCCAATGTCCTGAGTTTCCCAGACTTATTGTTCTGGGGGACTTCAATCTGCCATCCCTGGGTGGGGCGTCAGGGGTGGCTCGGGAGTTCATGGCTTCCATGGCAGCTATGGATCTGATTCAGATCATTCAAGGCCCGACACATGAGGGGGGCCACACGCCCGATCTTGTTTTAATCTCAGAGCAGTGGTGAGTGGGGCTCGGTGGGGGATTGTCTTCTATTTATCCCCTGTCATGGACTGACCACTATCTCCTTTGTCTAGGTTTCCACTACACTGCCCCTCCTCACTGGGAGGTGGAGCCGACCATCTGGTTCTGCCCGAGGTGCCTGATGGACCTGGAGAGGTTCCAGACAGAGCTTGGGTTGATACCTCTCTCTCTCTCCCACGCCCTGGCCATGACCATGGTGGATGCCTGGGATGAGGCTGCTTCCGGGGCTCTTGATCGGGTCATTCCTTTGCGGCCTCTGACATGTCGCAGATCCCAGGTGGTGCCTTGGTTTACCAAGGAGCTCCAGGGGATGAAACGACGTAGGCGAGGCCTAGAGAGCCGTTGGAGAGTCAGTCGTTCTGAATTTAACCAGTCCCAGTTAAGGGCGGCCACACGGGCCTACATGGCAGAGTTGGCGACAGCAAAGCATCGCTACTTTGCCGATGTCATCACGTCTGCAGAGAATCGCCTGGCTGCCGTGTTCAGGGTGTCCCACTCCCTCCTGACTCAGAGGGTGAGGGAAGATCCTCTGCGGGGGTGAGCTGAGGAGTTTAGCCAGCACCTGTTGGACAAGGTCGCTCAAATTCGGGACGGCTTGGACTCTGACTGGACAGAGTCAGACAATGAGGAGGCAGCAGGTCCTGTGCTTTGGGAAGAGTTTGATTCTGTTACCCCAGAGGAAGTGGACAGGATCATGCAGAGGCTATGTGTGGCCACTTGTGAACTGGACCCGTGCCCCTCCTGGCTGGTTTATTCAGCCCGGGAGGGGACACTCGGCTGGATCCAGGTGGTGATAACGGCTTCCTTGATGGAGGGAAGCTTTCCAACCACCTTGAAGGAGGCGGTGGTGAGGCTCCTCCTCTAGAAGCCGGCCTTGGATCCAGCTGTTTTGAGTCATTTTTGTCCGGTCTCCAACCTCCGCTTTCTAGCGAAGGTTGTTGAGAGTGTAGTGGTGCGTCAGCTCCCACTGGCCCTGAATGAAGCGAATTACCTCAACACATACCAATCGGGTTTCAGGCCCGGATACGGCACGGAGACGGCATTGGTCGCACTGGTGGATGATCTCTGGAGGGCTTGGGACAGAGGTTATTCCTCTGTTCTGGTTCTATTAGAACTTTCGGAGGCTTTTGATACCGTTGACCACGGTATCCTGCTGCATCGCCTCGAGGGATTGGGAATGGGAGGCACCGTTTTATGGTGGTTCTCTTCCTACCTCTCAGGTCCAATGCAAGCGGTGTTGGCAGGGAGGCAGAGATCGACCTGGAGGCCCCTCACTTGTGGGGTGCCCCAGGGGTTGGTTCTCTTGCCCCTTCTGTTCAACATCTATATGAAACCGCTGGGAAAGATCATCTGTGGTTTTGGGTACCATCAATATGCTGACGACACTCAGCTCTTTATATCCACCCCAAACCAGCCCAGTGATGCCCTCGACGTGATGACCCAGTGCCTGGAAGTGGTATGGGTCTGGATGGGAAGGAACAGACTTCAACTCAACCCAGCCAAGACTGAGTGGCTGTGGGAACCGGAGAGGTTCCATCACTGGCTATAGGGGGTGAAGTTTTATCCCCTGTAGACAGGACACGCAACTTGGGTGTCCTTCTGGATTCACGGTTGAGTTTAGAAGATCATATAACGACCATGACCAGGGGGGCATACGCCCAGATTCGTCTGGTGTGCCAGTTGCGCCCCTACCTGGACCGAGATGCCCTACCCATGTGCTACTCACCACCCATATTGACTACTGTAACACTCTCTACATGGGGCTGCCCTTGAGGACCACTCGGAGGCTTCAGCTGGTGCAAAATGCGGCCGCGCGGGTTGTGATAGGAGAATCCCGATACTCTCATGTAACACCCCTCCTGCGTGACCTGCATTGGTTACCGGTTGCCCTCTGGGTGAGATTCAAGGTGCTGGTGATGACCTATAAAGCACTACATGGCTTAGGCCCAGGATATTTGGCGGACCACCTGCAGCCAGCAACAACATCCCATCCCATCGGTTCGCAACCATAGGGAGGGCCTGCTCAGGGTGCCATCAGAGAGACAATGTTGGCTGGCAGCCCCCAAGGATAGAGGCTTCTCTGTGGGTGCGCCCACCCTCTGGAATCAACTTCCCTTGGGGCTTCTGGAACCTATCAGGCGTCTGAAGGAGCCTGATAGGTTCCAGATGGAGCTTGGGCCATTTCCTGAGGCTCTGGCACATGCCTCGACTGGAGACCTAGTGGCTGCCTGGGATAGGGTGGCCACTGGAGCTCTGGATTGGGTCGTGCCTTTGCGGCCTTTGACCCAGCGCCGATCTCATTTGGCTCCTTGGTTTACCGAGGAGTTAAGGAAGATGAAGCGCCGGACAAGATGCCTAGAGAGTAGTTGGAGGGCCAGCCTTTCTGAATCCCACCGGATGCTGGTAAGATCTCATATTAAGAATTACCTAGTGGCGATAAAAGCAGCAAAATGTACTTATATTGCTGCTCTTATTGCATCATCAGATAACTGCCTGGCTGCCCTGTTTAGGGTGACCCGCTCCCTGCTCCACCAGGAAGCGTGGGAGGACCCCTTGGAGGGTAGAGCTGAGGAATCTTTTCAGTATCTGTATGACAAAAATCACTCAGATCTGGGAAGACCTGGACTCTGACTGGATAGTTTCAGGGGGGATGACTGAGGCAGGTCTTGAGAATATTATCTGGGATGAGTTTGATCCTGTGACTCCTGATGATGTGGATAGGATTCTGGGTAGATTGAACATGACCACATCTTTGTTGGACCCGTGTCCCTCCTGGTTAGTGCTGGCTTCCCGAGAGGTGACGTAAGGCTGGCTCCAGGGGATTATAAATCCTTCATTGGGTGAGGGTGACTTCCCCGCCACCTTGAAAGATGTAGTGGTGAGGCCTCTCCTCAAGAAGCCTTCCCTGGACCCAGCAGTGTTGGCTAATTATTGTCCGGTCTCCCACCTTCGCTTTGTGGTGAAGGTTGTCGAGAGTGTGGTTGTGCGACAGCTCCCCCAGCACCTGGATGAAATGACATATCTGGATCAGTTCCAGTCGGGTTTCAGGTCTGGGTACAGCACAGAAATGGCATTGGTCGCATTGGTTGATGATCTCTGGAGGGCTCGGGACAGGGGTTGCTCCTCTGTCCTGATCCTATTAGATCTCTCAGCGGCTTTTGATACCATTGACCACGGTATCATGCTGCACTGGTTGGAGGAGTTAGGGGTGGGGGGCACTGTATTGTGGTGGTTCTCCTCCTTTCTCTCCGACCGGTTGCAGTCTGTGTTGGCAGGGGGGCAGAGGTCGACCCCGAGGCCCCTCATATGTGGGGTGCCACAAGGGTCAGTCCTCTCACCCTTTTTGTTCAACATTTATGTAAAGCCGCTGGGCGAGATCATCTGTGGTTTTGGGGTGAAGTACCACCAGTACGCTGACGACACTCAGCTGTACATCTCCACCCTGGGCCACCCCAATGATGCCCTTGAAGTGATGTCTCGGTGCCTGGAAGCCATGCAGATCTGGATGGGGAGGAACATGCTCAGGCTCAACCCATCCAAGACTAAGTGGCTGTGGTTTCCGACGTCCCGATATAGTCAGTTGATGCCATCACTGACTATTGGGGGCAAGTCGTTGGCCCCCACGGAGAGGGCCCGCAACTTCGGCGTCCTCCTGGATTCATGGCTGTCTTTAGAAGAGCACTTGACGGCTGTGACTGGGAGGATTTTTCATCAGGTTTGCCTGATTTGCCAGTTGCATCCCTTTCTGGATCGGGAATTCCTTACACATAGTCACTCATGCCCTTGTAACTTCCCGCCTGGATTATTGTAATGTTCTCTACATGGGGCTCCCCTTGAGGAGCACCCGGAGGCTCCAACTGGCGCAGAGTGCGGCCGCATGGATGGTTATGGGAGCGACATGGAGCTCCCAGGTAACACCTCTCCTGCGTGAGCTGCACTGGCTCCCGATGGTCTTCCGGGTGCGCTTCAAGGTTTTGGTTACCACCTTTAGAACGCTCCATGGCTTAGGACCTGGTTACTTATGGGACCACCTGCTTCCACCAATAGCATCCCACTGACCGGTACGCTCTCATAGAGAGGGGCTCCTCTGGGTGTTATCGGCCAAACAGTGTTGACTGGTGGCCCCTGGGGGGAGGGCCTTCTCTGTGGGGGCACCTACTATCTGGAACGAGCTCCCCCCCGACATACGGAGGATCCCGGACCTACGCAACTTCCGCCGCTCCCTCAAGACCTTTTATTCCATGAAGCTGGCCTGGCCTAATCTTCATTTTCTCCCCTTTTCCTTTTAAAATGTAAATTTTAATGTGTTTTTAAATTATTGGGGTGTTTTAATTCTGTCTGGGGCCAAACTGTTTAATTCGGTTTTATTCAGCTTTTAAATTTTGTATATATGTATTTTACTTTGGGGCTGTTCACCTCCCTGAGTCCTTTGGGAGTAGGGCAGTATATAAATCCAATAAACTAAACTAAACTAAGCAGAATGACAGGGGTCCCAAATACTCCCAGAACAATTTGGTCTTGGATGCTTCCTGGGAATCCATTACAATGAGTTACATCAGGAATTTTCCAGCTGGATCCCAGTTCAGCCTGCAGGGAGGACTGAGAACCTCCAACTTCTCAGATAATTAATAGAATGTTAGTTATTTCTTTCTTGCCTTCAGGCTAAATGTCAAGAGATTCCTTATTCCCCCGGATCTCTGGAGGACATCAACAGACTCAGGAGCAACACATAGTACTATCTGACATCATGAAAGTTAGTGCATAAATTGTCTTTTGACACTTGGAAGCTGGACTATACTTCATGGACACCAGGAGGTCTGCTGTTGTGTTGGCCCATGTTTCCATCATTTGGGAAGTCCTCTCTTGACTTCATACTGTATTGCTGCAATCTGCTTACAACATCTCCAAACTCTTCTGCTCTGCTGATTCTGAGATCAGATGCAAAGCAGAGGATTCCTTTGGCTAATCCAGAAATGAACCCACTGCTTCTGCTTCTGATGGAGCTTTTGTTGCCCCAGGCAGCCTGTGGGATGCTTGGCACCAAGTGCTTCTTGACTTTGGGGAGGGATGCAAGAGACCCACTCAACCACTACAGGCCAGGAGACCATCTCATCGGTGGGCTCTTCTCTGTCACAAATATTCGACGATTACAGCTGCACGATTTCAGTTCATGTCCTTCTATAGAGGTTAATTGGTAAGTCACAGAATGTTGGATGATGTTGTTATATTGCCTTTGAGAAAAAAAATAGGGGGAGTTAAATTTCAGTACATTTGTATACAAACAGTATGAAGTGCAATAGATTCAGCAGATAACACAAAAGCAAGCTTTAATGCTCAGCATCCTGATTTTGAACTGATCTCTATGCAGACAATGTGCTTTGATCTTTCAAGGCTTGGGAATTTGATCATAGTTGCAGCTTGTCCATCAAAGAAAAGGACAGGAGGCTCTAACTGGTCAGTCTTGGTCAATCCCAGCTGAGAGAAATGGCTGACTTCTTTTCTGAGTCTTTCCTAGAAGACAGTGATGTATTTTCCAGAAGGACAGTTCTGGAAGAAGTTCAAAGACATCAGCCCTCAGATAAGGTGCCTCAAGACATTCTCCTAGAAGCTCCATCATGGCTTTCCTCAAAGGTCCATGGATTTCTTTAAACTCACCACTGCCATATCAGCAGCCATTTATTGTTTCCTTGATGTGGGAATGGACTTCAGTAAAGCATTTGATTAAGTAGACCATAACCTACTACTTAATAAAATAGAAAAATGTGGGCTAGACTGCATCACCACCAGATGGATTCGTATCTGATTGACCATCCCTACTCAATATTTGGTCCTGAATGGAACAACATCTACATGGAGGGAGGTATGCAGTGGGGTACCCCAGGGCTCTGTTTTAGGCCCAGTACTCTTCAACATCTTCATAAATGATTTGGACGAGGGTATAGATGGGGAACTCATCAAATTTACAGATGACACCAAGCTAGCAGGAATAGCCAACACTCCAGAAGATAGGCTTAAGATACAGAAGGATATTGACAGACTTGAACATTGGGCATTATCTAACACAATGAAATTCAATGGTGAAAAAAGTAAGGTTCCACATTTAGGGAAGAAAAACAAAATGCACTGTTATAGTACAGTATACGTGGTACCTTGCTCAATAGTGGTGATTGTGACAGGGATCTTGGAATCCTTGTGGACAATTACTTAAATATAAGCCAGCAATGTACAGCAGCTGCCAAAAAAGCCAACACATTTCTAGGCTGCATAAACAGAGGGATAGAATCAAGATCACATGAAGCCTTAATACGACTTTATAAAGCCTTGGCAAGACCGCACGTGGAATACTACATCCACTTTTGGTCGCCACGATGTAAAAACGATGTGGAGGCTCTAGAAAGAGTGCAAAGAGGAACAAAGAACATTAGGGGACTGGAGGCTAAAGCATATAAAGAATGGTTGCTGGAGCTGGATATGTCCAGTCTTATAAAAAGAAGGATCACGGTGAAATGATAGCTGTGTTCCGATATATCCAAGAGCCTTGGATAGCGCAGCAGGCTAAACTACTGTTAAAAGTAGCATTTAACTACCAGCTGCCTGCAATTACTGAAATTCAAATCTCACCAGGCTCAAGGTTGATTCAGCCTTCCATCCTGGGGTAGGTAAAATGAGGAACCAGATTGTTGGGGCAATAAGCTGATTTTATATAAAAAAGAACACCGCTTAGTGGCCCCCTGAAAGCCCTACTAAGCAGTTATATATATGAAGGCTATTGCTTAATGCATTGTAAGCCTCCCTGAGTCTCTGGAGAAGGGTGGCATATAAATCAAATCAATCAATCAATCAATCAATCAATCAATCAATCTCAGGGGTTGCCACAAAGAAGAGGGAGTCAAATTATTGACCAAAGAACCTGAGGGTAGGACTGCAATGGGTGGAAACTAATCAAGGAGAGAAGCAACTTAAAACTAAGGAGCAATTTCCTGACAGTTGGAACAAATAATCAGTGGAACAACTTGCCTCCAGAAGTTTTGAATGCACAAACACTGGAAGTTTTTAAGAAGAGATTAGATAACCATTTGTCTGAAGTGGTGTAGGGTTTCCTGCCTACTCAAGGGGTTGGACTAGAACAGCCGTCACCAACTGGTGGTCCGTGGACCACTGGTGGTCTGTGAGAAATTTTTGGTGATCCACAGAAAAGTTATTTGCATTTTTTTATATTGCACTAAACCAAGGGTCCTCAAACTATGGCCCCTGGGCCGGATACGTTCAATGAGCATTTGTGTTGCTGCAGAGAGTCTCCCCCGTTTGGGGGCCTTTTTGTATGGGTCGGAGGGGGGCAGAAATTCTGACTTAAAACCCAATATTAAAACCCAATTTAAAATCATTCAGTTAGACAGCCCCACCTGTCAGAACAGTAGGGTCTTGAGGGCACAGCGAAAGACCCGGAGGTCAGAGATGTTATGAATATCCGGGGGCAATTCATTCCAAAGGGCAGGAGCTCTAACAGAGAAGGCTCCCCTCCTGGGTATTGCCAGCTGACATAACTTGGCTGATGATACCCTGAGGAGTCCCTCTCTGTGGGAACAAACTGGTCAGTGGGAGGGTATTGGTGGCAGAAGGCGGTCCTGTAAATATCCTGTTCTTATGTCATGGAGCGCTTTAAAGGTGGTGACCAACATCTTGAATTGCACCCGGAAGACCACTGGGAGCCAGTGCAGCTTGTGCTGGAGAGGTGTTACATGGGCATAATGAGGTGTGCCCATAACCACCCACGTGGCTGCATTTTGGACCAGTTGGATCCTCTGAGTGCTCTTCAAAGAGAGCCCCCTCTAGAGAGTATTAGAGTAGTCCAGATGGGAGGTGATGAGGGCATGAGTGACCATGCACAAGGCTTCCCGGTCCAGAAAGGGACTCAATTGGCGGATCAAGCGAACCTGATAAAAAGCCCCCCTGGCTATGGCCATCATATGCTCTTCTAAAGCAGCCGTGAGTCCACGAGGACACCCAGATTGCAAGCCCTCTCTGTGGGGGGGGCAAAGATTCACCCCCAATAGTCAGCGATGGCACCAGCTGACTATACCGGGACACCGGAAGCCACAGCCACTCAGTCTTGGAAGGGTTGAGCTTGAGCCTATTTCTCTCCATCCAGACCTCCACGGCCTCCAGGCAGCAGGACATCACATCAAGGGCATCATGGAGTGGTTTGGGGTGGAGATGTACAGCTGGGTGTCATCAGCGTACTGATGGACTCTCACCCCAAAACCAGAGAGGATCTCACCCAGCGGCTTCACATAAATGTTGAACAGAAGGGGTGAGAGGACTGACCCTTGCGGCACCCCCCAAGTGAGGCGCCTCAAGGTCGACCTCTTCCCCACTGCCAACACAAACTGCGAGCGGTCAGAGAGGTAGGAGGAGAACCACTGTAACACGGTGCCTCCAATTCCTAACCCCCCTCAACCGCTGCAGCATGATACCAGGGTCGATGGTATCAAAAGCGAGAGCTTTTTATGAAGTTTTTTTAAAGGAAAAGGAAGTGGCAATGGAAACAGAAACACAAGTTACACTGATGTCGACAAAACCTACAGAAGAGGAAATGGTAATGATTGAATCAACGGAAGGCGCTGTTGGCGGGACTGTGGAATTCAAAGAACAATGGGAAGTAAGATCAACTAGAGCAATAAAACCTACATATAAAATATGAATATGGATACAACAAAATTAATTTCAATAAATATTAATGGACTTAATTCGGCTGTGAAAAGAAGAAAGGTTTTTCATAAATTAGAGAAACTAAATTTTGATATAATTTGTTTGCAAGAAGTTCACATTAAAAAGCAACACAAACAATTATTGGGACAAACTAAACTTGGAAAAAAATTTTCATCATTATCACAATACAAAAAGAGAGGCATTGTTCTATATATTAAAAATTCAATAAAAGCGGAACAAATATATGCAGATTCAGAGGGTAGAGTTTTGATAGTGGAGATAATTGATAACAATATGAAGATACTGCTAGTTGCAATATATGCGCTAAATAACAATCAGAGTAATTTCTATTGAAATTTACATATGAAAATAATCGAAATGGACTATGATAATATATGCATGATGGGAGATTTTAATGGAATAGCAGATGAAAAATTGGACTATAAAACAACAAAAACAGGAAAGCATAACAGAAAAACACTGCCAAATTCTTTCTTTAAAATGACAGAGGAAATAAATTCAAAAGATATATGGAGAGTTAGAAATGGGAAGAATAGACAATACACTTTCTACTCAAACAGGCACTCATCTTGGTCCAGGTTAGATATGATATGGACAACAATGGACTTGATTCCGAAAAATTGAACAGGTGGAAATAGACACTAATTTATGGGCTGACCATAATCCAGTGATAGTAGCTTGGAAAGGTCAAAAAAGGAAAGCTAGATGGACTTTGAATAATACAATTTTAAAAGAAAAAGAATTTGTACAGAAAATGCAAAGAGAGCTGGATTTTTTCTTTAAGGAGAATAAAAAGGAAGATACATCGCTACAAAACCGTTGGGATACAATGAAGGCCTACGCTAGAGGTATAATAATAGATTATATAAAGAAAAGGAATGTGAAAAAAAGACAAACTTTTACAATATTAAAGAATGAATATAAGAGATTTGAAAAGGAACTCCAGAAAGATCCACATAAGAAAGCTGTAATTAATGGAGAATTGACTGATGCTATTGAAATAGAAAAAGGTACTCGACAAGGCTGTCCCTTATCTCCATTGCTATTTATATTAATGTTGGAAGTGCTGAATAGAAATGTTAGAGAAGAAAAAGAGATAAAAGGAATGAAAATTAGAAAGGAAGAATATAAACTACAAGCTTTTGCTGATGACCTTATTATTGAAGAACCATTAACATCAATAAATAAATAAATTGATAGAAAAAAATAGGGGAATTTAGGGAGGTTGCTGGTTTGAAAATTAATAAAGAGAAGATAATGACCAAAAATATGTTAAAAAAACAAAAAGAAGAACTGAGGGAGATCTCTAAGATGCAGGTCACAAATAAGGTTAAATACTTGGGGATTCAATTAACAGCAAGATGTAGTTCTTTTAAAGAAAATAATTATAATAAGCTCAAGCAACAGATAGGACAGGATTTGGTGAAATGGGGAAACTTGCAGTTATCTTTGATTGGTAGAATTGCAACCATTAAGATGAATATTTTACCTAGAATCTTGTATCTTTTTCAGACAATTCCTGTAAAGCTGGGTAAGGAATTTTTTGCAGATTTAAATAAAATGGTTTTGAAATATGTTTAGCAGGGAAAGAAGGCAAGGATAAAACTCAAACTGTTACAAGATGCTAGAATGAGGGGTGGTTTTGGATTACCAAATTTTGAATTATACTATGGGTAACATTGAAAAACACTAGATTATTAAATTTGGAGAGACATGATTTGCTGATGGGATGGCATGCTTTCTTATGGTATAAAGGAACTAAAATTCAGGAGTATTTTAGAAGACATCAGATACGTGAAGCTTTATTTTTGACATGGGAGAATATTAAAAAATACCATTACTTGAAGATTCCAGTCTGGGTATCTACAATTGAATCCAGTGGTATTTAGAGGGGAGCAAATTGTTAGATATAATGAACTATTGGATGAAAACGGTGAACTTAAATTGAAACAAAACTTAGAAGATCAGGGAATTAAGATAGATTGGTTTTCATACATGCAAATACTTTCTAGATATCGAGAAGATTTTAAACAAAAAGGTATTTATAGTATTTCGACTGGTTTAGATAAGATATTAATGGGTTCGGATGACCATGTAATTAAAAAGTTATATGGATATTTACTTAAAGTAAAATTGGAAGAAGAACAAGTCAAAGAATCAATGATAGCATGGGGGGAAAATTTGGTTATAGTATTGATTTAGAGAAATGGCAAAAATTGTGGTTACCTAATTATAAAATGACAATGTCAACAGCATATAAAGAGAATTTGTATAAGATGTTTTACAGGTGGCATTTACCCCCAACAAGAATAGCCAAGATGTTTAAGAATAAATCGAAGAAATGTTGGAAGTGTCATCAAATTCCAGGATCGTACTACCATATGTGGTGGACATGCGTGGAAGCAAGGAGATTTTGGACTAAAATACATACGTGGTTAGAAAAAAATGACAAAGAGACATATTGACTTTAAACCAGAAATATTTTTATTAGGAATTTTACCAGAGACATTTAATAAAGAATTACAATACTTAATTGTGAACATTTTAACAGCGGCCAGAATTGTATTTGCCAAAAACTGTAAAGGAGAGAAGATAATTACTGATGAAGAAATTATTATGAAAATGTTGGATTGTGCTGAAATGAGTAGATTGACATTTGAAATAAGAGAACAGGAAGATAAACAATATTATTTGATATGGGAGATATTTTATCAATGGTTTGACAAAAAAGTATGGAGATGAGATAGCATATATGAAATGCTTAAATATTTATCTTCAGTTTAAGTACAGAATAATTGTTATATGATGAGATCTGGAAAATTGTAAGCACAAAATGATTTTAACCGATTGAGATGCTGTCTATAATTGTTTGTAAGGATGATATTTTTATGTTGTTTTTTTATTTTATTTTATTTTTTATTTTAATCTAAAATAAAACTTTTTGCAAAAAAAAAAAAAAAAAAAAAAGCCGCTGAGAGATCTAATAGGACCAGGACAGAGGAGCAACCCCTGTCCCAAGCCCTCCAAAGATAATCAACCAACACAACCAATGCCATTTCTGTGCTGTACCCCTGCCTGAAGCCCAACTGGTATGGGTCCAGATAGACAGCTTCCTCCAGGTACCGGGGTAGCTGTCGTGCCACCACACTCTCAACAACCTTCGCCACAAAGCGAAGGTTGGAGACTGGATAGTAATTTGCTAATACAGCCAGGTCCAGGGATGGCTTCTTGAGGAGGGGCCTCACCACTGCCTCTTTCAAGGTGGAGGGAAAGGCACCCTCACTCAAAGAAGCATTTATAGCCCCCTGGAGCCAGCCTTGTGTAACCTCCAGGGAGGCCAATAACAACCAGGAGGGACACGGGTCCAATAAACATGTGGCAGCACTAAGCCCACCCAGAATCCTGTCCACATCCTTGTGGACCCCCACAGGGTCAAACTCTTCCCAGATAATATTCTCAAGACTCACCCCCATCTCCCTCCCTTCACCCAGTCGGAGTCCAAGCCTTCCCAAATCTGAGCAAATTTATCATGCAGGAATTGCACAAAATCCTCAACTCAACCCTACATGCATACTATGCACATATACGATGTGTATTATAGTCCTTTGAGTGAATCCTGATCCCTATGCAGGTTTCTGAACCACATTGTCAGAAGTGGTTCACCAATAGCTTTTCCTGGGATATTTTTTGACTCTGCAGTTTGAGGTTGAAAGAGAGAGAGAGAGAGAGAGAGAGAGAGAGAGAGAGAGAGAGAGAGAGAGAGAGAGAGAGCAAGCGCAAGTGAGAAACAATTCACAGATTGTTTAGGGTGTTTCTGTTTTGGCTTTTAAAAAGTAGATGCTGAGATGAAGAATTTTGGTCAAAGACTTGTACAGTCATATTAATGTTAAATATTTTTTATTGTTTTATATCACATATTCCAATTCTATGTTGAACAGTGTGTTTTCTAGGTGTCCAAAGTGTTAACATTATAATATCATCATCATTATAACATTATAATATCATCATCATTATAATCATATATATAGGAAATTTCTCCTTAGTTCTAAATTGCTTTGGGTTGCATTTCCAACATTGAACTGATTGATTTGTTGTGACCCCGACTCACGAGCCTGTCCTAACTGAGGAAGAGGACTCAGAAGGTGAGGGGGAAGAACTGGCAAGGCATCCCTCTCCAGGGCCCTCCTCTCTGGCAATGCCTCAGGTTTCTTCCAAAGGCCAAGAGGAACAGCCTGAGAGATGCCAGGAGGAAAGCATATCAGAACAACAACGGATAGGGAGCGAGGATGATGAATCCTGGCTTGATCTGAGGCAGCGTCGGAGGGAGAAGTGTGCGCAGCAATGAAAGAGGTGTGGGAGGGCCATAGATTGAGCTGAGTCACTGATCCACACCCCACAAGGAATAAAAGTGGGTGGGATTGCTCTCCAGGCTTTGTGATGGTCAAAGTGAAAACCCTGAGAGTCACATTGTGTATCTGGAATTTTGTTTGGACTTATTTGGATTTATTTGGACTTATTTGGACTTATTTGGACTGGACTCTGACTAATCTTTGTTTTGTGGATTACCTTTCGGATTGGACTGAGGATAAAAACCCTTCCATTGTGAGTAAAAACTGACTTGGCAGGCATTTCACAGTTTGCTGCCAAAACCCTTATTTACAAGGGATTCCAGGCCGTTTCTCTAATAAACTATTGGCAAGCATGCCTGGCTATATGTTTGCGTGTGTGTGAGAAGGGGACAGAACATGATTGTTATACATACTCACTAACCTTGCAGGTGAATAATGCCATCTATAAAACATTTTAGAGAGGTTTTCTGTATACGCTGTTGACATTGCAAGTTTTGATTTCTATCCCATGATTTCTGCCACCTGTCCAATATTATCACAGAAGAAATTTATCATTTTTGTTGAATATAACATCATGGCATAATGTACATATCTTTTCAGGAAAGCACTTGTGATGCACTGGAAAATTCTGTCCTTCCTTTTTGCCATTCAGGAAATCAACAAAGCTCCCCTCCTCTTACACAACCTCACCCTGGGTTATAACCTCCATGACAACTTTCGTGACAAAATGTTGACATTGGATGGTCTGTTGGATTTGCTTTCGACTGGAGATGCCAATGTTCCCAATTACAGCTGTGGAAGGAAGAGAAACATGCTGGTTCTCCTGGAAGAGGCCAACTCTGACATATCCATCCTCATGGCTGCCATTTTGGGCATCTACAAAATCCCACAGGTATAGAGCAGGGAAATGGCTCTCCAGGTTTACTCCAGAGCATTTCAAGGAAGTTTCCTTCTTAAAAATCTTAAGCATGAGTTAAGATGAGCAATCCTTCTTTATTTCACATTTCTTGAGCTGATATTGTGCCCATGTAGACAAGGCGCCATCGAAACTACAGCTCTAATTTTAACAGAATAAGAGAGTTGGAAGGGACCTTTGAGGTCTGCTAGTCCAACCCCTGTTCAAGCAGGAGACCCTTTACCATTTTAGACAAATGGGTGTCCAGCCTCTTCTTAAAAGCCTAGAGTGTTGGAGCACCCACAACTTCTGAAGACAAGCTGTTCCACTGATTAATTGTTCTGTCAGACAATTTCTCTTTAGTTCTAGGTTGCTTCTGTCTTCCTTGATTTATTTCCTTCCAATTGCTTTCTGGTGTTTCGGAAAATAGGTTGACACACATACACACATCTTCTACTTTGTGGAAATCCCTCAGATATCACATCCTTCTTCTCTCCATGTAGACTTAGACTCACCCTCCAGGCTTCAACCAAACTTAGTTCAGACAACCTACAGAGCCAACTATGACCCCAACAACAGCCAATAGTATACATGAACAGGAAGTTCACAGGAACAGGAAGTTCATGTGCAAAGCCCAAGAGAAGGTATGAAAGTCCCTCACTCGCAGCTCCATGTGGTCAGCTGCCCAGGACTTCAAACCCATTTGGTTTTATTTCATCATTAAACCACCTTTCCAATCAGCCTCCATGTTTCATGTGTCTTTCTCCCAGCTTGGAACTGAACCAGAGGGATATTTCTTCCCACACCCTTTAAGTCCTGCCTACCTTAGGAGTTCAAAAGGGTGCAAATGCAAGTAGATTAATAGGTACCATTTTGGAGGGAAAGTAACAGAGTTCCATTTGCCTTTGGCATATAGCCATGCTGGCCACATAACCAGAGAAATTGTCTTTGGATAATGCTGGCTATCTTGGCCAACAAACAGAGATGACTACCATGACCTAGAGTCAGATATGACAGGGAAATTTTTACTTTCTTTATTAAGTCCATCAAGGTAGGCTGGAATCTTCCAGTCATTGTCTATGATCTGACCCTTTTTTTCCCTAGGTGGCATGAAGAGCCATGTTTCTGGGCACATGAGCTGTCGCCCAACTTACCTGCAGCTCTGCATGCACTCATACCCCAGCTGGTGTTCAGGCCTCGGGTGCGCATGCATGTAATTCAGGGGACCCAGAAGGTCTTCGGAGCTATCCTGCGCATGTACGTGCATGCATGCACAGATGGTGTTCACACACATGTATTGCGTGCACAAAATCCACATGCATGCACAAAGTTGGTGTGATTGCTTGTGCAGCGCACGGGGGAGCCATGCAAAAGTCAAATGCATGTGTACATGGTGTGGTTGCATGTGGAGGAGCCACGCATTAGCATGGATGGAATGCATACACACAAAGCACATGAAATGCATACCTGTTCAGCCCTCGGTGAGTAAAAGGTGGGCCACCACTGCCCTACGATCTAACACTTTGACTTTGTAAAATCCTAAAATCAAACACAAACTGTCTTTTTTTCCAGATCAGCTACACTTTTATTTCACCCTTCCTGAGTGATAAAACTCAGTTACCCTTTTTCTACCGGACCGTCCCCAAAGAAGGTGCTCAGAACCTGGGAATTGTTCAACTGCTGCTGTATTTTCGATGGACATTCATTGGCCTCCTTGCTGCAGACACTGATAACGGAGAACGTTTCATCAGGACCTTCAATCACGTGCTGGCTCGGAATGGCATTTGTGCTGCTTTTTCACAAATCGCATTACCAGATATCAAGAACATCAAATATATGATTCCTATTTTCAAAATGTGGCACCAAATCAACGTATTTGTTTACTATGCAGAGTTTACCTTTGTAGAAGGAGAAGTCTTTGTAGAAATCATATTGAACTTTATGAAAAAAACTGTTGCAGGAAAAGTTTGGATCACAACCGCTTTGTGGGATCTCTCCATTGAATTATCATATAACCCTTACTCTTTAAAATACACCCGTAGTATTTTTTCTTTTCTGATCCAGACCGGCCAAAGGACCAAATCAGAAGATTTGAGAGAATTCAATATTTTAATCAAAGCATTTATGATTAAAACATTTCACTGTTCATCTGAGAAACCTGCCTTGTCTGTGAAAGGCTGGACAAGGTGTCTAGAGGAAAAGAACGTGGGGACTCTACCTCAAGAGAAGATTGACAAGATCTTTTCTCTAGATAGCTCCTTAACTTACAATGCCATCCAGATTGTGGCACATGCCTTAAATGCGGCCTATTCATCCCAATTCCAAAGGACAACAATGAAGAGAAAAACCAGGCTGGAAGTTGAAAAGATCCAACCATGGCAGGTATTCCCATGGAATAGAAATTACCTATTCCTATTCCTACAGGTTCCATGTTTATTGCTAAGTGTGACATATAGATGGTGAAGATATACAAAACTCTCTCTGAGAAGTGTGGAATATATTGAGAAAAATTGCTTTAATGAGTCATATTTTTCTCATGAAATCCCTTGTCTTCATCCTTCTTTTACGCTTTGAACTCCCACAGTGCCGAACAACAAATTATTCCTTGCTGAGAAGGGTGGGATTGAAAAATTTCTGCAACTGGTTTGCTGCCTGGTTGCTGCTGGGCATGTCCATGGGGGTGTGAGCCCGTTTCCAGAAATCCGGTACACCCATTCCCCGCCCCCCCCCAAGAACCTTTGCACATGTTCTGCACTTACCTGACATCCAAAACGCGTAAAGACTCTTTGGATGGGCAGGGAAGGGCAGGCAGTGTCAGCCAGTCCTTGGAACAACCGGTTCAGCGAACCAGATTAAAATTAACATCAGTTCACCCAAACCAATCCGAACAAGCTGAATCCCATCCCTGCTTGCTGATATTGTCACGCACACCACTACAACATTTTCATCTCTCCCCCTCTGAGCTTTTCTTTCTTCAGAATCCGTTATTTCCACTTAGAAAAGGGATTTGGATTCTCTCCCCATATATTACAATCCAATACACCATTGTATGATTGTCAGTGTACATCTTTGTAGGGGCTCCCAAAGAGTGCCAAAATCAATATATTAGTCACTCCTGACTTGATGTTTCAAGCTTTCCTTCAGATATCAAGAACATGGAACTGACATGTGTTTCCCAAATTCCCAAAGCCAAATAATATTTCCAGGACTGAAATATCCAAACTGATACTGTGTCTTCTACATCTTCTCTCTTGTGGAAGCAAAACACAGGTTCCAAAATAAATAATCAAGGCTCACTGCAGTGTTTGTTGTTTGATGAACACAATAGGTAAATATAAAGGTTTCCCTTGCACATGTTTTAGTTGTTCCCGAAACTAAGGGGTGGTGCTCATCTCTGTTTTAAAGCCGAAGAGCCAATGCTGCCCAAAGATGTCTCTGTGATCATGTGGCCACCATGACTATACGCCAAAGGCGCATGGAACACTGTTACCTTCCCACCCAAGATGGTCCCTATTTTTCTACTTGCATTTTCTTTTTCTTTTTTATTTTAAATATCTTTATTAAATATTTACAGTAAAATTAACACATAATAATGATTGGAAAACAATATAAGAAATGAAATGTAGGAACACATAAACACAAGACTAAAATGAAACAACAAACATGACTAACCGAGAGTTAAGATCACTCTCCAATTAATATTAACTAATATCATCCTAACCAAACATTTCAGTACAATCAAGTTCTTTTAACTATCTACAAAACAATTGGCCTGTTTTTTTTCAAAATTATAAAGAATTATATAGCCTATTAAGTATTTATTTAATCTAATAAAACGATCTTATCACCTGTCTCCTAGGTTTAACCTTTTTTTAAGCCAGACAAAGCATCTGTCCCAACTTCTATTATATATTGAGTCTTTCTTATCTTTTAAGATATACGTTAACCTGTCCATCTCAGCACATCGAAGAATCTTATTTATTATCAGATGGTCAGGGGGCGTATCTGTATCTTTCCACAGTTGAGCAAATGCCATTCTCGCCGCTGTTGAGACATGGATAAATATGTACCAATCCTTGTTGTCAATGTGGTCCGGTCTTATTCCGAGTAAGTAGAGGTCTGGGTGAAGGGGAAAGCTCACACCTGTTATTTCCAGCAGCCACTGCTGTATTTTCCCCCAATAGCGTCTAGTTGATGTACAAATCCATCACTGATGGAAGAAAGTACCCTTGGCCGACCCACATTTCCAACATCTATCAGAGGATCCTGGGAACATCTTAGCGATTCTGGCGGGGGGGAGATACCAACCATAGATCATCTTATAAAAGTTTTCTTTGAATGGGGAAGAAAGGGTCAGTTTCATAGTTTTGTTCCATACATTTTGCCATGCATCAAGCTGAATTGTTGTTCCAATATTTCTCCCCCAGGCAATCATCGTGTCCTTTACAATCTCCTCCGCCATAAAATTGGATAGAAGAAAATTGTAAACGTTGGAAATAAATTTCCTTCGGCCACCTAGGAGAAGCTTGTCAAAAGTTTATAAATGAAGGGAAATACCATGTTCCTGTTTATCCCTAGCGAATCTAGTTTGAATTTTCACATAGGACCACCAATCTATATCTAATCCTCTAGTTTGGAGATTGGCTCTAGGTCTAAGTCTCCCGACTTCATCCAACAAGTCACCATAAACCCAGTTCCTCTTTGTGTTGTGCACAGTCGGAAGGGTTACTGCCTCTAACGGAGACACCAATTTAGGAATCTGTGTGTAAACATGCTTCTTCACCATTTCCCAAACCCTTAATAAAATTCCTCTAATATAATGATTTGTAAAATATTTGGATTGTTTGTCTTTCTGAGACCACAAGAAGGAATGCCATCCCTGCTGCAAATCATATCCTTCAATTGCTAAAATGTGCTTTCTTGAGCGGATCACCCAATCTTTTATCCAAACCAGGGATGAGGCTTGGTAATAAAGCTCCCACATAGGGAGCCCCAAGCCGCCCCTTGTTTTGTGCTCTTGCAGCATTTTTCTTTTTATATGGGGTTTTTTACTCTGCCAAATAAATTTACTTAGAATTTGGTCTAATTTCCTAAAAAAAAAAAAATATCCAATCTTGCAGGAGCCGTTTGAAATAAAAAGATCCATTTCGGTAAAACATGGGCTTTTATCGCAGCAATTCTACCCAAAAATGAGATCTGAATATGCCGCCATCTCTCCACTTCATTTGCTGTGTCTATTAATAATTTAGAATAATTGAGCTCTTTGATAGAAGAACATTTATTTGTAAGCCAAATACCTAAATATTTAAGTTTTTTGACACAATTAATCCCCATAATACTTTGGATCTGTTCCTTTTGGGCACCTGTTTGTTAACATTTTGGTTTTATCCTTATTGATTTTTAATCCTGCTACCTCCCCATATTCATCTAATTTAGTAAATAATTTTGGTCCCGTATTAAGGGGATCTTCTAATATGAAAACCAAATCGTCGGCGAATGCTTGGAGTTTGTATTCTTCCCCTTTAACTTTTAAGCCCTTAATTTCCAAATCCTGCCTGATCATCTTAAGAAGTGGTTCAAGTGTTAAAATAAATAGCAGCGGTGAAAGAGGGCATCCTTGTCTGGTACCTTTATAAATCTGTATCTCGTCTGATAGTGATCCATTAAACAGTAACCTTGCCGACTGTTTAGAATAGATGGCTTGAACTGCCCTTGTAAATTGAGGCCCAAAACCCATCATTTCCGATTGTTGTATAATAAAATTCCAGCTGACTCTGTCAAAAGCCTTTTGGGCATCCAGAAAAATCATTACCATTGGTTTATCAGAGTGTGTTTCATAGTATTCTAAGGCATTCAATACTACCCTTACATTATCTCTTAGGTGCCTATGAGGCAGGAAACCATTCTGGTCTTGGTGGATAAATCGGGACAGGAACACCCGGAGTCTCTCAACTAGTATTGTCACAAAAATCTTATAATCCACATTCAGGAGTGAGATTGGTCTATAGTTCTGGATCAGAGTTTTATCTGTTTCGGGTTTCGGGATTAGGGAAATGTAGGCTTCCGTCCAGGACCAGGGTATCTTAGAGTATAGTAAACCTCATTAAATAGATCTTTAATATGCAAAATAAGTGAGTCAAAGACTCCTTTATAAAATTCACTAGGAATCCCATCCGGTCCCGGAGTTTTGCCATTGGCTTGTTTCTTGATAGCTACTGCTATTTCCCCAACTGTAATTTCTGCATTTAAAATTTCTTTACAGTGATCCGGAATCATCTCCAATTGTAGATTCTGGAGATAACTCTTGAGTTTATCTTCCTGATAGATTTCTTGGCTATATAAGGAGGTATAAAAATCTTGGGCCACCTTTGCTTTTTGCTCTGTAGTACCTACCAAATTTCCCATAGAGTCCTGTAAAAATTCAATCTTTCTAGATTCTGCCTCTTTTCTTAATCTATATGACAACCACTGGCCCAGCTTGTTAGCATGCTCAAATTGATTTTGTCGACATTTCCGAATTTTATTTGCCAAATCGTTTTGATCTAGGATAGATAACTCATGCCTAATCAAGTCAATTTTTTCCTTAATCAAATTATTATGCAGATCTAAACGCAGCTCTCCTTCAGCTTTCTCCAATTCAGCCATTAACTCAATCCGTTTGGCCTTCTCCTTTCTCCATTTGGTAGCTGTATATTTTATTACCAATCCCCTAACTACTGCTTTAACAGTATCCCAAATATTTTGAAGGGAAGTATCTTCTCTCTTGTTTTCGGTAAAAAAATGATCTAATTCTTTTTTAATCATATTTATAAATCCCTCGTCTTTCATGATATCAGCCCTCATAGACCATCTCGCTCTTCTAGTGGACCCCTTCCATTTTATTACCAGGGGGGGTGGTCTGCCCATATATTCGTCCCTATTTCAACCGAATTTATGTCTTCTTTCAGATCTGATGTGGCCAGACCATATCTATCCTAGACCACAATCTGTGCCTGGGGGAGAAATATGTAAAGTGCTTTTGCGTAGGATGGAAGTCTCGCCAGACGTCTCTTAACCCTATTTCTGTTTTTAGGTTATCCCATGTTTTAGGGAGTACATTCCTATGCCCTTTTTTATATTTAGGAGAGCCCTTTCCTGGATCATAATCAATTGAAGTATCAGCAATCGCGTTGAAGTCACCTACTATGCATACATGCTCGTAATTTAATTCATTAATTTTCTTATACAAATCTTTAAAGAAACCCATTTGGTTAACATTAGGGGCATATATATTTACTAAAAATACTATTTTTTGGCCAATACTAATCTCTAACATCAGTATCCTACCCTCTATATCTGCATATACTTGATGTTTCACCAGGCCTCTCCGATCGTAAACAACTCCCCTTTTCTTCTGGTCGGCCAAGGATGCATACAACTTCCCCAGTTTAGGATAAATTAAAATCTTAGAGTGGTCTTTCCTTATGTGGGCTTCCTGTAAACATATAATATCATAATTATCTTTTTGAAGTTTAGCCCAGACCTTTTTCCTCTTAGTGGGAGCGTTCAGGCCATTGATGTTAATGGAAAACAGGTTGAGCACCTCATCCATACCTCTACTTACCTGTGTTCTTGAGTTTCTGGGATCTGGTCTCGATTTGGAAATTTGTTCCTCTTTCTTCTCCAGATTGGGCTGTGTCTTTGTCATGTCCAATATGCTCTGTGGCTGTTGTTTCCTGGGCTACCTCTTCTTGGCTCTTACCTAGGTTACCACCTTCACTCTCTTGGTCACTAAGATTAATATAGGCCTCCGTGAAGTCCTGCACTTCCTGTACGGATTCCAATCGTAACCTCTGTTCTTGCCAGGTAAACATCAGGCCTTCCGGTAGAAGCCAATGATAATGTATCCCTTGCTTCCTTAGCCATGTTGTCAAAAAGTCATATTTCCTCCAAATGTCTCGTACTCGTCTCAGGAGCTGGGCCAATACTGTTAGTCGGTTATCTTTGTAGGTAAAAGCTTGGTCCCTCGTTTTCCGAAACACTTCATCTCTTAGTGTTGTTAGGACTTCCTGTGACATCACAGCAGCTGGAGGAGGCAAGGGATTCTTCTCCCGAGCCGATTCTCGGTTCGCTGTACCCGGCGGCTTCATTGAAGCTTCTTTGAAGCCAACACCGAGTGGGAAAGCTTGGTGGAAAAGAGGGGAGTTTGCCAGCTCCGTGTGGAAAGTGCAGGCTGCATGAAGAGACTGAAGTTCCTCCCTGATGTTGGCATAGTGAGAGGATGCCTGTTATGGCGCCCCGAGGCTGTGGCTATACTGCTTGAGGAAGTCTATTCATCCAAACCAAACTAAAAGACTGATTCAGTAATTTGAGACTGTGATTCGATTGGAAGCCGCAAGGTAGTAGAGTTTAAAATTTTTCCTACTCCCAGAGCCTAAACTGAGTGAGGTGGCAGTGAAGTTAGTTGACAGTTTGAGAAAATTATCAACCTTGGATTATAACTGATTACTGCGATCTGATTTCACCCTGTTTTTACGACTGGTGAATTTTGAATTTTGACTTACTGTTTGGGAATGTGATCCCCCACAGACCTTGAAAGAAAGAGTGCTGTACTTCCTTTGATTTTCCTATCTTTGACTTAGTACTAACATTTTCTGTTTTTGAAAAACGCCATTTGTATGAGCAATCACTTTTGAATTTGCTTTTGTTGCAAGAAGAGCTGGAGAACTGGAGAAGTTGGTGTCTCCTGCCATCTAGTGACCAAAATTGCTAACTACACCTAGATTCATTATAGTTGGACTCCCCCCACTTTTTTTTCCCTTTTCCTTTCCTTTCCTATTTCCTTTTAGATAACCAGTAGGAATTAGATACCCAGTAGGAATTAGTGAGCAAATTTACCCCTCTTGTGGTTTGGACATTGGACATAGCGAAGTAAGAGTGAATTTTGATAATAGGTAGTGAAACCATTTGGTGTTGTATGATTGCTTGCAAAGACTTTTTAGGAATATCCAAAATGGCTACCATGACCACTACTTTGAAGAAGAAGGCAATCAAAACCTCTTCAGCCTCATCTCCAGCCACTACCTCTGTGACACTACGAAGATCATCTGAAGACGTAGCTATGTCGAAATGTTAAATACTGAGGCAAGGTTGTTTCATGCAAATTTGAGGAGGTCCAAAATACTTTGACTAATCATGAGGAACGGATTCAAGCTTCCAAGATAAAGACCGAGAAGGTGACATGTAGGATGGAGCGACTCGAACTCCGGCAAGCCCTGGCTAATAAAAAAATCGAGGAAGAGATTATCTCCCTCGAAATGGATAAATCTGGCTACTTCTTATGGTTTCAGAATGTCCCTGAAGAGAAAGGTGAGCGCTTGGATGTATTAATGGGAGAGATCGTTGCAGGAATTACTGGAAGAGATTTTGCAGAAGTTTCAAGAGATATTGACGATGTGTACCGAGTATATACTAGCTATGCTCGGCGCAACAAGCTCCCTAAAGAGATCCATGTTCGATTTACTATTTGCATTTTCTACATGCTTTTGAACTGCTAGGTTGGCAGAAGCTGCGACTAGTAACAGGAGCTCGCCCAGTTATGTTTCACTAGGGATTCGAACCGCTGAACTCCCAACATTTTTTTTTTTTTTTTGCTTTAATTTATATGCTGCCTTTCTCCGGAGACTCAGGGCGTCTTACAATGCATTAAGCAATAGCCTTCATACTTTTGTATATTTATACAAAGTCATCTTATTGCCCCCATAATCTGGGTCCTCATTTCACCTATCTTTGAAAGGATGGAAGGCTGAGTCAACCTTGAGCCTGGTGAGATTTGAACTTGGAGTAATTGCAAGCAGCAGATGTTAATAACAGTGCTTTAGTCCACTGTACTAAAGGCTCTTTTGATCAACAAGCTCAGGATCTTGGCAACTGAGCCACCATGTCTCTTAGGATGAGCACAATAAGGGCTCTCTATTATTGAGACACACCCCTACAGACAAAAGAATGCAACCCTACTGATACTTCTCAGGGAGGATGGAGAAAATAATCCATAAGCATCAGGGGATGTAAGCAGGCATATTCATATGTAATGCTTTGCAGGTGACCTTTGGACCTTCTTCTGTCTACTTACCTTCAAGAGGACCAAAGGAAGAAATAAACAATAAAACAAGAGTAAAGGGGACTTGGAATGTCAGATTCTGTGAAGAATATACTCCCTATTAGCACCTTAATCTATGTGAATTGTCCTGATAAGAAAACAAGCTGCAGTTCAAAAAATCAAATTCCCTATATCTCTGTATACCAACTTGATGTAGCAGATTCCATTCATCTAAAACCTTCCTTTCCTCACACTCTGTAGCTCCACCATTTCCTGAAGAATCCCCAGATCTACAACAACACCATGCAAGGAATGTACTTGGATGGGAATGGAGATTTGATGGCTGACTTTGACCTTGTGAGTTGGGTCAGTTTTCATAATAAGTCAGGCACCAGTGTGAAATTTGGGAGTCTGGCAAGAGAAGGATCTGCAGGAGTGAAATTCAGCATCAACAAGGAAACCATCACAAGGCACTATGGGCAGAACCAGGTGGAGAAAATCTTCCGTCTCTTCAGTTTTATCATTATCTCCATAAGTATCCCCTCCCTTCCCAAACTATATATCAGGCTGCCTGCCTTCAGATACCGGCTATTTTTAATTCAGCAATAGCAATGGAGATGGGGTTTTGTAAAGTATAGAAGGGTTCTGTTCCAAGAACATCGAAGGAAGTGACATGAAGGTGTAGGAAAATGCACGCAGGATTTAAGGGGAGAGAGAAGCAAAATCACTTGAGTTGCCCATGTTCACTTTGACATTCAAGAGGTTGATGCTACAGCTGGATATTTGGTGGAAAATGTGTGCAAAATCAATCATGCTGCAGAATTCCCATTTCTTCCATGTCAGTTTCCAAAATGGAAGCCTATTTGATTATCATAATCCACTGCCAGTTTCAAGAATAACTTCCCTGACAATTTTTGGACATCACTGGAATGGCCACCCCCACCACAGTTGGGCCTGGGGGAGAAACAGAATGTTCCATTTCTAATCTTTTTAGCACATACCTAGTTTGTTGACGCCTTCCAACTCTATGTGTCATTTCATAGCTGATGACTGCAGGTGCTTCTGAATGCCAATTCTGTTCACTTTCAGACATTGCCTTACTCCCAGTGTGTGGAAGCTTGTCAGCATGGATATTTCAAGGTGGCCAAGGAGGGGAAACCAAATTGCTGCTACAACTGTGTCCCCTGTGCAGAAGGGAGGATTTCTACCCAAGAAGGTGAGTGAATGGAAATCAATGCAGTCCTTTCAATGAAGATGAATCTAGGTATTTGGGCCTGGTGTAGCGGCATAACGGTGGAGCTCTCACCTCACAATCAGGAGGCTGTGAGTTCAATCCTAGATAGAGGCAGATATTTCTCTCTCTGGGCACAATGCTGAACAAAACTTCTCATTGGCAACAGGAAGGGCATCTGGCCATTAAACACTCTGCTAATTCCACTCAGTTGTCCAGACTCCATTCCTCAAGGGATTATGGGGTCATTAAAAGATGATAATGATTTGGGCCAAAGGCATGCAGTATTTATTTAACTACAATGACTGTGTAGCAATAATGTGCCAGTATCCCTTTGAATGAGATTTTGAGATGTAGATGAAACCAAACAGCTAAGGAGATACTTCTATAGTTTGTGAAGCATCAGTGGAAATGACAGGACAATATCAATGACAATCTGTTGCTTCATCTTGAGAAAGACTGTGATGTTGCTTCTATAGTATGAACGGCATGGCAGTCAAAACAAAAGCAGATTCCAGCCATATCTCTGTCAGGCCGTCTCCATGGTAATCCACAGTAGCCGGAGGGGAGTGATCTCTACAACATGCAAAATTGCTTCATTGCAGAATGTGACTGATGACACATCTTGGGGGAGAGTGGGAAACAGGGTAAGAGCTGGAACGGAAATTATGTGGGGTCAGAGTTGGCTTCACTTGGAATGTGCCGACATGAAGCTCCTAATAAATAACTGGATTTCTTTTGAAGCTTAACTCAAGGCTCATGATTTAATTAGGTAATCAGTCAGAACCCTGATAGCAAGCCAACTCTGACCCTCCATAATTTACGTTCCAACTCTGACACTATTTCCCCCCAGCATTTTTAAATCATTAACCATTGGGTTTTGGTAGAGAAATGGAACAGAAATATTCCAACCCTCTCAGGTTGGCCAGTTCTGGTCCTTAGAGACCTTACTGAATGATAAAGATGGTTGTCCTTCACACCTTTCATTTCCTACAATCCCATGAATGGAAAAAAATGGAGAAAAACGGAGGTATTTGTCAAGTTAACTATGTCTCCCCCCGGATTCTTTCCCTTCTTAATATAGCTACATTTTTTCATTTAATCAACTTTGGACATTTACAAATGCAAGCACATCCACACACATATTCATTAATCTATAAATTCATAAATTTATAAATTCATGGCAAATGTTACATTTCTCCTTTGCAGATGCAAACTACTGCATCAAATGTCCGGAAAATCAATATCAGAATAAGAAGCGAGATCAATGTATTGCCAAAAATGTCACATTTTTGTCCCATCTAGACAATTTGGGAATCATCCTTACTACCTTTGCTCTATTCCTAATTTTGACCACTATCGTTGTCTTGGGCATCTTCATTGCATTTCAAGAAACTCCCATAGTCAAAGCCAACAACCGGGACCTCTCCTACATTCTCCTGGTCTCCCTTCTGATTTCCTTCTTGACCTCATTCCTCTTCATTGGTCGGCCAAGGAGAACCACCTGCCTTCTCCGACAAACAGTCCCCAACATCATCTTCTCAATTGCTGTGTCTTCTGTCTTGGCCAAAACAATCATGGTGGTGCTGGCCTTCCTGGCCACAAAGCCAGGAAATGGAGTGAGGAAATATCTGGGCAAGAGTCTGGCCAACATCATCATCATGTCTTGTTCCATTGCCCAGGTTGTCATTTGTTTCACCTGGTTAGGAGTTTTTCCTTCATTCCCTGATTCTGACATGAACTCCCAGCCTAGAGAGATCGTTCTGCAGTGCAATGAAGGCTCTGCTGCTATGTTTTATATTGCCCTTGGCTATATGGGCTTTCTGGCTGCTGTCTGCTTCACGGTGGCTTTCCTAGCTAGGAATTTGCCTGGGTCCTTCAACGAAGCCAAGCTGATCACCTTCAGCATGCTGGTCTTCTGCAGTGTCTGGCTGTCCTTTGTGCCTACCTATCTGAGCACCAGAGGGAAATACATGGTGGCTGTGCAGGTCTTCTCCATCTTGGCTTCCAGTGCTGGGCTGCTGGGTTGCATCTTTATCCCTAAGTGTTACATCATTGTGCTGAGGCCAGACTTGAATACAAAGCAGCAAATGATGTTGAAAAGTGAAGTAGAAAACTGATTCTCATGGATGTTCTGGGGATATATTATATATGGGGACCTAATATTTTAACTCATCATTAGGTACTTTTCATTTCTCTGACTGCTTTTTAAAGTGATCTCCTGCTTAAGTCCAATTGCCATCTTTTTATCTTTCTATGTCTGGCAGTATTACTTGGCATCTTGAGTTTCTGTATCAGCTTTTAAGTAAGGACATAGTAGCATTTTAGCATGGCAATTTAGACCTTTTTCGTAACTTTAGGAATACCCATTTTTCTTCTGAATCAAGAAGATTTTTTTTAATTTGTGTGGACTAACCTTTTCAGCCATTAAACTATCGAGAGAATATTCTGAAACTTCTTGAATACAGTTGCAAGTTTTAAGGAAGATACCTACCTCCTGGGAAGGGGCATGATGTAACCCAGAGTAAATGTATGTATCATTTCTTTTTGTATGCTATCAAAAGACTTGACACCTCCATCACCTTAATAAATTTTGAGGGTTTTTTGCTCTCATTTGTATCGTTGATTGAGTGTGGAAAGTGACTTTTGCAAAGGCTAATAGTGTTTCTTTCCCCTCTCAATTTAATTATAATAGATTTCATCAGCTCCATGCCAAATTCAGGGTGCCTGAATTTCTGGTAACAATAGGAGAAAAATGGCTGCAATGCAAAAGATGGACTTTTAATTTCAAGGGTCATTTATTCACCAATAAACACTTCATTGTTTAAAACTTTGAATACACAAGTGTATATATATATATAGATAGAATCAGAAAACCAGTTATCTTTCCTCGATGTATTAATTTATAAAAAATCTGATGGCACCTTAGGACATACCATCTATCAAAAGAAGACACATACAAACCGCTATCTCAACGCCAAATCACACCACCATCCAGCACAAATAAACTCTGTTGCCAAAACATTAACCAGAAGAACTAAACGTCTGGCTGATGAAGCACATTTACAAACAGAATTATATACACTAACTAATGTACTGACATCAAATGGGTTCTGTAGAAATAAAGTCATCAATATGATCAAACATACAACACCAAGACATAATAAAAAACAACAAGAGGAACAAAACAATGGGAAAGCCATCTTGCCCTATATAAGGGGAACAACAGACAAAATTAGCAAAGTACTACATAAACACAACATCAAAACCATATTTTGCACAGATAGAAAGATATCATCCATTCTGAGAAACCCCAAAGACAAAATAGAATTAGAAGATCAAGGCATATACGAAATCCCGTGTGCTTCCTGCCCATCAACATACATTGGACAGACCAACAGAAGAATGAGTGTTCGCATCGAGGAACACAAAAACTCAATACAAAAACAAGAACACACATCATCATTAGTTCAACATATAAATACAACAGGACACAACATTAATTTTAATAAATCAAAAACAGTTGCAAAAATAGAACATCTCAATGGCAGGATAATCAGAGAAGCAATAGAAATAGAAAAAAGACCATATTGCATGAATAAACGGGATGACACTTCACGTCTGCCTACTATTTGGAAACCTGCTCTCATAGATAGATGAATCTTAACACCATATATAAAACATAGACCAAACATTAATCAAAAAAATAATCCCAACCAAATCATATTCAAACCAGCCACAAAGATGAAGCCCTGCTACCTAGTGGAGAAAAACCAACCATACACCCGAAGCCAAGCCAATAAACACATACTGGGACTCCCAACCAATCAGAATGAAAAGGTGGAGCCATCCCAGAATACCAGCACCAGATTTGAAATACCAATGGCAGTTAGTACAAAATGACTGCTGACATAAGCCTGATGATGGCAGATGGGATTCTGTCGAAACGTCGCTTCTAACCCTTTTAGGGATATATCCACAATTACACGGGAAGAAACCCGAAATATTAACTATACACACACAAACACACACACACACACAGATATATATATATATATATATATATATATATATATATATATATATATATATATATATATATATATATATATATATCTTTCTCTCTCTCTCTCTCTCTCTCTGTCTCTCTCTCTCTCTCTCTGTGTGTGTGTGTGTGTGTGTGTAAAATTTACTTTCTTCTAGCAGTCTGGTGGATCTTAATAATTACAAAACAGTTTTATTTTTGAGACTGTGAGATACATTAGTGCTGGGATTGGTGAGAGATGTGGAGAGATTGGATGACAATTGTCCAAGAAGTTAGGGTCCAGTAATGGATTCTTGATGAGTGCCTCTGCGGTTTTTATTAGGAAGACCCTTAGTCCGTGGGAGGTCACTGCTCCTAAGATAGACGGGTGTGAGGCCCTCCCCATGAAGTGGGGCCCATGTGGACATTTGGGCTTGTTGATTATGTACCTGTCTCCCAGCTGCATATCAAGAGCCCTGCCCGGGCTACTTGATGCCCTATTAGGGCTGGTGGTGGAGTTTCCCAGACTTATTGTTCTGGGGGACTTCAATCTGCCATTCCTGGGTGGGGCATTGGGGGTGGCTCGGGAGTTCATGGCTTCCATGGCAGCTATGGATCTGATTCAGATCATTCAGGGCCTGACACATGAGGGGGGCCACACGCCCGATCTTGTTTTGTCTTGGAGCAGTGGCGAGTGGGGCTCAGTGGGGGATTGTCTTCTACTTATCCCCTGTCATGGACCAACCACTATCTCCTTTGGCTGGGTTTCCAGTACACTGCCGCTCCTCGCTGGGAGGTGGAGGCAGAGCTGCCCATCTGGTTCTGCCCCAAGCGCCTGGATGTAGTGGTTCCAGACAGAGCTTGGGTTGATACCTCTCTCTCTCTCCCACGCCCCAGCCACGACCCTGGTGGATACCTGGTATGAGGCTGCTGCCGGGGCTCTTGACCAGGTCATTTCTTTGCGGCCTCTGACATGTCGCAGATCCCGGGTGGTGCCTTGGTTTACCAAGGAGCTCCAGGGGATAAAACAACGTAGGCAAGGCCTAGAGAGCCGTTAGAGAGCCAGTCGTTCCAAATCTGACCAGTCCCGGTTAAGGGCGGCCACACGGGCCTACCTGGTGGAGTTGGCGACAGCAAAGCATCGCTACTTCGCCGATGTCATCGCGTCCGCAGAGAATCGCCCAGTTGCCATGTTCAGGGTGTCCCGCTTCCTCCTGACTCAGAGGGTGAGAGAATACCCTCTTCAGGGGTGAGCCGAGGAGTTTAGCCAGCACCTGTTGGACAAGGTCGCTCAGATTTGGGACGGCTTGGACTCTGACTGGACAGAGTCAGACAGTGAGGAGGCAGTGGGTCCTGTGCTTTGGGAAGAGTTTGATTCTGTTACCCCAGAGGAAGTGGACAGGATCATACGGAGGCTGTGTGCAGCCACTTGTGTGCTGGACCGTTGCCCCTCCTGGTTGGTTTATTGAGCCCAGGAGGGGACACACAGCTGGATCCAGGTGGTGATAACGGCTTCCTTGAGGGAGGGAAGCTTTCCAACCACCTTGAAAGAGGTGGTGGTGAGGCTCCTCCTCAAGAAGCCAGCCTTGGGTCCAGCTTTTTTGAGTCATTTTTGTCCGGTCTCCAACCTTTGCTTTCTAGCGAAGGTTGTTGAGAGTGTAGTGGCACATCAGCTCCCACTGGCCCTGGATGAAGTGAATTACCTCGAACCAATTGGGTTTCAGGCCCAGGTACGGCACGGAGACAGCATTGGTCTCGCTGGTGGATGATATCTGGAGGGCTCGGGAAAGAGGTTATTCGTCTGTTCTGGTCCTATTAGATCTTTCAGCGGCTTTTGATACCATCGACAACGGTATCCTGCTACGTCGCCTCGAGGGATTGGGAGTGGGGGGCACCGTTTTATGGTGGTTCTCCTCCTACCTCTTGGGTCGAACACAAGCGGTGTTGGCAGAGGGGCAGAGATCGACCTGGAGGCCCCTCACTTATGGGGTGCCCCAGGGGTCAGTTCTCTTGCCCCTTCTGTTCAACATCTATATGAAACCGCTGGGAGAGATCATCCATGGTTTCGGGGTGAGGTACTATCAATATGTTGACGACACTCAGCTCTTTATATCCATTCCACACCAGCCCAGTGATACCCTTGACGTGATGACCCGGTGCCTGGAAGTGGTACGTGTCTGGATGGGAAGGGACAGACTTCAACTCAACCTGGCAAAGACTGAGTGGCTGTGGGTACCGGCATCTTGGTCCATGGGAGAGGTTCCATCGCTGGCTATAGGGGGTGAAGTTTTACCCCTTGTAGACAGAGCACACAACTTGGGTGTACTTCTGGATTCACGGTTGAGTTTAGAAGATCATATAACGACCGTGACCGGGGGGGCATACGTCTAGATTCGTCTGGTGTGCCAGTTGCGCCCCTACCTTGACCAGGATGCCCTATGCACAGTTACCCATGCGCTAGTCATCACCCGTATTGACTACTGTAACACTCTCTACCTGGGGCTTCCCTTGAGGATCACTCGGAGGCTTCAGTTGGTGCAAAATGTGGCCGCGCAGGTTGTGATGGGAGAATCCCGATACTCCCATGTAACACCTCTGTTGTGCGACCTGCATTGGTTACCAGTTTCCCTTCGGGTGAAATTCAAGGTGCTGGTGATGACCTATAAAGCCCTACATGGCTTAGGCCCAGGATATTTGGCGGACCACCTGCTGCCAGCAACATCATCCTATCCCATCCCATCGGTTCGCGCCCATAGGGAGGGCCTGCTCAGGGTGCCATCAGCGAGACAATGTTGGCTGGCAGCCCCCAGGGGTAGAGCCTTCTCTTTGGGCATGCCCACCCTCTGGAATCAACTTGCCTTGGGGCTTCGTCTTGCCCCTGATCTTCGCACCTTTCACCGCGAATTAAAAACTTGGTTATTTGAGTCCCCCGGCCTGGACTGATGGGTTTTTTTACGGGTTTTTAATTGTATCTGATTTAATTAGGTATTTTAACTTGCATTATGGATTGTGGTTTTATTGTTGTGAGCCGCTCTGAATCCGTTGGAGATAGGGCGGCAAATAAGCCTAATGAAATAAATAAATAAATAAATAAATAAATAAATAAATAAATAAATAAATAAATAAAATAAATAAAATAAATAAATAAATAAACATAAATAAAGCAGCCATCCTATTACATAAAGGTCTGAACAATAAAAAATGCACAGTAGGCCTAAGGTAGCATCAACATCATTTAGTTCAAAAGTCCACAATAAAAAAAGGTAACAGTAACAACTTCATCATATCAAAAAGACAGCATCATACAATAAACCTGTCACATATTACATCATGAAAGAAAACCAGTTGGAAATCAACTAAGCAGAATGACAGGTGTCCCAAATACTCCCAGAACAATTTGGTCTTTGATGCTTCCTTGGAATCCATTGCATTGAGTTACATCAGGAGTTTTCCAGCTGGATCCCAGCTCAGCCTGCAGGGAGGACTGAGAACCTCCTACTTCTCAGATAATTAATAGAATGATAGTGATTTCTTTCTTGCCTTCAGGCTAAATGTCAAGAGATTCCTTATTCCCCTGGATCTCTGAAGGACATCAAAAGACTCGGGAGCAAGACATAGTAGTATCTGACATCATGAAAATTAGTGCATAAATTGTCTTGTGACCCTGGGATGCTGGTCTACACTTCATGGACTCTGTTGTGTTTGCCCATGTTTCCATCATTTGGGAACTCCTCTCTGGACTTCATACTGTATTAGAAAAGTCAGTCTTGCTGCAATCTGCTTTCAACATCTCCAAACTCTTCTGCTCTGCTGATTCTGAGATCAGATGCAAAGCAGAGGATTCCTTTGGCTAACCCAGAAATGAACCCACTGCTTCTGCTTCTGATGGCGCTTTTGTTGCCCCAGGCAGCCTGTGGGATGCTTGGCACCAAGTGCTTCTTGACTTTGGGGAGGGATGCAAGAGACCCACTCAACCACTACAGGCCAGGAGACCATCTCATCGGTGGGCTCTTCTCTGCCACAAATATTCGACGATTACAGCTGCACAATTTCAGTTCGTGTCCTTCTATAGAAGTTAATTGGTAAGTCGCAGAATGTTGAATGATGTTGTTATATTGCCTTTGAGAAAAAATATAGGGGAGTTAAATTTCAATACATTGGTATACAAACAGTATGAAGTGCAATAGATTCAGCAGATCACACAAAAGCAAGCTTTAATGCTCAGCATCCTGATGTTGAACTGATCTCTATGCAGACAATGTGTTTTGATCTTTCAAGGCTTGGGAGTTTGATCATAGTTGCAGCTTGTCAATCAAAGAAAAGGACAGGAGGCTCTAACTGGTCAGTCCAGGTCAATCCCAGCTGAGAGAAATGGCTGACTTCTTTTCTGAGTCTTTCCTAGAAGACAGTCCTGTATCTTCGAGAAGGACAGTTCTGGAAGAAGTTCAAAGACATCAGCACTCAGATCAGCTGCCCTCAAGACATTCTCCTAGATGCTCCATCATGGTATTCCTCATAGGTCCATGGATTTCTTTAAACTCACCAATGCCAAATCAGCAGCCATTTATTGATTCCTTGATGTGGCAATGGACTTCAGTAAATCCATTGGATTAAGTAGACCATAACCTACTACTTAATAAAATAGAAAAATGTGGGTTAGATTGCATCACCACCAGATGGATTCTTAATTGACTGACCAAGCCTACTCAATATGTGGTCCTGAATGGAACAGCATCTACATGGAGGGAGGTATGCAGTGGGGTACCCCAGGGCTCTGTTTTAGGCCCAGTACTCTTCAACATCTTCATCAATGATTTGGACAAGGGGATAGATGGGGAACTCATCAAATTTACAGACGACACCAAGCTAGCAGGAATAGCCAACACTCCAGAAGATAGGCTTAAGATACAGAAGGATATTGACAGACTTGAACATTGGGCATTATCTAACACAATGAAATTCAATGGTGAAAAAAGTAAGGTTCCACATTTAGGGAAGAAAAACAAAATGCACTGTTATAATACAGTATACGTGGTACCTTGGTCAATAGTGGTGATTGTGAGAGGGATCTTAGAATCCTTGTGGACAATTACTTAAATATAAGCCAGCAATGTACAGCAGCTGCCAAAAAAGCCACTACAGTTCTAGGCTGCATAAACAGAGGGATAGAATCAAGATCACATGAAGTCTTAATACCACTTTATAATGCCTTGATAAGACCACACTTGGAATAGTGCATCCACTTTTGGTTGTCATGAAGTAAAAAAGATGTGGAGGCTCTAGAAAGAGTGCAAAGAGCAACAAAAAACATTAGGGGACTGGAGGCTAAAGCATATAAAGAATGGTTGCTGGAGCTGGATATGTCCAGTCTTATAAAAAGAAGGACCACGGTGACATGATAGCAGTGTTCCGATATATCCAAGAGCATTGGATAGCGCAGCAGGCTAAACTACTGTTAAAAGTAGCATTTAACTACCAGCTGCCTGCAATTACTGCAAGTTCAAATCTCACCAGGCTCAAGGTTGACTCAGCCTTCCATCCTTACGAGGTAGATAAAATGAGGACCCGGATTGTGGGGGCAATAAGCTGACTTTGTATAAAAAAGAACACTGGTTAGGGGCCCCCTGAAAGCCCTAATAAGCAGGTATATACAATGGTATGAAGGCTATTGTTTAATACATTGAAAGCCGCCCTGAGTCTCTGGAGAAGGGCGGCATATAAATCGAATCAATCAATCAATCAATCAATCAATCAATCAATCTCAGGGGTTGCCACAAAGAAGAGGGAGTCAAATTATTGACCAAAGCACCTGAGGGTAGGACTGCAATGGGTGGAAACTAATCAAGGAGAGAAGCAACTTAAAACTAAGGAGCAATTTCCTGACAGTTGGAACAAATAATCAGTGGAACAACTTGCCTCCAGAAGTTTTGAATGCACAAACACTGGAAGTTTTTAAGAAGAGATTAGATAACCATTTCTCTGAAGTGGTGTACGGTTTCCTGCCTACTCAAGGGGTTGGACTAGAACAGCCGTCACCAACTGGTGGTCCATGGACCACTGTTGGTCCGTGAGAAATTTTAGGTGATCCACAGAAAAGTTATTTGCATTTTTTTATATTGCACTAAACCAAGGGCCCTCAAACTATGGACCCTGGGCCGGATCCGTTCAATGAGCATTTGTGTTGCTGCAGAGAGTCTCCCCCGTTTGGGGGCCTTTTTGTATGGGTCGGAGGGGGGCAGAAATTCTGACTTAAAACCCAATATTAAAACCCAATTTAAAATCATTCAGTTAGACAGCCCCACCTGTCAGAACAGTAGGTTCTTGAGGGCACAGCGAAAGACCCGGAGGTCAGAGATGTTATGAATATCCGGGGGCAATTCATTCCAAAGGGCAGGAGCTCTGACAGAGAAGGCTCTCCTCCTGGGTATTGCCAGCTGACATAACTTGGCTGACGGTACCCTGAGGAGTCCCTCTCTGTGGGAACAAACTGGTCGGTGGGAGGGTATTGGTGGCAGAAGGCGGTCCTGTAAATATCCTGGTCCTATGCCATGGAGCGCTTTAAAGGTGGTGACCAACACCTTGAATTGCACCTGGAAGACCACTGGGAGCCAGTGCAGCTCGCGCTGGAGAGGTGTTACATGGGCGTAACGAGGTGCGCCCATAACCACCCGCACGGCTGCATTTTGGACCAGTTGGATCCTCCGAGTGCTCTTCAAGAGGAGCCCCATATAGAGAGTATTACAATAGTCCAGATGGGAAGTGACGAGGGCATGAGTGACCATGCACAAGGCTTCCCAGTCCAGAAAGGGACTCAATTGGAGGATCAGGCGAATCTGATAAAAAGCTCCCCTGGCTATGGCCATCATATGCTCTTCTAAAGCAGCCGTGAGTCCACGAGGACACCCAGATTGCAAGCCCTCTCTGGGGGGGGGGGGGCAAAGATTCAAACCCAATAGTCAGCGATGGCACCAGCTGACTATACCGGGACACCGGAAGCCACAGCCACTCAGTCTTGGAAGGGTTGAGCTTGAGCCTATTTCTTTCCATCCAGACCTCCACGGCCTCCAGGCAGCAGGACATCACATCAAGGGCATCATGGAGTGGTTTGGGGTGGAGATGTACAGCTGGGTGTCATCAGTGTACTGATGGACTTTCACCCCAAAACCAGAGAGGATCTCACCCAGCGGCTTCACATAAATGTTGAACAGAAGGGGTGAGAGGACTGACCCTTGCGGCATCCCCCAAGTGAGGCGCCTCAAGGTCGACCTCTTCCCCACTGCCAACACAAACTGCGAGCGGTCAGAGAGGTAGGAGGAGAACCACTGTAACACGGTGCCTCCAATTCCTAACCCCCCTCAACCGCTGCAGAATGATACCAGGATCGATGGTATCAAAAGCGAGAGCTTTTTATGAAGTTTTTTTAAAGGAAAAGGAAGTGGCAATGGAAACAGAAACACAAGTTACACTGATGTCGACAAAACCTACAGAAGAGGAAATGGTAATGATTGAATCAACGGAAGGCGCTGTTGGCGGGACTGTGGAATTCAAAGAACAATGGGAAGTAAGATCAACTAGAGCAATAAAACCTACATATAAAATATGAATATGGATACAACAAAATTAATTTCAATAAATATTAATGGACTTAATTCGGCTGTGAAAAGAAGAAAGGTTTTTCATAAATTAGAGAAACTAAATTTTGATATAATTTGTTTGCAAGAAGTTCACATTAAAAAGCAACACGAACAATTATTGGGACAAACTAAACTTGGAAAAAAATTTTCATCATTATCACAATACAAAAAGAGAGGCATTGTTCTATATATTAAAAATTCAATAAAAGCGGAACAAATATATGCAGATTCAGAGGGTAGAGTTTTGATAGTGGAGATAATTGATAACAATATGAAGATACTGCTAGTTGCAATATATGCGCCAAATAACAATCAGAGTGATTTCTATTGAAATTTACATATGAAAATAATCGAAATGGACTCTGATAATATATGCATGATGGGAGATTTTAATGGAATAGCAGATGAAAAATTGGACTATAAAACAACAAAAACAGGAAAGCATAACAGAAAAACACTGCCAAATTCTTTCTTTAAAATGACAGAGGAAATAAATTCAAAAGATATATGGAGAGTTAGAAATGGGAAGAATAGACAATACACTTTCTACTCAAACAGGCACTCATCTTGGTCCAGGTTAGATATGATATGGACAACAATGGACTTGATTCCGAAAAATTGAACAGGTGGAAATAGACACTAATTTATGGGCTGACCATAATCCAGTGATAGTAGCTTGGAAAGGTCAAAAAAGGAAAGCTAGATGGACTTTGAATAATAAAATTTTAAAAGAAAAAGAATTTGTACAGAAAATGCAAAGAGAGCTGGATTTTTTCTTTAAGGAGAATAAAAAGGAAGATACATCGATACAAAACCGTTGGGATACAATGAAGGCCTACGCTAGAGGTATAATAATAGATTATATAAAGAAAAGGAATGTGAAAAAAAAGACAAACTTTTACAATATTAAAGAATGAATATAAGAGATTTGAAAAGGAACTCCAGAAAGATCCACATAAGAAAGCTGTAATTAATGGAGAATTGACTGATGCTATTGAAATAGAAAAAGGTACTCGACAAGGCTGTCCCTTATCTCCATTGCTATTTATATTAATGTTGGAAGTGCTGAATAGAAATGTTAGAGAAGAAAAAGAGATAAAAGGAATGAAAATTAGAAAGGAAGAATATAAACTACAAGCTTTTGCTGATGACCTTATTATTGAAGAACCATTAACATCAATAAATAAATAAATTGATAGAAAAAAAATAGGGGAATTTAGGGAGGTTGCTGGTTTGAAAATTAATAAAGAGAAGATAATGACCAAAAATATGTTAAAAAAACAAAAAAGAAGAACTGAGGGAGATCTCTAAGATGCAGGTCACAAATAAGGTAAAATACTTGGGGATTCAATTAACAGCAAGATGTAGTTCTTTTAAAGAAAATAATTATAATAAGCTCAAGCAACAGATAGGACAGGATTTGGTGAAATGGGGAAACTTGCAGTTATCTTTGATTGGTAGAATTGCAACCATTAAGATGAATATTTTACCTAGAATCTTGTATCTTTTTCAGACAATTCCTGTAAAGCTGGGTAAGGAATTTTTTGCAGATTTAAATAAAATGGTTTTGAAATATGTTTAGCAGGGAAAGAAGGCAAGGATGAAACTCAAACTGTTACAAGATGCTAAAATGAGGGGTGGTTTTGGATTACCAAATTTTGAATTATACTATGGGTAACATTGAAAAACACTAGATTATTAAATTTGGAGAGACATGATTTGCTGATGGGATGGCATGCTTTCTTATGGTATAAAGGAACTAAAATTCAGGAGTATTTTAGAAGACATCAGATACGTGAAGCTTTATTTTTGACATGGGAGAATATTAAAAAATACCATTACTTGAAGATTCCAGTCTGGGTATCTACAATTGAATCCAGTGGTATTTAGAGGGGAGCAAATTGTTAGATATAATGAACTATTGGATGAAAACGGTGAACTTAAATTGAAACAAAACTTAGAAGATCAGGGAATTAAGATAGATTGGTTTTCATACATGCAAATACTTTCTAGATATCGAGAAGATTTTAAACAAAAAGGTATTTATAGTATTTCGACTGGTTTAGATAAGATATTAATGGGTTCGGATGACCATGTAATTAAAAAGTTATATGGATATTTACTTAAAGTAAAATTGGAAGAAGAACAAGTCAAAGAATCAATGATAGCATGGGGGGAAAATTTGGTTATAGTATTGATTTAGAGAAATGGCAAAAATTGTGGTTACCTAATTATAAAATGACAATGTCAACAGCATATAAAGAGAATTTGTATAAGATGTTTTACAGGTGGCATTTACCCCCAACAAGAATAGCCAAGATGTTTAAGAATAAATCGAAGAAATGTTGGAAGTGTCATCAAATTCCAGGATCGTACTACCATATGTGGTGGACATGCGTGGAAGCAAGGAGATTTTGGACTAAAATACATACGTGGTTAGAAACCCATTTGGTTTTATTTCATCATTAAACCACCTTTCCAATCAGCCTCCATGTTTCATGTGTCTTTCTCCCAGCTTGGAACTGAACCAGAGGGATATTTCTTCCCACACCCTTTAAGTCCTGCCTACCTTAGGAGTTCAAAAGGGTGCAAATGCAAGTAGATTAATAGGTACCATTTTGGAGGGAAAGTAACAGAGTTCCATTTGCCTTTGGCATATAGCCATGCTGGCCACATAACCAGAGAAATTGTCTTTGGATAATGCTGGCTATCTTGGCCAACAAACAGAGATGACTACCATGACCTAGAGTCAGATATGACAGGGAAATTTTTACTTTCTTTATTAAGTCCATCAAGGTAGGCTGGAATCTTCCAGTCATTGTCTATGATCTGACCCTTTTTTTCCCTAGGTGGCATGAAGAGCCATGTTTCTGGGCACATGAGCTGTCGCCCAACTTACCTGCAGCTCTGCATGCACTCATACCCCAGCTGGTGTTCAGGCCTCGGGTGCGCATGCATGTAATTCAGGGGACCCAGAAGGTCTTCGGAGCTATCCTGCGCATGTACGTGCATGCATGCACAGATGGTGTTCACACACATGTATTGCGTGCACAAAATCCACATGCATGCACAAAGTTGGTGTGATTGCTTGTGCAGCGCACGGGGGAGCCATGCAAAAGTCAAATGCATGTGTACATGGTGTGGTTGCATGTGGAGGAGCCACGCATTAGCATGGATGGAATGCATACACACAAAGCACATGAAATGCATACCTGTTCAGCCCTCGGTGAGTAAAAGGTGGGCCACCACTGCCCTACGATCTAACACTTTGACTTTGTAAAATCCTAAAATCAAACACAAACTGTCTTTTTTTCCAGATCAGCTACACTTTTATTTCACCCTTCCTGAGTGATAAAACTCAGTTACCCTTTTTCTACCGGACCGTCCCCAAAGAAGGTGCTCAGAACCTGGGAATTGTTCAACTGCTGCTGTATTTTCGATGGACATTCATTGGCCTCCTTGCTGCAGACACTGATAACGGAGAACGTTTCATCAGGACCTTCAATCACGTGCTGGCTCAGAATGGCATTTGTGCTGCTTTTTCACAAATCGCATTACCAGATATCAAGAACATCAAATATATGATTCCTATTTTCAAAATGTGGCACCAAATCAACGTATTTGTTTACTATGCAGAGTTTACCTTTGTAGAAGGAGAAGTCTTTGTAGAAATCATATTGAACTTTATGAAAAAAACTGTTGCAGGAAAAGTTTGGATCACAACCGCTTTGTGGGATCTCTCCATTGAATTATCATATAACCCTTACTCTTTAAAATACACCCGTAGTATTTTTTCTTTTCTGATCCAGACCGGCCAAAGGACCAAATCAGAAGATTTGAGAGAATTCAATATTTTAATCAAAGCATTTATGATTAAAACATTTCACTGTTCATCTGAGAAACCTGCCTTGTCTGTGAAAGGCTGGACAAGGTGTCTAGAGGAAAAGAACGTGGGGACTCTACCTCAAGAGAAGATTGACAAGATCTTTTCTCTAGATAGCTCCTTAACTTACAATGCCATCCAGATTGTGGCACATGCCTTAAATGCGGCCTATTCATCCCAATTCCAAAGGACAACAATGAAGAGAAAAACCAGGCTGGAAGTTGAAAAGATCCAACCATGGCAGGTATTCCCATGGAATAGAAATTACCTATTCCTATTCCTACAGGTTCCATGTTTATTGCTAAGTGTGACATATAGATGGTGAAGATATACAAAACTCTCTCTGAGAAGTGTGGAATATATTGAGAAAAATTGCTTTAATGAGTCATATTTTTCTCATGAAATCCCTTGTCTTCATCCTTCTTTTATGCTTTGAACTCCCACAGTGCCGAACAACAAATTATTCCTTGCTGAGAAGGGTGGGATTGAAAAATTTCTGCAACTGGTTTGCTGCCTGGTTGCTGCTGGGCATGTCCATGGGGGTGTGAGCCCGTTTCCAGAAATCCGGTACACCCATTCCCCGCCCCCCCCAAGAACCTTTGCACATGTTCTGCACTTACCTGACATCCAAAACGCGTAAAGACTCTTTGGATGGGCAGGGAAGGGCAGGCAGTGTCAGCCAGTCCTTGGAACAACCGGTTCAGCGAACCAGATTAAAATTAACATCAGTTCACCCAAACCAATCCGAACAAGCTGAATCCCATCCCTGCTTGCTGATATTGTCACGCACACCACTACAACATTTTCATCTCTCCCCCTCTGAGCTTTTCTTTCTTCAGAATCCGTTATTTCCACTTAGAAAAGGGATTTGGATTCTCTCCCCATATATTACAATCCAATACACCATTGTATGATTGTCAGTGTACATCTTTGTAGGGGCTCCCAAAGAGTGCCAAAATCAATATATTAGTCACTCCTGACTTGATGTTTCAAGCTTTCCTTCAGATATCAAGAACATGGAACTGACATGTGTTTCCCAAATTCCCAAAGCCAAATAATATTTCCAGGACTGAAATATCCAAACTGATACTGTGTCTTCTACATCTTCTCTCTTGTGGAAGCAAAACACAGGTTCCAAAATAAATAATCAAGGCTCACTGCAGTGTTTGTTGTTTGATGAACACAATAGGTAAATATAAAGGTTTCCCTTGCACATGTTTTAGTTGTTCCCGAAACTAAGGGGTGGTGCTCATCTCTGTTTTAAAGCCGAAGAGCCAATGCTGCCCAAAGATGTCTCTGTGATCATGTGGCCACCATGACTATACGCCAAAGGCGCATGGAACACTGTTACCTTCCCACCCAAGATGGTCCCTATTTTTCTACTTGCATTTTCTTTTTCTTTTTTATTTTAAATATCTTTATTAAATATTTACAGTAAAATTAACACATAATAATGATTGGAAAACAATATAAGAAATGAAATGTAGGAACACATAAACACAAGACTAAAATGAAACAACAAACATGACTAACCGAGAGTTAAGATCACTCTCCAATTAATATTAACTAATATCATCCTAACCAAACATTTCAGTACAATCAAGTTCTTTTAACTATCTACAAAACAATTGGCCTGTTTTTTTTCAAAATTATAAAGAATTATATAGCCTATTAAGTATTTATTTAATCTAATAAAACGATCTTATCACCTGTCTCCTAGGTTTAACCTTTTTTTAAGCCAGACAAAGCATCTGTCCCAACTTCTATTATATATTGAGTCTTTCTTATCTTTTAAGATATACGTTAACCTGTCCATCTCAGCACATCGAAGAATCTTATTTATTATCAGATGGTCAGGGGGCGTATCTGTATCTTTCCACAGTTGAGCAAATGCCATTCTCGCCGCTGTTGAGACATGGATAAATATGTACCAATCCTTGTTGTCAATGTGGTCCGGTCTTATTCCGAGTAAGTAGAGGTCTGGGTGAAGGGGAAAGCTCACACCTGTTATTTCCAGCAGCCACTGCTGTATTTTCCCCCAATAGCGTCTAGTTGATGTACAAATCCATCACTGATGGAAGAAAGTACCCTTGGCCGACCCACATTTCCAACATCTATCAGAGGATCCTGGGAACATCTTAGCGATTCTGGCGGGGGGGAGATACCAACCATAGATCATCTTATAAAAGTTTTCTTTGAATGGGGAAGAAAGGGTCAGTTTCATAGTTTTGTTCCATACATTTTGCCATGCATCAAGCTGAATTGTTGTTCCAATATTTCTCCCCCAGGCAATCATCGTGTCCTTTACAATCTCCTCCGCCATAAAATTGGATAGAAGAAAATTGTAAACGTTGGAAATAAATTTCCTTCGGCCACCTAGGAGAAGCTTGTCAAAAGTTTATAAATGAAGGGAAATACCATGTTCCTGTTTATCCCTAGCGAATCTAGTTTGAATTTTCACATAGGACCACCAATCTATATCTAATCCTCTAGTTTGGAGATTGGCTCTAGGTCTAAGTCTCCCGACTTCATCCAACAAGTCACCATAAACCCAGTTCCTCTTTGTGTTGTGCACAGTCGGAAGGGTTACTGCCTCTAACGGAGACACCAATTTAGGAATCTGTGTGTAAACATGCTTCTTCACCATTTCCCAAACCCTTAATAAAATTCCTCTAATATAATGATTTGTAAAATATTTGGATTGTTTGTCTTTCTGAGACCACAAGAAGGAATGCCATCCCTGCTGCAAATCATATCCTTCAATTGCTAAAATGTGCTTTCTTGAGCGGATCACCCAATCTTTTATCCAAACCAGGGATGAGGCTTGGTAATAAAGCTCCCACATAGGGAGCCCCAAGCCGCCCCTTGTTTTGTGCTCTTGCAGCATTTTTCTTTTTATATGGGGTTTTTTACTCTGCCAAATAAATTTACTTAGAATTTGGTCTAATTTCCTAAAAAAAAAAAAATATCCAATCTTGCAGGAGCCGTTTGAAATAAAAAGATCCATTTCGGTAAAACATGGGCTTTTATCGCAGCAATTCTACCCAAAAATGAGATCTGAATATGCCGCCATCTCTCCACTTCATTTGCTGTGTCTATTAATAATTTAGAATAATTGAGCTCTTTGATAGAAGAACATTTATTTGTAAGCCAAATACCTAAATATTTAAGTTTTTTGACACAATTAATCCCCATAATACTTTGGATCTGTTCCTTTTGGGCACCTGTTTGTTAACATTTTGGTTTTATCCTTATTGATTTTTAATCCTGCTACCTCCCCATATTCATCTAATTTAGTAAATAATTTTGGTCCCGTATTAAGGGGATCTTCTAATATGAAAACCAAATCGTCGGCGAATGCTTGGAGTTTGTATTCTTCCCCTTTAACTTTTAAGCCCTTAATTTCCAAATCCTGCCTGATCATCTTAAGAAGTGGTTCAAGTGTTAAAATAAATAGCAGCGGTGAAAGAGGGCATCCTTGTCTGGTACCTTTATAAATCTGTATCTCGTCTGATAGTGATCCATTAAACAGTAACCTTGCCGACTGTTTAGAATAGATGGCTTGAACTGCCCTTGTAAATTGAGGCCCAAAACCCATCATTTCCGATTGTTGTATAATAAAATTCCAGCTGACTCTGTCAAAAGCCTTTTGGGCATCCAGAAAAATCATTACCATTGGTTTATCAGAGTGTGTTTCATAGTATTCTAAGGCATTCAATACTACCCTTACATTATCTCTTAGGTGCCTATGAGGCAGGAAACCATTCTGGTCTTGGTGGATAAATCGGGACAGGAACACCCGGAGTCTCTCAACTAGTATTGTCACAAAAATCTTATAATCCACATTCAGGAGTGAGATTGGTCTATAGTTCTGGATCAGAGTTTTATCTGTTTCGGGTTTCGGGATTAGGGAAATGTAGGCTTCCGTCCAGGACCAGGGTATCTTAGAGTATAGTAAACCTCATTAAATAGATCTTTAATATGCAAAATAAGTGAGTCAAAGACTCCTTTATAAAATTCACTAGGAATCCCATCCGGTCCCGGAGTTTTGCCATTGGCTTGTTTCTTGATAGCTACTGCTATTTCCCCAACTGTAATTTCTGCATTTAAAATTTCTTTACAGTGATCCGGAATCATCTCCAATTGTAGATTCTGGAGATAACTCTTGAGTTTATCTTCCTGATAGATTTCTTGGCTATATAAGGAGGTATAAAAATCTTGGGCCACCTTTGCTTTTTGCTCTGTAGTACCTACCAAATTTCCCATAGAGTCCTGTAAAAATTCAATCTTTCTAGATTCTGCCTCTTTTCTTAATCTATATGACAACCACTGGCCCAGCTTGTTAGCATGCTCAAATTGATTTTGTCGACATTTCCGAATTTTATTTGCCAAATCGTTTTGATCTAGGATAGATAACTCATGCCTAATCAAGTCAATTTTTTCCTTAATCAAATTATTATGCAGATCTAAACGCAGCTCTCCTTCAGCTTTCTCCAATTCAGCCATTAACTCAATCCGTTTGGCCTTCTCCTTTCTCCATTTGGTAGCTGTATATTTTATTACCAATCCCCTAACTACTGCTTTAACAGTATCCCAAATATTTTGAAGGGAAGTATCTTCTCTCTTGTTTTCGGTAAAAAAATGATCTAATTCTTTTTTAATCATATTTATAAATCCCTCGTCTTTCATGATATCAGCCCTCATAGACCATCTCGCTCTTCTAGTGGACCCCTTCCATTTTATTACCAGGGGGGGTGGTCTGCCCATATATTCGTCCCTATTTCAACCGAATGTATGTCTTCTTTCAGATCTGATGTGGCCAGACCATATCTATCCTAGACCACAATCTGTGCCTGGGGGAGAAATATGTAAAGTGCTTTTGCGTAGGATGGAAGTCTCGCCAGACGTCTCTTAACCCTATTTCTGTTTTTAGGTTATCCCATGTTTTAGGGAGTACATTCCTATGCCCTTTTTTATATTTAGGAGAGCCCTTTCCTGGATCATAATCAATTGAAGTATCAGCAATCGCGTTGAAGTCACCTACTATGCATACATGCTCGTAATTTAATTCATTAATTTTCTTATACAAATCTTTAAAGAAACCCATTTGGTTAACATTAGGGGCATATATATTTACTAAAAATACTATTTTTTGGCCAATACTAATCTCTAACATCAGTATCCTACCCTCTATATCTGCATATACTTGATGTTTCACCAGGCCTCTCCGATCGTAAACAACTCCCCTTTTCTTCTGGTCGGCCAAGGATGCATACAACTTCCCCAGTTTAGGATAAATTAAAATCTTAGAGTGGTCTTTCCTTATGTGGGCTTCCTGTAAACATATAATATCATAATTATCTTTTTGAAGTTTAGCCCAGACCTTTTTCCTCTTAGTGGGAGCGTTCAGGCCATTGATGTTAATGGAAAACAGGTTGAGCACCTCATCCATACCTCTACTTACCTGTGTTCTTGAGTTTCTGGGATCTGGTCTCGATTTGGAAATTTGTTCCTCTTTCTTCTCCAGATTGGGCTGTGTCTTTGTCATGTCCAATATGCTCTGTGGCTGTTGTTTCCTGGGCTACCTCTTCTTGGCTCTTACCTAGGTTACCACCTTCACTCTCTTGGTCACTAAGATTAATATAGGCCTCCGTGAAGTCCTGCACTTCCTGTACGGATTCCAATCGAAACCTCTGTTCTTGCCAGGTAAACATCAGGCCTTCCGGTAGAAGCCAATGATAATGTATCCCTTGCTTCCTTAGCCATGTTGTCAAAAAGTCATATTTCCTCCAAATGTCTCGTACTCGTCTCAGGAGCTGGGCCAATACTGTTAGTCGGTTATCTTTGTAGGTAAAAGCTTGGTCCCTCGTTTTCCGAAACACTTCATCTCTTAGTGTTGTTAGGACTTCCTGTGACATCACAGCAGCTGGAGGAGGCAAGGGATTCTTCTCCCGAGCCGATTCTCGGTTCGCTGTACCCGGCGGCTTCATTGAAGCTTCTTTGAAGCCAACACCGAGTGGGAAAGCTTGGTGGAAAAGAGGGGAGTTTGCCAGCTCCGTGTGGAAAGTGCAGGCTGCATGAAGAGACTGAAGTTCCTCCCTGATGTTGGCATAGTGAGAGGATGCCTGTTATGGCGCCCCGAGGCTGTGGCTATACTGCTTGAGGAAGTCTATTCATCCAAACCAAACTAAAAGACTGATTCAGTAATTTGAGACTGTGATTCGATTGGAAGCCGCAAGGTAGTAGAGTTTAAAATTTTTCCTACTCCCAGAGCCTAAACTGAGTGAGGTGGCAGTGAAGTTAGTTGACAGTTTGAGAAAATTATCAACCTTGGATTATAACTGATTACTGCGATCTGATTTCACCCTGTTTTTACGACTGGTGAATTTTGAATTTTGACTTACTGTTTGGGAATGTGATCCCCCACAGACCTTGAAAGAAAGAGTGCTGTACTTCCTTTGATTTTCCTATCTTTGACTTAGTACTAACATTTTCTGTTTTTGAAAAACGCCATTTGTATGAGCAATCACTTTTGAATTTGCTTTTGTTGCAAGAAGAGCTGGAGAACTGGAGAAGTTGGTGTCTCCTACCATCTAGTGACCAAAATTGCTAACTACACCTAGATTCATTATAGTTGGACTCCCCCCACTTTTTTTTCCCTTTTCCTTTCCTTTCCTATTTCCTTTTAGATAACCAGTAGGAATTAGATACCCAGTAGGAATTAGTGAGCAAATTTACCCCTCTTGTGGTTTGGACATTGGACATAGCGAAGTAAGAGTGAATTTTGATAATAGGTAGTGAAACCATTTGGTGTTGTATGATTGCTTGCAAAGACTTTTAGGAATATCCAAAATGGCTACCATGACCACTACTTTGAAGAAGAAGGCAATCAAAACCTCTTCAGCCTCATCTCCAGCCACTACCTCTGTGACACTACGAAGATCATCTGAAGACGTAGCTATGTCGAAACGTTAAATACTGAGGCAAGGTTGTTTCATGCAAATTTGAGGAGGTCCAAAATACTTTGACTAATCATGAGGAACGGATTCAAGCTTCCAAGATAAAGACCGAGAAGGTGACATGTAGGATGGAGCGACTCGAACTCCGGCAAGCCCTGGCTAATAAAAAAATCGAGGAAGAGATTATCTCCCTCGAAATGGATAAATCTGGCTACTTCTTATGGTTTCAGAATGTCCCTGAAGAGAAAGGTAAGCGCTTGGATGTATTAATGGGAGAGATCGTTGCAGGAATTACTGGAAGAGATTTTGCAGAAGTTTCAAGAGATATTGACGATGTGTACCGAGTATATACTAGCTATGCTCGGCGCAACAAGCTCCCTAAAGAGATCCATGTTCGATTTACTATTTGCATTTTCTACATGCTTTTGAACTGCTAGGTTGGCAGAAGCTGCGACTAGTAACAGGAGCTCGCCCAGTTATGTTTCACTAGGGATTCGAACCGCTGAACTCCCAACATTTTTTTTTTTTTTTTTGCTTTAATTTATATGCTGCCTTTCTCCGGAGACTCAGGGCGTCTTACAATGCATTAAGCAATAGCCTTCATACTTTTGTATATTTATACAAAGTCATCTTATTGCCCCCATAATCTGGGTCCTCATTTCACCTATCTTTGAAAGGATGGAAGGCTGAGTCAACCTTGAGCCTGGTGAGATTTGAACTTGGAGTAATTGCAAGCAGCAGATGTTAATAACAGTGCTTTAGTCCACTGTACTAAAGGCTCTTTTGATCAACAAGCTCAGGATCTTGGCAACTGAGCCACCATGTCTCTTAGGATGAGCACAATAAGGGCTCTCTATTATTGAGACACACCCCTACAGACAAAAGAATGCAACCCTACTGATACTTCTCAGGGAGGATGGAGAAAATAATCCATAAGCATCAGGGGATGTAAGCAGGCATATTCATATGTAATGCTTTGCAGGTGACCTTTGGACCTTCTTCTGTCTACTTACCTTCAAGAGGACCAAAGGAAGAAATAAACAATAAAACAAGAGTAAAGGGGACTTGGAATGTCAGATTCTGTGAAGAATATACTCCCTATTAGCACCTTAATCTATGTGAATTGTCCTGATAAGAAAACAAGCTGCAGTTCAAAAAATCAAATTCCCTATATCTCTGTATACCAACTTGATGTAGCAGATTCCATTCATCTAAAACCTTCCTTTCCTCACACTCTGTAGCTCCACCATTTCCTGAAGAATCCCCAGATCTACAACAACACCATGCAAGGAATGTACTTGGATGGGAATGGAGATTTGATGGCTGACTTTGACCTTGTGAGTTGGGTCAGTTTTCATAATAAGTCAGGCACCAGTGTGAAATTTGGGAGTCTGGCAAGAGAAGGATCTGCAGGAGTGAAATTCAGCATCAACAAGGAAACCATCACAAGGCACTATGGGCAGAACCAGGTGGAGAAAATCTTCCGTCTCTTCAGTTTTATCATTATCTCCATAAGTATCCCCTCCCTTCCCAAACTATATATCAGGCTGCCTGCCTTCAGATACCGGCTATTTTTAATTCAGCAATAGCAATGGAGATGGGGTTTTGTAAAGTATAGAAGGGTTCTGTTCCAAGAACATCGAAGGAAGTGACATGAAGGTGTAGGAAAATGCACACAGGATTTAAGGGGAGAGAGAAGCAAAATCACTTGAGTTGCCCATGTTCACTTTGACATTCAAGAGGTTGATGCTACAGCTGGATATTTGGTGGAAAATGTGTGCAAAATCAATCATGCTGCAGAATTCCCATTTCTTCCATGTCAGTTTCCAAAATGGAAGCATGATTGATTATCACAATCTATTGCCAGTTTCAAGAATAACTTCCCTGACAATTTTTGGACATCACTGGAATGGCCACCCCCACCACAGTTGGGCCTGGGGGAGAAACAGAATGTTCCATTTCTAATCTTTTTAGCACATACCTAGTTTCTTGACCCCTTCCAACTCTATGTGTCATTTCATAGCTGATGACTGCAGGTGCTTCTGAATGCCAATTCTGTTCACTTTCAGACATTGCCTTACTCCCAGTGTGTGGAAGCTTGTCAGCATGGATATTTCAAGGTGGTCCAGGAGGGGAAACCAAATTGCTGCTACAACTGTGTCCCCTGTGCAGAAGGGAGGATTTCTACCCAAGAAGGTGAGTGAATGGAAATCAATGCAGTCCTTTCAATGAAGATGAATCTAGGTATTTGGGCCAAAGGCATGGTGTAGCGGCATAACGGTGGAGCTCTCACCTCACAATCAGGAGGTTGTGAGTTCAATCCTAGATAGAGGCAGATATTTCTCTCTCTGGGCACAATGCTGAACAAAACTTCTCATTGGCAACAGGAAGGGCATCTGGCCATTAAACACTCTGCTAATTCCACTCAGTTGTCCAGACTCCATTCCTCAAGGGATTATGGGGTCGTTAAAAGATGATAATGATTTGGGCCAAAGGCATGCAGTATTTATTTAACTACAATGACTGTGTAGCAATAATGTGCCAGTATCCCTTTGAATGAGATTTTGAGATGTAGATGAAACCAAACAGCTAAGGAGATACTTCTATAGTTTGTGAAGCATCAGTGGAAATGACAGGACAATATCAATGACAATCTGTTGCTTCATCTTGAGAAAGACTGTGATGTTGCTTCTATAGTATGAACGGCATGGCAGTCAAAACAAAAGCAGATTCCAGCCATATCTCTGTCAGGCCGTCTCCATGGTAACCCATAGTAGCCGGAGGGGAGTGATCTCTACAACATGCAAAATTGCTTCATTGCAGAATGTGACTGATGACACATCTTGGGGGAGAGTGGGAAACAGGGTAAGAGCTGGAACGGAAATTATGTGGGGTCAGAGTTGGCTTCACTTGGAATGTGCCGACATGAAGCTCCTAATAAATAACTGGATTTCTTTTGAAGCTTGACTCAAGGCTCATGATTTAATTAGGTAATCAGTCAGAACCCTGACAGCAAGCCAACTCTGACCCTCCATAATTTACGTTCCAGCTCTGACACTATTTCCCCCCAGCATTTTTAAATCATTAACCATTGGGTTTTGGTAGAGAAATGGAACAGAAATATTCCAACCCTCTCAGGTTGGCCAGTTCTGGTCCTTAGAGACCTTACTGAATGATAAAGATGGTTGTCCTTCACACCTTTCATTTCCTACAGTCCCAGGAATGGAAAAAAATGGAGAAAAACGGAGGTATTTGTCAAGTTAACTATGTCTCCCCTCGGATTCTTTCCCTTCTTAATATAGCTACATTTTTTCATTTAATCAACTTTGGACATTTACAAATGCAAGCACATCCACACACATATTCATTAATCTATAAATTCATAAATTTATAAATTCATGGCAAATGTTACATTTCTCCTTTGCAGATGCAAACTACTGCATCAAATGTCCGGAAAATCAATATCAGAATAAGAAGCGAGATCAATGTATTGCCAAAAATGTCACATTTTTGTCCCATCTAGACAATTTGGGAATCATCCTTACTACCTTTGCTCTATTCCTAATTTTGACCACAGTCTTTGTCTTGGGCATCTTCATTGCATTTCAAGAAACTCCCATAGTCAAAGCCAACAACCGGGACCTCTCCTACATTCTCCTGGTCTCCCTTCTGATTTCCTTCTTGACCTCATTCCTCTTCATTGGTCGGCCAAGGAGAACCACCTGCCTTCTCCGACAAACAGTCCCCAACATCATCTTCTCAATTGCTGTGTCTTCTGTCTTGGCCAAAACAATCATGGTGGTGCTGGCCTTCCTGGCCACAAAGCCAGGAAATGGAGTGAGGAAATATCTGGGCAAGAGTCTGGCCAACACCATCATCATGTCTTGTTCCATTGCCCAGGTTGTCATTTGTTTCACCTGGTTAGGAGTTTTTCCTTCATTCCCTGATTCTGACATGAACTCCCAGCCTAGAGAGATCGTTCTGCAGTGCAATGAAGGCTCTGCTGCTATGTTTTATATTGCCCTTGGCTATATGGGCTTCCTGGCTGCCGTCTGCTTCACGGTGGCTTTCCTGGCCAGGAATCTCCCTGGGTCCTTCAACGAAGCCAAGCTGATCACCTTCAGCATGCTGGTCTTCTGCAGTGTCTGGCTGTCCTTTGTGCCTACCTATCTGAGCACCAAAGGGAAATACATGGTGGCTGTGCAGGTCTTCTCCATCTTGGCTTCCAGTGCTGGGCTGCTGGGTTGCATCTTCATCCCTAAGTGTTACATCATTGTGCTGAGGCCAGATTTGAATACAAAGCAGCAATTGATGTTGAAAAGTGAAGTAGAAAACTGATTCTCATGGATGTTCTGGGGATATATTATATATGGGGAGCTAATATTTTAACTCATCATTAGGTACTTTTCATTTCACTGACTGCTTTTTAAAGTGATCTCCTGCTTAAGTCCAATTGCCATCTTTTTATCTTTCTATGTCTGGCAGTATTACTTGGCATCTTGGGTTTCTGTATCAGCTTTTAAGTAAGGACATAGTAGCATTTTAGCATGGCAATTTAGACCTTTTTCGTAACTTTAGAAATACCCATTTTTCTTCTGAATCAAGAAGATTTTTTTTAATTTGTGTGGACTAACCTTTTCAGCCATTAAACTATAGAGAGAATATTCTGAAACTTCTTGAATACAGTTGCAAGTTTTAAGGAAGATACCTACCTTCTGGGAAGGGGATGATGTAACCCAGAGTAAATGTATGTATCATTTCTTTTTGTATGCTATCAAAAGACTTGACACCTCCATCACCTTAATAAATTTTGAGGGTTTTTTGCTCTCATTTGTATCGTTGATTGAGTGTGGAAAGTGACTTTTGCAAAGGCTAATAGTGTTTCTTTCCCCTCTCAATTTAATTATAATAGATTTCATCAGCTCCATGCCAAATTCAGGGTGCCTGAATTTCTGGTAACAATAGGAGAAAAATGGCTGCAATGCAAAAGATGGACTTTTAATTTCAAGGGTCATTTATTCACCAATAAACACTTCATTGTTTAAAACTTTGAATACACAAGTGTATATATATATATAGATAGAATCAGAAAACCAGTTATCTTTCCTCGATGTATTAATTTATAAAAAATCTGATGGCACCTTAGGACATACCATCTATCAAAAGAAGACACATACGAACCGCTATCTCAACGCCAAATCACACCACCATCCAGCACAAATAAACTCTGTTGCCAAAACATTAACCACAAGAACTAAACGTCTGGCTGATGAAGCACATTTACAAACAGAATTATATACACTAACTAATGTACTGACATCAAATGGGTTCTGTAGAAATAAAGTCATCAATATGATCAAACATACAACACCAAGACATAATAAAAAACAACAAGAGGAACAAAACAATGGGAAAGCCATCTTGCCCTATATAAGGGGAACAACAGACAAAATTAGCAAAGTACTACATAAACACAACATCAAAACCATATTTTGCACAGATAGAAAGATATCATCCATTCTGAGAAACCCCAAAGACAAAATAGAATTAGAAGATCAAGGCATATACGAAATCCCGTGTGCTTCCTGCCCATCAACATACATTGGACAGACCAACAGAAGAATGAGTGTTCGCATCGAGGAGCACAAAAACTCAATACAAAAACAAGAACACACATCATCATTAGTTCAACATATAAATACAACAGGACACAACATTAATTTTAATAAAACAAAAACAGTTGCAAAAATAGAACATCTCAATGGCAGGATAATCAGAGAAGCAATAAAAATAGAAAAAAGACAATATTGCATGAATAAACGGGATGACACTTCACGTCTGCCTACTATTTGGAAACCTGCTCTCATAGATAGACGAATCTTAACACCATATATAAAACATAGACCAAACATTAATCAAAAAAATAATCCCAACCAAATCATATTCAAACCAGCCACAAAGATGAAGCCCTGCCACCTAGTGGAGAAAAACCAACCATACACCCGAAGCCAAGCCAATAAACACATACTGGGACTCCCAACCAATCAGAATGAAAAGGTGGAGCCATCCCAGAATACCAGCACCAGATTTGAAATACCAATGGCAGTTAGTACAAAATGACTGCTGACATAAGCCTGATGATGGCAGATGGGATTCTGTCGAAACGTCGCTTCTAACCCTTTTAGGGATATATCCACAATTACACGGGAAGAAACCCGAAATATTAACTATACACACACAAACACACACACACACACACACACACACATACACACACATATATATATATCTTTCTCTCTCTCTCTCTCTGTCTCTCTCTCTCTCTCTCTCTCTCTCTCTCTCTCTCTCTCTCTCTCTCTCTGTGTGTGTGTGTGTGTGTGTGTGTGTAAAATTTACTTTCTTCTAGCAGTCTGGTGGATCTTAATAATTACAAAACAGTTTTATTTTTGAGACTGTGAGATACATTAGTGCTGGGATTGGTGAGAGATGTGGAGAGATTGGATGACAATTGTCCAAGAAGTTAGGGTCCAGTAATGGATTCTTGATGAGTGCCTCTGCGGTTTTTATTAGGAAGACCCTTAGTCCGCGGGAGGTCACTGCTCCTAAGATAGACAGGTGTGAGGCCCTCCCCATGAAGTGGGGCCCATGTGGACATTTGGGCTTGTTGATTATGTACCTGTCTCCCAGCTGCATATCAACAGCCCTGCCCAGGCTACTTGATGCCCTATTAGGGCTGGTGGTGGAGTTTCCCAGACTTATTGTTCTGGGGGACTTCAATCTGCCATTCCTGGGTGGGGCATTGGGGGTGGCTCGGGAGTTCATGGCTTCCATGGCAGCTATGGATCTGATTCAGATCATTCAGGGCCTGACACATGAGGGGGGCCACACGCCCGATCTTGTTTTGTCTTGGAGCAGTGGCGAGTGGGGCTCAGTGGGGGATTGTCTTCTACTTATCCCCTGTCATGGACCAACCACTATCTCCTTTGGCTGGGTTTCCAGTACACTGCCGCTCCTCGCTGGGAGGTGGAGGCAGAGCTGACCATCTGGTTCTGCCCCAAGCGCCTGGATGTAGTGGTTCCAGATGGAGCTTGGGTTGATACCTCTCTCTCTCTCCCACGCCCCGGCCACGACCCTGGTGGATACCTGGTATGAGGCTGCTGCCGGGGCTCTTGACCAGGTCATTTCTTTGTGGCCTCTGACATGTCGCAGATCCCGGGTGGTGCCTTGGTTTACCAAGGAGCTCCAGGGGATAAAACAATGTAGGCAAGGCCTAGAGAGGCGTTAGAGAGCCAGTCGTTCCAAATCTGACCAGTCCCGGTTAAGGGCGGCCACACGGGCCTACCTGGTGGAGTTGGCGACAGCAAAGCATCGCTACTTCGCTGATGTCATCGCGTCTGCAGAGAATCGCCCAGTTGCCATGTTCAGGGTGTCCCGCTTCCTCCTGACTCAGAGGGTGAGAGAATACCCTCTTCAGGGGTGAGCCGAGGAGTTTAGCCAGCACCTGTTGGACAAGGTCGCTCAGATTTGGGACGGCTTGGACTCTGACTGGACAGAGTCAGACAGTGAGGAGGCAGTGGGTCCTGTGCTTTGGGAAGAGTTTGATTCTGTTACCCCAGAGGAAGTGGACAGGATCATGCGGAGGCTGTGTGCAGCCACTTGTGTGCTGGACCGTTGCCCCTCCTGGTTGGTTTATTGAGCCCAGGAGGGGACACGCAGCTGGATCCAGGTGGTGATAACGGCTTCCTTGAGGGAGGGAAGCTTTCCAACCACCTTGAAAGAGGCGGTGGTGAGGCTCCTCCTCAAGAAGCCAGCCTTGGGTCCAGCTTTTTTGAGTCATTTTTGTCCGGTCTCCAACCTTTGCTTTCTAGTGAAGGTTGTTGAGAGTGTAGTGGCACATCAGCTCCCACTGGCCCTGGATGAAGTGAATTACCTCGAACCAATTGGGTTTCAGGCCCGGGTACGGCACGGAGACAGCATTGGTCTCGCTGGTGGATGATATCTGGAGGGCTCGGGAAAGAGGTTATTCGTCTGTTCTGGTCCTATTAGATCTTTCAGCGGCTTTTGATACCATCGACAACGGTATCCTGCTACGTCGCCTCGAGGGATTGGGAGTGGGGGGCACCGTTTTATGGTGGTTCTCCTCCTACCTCTTGGGTCGAACACAAGCGGTGTTGGCAGAGGGGCAGAGATCGACCTGGAGGCCCCTCACTTATGGGGTGCCCCAGGGGTCAGTTCTCTTGCCCCTTCTGTTCAACATCTATATGAAACCGCTGGGAGAGATCATCCATGGTTTCGGGGTGAGGTACTATCAATATGTTGACGACACTCAGCTCTTTATATCCATCCCACACCAGCCCAGTGATACCCTTGACGTGATGACCCGGTGCCTGGAAACGGTACGTGTCTGGATGGGAAGGGACAGACTTCAACTCAACCTGGCAAAGACTGAGTGGCTGTGGGTACCGGCATCTTGGTCCATGGGAGAGGTTCCATCGCTGGCTATAGGGGGTGAAGTTTTACCCCTTGTAGACAGAGCACACAACTTGTGTGTACTTCTGGATTCACGGTTGAGTTTAGAAGATCATATAACGACCGTGACCGGGGGGGCATACATCTAGATTCGTCTGGTGTGCCAGTTGCGCCCCTACCTTGACCAGGATGCCCTATGCACAGTTACCCATGCGCTAGTCATCACCCGTATTGACTACTGTAACACTCTCTACCTGGGGCTTCCCTTGAGGATCACTCGGAGGCTTCAGTTGGTGCAAAATGTGGCCGCGCAGGTTGTGATGGGAGAATCCCGATACTCCGATGTAACACCTCTGCTGCGCGACCTGCATTGGTTACCAGTTTCCCTTTGGGTGAAATTCAAGGTGCTGGTGATGACCTATAAAGCCCTACATGGCTTAGGCCCAGGATATTTGGCGGACCACCTGCTGCCAGATCCTATCCCATCCCATCGGTTCGCGCCCATAGGGAGGGCCTGCTCAGGGTGCCATCAGCGAGACAATGTTGGCTGGCAGCCCCCAGGGGTAGAGCCTTCTCTTTGGGCATGCCCACCCTCTGGAATCAACTTGCCTTGGGGCTTCGGCTTGCCCCTGATCTTCGCACCTTTCGCCGCGAATTAAAAACTTGGTTATTTGAGTCCCCCGGCCTGGACTGATGGGTTTTTTTACGGGTTTTTAATTGTATCTGATTTAATTAGGTATTTTAACTTGCATTATGGATTGTGGTTTTATTGTTGTGAGCCGCTCTGAATCCGTTGGAGATAGGGCGGCAAATAAGCCTAATGAAATAAATAAATAAATAAATAAATAAATAAATAAATAAATAAATAAATAAATAAATAAATAAATAAATAAAATAAATAAACATAAATAAAGCAGCCATCCTATTACATAAAGGTCTGAACAATAAAAAATGCACAGTAGGCCTAAGGTAGCATCAACATCATTTAGTTCAAAAGTCCACAATAAAAAAAGGTAACAGTAACAACTTCATCATATCAAAAAGACAGCATCATACAATAAACCTGTCACATATTACATCATGAAAGAAAACCAGTTGGAAATCAACTAAGCAGAATGACAGGTGTCCCAAATACTCCCAGAACAATTTGGTCTTTGATGCTTCCTTGGAATCCATTGCATTGAGTTACATCAGGAGTTTTCCAGCTGGATCCCAGCTCAGCCTGCAGGGAGGACTGAGAACCTCCTACTTCTCAGATAATTAATAGAATGATAGTGATTTCTTTCTTGCCTTCAGGCTAAATGTCAAGAGATTCCTTATTCCCCTGGATCTCTGAAGGACATCAAAAGACTCGGGAGCAAGACATAGTAGTATCTGACATCATGAAAATTAGTGCATAAATTGTCTTGTGACCCTGGGATGCTGGTCTACACTTCATGGACTCTGTTGTGTTTGCCCATGTTTCCATCATTTGGGAACTCCTCTCTGGACTTCATACTGTATTAGAAAAGTCAGTCTTGCTGCAATCTGCTTTCAACATCTCCAAACTCTTCTGCTCTGCTGATTCTGAGATCAGATGCAAAGCAGAGGATTCCTTTGGCTAACCCAGAAATGAACCCACTGCTTCTGCTTCTGATGGCGCTTTTGTTGCCCCAGGCAGCCTGTGGGATGCTTGGCACCAAGTGCTTCTTGACTTTGGGGAGGGATGCAAGAGACCCACTCAACCACTACAGGCCAGGAGACCATCTCATCGGTGGGCTCTTCTCTGCCACAAATATTCGACGATTACAGCTGCACAATTTCAGTTCGTGTCCTTCTATAGAAGTTAATTGGTAAGTCGCAGAATGTTGAATGTTGTTGTTATATTGCCTTTGAGAAAAAATATAGGGGAGTTAAATTTCAGTACATTGGTATACAAACAGTATGAAGTGCAATAGATTCAGCAGATCACACAAAAGCAAGCTTTAATGCTCAGCATCCTGATGTTGAACTGATCTCTATGCAGACAATGTGTTTTGATCTTTCAAGGCTTGGGAGTTTGATCATAGTTGCAGCTTGTCAATCAAAGAAAAGGACAGGAGGCTCTAACTGGTCAGTCCAGGTCAATCCCAGCTGAGAGAAATGGCTGACTTCTTTTCTGAGTCTTTCCTAGAAGACAGTCCTGTATCTTCGAGAAGGACAGTTCTGGAAGAAGTTCAAAGACATCAGCACTCAGATCAGCTGCCCTCAAGACATTCTCCTAGATGCTCCATCACGGTATTCCTCATAGGTCCATGGATTTCTTTAAACTCACCAATGCCAAATCAGCAGCCATTTATTGATTCCTTGATGTGGGAATGGACTTCAGTAAGTCCATTGGATTAAGTAGACCATAACCTACTACTTAATAAAATAGAAAAATGTGGGTTAGATTGCATCACCACCAGATGGATTCTTAATTGACTGACCAAGCCTACTCAATATGTGGTCCTGAATGGAACAGCATCTACATGGAGGGAGGTATGCAGTGGGGTACCCCAGGGCTCTGTTTTAGGCCTAGTACTCTTCAACATCTTCATCAATGATTTGGACAAGGGGATAGATGGGGAACTCATCAAATTTACAGACGACACCAAGCTAGCAGGAATAGCCAACACTCCAGAAGATAGGCTTAAGATACAGAAGGATATTGACAGACTTGAACATTGGGCATTATCTAACACAATGAAATTCAATGGTGAAAAAAGTAAGGTTCCACATTTAGGGAAGAAAAACAAAATGCACTGTTATAATACAGTATACGTGGTACCTTGGTCAATAGTAGTGATTGTGAGAGGGATCTTGGAATCCTTGTGGACAATTACTTAAATATAAGCCAGCAATGTACAGCAGCTGCCAAAAAAGCCAACACATTTCTAGGCTGCATAAACAGAGGGATAGAATCAAGATCACATGAAGTGTTAATACCACTTTATAAAGCCTTGGTAAGACCACACATGGAATACTACATCCACTTTTGGTCGCCACTATGTAAAAAAGATGTGGAGGCTCTAGAAAGAGTGCAAAGAGCAACAAAGAACATTAGGGGACTGGAGGCTAAAGCATATAAGGAATGGTTGCTGGAGCTGGATATGTCCAGTCTTATAAAAAGAAGGACCACGGTGACATGATAGCAGTGTTCCGATATATCCAAGAGCATTGGATAGCGCAGCAGGCTAAACTACTGTTAAAAGTAGCATTTAACTACCAGCTGCCTGCAATTACTGCAAGTTCAAATCTCACCAGGCTCAAGGTTGACTCAGCCTTCCATCCTTCTGAGGTAGATAAAATGAGGACCCGGATTGTGGGGGCAATAAGCTGACTTTGTATAAAAAAGAACACTGGTTAGGGGCCCCCTGAAAGCCCTAATAAGCAGGTATATACAATGGTATGAAGGCTATTGTTTAATACATTGAAAGCCGCCCTGAGTCTCTGGAGAAGGGCGGCATATAAACCGAATCAATCAATCAATCAATCAATCAAACAAACAAACAATCAATCTCAGGGGTTGCCACAAAGAAGAGGGAGTCAAATTATTGACCAAAGCACCTGAGGGTAGGACTGCAATGGGTGGAAACTAATCAAGGAGAGAAGCAACTTAAAACTAAGGAGCAATTTCCTGACAGTTGGAACAAATAATCAGTGGAACAACTTGCCTCCAGAAGTTTTGAATGCACAAACACTGGAAGTTTTTAAGAAGAGATTAGATAACCATTTATCTGAAGTGGTGTAGGGTTTCCTGCCTACTCAAGGGGTTGGACTAGAACAGCTGTCACCAACTGGTGGTCCATGGACCACTGTTGGTCCGTGAGAAATTTTAGGTGATCCACAGAAAAGTTATTTGCATTTTTTTATATTGCACTAAACCAAGGGCCCTCAAACTATGGCCCCTCGGCCGGATCCGTTCAATGAGCATTTGTGTTGCTGCAGAGAGTCTTCCCCGTTTGGGGGCCTTCCTGTATGGGTCGGAGGGGGGCAGAAATTCTGACTTAAAACCCAATATTAAAACCCAATTTAAAATCATTCAGTTAGACAGCCCCGCCTGTCAGAACAGTAGGTTCTTGAGGGCACAGCGAAAGACCCGGAGGTCAGAGATGTTATGAATATCCGGGGGCAATTCATTCCAAAGGGCAGGAGCTCTGACAGAGAAGGCTCTCCTCCTGGGTATTGCCAGCTGACATAACTTGGCTGACGGTACCCTGAGGAGTCCCTCCCTGTGGGAACAAACTGGTCAGTGGGAGGGTATTGGTGGCAGAAGGCGGTCCTGTAAATATCCTGTTCTTATGTCATGGAGCGCTTTAAAGGTGGTGACCAACACCTTGAATTGCACCCGGAAGACCACTGGGAGCCAGTGCAGCTCGCGCTGGAGAGGTGTTACATGGGCGTAACGAGGTGCGCCCATAACCACCCACGTGGCTGCATTTTGGACCAGTTGGATCCTCTGAGTGCTCTTCAAAGAGAGCCCCCTCTAGAGAGTATTAGAGTAGTCCAGATGGGAGGTGACGAGGGCATGAGTGACCATGCACAAGGCTTCCCAGTCCAGAAAGGGACTCAACTGGCGGATCAAGTGAACCTGATAAAAAGCCCCCCTGGCTATGGCCATCATATGCTCTTCTAAAGCAGCCGTGAGTCCACGAGGACACCCAGATTGCAAGCCCTCTCTGTGGGAGGGGGGCAAAGATTCACCCCCAATAGTCAGCGATTGCACCAGCTGACTATACCGGGACACCGGAAGCCACAGCCACTCAGTCTTGGAAGGGTTGAGCTTGAGCCTATTTCTCTCCATCCAAACCCACACAGCCTCCAGGCAGCAGGATATCACATCAAGGGCATCATGGGGTGGTTTGGGGTGGAGATGTACAGCTGGGTGTCATCAGCGTACTGATGGACTCTCTCCCCAAAACCAGAGATGATCTCACCCAGCGGCTTCACATAAATGTTGAACAGAAGGGATGAGAGGACTGATCCTTGCGACACCCCCCAAGTGAGGCGCCTCAAGGTCGACCTCTGCCCCCCTGCCAACACAAACTGCGAGCAGTCAGAGAGGTAGGAGGAGAACCACCGTAACATGGTGCCTCCAATTCCTAACCCCCTCAACCACTGCAGCATGATACCAGGATCGATAGTATCAAAAGCGAGAGCTTTTTATGAAGTTTTTTTAAAGGAAAAGGAAGTGGCAATGGAAACAGAAACACAAGTTACACTGATGTCGACAAAACCTACAGAAGAGGAAATGGTAATGATTGAATCAACGGAAGGCGCTGTTGGCGGGACTGTGGAATTCAAAGAACAATGGGAAGTAAGATCAACTAGAGCAATAAAACCTACATATAAAATATGAATATGGATACAACAAAATTAATTTCAATAAATATTAATGGACTTAATTCGGCTGTGAAAAGAAGAAAGGTTTTTCATAAATTAGAGAAACTAAATTTTGATATAATTTGTTTGCAAGAAGTTCACATTAAAAAGCAACACGAACAATTATTGGGACAAACTAAACTTGGAAAAAATTTTTCATCATTATCACAATACAAAAAGAGAGGCATTGTTCTATATATTAAAAATTCAATAAAAGCGGAACAAATATATGCAGATTCAGAGGGTAGAGTTTTGATAGTGGAGATAATTGATAACAATATGAAGATACTGCTAGTTGCAATATATGCGCCAAATAACAATCAGAGTGATTTCTATCGAAATTTACATATGAAAATAATCGAAATGGACTCTGATAATATATGCATGATGGGAGATTTTAATGGAATAGCAGATGAAAAATTGGACTATAAAACAACAAAAACAGGAAAGCATAACAGAAAAACACTGCCAAATTCTTTCTTTAAAATGACAGAGGAAATAAATTCAAAAGATATATGGAGAGTTAGAAATGAGAAGAATAGACAATACACTTTCTACTCAAACAGGCACTCATCTTGGTCCAGGTTAGATATGATATGGACAACAATGGACTTGATTCCGAAAAATTGAACAGGTGGAAATAGACACTAATTTATGGGCTGACCATAATCCAGTGATAGTAGCTTGGAAAGGTCAAAAAAGGAAAGCTAGATGGACTTTGAATAATACAATTTTAAAAGAAAAAGAATTTGTACAGAAAATGCAAAGAGAGCTGGATTTTTTCTTTAAGGAGAATAAAAAGGAAGATACATTGATACAAAACCGTTGGGATACAATGAAGGCCTACGCTAGAGGTATAATAATAGATTATATAAAGAAAAGGAATGTGAAAAAAAGACAAACTTTTACAATATTAAAGAATGAATATAAGAGATTTGAAAAGGAACTCCAGAAAGATCCACATAAGAAAGCTGTAATTAATGGAGAATTGAAATAGAAAAAGGTACTCGACAAGGCTGTCCCTTATCTCCATTGCTATTTATATTAATGTTGGAAGTGCTGAATAGAAATGTTAGAGAAGAAAAAGAGATAAAAGGAATGAAAATTAGAAAGGAAGAATATAAATTAAAAGCTTTTGCTGATGACCTTATTATTGAAGAACCATTAACATCAATAAATAAATAAATTGATAGAAAAAAAATAGGGGAATTTAGGGAGGTTGCTGGTTTGAAAATTAATAAAGAGAAGATAATGACCAAAAATATGTTAAAAAAACAAAAAAGAAGAACTGAGGGAGATCTCTAAGATGCAGGTCACAAATAAGGTAAAATACTTGGGGATTCAATTAACAGCAAGATGTAGTTCTTTTAAAGAAAATAATTATAATAAGCTCAAGCAACAGATAGGACAGGATTTGGTGAAATGGGGAAACTTGCAGTTATCTTTGATTGGTAGAATTGCAACCATTAAGATGAATATTTTACCTAGAATCTTGTATCTTTTTCAGACAATTCCTGTAAAGCTGGGTAAGGAATTTTTTGCAGATTTAAATAAAATGATTTTGAAATATGTTTAGCAGGGAAAGAAGGCAAGGATGAAACTCAAACTGTTACAAGATGCTAAAATGAGGGGTGGTTTTGGATTACCAAATTTTGAATTATACTATGGGTAACATTGAAAAACACTAGATTATTAAATTTGGAGAGATATGATTTGCTGATGGGATGGCATGCTTTCTTATGGTATAAAGGAACTAAAATTCAGGAGTATTTTAGAAGACATCAGATACGTGAAGCTTTATTTTTGACATGGGAGAATATTAAAAAATACCATTACTTGAAGATTCCAGTCTGGGTATCTACAATTGAATCCAGTGGTATTTAGAGGGGAGCAAATTGTTAGATATAATGAACTATTGGATGAAAACTGTGAACTTAAATTGAAACAAAACTTAGAAGATCAGGGAATTAAGATAGATTGGTTTTCATACATGCAAATACTTTCTAGATATCGAGAAGATTTTAAACAAAAAGGTATTTATAGTATTTCGACTGGTTTAGATAAGATATTAATGGGTTCGGATGACCATGTAATTAAAAAGTTATATGGATATTTACTTAAAGTAAAATTGGAAGAAGAACAAGTCAAAGAATCAATGATAGCATGGGGGGAAAAATTTGGTTATAGTATTGATTTAGAGAAATGGCAAAAATTGTGGTTACCTAATTATAAAATGACAATGTCAACAGCATATAAAGAGAATTTGTATAAGATGTTTTACAGGTGGCATTTACCCCCAACAAGAATAGCCAAGATGTTTAAGAATAAATCGAAGAAATGTTGGAAGTGTCATCAAATTCCAGGATCGTACTACCATATGTGGTGGACATGCGTGGAAGCAAGGAGATTTTGGACTAAAATACATACGTGGTTAGAAAAAAATGACAAAGAGACATATTGACTTTAAACCAGAAATATTTTTATTAGGAATTTTACCAGAGACATTTAATAAAGAATTACAATACTTAATTGTGAACATTTTAACAGCGGCCAGAATTGTATTTGCCAAAAACTGTAAAGGAGAGAAGATAATTACTGATGAAGAAATTATTATGAAAATGTTGGATTGTGCTGAAATGAGTAGATTGACATTTGAAATAAGAGAACAGGAAGATAAACAATATTATTTGATATGGGAGATATTTTATCAATGGTTTGACAAAAAAGTATGGAGATGAGATAGCATATATGAAATGCTTAAATATTTATCTTCAGTTTAAGTACAGAATAATTGTTATATGATGAGATCTGGAAAATTGTAAGCACAAAATGATTTTAACCGATTGAGATGCTGTCTATAATTGTTTGTAAGGATGATATTTTTATGTTGTTTTTTTATTTTATTTTATTTTTTATTTTAATCTAAAATAAAACTTTTTGCAAAAAAAAAAAAAAAAAAAAAGCCGCTGAGAGATCTAATAGGACCAGGACAGAGGAGCAACCCCTGTCCCAAGCCCTCCAAAGATAATCAACTAACACAACCAATGCCATTTCTGTGCTGTACCCCTGCCTGAAGCCCAACTGGTATGGGTCCAGATAGACAGCTTCCTCCAGGTACCGGGGTAGCTGTCGTGCCACCACACTCTCAACAACCTTCGCCACAAAGCGAAGGTTGGAGACTGGATAGTAATTTGCTAATACAGCCAGGTCCAGGGATGGCTTCTTGAGGAGGGGCCTCACCACTGCCTCTTTCAAGGCGGAGGGAAAGGCACCCTCACTCAAAGAAGCATTTATAGCCCCCTGGAGCCAGCCTTGTGTAACCTCCCGGGAGGCCAGTAACAACCAGGAGGGACACGGGTCCAATAAACATGTGGCAGCACTAAGCCCACCCAGAATCCTGTCCACATCCTTGTGGACCCCCACAGGGTCAAACTCTTCCCAGATAATATTCTCAAGACTCACCCCCATCTCCCTCCCTTCACCCAGTCGGAGTCCAAGCCTTCCCAAATCTGAGCAAATTTATCATGCAGGAATTGCACAAAATCCTCAACTCAACCCTACATGCATACTATGCACATATACAATGTGTATTATAGTCCTTTGGGTGAATCCTGGTCCCTATGCAGGTTTCTGAACCACATTGTCAGAAGTGGTTCACCAATAGCTTTTCCTGGGATATTTTTTGACTCTGCAGTTTGAGGTTGAAAGAGAGAGAGAGAGCAAGTGACAAACAATGCACAGATTGTCTAGGGTGTTTCTGTTTTGGCTTTTAAAAAGTAGATGCTGAGATGAAGAATTTTGGTCAAAGACTTGTACAGTCATATTAATGTTAAATATTTTTTATTGTTTTATATCACATATTCCAATTCTATGTTGAACAGTGTGTTTTCTAGGTGTCCAAAGTGTTAACATTATAATATCATCATCATTATAACATTATAATATCATCATCATTATAATCATATATATAGGAAATTTCTCCTTAGTTCTAAATTGCTTTGGGTTGCATTTCCAACATTGAACTGATTGATTTGTTGTGACCCCGACTCACGAGCCTGTCCTAACTGAGGAAGAGGACTCAGAAGATGAGGGGGAAGAACTGGCAAGGCATCCCTCTCCAGGGCCCTCCTCTCTGGCAATGCCTCAGGTTTCTTCCAAAGGCCAAGAGGAACAGCCTGAGAGATGCCAGGAGGAAAGCATATCAGAACAAGGGATAGGGAGTGAGGATGATGAATCCTGGCTTGATCTGAGGCAGCGTCGGAGGGAGAAGCATGCACAGTAATGGAAGAGGCGTGGGAGGGCCAGAGATTGAGCTGAGTCACTGATCCACACCCCACAAGGAATAAAAGTGGGTGGGATTGCTCTCCAGGCTTTGTGACAGTCAAAGTGAAAACCCTGAGAGTCACATTGTGTATCTGGAATCTTATTTGGACTTATTTGGATTTATTTGGACTTATTTGGACTTATTTGGACTGGACTCTGACTAATCTTTGTTTTGTGGATTACCTTTCGGATTGGACTGAGGATAAAAACCCTTCCATTGTGAGTAAAAACTGACTTGGCAGGCATTTCACAGTTTGCTGCCAAAACCCTTATTTACAAGGGATTCCAGGCCGTTTCTCTAATAAACTATTGGCAAGCATGCCTGGCTATATGTTTGTGTGTGTGTGAGAAGGGGAAAGAACATGATTGTTATACATATTCACTAACCTTGCAGGTGAATAATGCCATCTATAAAACATTTTAGAGAGGTTTTCTTTATACGCTGTTGACATTGTGAGTTTTGATTTCTATCCCATGATTTCTGCCACCTGTCCAATATTATCACAGAAGAAATTTATCATTTTTGTTGAATATAACATCATGGCATAATGTACATATCTTTTCAGGAAAGCACTTGTGATGCACTGGAAAATTCTGTCCTTCCTTTTTGCCATTCAGGAAATCAACAAAGCTCCCCTCCTCTTACACAACCTCACCCTGGGTTATAACCTCCATGACAATTTTCGTGACAAAATGTTGACATTGGATGGTCTGTTGGATTTGCTTTCAACTGGAGAGGCCAATGTTCCCAACTACAGCTGCGGAAGGAAAAGAAACATGCTGGTTCTCCTGGAAGAGGCCAACTCTGACATATCCATCCTCATGGCTGCCATTTTGGGCATCTACAAAATCCCTCAGGTATAGAGCAGGGAAATGGCTCTCCAGGTTTACTCCAGAGCATTTCAAGGATGTTTCCTCCTTAAAAATCTTAAGCATGAGTTAAGATGAGCAATCCTTCTTTATTTCACATTTCTTGAGCTGATATTGTGCCCCTGTGGACAAGGCGCCATTGAAACTACAGCTCTAATTTTAACAGAATAAGAGAGTTGGAAGGGACCTTTGAGGTCTGCTAGTCCAATCCCTGCTCAAGCAGGAGACCCTTTACCATTTTAGACAAATGGGTGTCCAGTCACATGGTGTGGTTGCACATGGAAGAGACACACATTAGCACGGATGGTATGTGTACATGCAAAGCTCATGAAACGCATACCTGTTCAGCACTCGGTGAGTAAAAGGTTGGCCACCACGGCCCTAGGATCTAAAACTTTGACTTTATAAAATCCTAAAATCAAACACAAACTGTCTTTTTTTCCAGATCAGCTACACTTTTATTTCACCCTTCCTGAGTCATAAAACTCAGTTACCCTTTTTCTACCGGACCGTCCCCAAAGAAGGTGCTCAGAACCTGGGAATTGTTCAACTGCTGCTGTATTTTCGATGGACATTCATTGGCCTCCTTGCTGCAGACACTGATAATGGAGAACATTTCATTAGGACCTTCAATCCTGTGCTGGCTCAGAATGGCATTTGTGCTGCTTTTTCACAAATTGCATTAGTAGCTAACAAGAACATCAAATATATGATTCCTATTTTCAAAATGTGGCACCAAGTCAACGTATTTGTTTACTATGCAGAGTTTACCTTTGTAGAAGGAAAAGTCTTTGTAGAATTCATTTTGAACTTTATGAAAAAACCTGTTCCAGGAAAAGTTTGGATCACAACTGCCTTGTGGGATCTCTCCATTGAATTATCATATAACAGTTTAAAATACACCCATAGTATTTTTTCTTTTCTGATCCAGACCAGCCAAAGGACCAAATCTGAAAATTTCAGAGAATTATATATTTTAATCAAAGCATTTATGATTAAAACATTTCACTGTTCATATAGGAAACCTGTCTTGTCTGTGAAAGGCTGGACAAGGTGTCTAGAGGAAAAGAACCTGGGGACTCTACCTCAAGAGAAGATTGACAAGATCTTTCTTCTAGATAGCTCCTTAACTTACAATGCCATCCAGATTGTGGCACATGCCTTAAATGCAGCCTATTCATCCCAATCCCAAAGGACAACAATGAAGAGAAAAACCAGGCTGGAAGTTGAAAAGATCCAACCATGGCAGGTATTCCCATGGAATAGAAATTACCTATTCCTTTTCCTACAGGTTTCATGTTTATTGTTAAGTGTGACGTATAGATGGTGAAGATACACAAAACTCTCTCTGAGAAGTGTGGAATATATTGAGAAAAATTGATTTAATGAGTTATATTTTTCTCCTGAAATCCCTTGTCTTCATCCTTCTTTTACACTTTGAACTCCCACAGTGCCGATCAACAAATTATCCCTTGCTGAGAGGGGTGGGATTGAAAAATTTCAGCAACCGGTTTGCTGCCCGGTTGGTGGCTGGGCATGTCCATGGGGGTGTGGCCTATACCACATTGGGGGTGCATTTTCACCCTCCCCAGGCTCTGGAGGTTTTCCTGGAGCCTCCAGGGGGCGAAAACAGCCTCCCCTGGGCATCGGAGGCCCTCCGGAGGCCAGAAATGAGCCTGTTTCCAGACTTCTGTTACCCCCATCCCCCACCGAGCCTTTGCACATGTCCTGCACTTATGAGGCATCCAAACCGCATGAAGACTCTTTGGATGGGCAGGGAAGGGTAGGCAGTATCAGCCAGTCCTTGGAACAACCGGTTCAGCGAACCAGATTAAAATTTACATCCAGTTCACCCAAACCAGTCCAAACCAGCTTAATCTCATCCCTGCTTGCTGATATTGTCACGCACACCACTACAACATTTCCATCTCTTCTGCTTTGAGCTTTTCTTTCTTCAGAATCTGGACTTTCTACTTAGAAAAGGGATTCGGATTCTCTCCCAGGATATTAGAATCCAATACAACATTGTATGATTATCAGTGTACATCTTTGTAGGGGCTCCCAAAGAGTGCCAAAATCAATATATTAGTCACTCCTGACTTGATGTTTCAAGCTTTCCTTCAGATAACAAGAACATGGAACTGACATGTGTTTCCCAAATTCCCAAAGCCAAATAATATTTCCAGGACTGAAATATCCAAACTGATACTGTGTCTTCTACATCTTCTCTCTTGTGGAAGCAAAACACAGGTTCCAAAATAAATAACCAAGGCCCACTGCAGTGTTTCTTGTTTGAAGGACACAATAAGCAAATATAAAGGTTCCCCTAGCACATATATGCTAGTTGTTCCCGAAACTAGGGGGTGGTGCTCATCTCTGTTTCAAAGCTGAATAGCCAGTGCTGTCCAAAGACATCTCTTGATCATGTGACCAACATAACTATATGCCAAAGGCGCATGGAACACTGTTACCTTCCCACCAAAGATGGTCCCTATTTTTCTACTTGCATTTTCTATGTGCTTTTGAACTGCTAGGTTGGCAGAAGCTGCGACAAGTAACGGGAGCTCACCCCATTAGGTGTCACTAGGGATTTGAACCGCACAACTGCCAACCTTTTGATCAACAAGCTCAGCATCTTGGCCACGGAGCCACCGTGTCTCTTAGGATGAGCACAATAAGGGCTCTCTAATATTGAGACACACCCCTACAGACAAAAGAATGCAACCCTATTGATACTTCTCAGGGAGGATGGAGAAACTAATGCATAAGCATCAGGGGATGTAAGCAGGCATATTCATAGGTAATGCTTTGCAGGTGACCTTTGGCCCTTCTTCTGTCTACTTACCTTCAAGAGGACCAAAGAGAGAAATAAACAATAAAACTAGAGTAAAGGGGAATTGGAATGCCAGATTCTGTGAAGAATATACTCCCTATTAGCACCTTAATCTATGCTAATTGTCCTGATAAGAAAACAAGCTGCACTTCAAAAAAATCAAATTCTCTATATCTCTGTATACCAACTTAATGTAGCAGATTCCATTCATCTAAAACCTTCCTTTCCTCACACTCTGTAGCTCCACCATTTCCTGAAGAATCCCCAGATCTACAACAACACCATGCAAGGAATGTACTTGGATGGGAATGGAGATTTGATGGCTGACTTTGACCTTGTGAGTTGGGTGCATTTTCATAATAAGTCAGGCACCAGTGTGAAATTTGGGAGTCTAGCAAGAGAAGGATCTGCAGGAGTGAAATTCAGCATCAACAAGGAAGCCATCATGAGACACTATGGGCAGAACCAGGTGGGGAAAATCTTCCGTCTCTTCAGTTTTATCATTATCTCCATGAGTATCCCTTCCCTTTCCAAACTGTATATCAGACTGCCTGCCTTCAGATACAGGCTTCAGATAGGTGCTCTTTTAATTCAGCAATAGCAATGGAGAAGAGGTTTTGTGAAGTATACAAGGGTTCTGTTCCAAAAACATCGAAGGAAGTGACATGGGGGTGTAGGAAAATGCAGGCAGGATTTAAGGGGAGAGAGAAGCAAAATCACTTGAGTTGCCCATGTTCACTTAGACATTCAAGAGGTTGATGCTACAGCTGGATATTTGGTGGAAAATGTGTGCAAAATCAATCATGCTGCAGAATTCCAGAATTCCCATTTCTTCCATGTCAGTTTCTAAAATGGAAGCATGGTTGATTATCACAATCCACTGCCAGTTTCAAGAATAACTTTCCTGACAAATGTTGGACATCCCTGGAGTGGTCAGCAATATCATAGTTTGGCCTGGGGGAGAAGCAGAATGTTCCATTTCTAATCTGTTTAACACATACCTAGTTTCTTGACCCCTTCCATCTCTATGTCTCATTTCATAGCTGATGATTGCAGGTGCTTCTGAAGGCCAATTCTGTTCACTTTCAGACATTGCCTTACTCCCAGTGTGTGGAAGCTTGTCAGCCTGGCTATTTCAAGGTGGTCCAGAAGGGAAAACCAAATTGCTGCTACAACTGTATCCCCTGTGCAGAAGGGAGGATTTCTACCCAAGAAGGTGAGTGAGTGGAAATCAATGCAGTCCTTTAAATGAAGATGAAACTGGGTATTTGGTCCAAAGGCATGGTGTAACGGCATAAAGGTGGAGCTCTCACCTCACAATCAGGAGGCTATGAGTTCAATCCTAGATAGAGGCAGATATTTCTCTCTCTGGGCACAATGCTGAATAAAACTCCTCATTGGCAACAGGAACCCTCTCAGGTTGGCCAGTACTAGTCCTTAGAGACCTTATTGAATGATAAAGATGGTTGTCTTTCACCCCTTTCATTTACTACAGTCCCAGAAATGGGGAAAAAATGGAGAAAAATGGAGGTATTTGTCAAGTTAACTATGTCTCCCCTCAGATTCTGTCCCTTCTTAATATAGTTACATTTTTTTCACTTAATCAACTTTGGACATTTACGAATGCATGCACATCCACACACACACTCATTACTCTAACTCTTATCCTATAAATTCATGGCAAATGTTACATTTCTCCTTTGCAGATGCAAACTACTGCATCAGATGTCCGGAAAATCAATATCAGAATAAGAAGCGAGATCAATGTATTGCCAAAAATGTCACGTTCTTGTCCTATCAAGAGAATGTAGGAATCATCCTTACTACCTTTGCTCTATTCCTAATTTTGACCACTATCGTTGTCTTGGGAATCTTCATTACATTTCAAGAAACTCCCATAGTCAAAGCCAACAACCGGGACCTCTCCTACATTCTCCTGGTCTCCCTTCTGATTTCCTTCTTGACCTCATTCCTCTTCATTGGTCAGCCAAGGAGAACCACCTGCCTTCTCCGACAAACAGTCTTCAACGTCATCTTCTCAATTGCTGTGTCTTCTGTCTTGGTCAAAACAATCATGGTGGTGCTGGCCTTCCTGGCCACAAAGCCAGGAAATGGAGTGAGGAAATATCTGGGCAAGAGTCTGGCCAACACCATCATCGTTTCTTGTTCCATTGTCCAGGTTGTCATTTGTTTCACCTGGTTAGGAGTTTTTCCTCCATTCCCTGATTCTGACATGAACTCTCAGCCTCGAGAGATCATTCTGCAGTGCAATGAAGGCTCTGCTGCTATGTTTTATATTGCCCTTGGCTATATGGGCTTTCTGGCTGCCGTCTGCTTCACGGTGGCTTTCCTAGCTAGGAATTTGCCAGGGTCCTTCAACGAAGCCAAGCTGATCACCTTCAGCATGCTGGTCTTCTGCAGTGTCTGGCTGTCCTTTGTGCCTACCTATCTGAGCACCAAAGGGAAATACATGGTGGCTGTGCAGGTCTTCTCCATCTTGGCTTCCAGTGCTGGGCTGCTGGGTTGCATCTTCATCCCTAAGTGTTACATCATTGTGCTGAGGCCAGATTTGAATACAAAGCAGCAATTGATGTTGAAAAGTGAAGTAGAAAACTGATTCTCATGGATGTTCTGGGGATATATTATATCTGGGCACCTAATATTTTAAGTCATCATTAGGTACTTTTCATTTCTCGGACTGCTTTTTAAAGTGATCTCCTGCTTAAGACCAATTCCCAACTTTTTATCTTTCCAAGTCTGGCAGTATTACTTGCATTTTGGGTTTCTGTATCAGCTTTTAAGTAAGGACATAGTAGCATTTTAGCATGGCAATTTAGACCTTTTTCGTAACTTTAGGAAAGTCCATTTTTTTCTGAATCAAGGACATGTTTTTAATTTGTGTGGAGTAACCTTTTCAGCCATTAAACTATAGAGACAATATTCTGAAAGTTATTGAATACATTTGCAAGTTTTAAGTAAGATACCTACCACCTGGGAAGGGCATAATGTAACCCATAAATTTGCCATTTGGGGACTTTTATCTGTAATCCATGTTTTCTATTGTTCAATTCTTACATGTAATCATCTTTTATTTTTTATTGGTTGCTTTCTGATGTATCACACAGACTAAATGCATGTATCATTTCTTTTTTTATGCCAATCTTATTCTTCACCCTGAAATTCAGGGTGGCTGCAATGCAAAAGATGGACTTTTTCAAGGGTTATTTATTCACCAATAAACACTTCATTGTTTAAAACTTTGAATACACAAGCATATGTGTGTGTGTGAATGTATAAAGTTTACTTTCTTCTAGCAGTCTGGTGGATCTTAATAATTACCAAACAGTTTTATTTGTGAGACTGGTGATATACTTTAGTGCTGAGATTGGTGAGAGATTGGATGACAATTGTCCAGGAAGATAGAGCCAAGTAATGGATTCTTGATGAATGCCTCTTTAAAACAGGATGGGGACATCCCCTTCATCAAGGATGAAGTTATCAACGCTTGGTCACACCAGAGGTGGTATTCAAGAGGTTCTGACCAGTTCGGGAGAACCAGTAGAGGAAATTTTGAGTAGTTCAGAGAACTATCTATTCTCTGCTCTCTGAGTCCCAGCTGATTGGGAGGAAATGGGGATTTGGCAGTATTATTCCACTGGAGTGGGGAGGGAATGGAGATTTTACAGTATTCTTCCCTTGGAGTGGGGAGGGAATGGAGATTTTACAGTATTCTTCCCTTGGAGTGGGGAGGAAATGGGGATTTTACAGTATTCTTCCCTTGGAGTGGGGAGGGAATGGAGATTTTACAGTATTCTTCCCTTGGAGTGGGGAGGAAATGGGGATTTTACAGTATTCTTCCCTTGGAGTGGATATTTCCCTGCCACACACCCCAAGCCACAGCCACAAAACAATGGCCAGAGAACTGGTAGTAAAAAACTTTGAATCCCACCACTGGGTCACACCACCAGGTGTAATGGGTGGGTGGGTGAATAGATGGATATTTCTTTGATTTATGTTTCATTCTACTTCGGACAGGTGTATGTCAACCCACAACATAAATAAAGCATCCATCCTATAACACAAAGGTCTGAACATTAAAAAATGCACAGTAGGCCTAAGGTAGCATCAACATCATTTAGTTAAAAAGTCCACAATAAAAAAGGTGACAGTAAGAATTTCATCATATCAAAAACACAGCATCATACAATAAAACTTTCACATATTATATCATGAAAAAAAACCAATTGGAAATCAGCTAAGCAGAATGACAGGTGTCCCAAATACTCCCAGAACAATTTGGTCTTGGATGCTTCCTGGGAATCCATTACATTGAGTTACATCAGGAGTTTTCCAGCTGGATCCCAGCTCAGCCTGCAGGGAGGACTGAGAACCTCCTACTTCTCAGATAATTAATAGAATGATAGTGATTTCTTTCTTGCCTTCAGGCTAAATGTCAAGAGATTCCTTATTGCCCCGGATCTCTGGAGGACATCAACAGACTCAGGAGCAACACATAGTACTATCTGACATCATGAAAGTTAGTGCATAAATTGTCTTTTGACACTGGGAAGCTGGACTATACTTCATGGACACCAGGAGGTCTGCTGTTATGTTGGCCCATGTTTCCATCATTTGGGAAGTCCTCTCTTGACTTCATACTGTATTAGATAAGTCAGTCTTGCTGCAATCTCCTTTCAACATCTCCAAACACTTCTGCGCTGCTGATTCTGAGATCAGATGCAAAGCAGAGGATTCTTTGGCTAACCCAGAAATGAACCCACTGCTTCTGCTTCTGATGGAGCTGTTGTTGCCTCAGGCAGCCTGTGGGATGCTCGGCATGAAGTGCTTCTTGACTTTTGGGAGGAATGCAAGAGACCCACTCAACCACTACAGACCAGGAGACCATCTCATTGGTGGACTCTTCCCGGCAACAAATCTTCGACATTTACCGCTGCACAATTTCAGTTCATTTCCTTCTACAAAGGTTAAGTGGTAAGTCACAGAATTTTGAATGATGTTGTTATATTGCCTTTGAGAAAAAATAAAGGGGAGTTAAATTTCAGTACATTTATATACAAACAGTATGAAGTGCAATAGATTCCGCAGATAACACAAAAGCAAGCTTTAATGCTCAGCATCCTGATGTCAAACTGATCTCTATGCAGACAATGTGCTTTGATCTTTCAAGGCTTGGGAGTTTGATCATGGTTGCAGCTTGTCCATCAAAGAAAAGGACAGGAGGCTCTAACTGGTCAGTCCTGGTCAATCCCAGCTGAGAGAAATGGCTGACTTCTTTTCTGAGTCTTTCCTAGAAGACAGTCTTGTAACTTGCAGAAGGACAGTTCTGGAAGAAGTTCAAAGACATCAGCCCTCAGATCAGGTGCCTCAACATATTCTCCCAGATGCTCCATCATGGTATTCCTCAAAGGTCCATGGATTTCTTTAAACTCACCACTGCCAGATCAGCAGCCATTCATTGTTTCCTTGATGTGGGTATGGACTTCAGTAAAGCATTTGATTAAGTAGACCATAACCTACTACTTAATAAAATAGAAAAATGTGGGCTAAACTGCATCACCACCAGATGGATTTGTATCTGATTGACCATCCCTACTCAATATTTGGTCCTGAATGGAACAACATCTACATGGAGGGAGGTATGCAGTGGGGTACCCCAGGGCTCTGTTTTAGGCCCAGTACTATTCATCAATTATTTGGACGAGGGGATAGATGGGGAACTCATCAAATTTACAGATGACACCAAGCTAGCAGGAATAGCCAACACTCCAGAAGATAGGATTAAGATTCAGAAGGATCTTGACAGACTTAAACATTGGGCATTGTCTAAAACAATGAAATTCATTGGTGAAAAATTAAGGTTCTACATTTCGGGAAGAAAAACAAAATGCACAGGTACAGTACAGTATACATGGTAACTTGCTGAATAGTGGTGACTTTGAGAGGGATCTTGGAATCCTTGTGGACAATCACTTAAATATGAGCCAGGAGCTGCCAAAAATGCCAACACAATTCTAGGCTGCATAAACAGAGGGATAGAATCAAAATCACAGGAAGCTTTAATACCACTTTATAATGCCTTGGTAAGACCACATTTGGAATACTGCATCCACTTTTGGTCGCCACGATTTAAAAAAGATGTGGAGGCTCTAGAAAGAGTGCAAAGAGCAACAAACATCAGTAGGGGACTGGAGGCTAAAGCATATAAAGAATGGTTGCTGGAGCTGGATATGTCCAGTCTTATAAAAAGAAGGACCAAGGGTGACATGATAGCAGTGTTCCAATATCTCAGGGGTTGGCACAAAGAAGAGGGAGTCATTTATTTTCCAAAGCATCTGAGGGTAGGACTGCAATGGGTGGAAACTAATCAAGGAGAGAAGCAACTTAAAACTAAGGAGCAATTTCCTGACAGTTGGAACAAATAATCAGTGGAACAACTTGCCTCCAGAAGTTGTGAATGCTCCAACACTGGAAGTTTTTAAGAAGAGATTAGATAACCATTTGTCTGAAGTGGTGTAGGGTTTCCTGCCCACTCAAGGGGTTGGACTAGAACAGCGATCACCAACTGGGGGTCCGCGAGAAATTTTTGGTGGTCCATAGAAAAGTTATTTGCATTTTTTATGTTGCACTAAACCAAGGGTCCTCAAACTATGGCCCCTTGGCCGGATACATACAATGAGCATTTGTGTTGCTGCAGAGAGTCTCCCCCCTTTGGGGGCCTTTTTGTATGGGTTGGAGGGGGGCAGAAATTCTGACTCGGGATCTGTTTCAGCCTCCTGGAGCAGGGCTTTGGGCGAAGGCTGGATGGAAGCATCGGTTGTGGCAAAGAGCCAGAGGGCCTTGTTCCAGTGGAACTGCATTATGGCCTGGAACTGGCTCACCCCACTGAGCCTCCAGGCACCAGTACCTGGCCTTGCACTCCTGCAGGTCTTCCCTCTGCTTGGAAAGCCTATGCTCGTAGTCCTCAGTGAGGTACTCCTTCTTGGTCAGATCCAATTTGAACTGAGCCAGCTCTTTTGCCAATTCTTTCTCATGGCAGCTGCTTAGCTCCAAAGACTGCTTCCTGTTGGGGCCGTAAAGAGCCCAGGCAGGCAGGTAAGTGGCTGGGAAGGGAGGGGCGAGTAGAGGCCGGCAAGGCACCTTTTGAAGCGAGTGACATCGAGTTGGCCATGCCCACCCTTCTTGACTCACCTGTTATTCCACTGATACCAAACTGGGTTGTTTTTTTTTTTTTTGATTTTTTTTTGATTTTTAAACAAAACTTAAAACATAAAACAATTATCATCCATTACAATTACAGAAAGCGTATTGCTCGGTTACAAATCTTTTGTGCTTAATCCTCTATCCAACATTTTCTTATTTAATGGTTTATTACATTATTATTGTCATTTACCAATTATTTAACAGTAAATTATCCTCCATAAGGGGAGAAAAACCCCTTTATATGTTTTATTATCTTATCCATTTCATATTTCATATTTCATTTCCATTCTTTCTTGTCTAACCATTGATAAAATAAATCCCATATCAAATAATATTGTTTATCTTCTTGTTCCCTAATTTCAAATGTCAATTTACTCATTTCAGTACACTCCAAAATTTTCTTGATAACGTCGTCATCCGTGGGTATCTTCTCTCCTTTCCAATTTTTAGCAAATACAATTCTAGCTGACGTTAAAACATTTACAATTAAATATCTCATTTCTCTATTGAATATTTCTGGTAAAATCCCTAATAAAAATATCTCTGGTTTAAAGTCAATGTGTTTCTTTGTCATTTTTTCCAATCATTTGTGGATTTTAGTCCAATATCTTTTAGCTTCTGTGCATGTCCACCACATATGGTAATATGAGCCCGGAGTCTGATGACACTTCCAACATTTCTCCAATTTATTCTTGTACATTCTAGCTATTCTCGCCGGGGGTAAATGCCACCTGTAAAACAACTTATACAAATTTTCCTTATATGCTGTTGACATTGTCATTTTATAATTCTGCAACCATAATTTTTCCCATTTCTCTAAGTCAATCCCATGACCCACATTTTCCCCCATGCAATCATTGTTTCTTTAACTTGTTCTTCTGTCAATTTTACTTCTAATAAATGACTGTACAATTTTTTATTTACATGGTCATCAGAACCTGTTAAGATTTTATCTAAGTTTGTCAAGTTACTATAAAAACCCTCCATGTTAGAAACGTCATCATATCTAGACTGTATTTGCATATATGAAAACCAATCCATTTCAAACTCTTGTTCTTCTAGTTCTTGCTTCAACTTGAGTTCACCCCTTTCATTTAATAATTCACCATATCTAACAATTTGTTCCTTTCTGAATGTTATTACGTGTGAGACTGCTTCAATAGGTGATAACCAGACTGGAATTTTTAAATAATAACATTGTTTGATCTTCTCCCAGTTTAATAACAATGATTTTCATATCATATGCCTTCTGAAATAACCCTGTACTTTTGTACTTTTATACCACATGAAAGCCTGCCAACCCAACAATAAATCATGTCCTTCTAAAGTCAACAATCTAATATTCCTTAGCGTTATCCATTCTTTAATCCACATCAAATTACAAGCTTGATAATATAATTCCCAGTCCGGCAAACCAAAACCTCCTCTTGATCTAACATCTTGCATCAATTTTAGTTTTTTTTAAATATATATATATATATATATATATATATATATATATATATATATATATATATTATTAAAATAACATTACAAACAACATATACAATACTTCACCCTGTGCTATACATAAGAAAGGAAGATTTGGTTCTTCGGATATATCCTCATGATCGCCAAAATCCACGTTCTCGGGGTACAGGTACCGAAGCATCCAATTTTCCCAGCACATAGTCCACGAATGGTTTCCAAATTTTCCAGAAAATATCTTCTTTATAATCACCATTTCTAATTTTAATATTGCATGTCATTTTATCGTTTAAAGCTAATTTCCACATTTCACAATACCATTCTTCTATTCTAAAATTCACATCTAATTTCCAATATCTGGCTATTATAATTCTACCCATTATAATCATAATTCTAATCAATTCTTTCTAATATTTTGTTGGTTCTATTTCCTTAATTATCAACAGTAATAAAGTTTCTGGTCTCAATATTATTGCTTTCCCCATCATTTCAAATATCATTTTCTCCAATTGTTGCCAAAACTTTTTAACTTTATCACATTTGTACCACATATGTTCATAAGTCCCTAATTCCATATCACATCTCCAACATTGTTTACTAATTTTGTTATCCATCAATGACAATCTTAATGGAGTCAAATACCATTTCCAAACAACCTTATAATTATGCTCTTTAATCCTTACAGATAAAGTCTTCATAATTCTACTCTTCCAATTCACATTCCAATCTAAATCTGATATTTTAATATTAAGTTCTTTTTCCCAATTCATCTTCATCACCCTTTGTGGTTTTCCATCAAAATTTATAATCTTTTATATCTTACTAACGACTCCCTTTAGCCTAATTTCATCTTTCATAATTTGGAATACTAAATGTTCAAATTCAGTTTTACTTCTACTCATCGAACAATTGTCCCTTACTTTCTTAGTCCATTTTTCTATCTGTATTTTTTCAAACCAGCCTAAACCGAATTTTTCAATGATTTCTTTTTTCCTCCTTTCATTTTCTGAAGTTTTTAACCAATCTATTATAATTTGTATATTTTCATCTTCCATTACCCTATCATGACTTATATTAGTTTTAATCGGCCAATTTTCAATTGTCTTCCCTAAGAAAATTATATCTGGAATTAAAATTTTAACAAATTTATTCCAAATTTTACTCAGTCCCTTTAACCAATAGCTATTAATTACACATTTTAATTTTGATTTATCTAAAAACCATGTTGAGCCAAATCTCTTGATGTTTTTTAATTCTAAATCTCTCCAATGACTATCTTCACCTTTAAATATTTTTACCACAGTCCGAATAGCATAAGCCCAATAATAATTGAATAGTTTGGGGATTCCTAATCCACCTTCCTTTTGACTTTGATACCACATTTTCTTCACTAATCTAGGTCTTTTCCCACCATTGCAAAATTTATCCAATTTCTTCTGATATCCTTCAATATCTTTCTCTGTCAAGTTTAATGGTAACATCTCAAATAAAAAATTAAACTTTGGCAACAACATCATCTTACACATTGCAATTCTACCAAACCAAGACAACTTTATCATTTTATATTTATCTATCTTTTTCTCAATTTCATTCATCACCACATCATAATTTAGTTTTTTCATTTCTTTAACTTTGAGTGAAAGTGTTATGCCCAAATATTTCAATGTATTTTTAATCCTTATCCCAAGTTGTTCTTGCATATTCTCCCACTCCTTACCATTATTATTCATTAATAGTTCAGATTTTGACCAATTTATTTTCAAACCTGTCATCTCCTCAAATTCTTCCAAATGCTTATGTATCTTTTTCAAGTCTTTCTCTATATCTTTCAAAATAATCAAAGTATCATCCGCATACAGATTTATCTTATATCTTCCAATTCTTCCAATTCTTCATCTTTTTCTATCATTTTAGTCAAAATTTCCATAACTAATAAAAATAATGTTGGAGACAGGGGACATCCTTGTCTCGTACCTGCTTCCAATCTTCTGTCAATCTTGCACTACTTTTTTGATACAATTTTGAAATAACATGTATAAACTTATTACCAAAACCTAGTATCTCAACGATTGTTTTAATAGTTTCCCATTGTACAGAGTCAAAAGCTTTAAAAATATCTAATGATACTATACCTATTTTATCAGCATTATATTCAGCAACATCTATAATATTTAATACTCTTCTGACAATATCACTCATATATCTGCCCTTCACAAAGCCTACTTGGTTATAACTTATATATCTATCTATAAATCTACTTAATCTATTACTTATAATGGCGGTAAATATCTTTGCATCTTGATTAATTAAGGAGATGGGCCGATAGGACTCAATCCTTTCTAAATCTTTATCTGGTTTAGGGATTAGGGATTTAGATATCACCGTACTATTCCATGATAAAGGAACTTCTCCACCATGTAAAATTCCATTAAATAATTTTTGCAATTTTGGTATTATTATTTCCTTAAATTCTTTATAAAACTCAGCAGGTAATCCATCTTCACCTGGAGCTTTTCCTAATTTTATTTTTTGTATTACTTCATTAATCTCGTCTTGTGTTATATCTTCTTCCATCAAGTCTTTATATGTTTGATCAATTTTCACAACATGTTTTTCTAAATAACTTCTCAGTTTTTCCCGATCAATTAATTTTTTCAAATATAAATTTTGAAAAAAGTTCCTGACCACTTCGCATTTTTCTAATTTTTTTATAGCATCTTATACCCTTATCATCTATCAAGGCTCCAATTTCTCTCTTCTCTCTTTTATTTTTCGCCATCCTTGCCAATAACTTAGAGTTTTTATTACTAAATTCAAAAAAATTCCTATTTAAATATCTCATATTCTTTTTTTACCAATTCTATATCCTCTTCTATCAATTTATTTTTTAGCAAATTTAGTTCCTCCAAAAATTTTTTTCTTTAGTAAGCAAAAATTGATTCTCCAATTCCTTAATCTGGCTTTTATCTTTTTCAATTTTATTTTTATATTTTTTATATTTTCTGCTTGATAACTTGATACTTTCCCCTCTAAACACTGCTTTCATCGCATCCCAAACAATTTCAAATTTAACCTCTCCATTATCATTCAATCTCCAACATTCTTCCCATTTTTTTAAATATCCATTTTTTATCCTCCTCATTTTTATACAGTTTTTCATCATATCTCCAACAACTTCCTTTTTTCTCAAAATTAAAATCTATTTCCATCGTAACTTCTGCATGATCAGAATCCTTAAAAATTCCCACATCTATCTTATCCACATTATTCAACAAATCTTTAGAAACTAAGATATAGTCAATTCTTGAATATGTATTATGTATTTTAGAGTAAAAAGTGTACACTCTTTCAGTTCCTTTCACTTCTCTCCAGGCATACACCATGCCGTTTTGAAACATCCATTTATTTAAGGTCCCCATTTTATTTGCTCCTCCATAACGAGTGGGGTTAGTACTATCTATTTTATCTCTAATTAAATTAAAGTCCCCAGCCATAATTACTTTCCCTACACTTTCATTTTCCAAAATTTTAGTTATTTTTTCAAGAAATTCTTTTTGCTTCTCATTTGGTAGATATAAATTAACCAGTGTCACTTTTTCCTCATTAATATTTCCCACAATAATTACATATCTTCCTTCATCATCCACGATTACTTGTTCTTTTTCAAAATATACCCTATCTGATATCAATGTTGCAACTCCTCTAGCTTTTGAAGTTCCAAAAGATTTTTCATAAATTTGCATACCCTTTATATACATTTTATTTGAGCCTTCAGATTTCTGATGGGTTTCTTGCAAAAATAATATATCTGGTAAATCTCTTTTAATTTTAAGTTCCAATCATCTTCTCTTGATCTGATTCCCTGTACCCATCACATTCCATGTCATTACTTGGATTGATTGTAAAGTATGAGGACTTTATAAAAGATCAAATGCTTAAGATGGGTGGAACATATGCAAAAACATCAACACCAGAAGAAAAAGGGACTTCTGGAGGACAAGACCCTAAAGGATTAAAGCGGAAGGAAATCTCACCTGTGATGGTTGAACAAAAGAAAAGTCATGATGATATAATGGGAGATGGAGCGGATAAGAAATTGAAGGATCTTGAAAAAGAATTGCAGGAAGCTGAGTGCGGGGAAAAGTTACCACCCTTTTCTCTGAGAGATGAATTTAAGTAGACTACCCGAAAGAAGTGATCCGACCATTAGCACGTCCCCTCTCCCCCACTCTCTTTATAGAGGCGGAAACCAATTGAGGATGTGGGGGAAGAAGATTGTTTGTTATTTAATGTTTGATGTGTCTTTTGTCCTTTTTTATTTTTTTTTAATTTTTTTTCTTTTATGTTGAATGTTGTTTGGAATGTGGGAGATTGGTGCTGGGATCTGGGCACAGAAAGGAAGAGGAGGGGAAAGGATTAAAAAAGTTACAGTTTAAATGGGCATCAATTTTAGTTTTATCCATGCCTTTTTGCCCTGCCATATATATTTTAACACCATTTTATTTAAATCTTCAAAATATTTTTTTCCCAACTTAATTGGAATTGTCTGAAATAAATATAAAAGTCTGGGCAGTATATTCATTTTAATAGTTGATATTCTCCCTATCAATGATAGCAAATTCTCCCATTTTGTTAGATGTCACTATCTGTTGTTTAAGCTTATCATAATTATTCTCCTTAAGAGTACCACATCTTGCTGTCAAATGTATTCCCAGATATTTAACCTTATTCGTGACCTACATCCTTGATACTTCCACCAATTCTTCTTTCTGTTTTTTTAACATTTCCCTTTTCTCTTTTGGCCCTTTTTCTTTTCTTTTTTTCTTTTTTTTTTTACTTGCTCATTGGAGATTCTTACTTGAATTTGTTTTTGGCTATCCCAGATGATTGGATTAGGGCACACAAGAGCCTGAAGAGTGCTGTTTTTTGGGGGTATTTTTTTCTTTTCTTTTCTCTTCTTCTTTTTCCTTTTTTCCTTTTTTGGTTTTTTTTTCTGTTTTTTTTTCTTTTTTCTTTTTATCCTTTTGTAATCTCCTGCCGTCTACAAAATGGATTAGGGTTGAGAAGAACCTGAAGATATATTATGTCACTGTTTCAAGTTGGATTACTTATAGAAATGAGCAAAAAAGCAGCAGTTATTAGCTCTGCTGGAACGACCCCCTCTTCATCACCAGTGGGAGGACAATGATCAATACAGACAATGATTCAGCAGGAAAAAGAGAAAGAACATGAGAAAGAAAAGGATGCGACAATGCAGATGATTTTGCAAGGAATACAGGATATAAAATCAAAAATAGAGAAAACAGATGAAAAAGTGGAGAATATACAACAGATGATGAAGAAATATGAAGACAGACTTGAAAAAATTGAAGAAAAAGAGGAACAAAGAGATAAAAAAATCGGAGATATGGATAATAGATTAAAAGAAGTTGAACGTGATAGAAGAAGCTTGGATAGAAGCGGGAGATGGATAAATCAGAATTTTACTTAAGATTCCAAAATGTGGAGGAAGAAAAAGGAGAAAATTTGGCAGAAAAAATGATAGAAATTCTTGCAGGAGCTCTAGCATTTTCTAAAGAAAAAATGTTTGATGGCATTGACGAAACTTACCGAGTATATACTAAATACGCAATGAGAAATAAACTACCAAGAGAAGTCCACATAAGATTTACTAAAAAATCAATTAAAACACAAATATTGCAGATAGCAAAAGAGAAGGCGTTGCAATATAAGGGCAAGGAAATTACCGTGCTGAAGCAAATACCGAGAAGAGTAAGAAAGCTGAGAAGAGAGTATCAATTTTTGACAAAAATACCGCTCCAGAAAGGAGTGAACTACAGATGGCTGATACCAGGATTGGTGTTTACATGGCAAATGCAAAGATTTAAAATAGATTCAATTGACAAAGCTAAAGCATTCCTTGTTAAATATATAAGAGAAAAGATGCTGAGCCAAGAAGGGAAGAGACACTGCTCCAACTATAAGAAGAGGATCTCCTGATGATGGGAAAGGAGGAGAGTGCCATAGAATACAAAGAACAACGTGAACCAACACACAAAGTATAAACATGGAGTAGAAAAAGTTAATTACAATACATATAAAGGGACTTAATATAGCAACTAAAAGAAGTAAAGTATTTCACAAATTGGAGAAATTGAAAATGGATATAATTTGTTTACAAGAAGTGCATATTAAAAAGCAGCATGAATTACTTTTGGTACAGCCTAAATTAGGGAAACGATTTGCTTCACTGCCACAATATAAGAAAAGAGAAGTGGTTTTGTATATTAAAGATACAATATTAGGGGAAAAAATTATGAAGATGGAGAAGGATGAATTTTGATGGTGGAAATGACAGACAACAATAGGAAAATATTGCTAACAGCAATATATGCTCCTAGTGACAATCAAGAAAATTTCTACAGAAATTTACATTTGAAATTAATAGAGCTGGATTATGACAACATCTGTATGATGGGAGACTGGAATAGTAGATGAGAAAATGGACTATAATACACAAAAGACAATAAAACAGAGTAGGAAAATTTTGCTGAAATCTTTTTTTAAGATGATAGAGGAAATAAATTTAAAAGATATATGGCGAGAAAGAAATGCAAAATACAGACAATATGCTTTTTATTCTAATAGACATTTATCATGGTCCAGAATAGATATGATATGGTTGACTATGGACTTGACCTCGAACATAGAAGAAATAGCCATAGAGGCTAATACTTGGGCAGATTATAATACAATGATGGTGAGATGGAAAGGACAAATGAGAAGGTCTAGATGGACCTTAAACACTACAATATTAAAAGAAAAGGATTTCCTACAGAACATGGAGAAAGAATTAGCTTTTTTTCCCCAAAGAAAATAGAAAAGAGGATACATAACTGCAGAACCGGTGGGATACCATGAACGCTTATGCCAGAGGCCTGATTATTGACTATACAAGGAAAAGAAATATTAAGAAAAGGCAAGCATATAAAATTCTAGAGGATGATTATAAGACATTTGAAAAAGAACGGCAGAAGTTCCTGCAAAAAAAGACATTAAAATGAAAATGGACACAATTAAACATAAAATGGGATTATTAGAGAAAGAAGAGCTAGCACAAAAAATCAGGAACACTAAACAGAAATATTTTGAAGATGCTAATAAACCAGGCATATGGCTAGCATATAAATTGAAAATAGAAAGGAACTCAAGGAAAATATCACAGTTAATAGATGATCAAGGACAAATTAAATTTGCAAATGAGGAGAAGAAGAACATTGTACAAGACTATTATAAAAAGCTATATGAAAAAGAAAAGATAGGAGAGGAAAATATTGAACAATATTTACATAAGGCGAATTTACCTCAGATTCCAAAAGATGTTGAGATGATGTTAGAAGGGAATATAACAATGATGAAGTTGACAGAAGCAATTAAAAAACAAAAAAGTGGGAAAGCACCAGGTCCAGATGGATTACTGGTGGAATATTATAAGACTTTGCAGGAATCACTGAGTCTCCCATTACTAGAAATTATGAATGAAGTAATGTTACAGAAGGAAATACCCAACTCATGGTTAGAAGCATATATTACACTTATTCCAAAAGAAGATACCGACCTACAACAAGTCAAAAACTATAGGCCTATATCTTTGCTAAACTCAGACTATAAAATCTTCGCTACAATATTAGCAGAAAGACTTAAAAGATATTTAAATAATTTTATACACCCGGATCAAAATGGATTTCTGCCAAAAAGGCAGATTAGAGAGAATTTGAGGATAATTTTGGATACATTGGAATATTATGATGCACACCCAGAAAAGCAAATGGCTTTGATGTTTTTAGATGCACAGAAAGCCTTTGACAATGTGAACTGGTGATTTATGATACTACAATTGAAACAGATGGGCTTTGGAGAGAAATTTGTCCAAGCTATAGAAGCTATATATTATAAACAAACAGCAAAAATAATGATGAATGGAGAGCTGACAGAATTTATTGAAATACAAAAAGGAACAAGACAAGCTTGTCCATTGTCACCACTGTTGTTTGTGTTAACATTAGAAGTACTAAACAGAAATATCAGAGAAGAAAAAGGAATAAAAGGAATGAAAATTCAAAACCAAGAATATAAATTGCAAGCATTTGCTGATGATCTGGTGTTTATCTTGGAAGAACCACTTCAGTCTGTAAACAAACTGAAAGACAAAATAGGAGATTTTGGGAAAGTGGCTGGTTTGAAAATAAATAAAGACAAAACAAAGATGTTGACAAAAAATACGTTAAAAAAAGAAAGTGTTTTGAACAGTTCCTCTGTCCTCTCTCTCAAACAATCAGGGATCGAGACTATTTACTCAAGAGAAATGGAGGAGCTGGTGATTCTGTTCAGTTCTTAAATGTTTCATTTTCTGCCCTATCTCATTTACGTGCACTTATTCCTACATAGAAAAACATGCACACTCTGCACATATAACATGTGTATTATAGTCCTTTGAGTGAATCCTGGTTGCTATGCAGGTTTCTGAGCCACATTGTCAGAAGTGGTTCACCAAAAGCTTTTCCTGGGATATTTTTTGACTCTGCAGTTTGAGGGAGGGAGGGGGGAGAGAGAGAGAGAGAGAGAGAGAGGGAGAGCGCAAGTGACAAACAATTCACAGATTGTCTAGGGTGTTTCTCTTTTGGCTTTTAAAAAATAGATGCTGAGATGAAGAATTTTGGTCAAAGACTTGTACAGTCATATTAATGTTCAATATTTTTATTCTTTTATTTCACATATTCCAATTCTATGTTGAACAATCTGTTTTATAACTGTCCAAAGTGTTAACATATAAACATCATCATCATCATCATTATAATCATATATACATAAACATATATACAACAATATCAATTGTTATTGAAAAGTATACTATCTTCCATTATAGTATCGATTAAAGAACCATCAAAATATTTACTCATCAGTTTTTCTTTCTCATGCAATCCATATTTCACATAAACCCACTCCTCTAACCTCAGTATCTGTCATTTATAGAATAGTTCCCATGTTATAAAATATTCCGAGTCCTCTTTTCCTTTGGCTTTTAAGGTTAACTTATCCATTTCTGCACATTCCAGAATTTTTTTGATTATAATGTCATCTGTAGGCGTTTCTGGATTTTTCCAGTATTGTGCATACACAATCCTGGTTACTGTTAGGATATGTACAATTAAATATGTGTTACGCTTATTGTAGTTCCCTGGAAGCATGCCCAACAAGAATGTCTCAGGTTTCAAATCTATGTGTTGTTTTCTCATAATTTCCAGCCACATGCATATTTTCTTCCAGTATTTTTTTGCTTTGGGACATGTCCACCACATATGATAATATGAAACTGGTATTTAGAATAGAATAGAATAACAGAGTGGGAAGGGACCTTAGAGGTCTTCTAGTCCAACCCCCTGCCCAGGCAGGAAACCCTACACCACTTCAGACAAATGGTTATCCAACATCTTCTTAAAAACTTCCAGTGTTGGAGGATTCACAACTTCTGCAAGCAAGTTTTTCCACTTATTAATTGTTCTAATTGTCAGGAAATTTCTCCTTAGTTCTCAATTGCTTTTGGTTGCATTTCCAACATTTAACAGATTGATTGTTATACATATTCGCTAACCTTGCAGGTGAATAATGCCATCTATAAAACATTTTATAAAGGTTTTCTTTATGCGCTGTTGACATTGTGAGTTTGTGACTTCTATCCCATGATTTCTGCCACCTGTCCAACATTATCACAGAAGAAATTTATTATTTTTGTTGAATATATATAACATCATGGCATAATGTACATATCTTTTCAGGAAAGCACTTGTGATGTACTGGAAAATTCTGTCCTTCCTTTTTGCCATTCAGGAAATCAACAAAGATTCTCTTCTCTTGCCCAACCTCACCCTGGGTTATAACCTCCATGACAACTTTCGAGATAGAAGAATGACTTTAGATGGTCTGTTGGATTTGCTTTCGACTGGAGAGGCCAATGTTCCCAACTACAGCTGCGGAAGGAAGAGAAACATGTTGGTTCTCCTGGAAGAGACCAACTCTGACATATCCATCCTCATGGCTGCCATATTGGGCATCTACAAAATCCCACAGGTAGAGAGCAGGGAAATGGCTCTCCAGGTTTACTCAAGAGCATTTCAAGGAGGTTTCCTCCTTAAAAATCTTAAGCATGAGTTAAGATGAGCAGTCCTTCTTTATTTCACATTTCATGAGCTGCTATTCTGCCTCTGTGGACAAGGCTCCATCAAAACTACAGCTCTAATTTTAACAGAATAACAGAGTTGGAAGGGACCTTTGAGGTCTGCTAGTCCAACCCCTGCTCAAGCAGGAGACCCTTTATCATTTTAGACAAACGGTTGTCCAGTCTCTTCTTAGAAGCCTACAGTGTTGGACACCCACAACTCATCGGTGGGTTCCAAATTTTTTTACTACTGGTTCTGTGGGCGTGGCTTATTTTATGGGCGTGGCTTGATGATCATGTGACAATTCTTTTTTTTTTTGAAAAAGTTTTTTGAATACAAATTTTTCCCCCATTTTTCTCCCCCCTCCCCCCTAACCCCCCCTCACCACCCATCCCCCCCCTGTGACTTCTTCACAACAAAAACCCAATTCATAACAGATTATATAATATTTTACCATCCCCTTACTCTCTCCTCTAAATACTGACCCTTACTTACTAATAATATTATTAATATTTTTACTTCCCCCTTTTACCATACATTTCAAAATAGCATTCTACTGTAACATTGTGTAACTTCTAATTTATAATTTATAATATTATTGTAACTCCCAATTTAGCAATAATCTGCCTTTTTTCTCCTCCTCCATACCTATATCTATATATTCATACATTTCAAAGCAACCTTCCACTTTAAAGCTATATAATAAATCCTACTTTAACATTTAATCTTTTATGTATATTAATATAACATTTCTAAGCAGCCTACCCCATAAATCCTAATTTAACATTTATTCGACTCTATCCATTTGCTCCACTCCCCTAAATATATCACTTAAACATCCCTTTTCTTAGACAATCTTAAACAATCAATAAACTAACCTATTTCCACCCACTTCGTACAAAATTGCCATGCACAAGAATTCTTAATCTCTTTAATACACTACCCACTCTGATACACACACACACACACACACACACATATACATATATATATAAATACATTCCATTATATATATAAAAAAAGAAAAGTCAATGACTTTAAATTTATAATCCATATAATATCTTCTTTGATGTCTTTTCACTGGATTATTGAGTCCATCATCCACAATAGGGTAACATAGCATCCTGGTGCAACAGTTTGTTCAAAATCTTCAGTCATCATCTGCCCCCATCAGTAATGAATATCCTCATATATATATATAAAAGAAAAAAAACAACCACCCGAGTGACATTATAATTATATTCCATATAATTGTAATTATGGTTTTCATCAGGATTATTAAATCCCATCATCCTAATGGGTAACAACCAGATCTTCTGCATGCCCCAGCGTAGCTCTCTTGCCTTATAGCTCAAGATAATTATAATATATTTATTGAAAAAAAAATAAGAAATCCAAAATAGATAGTTCAAATCCAACAGTTTAAGGCTCTTTTCACATCCCAAAATTACGGCATTGCAGAGGTCTGTCACTGTCCTCAGGATAATATTAACCGATACTTCGCCTCCACTATCTTTTCACATACTCATTCAATTTTTTAAAAAAATAACTGGCTTCACTGTTGCTTAGTTTAGAAATTTCTACTTTTATGAGACCTATTTCTTTTTTTCTTTCCTTTTTGTGGGTGTAATCTCCATCCTGGTTTCCTTTCTACAAGTTGTATATCAATTGATCGGTTTTCATTCTGCTTTATAAGTTGATCTTGTTGGTTTTGTTTTTGTATCTCATATTTCTTTTTTGCCAATTGTATATCAGCTAATTGGTTTCCATACTTGTCTTTGACTTGATGAATCATCACGTTAGAGTCAGATGCCACTTCTCTCATATTTGTAGATAATCCACCTGGGGTATCTAAAGAATCCGAAGACAATTTGTCTACTGCAGCCTCTGTAATTCGATGTTTTCCCTTTATTCCCAACTCCTTCTGCTTATCCTGTATTGTGCCTGAAGATGTTGGGTTCATTTTCAAAAATTTTTGATAAAATTCTTTCGCTTTTTCAACAGTATTTAGTTGGTATCTTTCTCCTTGATAATTCTCTATCAGCAATTCTTTAGGATTTAGCAGAGGTACTGGTCTACCAGGCTTTTAACTGCTTGCAGAGCTGTACCGGTCTACCCATTTAATTTTGCAGGCACCTGTCTACTCATTTGTTTTCTTTTAACACTGATCAGCTGTAGGACGGCCTTTTGAAGCCCCGCGGCAAGAATTTAAACAGTTTTTTTTCCCTCTAGTCAATAGCTGGGACTCAGAAGGCAGCAATAGATTGGGAGTGGGGCCAAGTAAAATTAAGTATAATGCAGGGGGGCAGAGGTGGGGGGGCAGGAGGGCATGGGGGCAGGGGGCCAGAACCGGTTTGGTGACTTCATACCATCACTGCTACTGGCTCAGTGGAACTGGGCTGAACCGGGAGGAAGCCACCATTGCCACAACTTCTGAAAACAAGCTGTTCCACTGATTAATTGTTCTGTTAGGCAATTTCTCTTTAGTTCTAGGTTGCTTCTCTCTTCCTTGATTTGTTTCCTTCCAATTGCTTTCTGATGTTTTGGAAAATAGGTTGACACACACACACATACCTTCTTCTTTGTGGAAATCCCTCAAATATCACATCCTACAATACTGCACCTTTTATAAGGAGTAATGAACCCGCCTCATAACACTTCATCTGATAAAATGCCCAGAAAACACTGATCTTCTTTATATACAATCATTATTATCAGATCAGTACAGTGTAGTTCCTTTGAATGTAGCTGAGTTTTGTTATAATGTTTGCAAAATTAGGTACTGACTGCCCTCTGACAATCCACCACTAGTTGTAATATATTATCCTGTCGTTCTTTTTAATTTTTTTAATGTTTCTTATCTGTAACATTGGTCTGTGACTGTAGTAAATTATTAGTATTGTTTAAACTTTCAATCTTCCAAAGAGACCAAAACAAACACAAAAACAACTATAGTTAAAAATTACCAGTTAGCAAAAAAGGGTCTCTGAAAGCCCCCTCTTTCCAGAAAAGTAGATTTGGATTACTTTTTACCTTTAAATATTCATTGATAACAGAATATTATCATATTCTGTTCATGTCATATCAGAATATTATAAGGCAGAATGTGATCTTTCCCTAGAGGAGAAATGGAGAAACATGTTCTTGGAGACAGAAAGCATCCCCCAAGTCTTTATTAATTGCCCACAGTAGTTATTTTGTGCCCATTGAGAAAGAGTGGGCCAGTCTATCCCCAAAACAAAAGAGTTCCATCTTGAGGATGATGGGATTAAGACATGATCCCTCAGGACATAATAGGATTAACCCTCTACCATCTAGCAGCAGAGCTCACCATATTGGTTTTTCTTACCTAAGTGTAGGACTTGACTTTTCTCTACATTGAATTTCACTTTGTTAGATAGGGCCCAGTGTTCAAGTCTATCAGATCCATCCAGATCTTGAGCCTAACTTCTAGGGTGTTAGCTATTCCTGCCAGCTTAGTATCATCTTCAAATTTGGTAAATTTCCCTTCTATTCTCTCTTATAAGTCGTTTATGAAGATATTGTAGAGTTCTGGGCCTAAGACGGAATCTTGTGGTACCCCACTGCTTACTTCTCTCCATGTAGACTTAGACCCACCCTCCAGGCTTCAACCAAACTTAGTTCAGACAACCTACAGAGTCAGCTATGACCCCAACAACAGCCAATAGAGCACCATGCCCTAGAGTCAGATATGACAGAGAAACTTTAACATCCTTTATTAAGTCCATCAAGGTAGGCTAAGAATTTCCAATCATTGTCTATGATCTGACCCTTTTTTTCCCTAGGTGGCATGAAGAGCCATCTTTCTGGGCACATGAGCTGTCGCCCAACTTACCTGCAGCTGTGCATCCACTCATGTCCCAGTTGGTGTTTGGGCCTCGGGTGCACATGCATGTAATTCAGGGGACCCAGCTGATCTTCCGAGCTATCCTGCGCATGCATGCACAGATAACGTTCACACACGAGTATTGTGTGCACAAAATCCACATGCATGCATAGATGGTGTGGTTGCATGTGCAGCGCATGGGTGAGCCATGCAAAAGTCACATGCATGCATAGATGTTGTGGTTGTACATGCTGCACACAGGATGCATGTGCAAGTCGAATGCATGCACAGATGTTGCAGTTGCACACACAGTGCATGTGGAGGAGCCACGCATTTGCACGGATGGTATGTGTACACGCAAAGCGCATGAAACACATACCTGTTCAGCACTCGGTGAGTAAAAGGTTGGCCACCACTGCCATAGGATCTAACACTTTGACTTGGTAAAATCCTAAAATCAAACACAAACTGTCTTTTTTTCCCAGATCAGCTACACTTTTATTTCACCCTTCCTGACTGATAAAACTCAATTACCCTTTTTCTACCGGACCGGACCCAAAGAAGGTGCTCAGAACCTGGGAATTGTTAAACTACTGCTGTATTTTCAATGGACATTCATTGGCCTCCTTGCTGCAGACACTGATAATGGAGAACGTTTCATTAGGACCTTCAATCCTGTGCTGGCTCAGAATGGTATTTGTGCTGCTTTTTCACAAATCACATTACTAAATGACAAGAACATCAATTATATGATTCCTATTTTCAAAATGTGGCACCAAATCAACGTATTTGTTTACTATGCAGAGTTTACCTTTGTAGAAGGAGCAGGCTATGTAGAAATCATATTCAACTTTATGAAAAAAACTGTTGCAGGAAAAGTTTGGATCACAACCGCTTTGTGGGATCTCTCCATTGAATTATCATATAACAGTTTCTCTTTAAAATACACCCATAGTATTTTTTCTTTTCTGATCCAGACCGGCCAAAGGACCAGATCTGAAGATCTGAGAGAATTCAATATTTTAATCAAAGCATTTATGATTAAAACATTTCACTGTTCATATGAGAAACCTGCCTTGTCTGTGAAAGGCTGGACAAGGTGTCTAGAGGAAAAGAACCTGGGGACTCTACCTCAAGAGAAAATTGACAAGATCTTTCTTCTAGATAGCTCCTTAACTTACAATACCATCCAGATTGTGGCACATGCCTTAAATGCGGCCTATTCATCCCAATCCCAAAGGACAACAATGAAGAGAAAAACCAGGCTGGAAGTTGAAAAGATCCAACCATGGCAGGTATTCCCATGGAATAGAAATTACTTATTCCTATTCCTACAGGTTCCATGTTTATTGCTAAGTGTGACGTATAGATGGTGAAGATATACAAAACTCTCTCTGAGAAGTGTGGAATATATTGAGAAAAATTGCTTTAATGAGTCATATTTTTCTCATGAAATCCCTTGTCTCCATCCTTCTTTTACTCTTTGAACTCCCACAGTGCCGAACAACAAATTATCCCTTGCTGAGAGGGGTGGGATTGAAAATTTCTGCAACCTGTTTTCTGCCCGGTTGCTGGCTGGGCATGTTCATGGGGGCATGGTCTATTCGGCATCCTGCACCACATTGGGGGTGCTTTTTCACCCTCCCCAGGCTCCGGAGGCTTTCCTGGAGCCTCCAGGAGATCGAAAACGGCCTTCCCTGGGCATCGGAGGCCCTCCGAAGGCCAGAAATGAGCCCATTTCCAGAAGACCGGTACACCTGTTTCCCCCCACCCCAAGAGCATTTGCACATGTTCTGCACTTACAACATAACTATATGCCAAAGGTGCATGGAACGCTGTTACCTTCCCACCAAAGATGGTCCCTATTTTTCTACTTGCATTTTCTTTTTTCTTTTAATTTTAAAAACAAACTTTATTCAATATAAGAAGATAAAAATTGTACAAAACGTTCTTAACTCTAAAAATACAATTCTAAATTACATACATACTAACACTAACAAACAGGATTATCTATCTATAATATTTAAACATGTGAATATATATATACATTAACCTTAATTTCTTTTTTTTATTGAAAAGTTTTATGAAAAGTACAAACATTTTCACCCCCCCCTTCCCCCCTCAACCCCCCTCCCCTTCCCCCCCTCCCTTCCCCTCCCTCCCCCCCACCCCCCTCCCTAGACTTCCCAGAATGAGCACAGGGTATAGCATTCACAAACCAAGAACTAAAATGTGCTAACAAATTATTACATTTCATGTTCTCCCTAGGTCCTTAACTCCTTATAACTCAGAAAAAACAAACATAAACTACTTAATATTATTTCATTCATAAGCTATATGAATCTTCTTATTCGGATACTTTTTCTGTATATAATCAATCCATTTTCTCCATTCCGATATATATCTCTCATTTGAATGGTCTTTAAGGTATGATGAAATTTTTGCCATTTCCGCCAAATGCACAACTTTTAATGTCCATTCCTCAATAGTAGGTGGATCTTCCTTCTTCCAGTACTGTGCCACCAGTAACCTGGCAGCCGTTATTAAGTTCAAAACCAGCTTAGTCTCTATTACAGTACAATCTGTAACTATTCCCAACAGAAAAAACTATGGTGTAAATTTAATTTTTTTCTTCAAAATATTTTGAATAATCCACCATATTTTTATCCAAAAAGCCTTAATCTTTTTACATGTCCACCATATATGGAAATATGTAGCATCTTCACACTCACATCGCCAACACTTGGGTTGTAAATTTGGATACATACAAGCCAGTTTTTTTGGGTCTAAATGCCATCTATAAAACATTTTGTAAAAATTCTCCCTTAAATTTTGTGCTTGTGTAAATCTTACATTTCTAACCCATATCTTTTCCCATGTTTCCATCATTATTGGTTCGCCTACATTTTGTTCCCATTTTATCATACAATCCTTGACTAACTCTGTTTCTGAATCTATTTCCAGTAATGCATTGTACAACCTTTTTATGTGCATTTGACCTTCATCTCTTATTTGCTTTATCAAATTCTCATCCTGCTGCAAAATACCAATTTTTTGATCTTCTCTCCATCTGGCCAGCAGCTGTCCATATTGAAACCAAGTCTTAATAATCCCTTCTTCTTTTAGTTGTTCCATGGATTTTAACTGTAGTCTGACTCCTTCCTTATAAAGGAGTTCCTTATATGTAATCTTATCTTGCTTTTGCTCTAAATTTATGTTCTCAATCGCGTGTCTGGGTACTGTCCATATTGGTAACCTATCATTTAGTTTATATTTATACTTTTTCCAGACACGCAATAGAGCATTTCTTAATATATGACTTTTAAAAGTCTTATCTACTTTCTTATCATACACTAAGTAAGCATGCCAGCCATAAACCAAACCATATCCTTCAATATTCAATATCTTTTCTTCCGTTAAGTTTATCCAATCTGTGATTGCATCTTAAGACCACCTCTTTCTCTAGTATCTTGCAATATCTTTTGTTTAACTCGTGGTTTCTTCCCTGCCCACACAAATTTGTTTATCCCCTTCTGCCATTCCTTCAAGTTCTCATCTTTTTTAAGTATAGGTATCATTTGAAAAAGAAATAGAAATTTTGGTAATATATTCATTTTTACAGTGGCTATCCTTCCCAGCAAAGACAGTTGTAGTTTTTTCCAGTTGTCCAACTCTTTCTGTATTTTGTGCCATAATGGTTCATAGTTGTACTGATATAATTTCGTATTTGCAGTCATAATATAAACCCCCAAATATTTAAACTTCTAAACTACTTCAAATCCTGTTAACCTTCTTCTTTTTGGCTCCTAACCATATTTTTAGCTATTATTTTTGTTTTAGCTGCATTTATTTTAAAACCAGATACTTGTCCATATAAGCAGGTTATATCCATCAAGGCTGTAATCGATTGTACCGGTTGGGTTAAGGTAACAACCAGGTCATCCGCAAATGCTCGTACCTTGTGTTCATGCTGTCTAATTTTAATTCCCTTAATTGTATTCATCTCGCGTATCTTGTTTAATAAAATTTCCAGCATCAAAATAAACAATAACGGGGACAAAGGACAGCCTTGCCTTGTTCCTTTTTCTATGTTAAAAGCACCTGTTAAACCACCATTAACTATTATTTGAGCTTTTTGTTTTTGATATATTGCCTTAATAGATTGTACAAATTGTTCTCCAAATTGCATCCTTTCTATTAGTTTTAGTAAAAATTGCCAATTCAATCTATCAAAGGCTTTCTCAGCATCCAAGAACACAAGCACTGCGGGGACCTTGTTGTTCCTTCCCAAATACTCTAATAAGTTAACAGTTTGCCTTACATTAGTCTTCATTTGTCTACCATTTATAAAACCAGTTTGATCATGGTGAATCATTTGCTGCATGACTGTCATTAATCTATTTGCCAAAATTTTAGCAAATATCTTATAGTCTGTATTTAATAATGAAATTGGCCTATAATTTTTAGGATCTGTATTGTCATGTCCTTCTTTTGGGATCAACGAGATAAATGCTGTCTTCCAAGTTGGAGGTGCCTTTCCTCCCTGTTGTATATTGTTAAATAATTCTTTCAACGGTTCTATCATTTCCTCCTGTAGGATTTTATAGTAAATAGCCGTCAAACCGTCCATCCCAGGAGCTTTACCCACTTTCAACTGCTTAATTGCTAACGCAATTTCCTCAGAAGTTATCGATTGATTTAAACTATCCCTCTGCTCATTTGAAATTGTATAAATATTCTCTTTCTGCAAAAATCTCTCTATATCTATATCTTTAATTTTGTCACCAGTATACAGCCTCGAATAAAACTTTAAAAAAGATTTTTTTAATCAATTGTTGCTCATAAACCTCTTAACCCTTATATTTTATTCTCTCTATTGTCCTTGATTTTTGCTTTTTCCTTAACAAATATGCTAACCACCTGCCTGGTTTATTGGCATTGTAAATTGTAAAAAAAAAAGAAAAAAGAAATGAAGGTTGTTGTTTTACAACCTTAATTTCTTAATGACAGTGTATATTTGTTACGTTTAATTTCTTACTATATTTGACTTTACTTTTTTTTTCCATTGATTAATCCATTCATATCATCTGTCCCATATTTGGAAATACTGTGAGTCTTCCTTATCGTTTAATTTTAAAGTTAATCTATCCATTTCTGCGCATATAAATATCTTTTGAATTATTTGCTGTTGTGTTGGCAACTGTTCTAATTTCCAGGATTGGGCTAGGGTTAATCTAGCCGCCGTGATTATATGTAACGTGATGTACTTTATTTCCTTTCTACTACTTTTTTTAAGTATACCTAACAAGAACATTTCAGGTTTTAGGTCAATCTCTTCTTCCGTTATTTCTATTATCCAGGTTCTAATTTTCATCCAGATTTTTTTTAATTTTTGGGCAGAGCCACCAAAGATGATAAAAGGTTCCCAGTGTTTGTCTGAATTTCCAACATATCGGGTTAAAATTTGCATACATTTTTGCCAATCGAGCAGGGGCTAGGTACCACCTATACCACATCTTGTAATGGTTCTCTTTATATGTTGTTGCCTTTGTTATTCTGCAATTATTTTCCCATATCATTTCCCACTCTTCCAATTGTACATTTCTTTCAATATTCCTAGCCGAAGCTATCATTTGACCTTTAACTATGTTTTTTGCCAAATCAAACTCTAATAGGTATTTGTAAATCTTTGAGATTAATTTTCCCTCTTTGTTTCTAATAATTTATCTAGTTGGTTAGATTTTATTTCAACTCCTCCTTCTTCACTGTCTTTTTTGTATCTGGTTTGTATTAATAAGTACGGCCACCAGTCCATTTCTATACCCTGGTCCCTGAGCTCTTGCCGTGATTTTAGTCTTCCATTTATGTCCAGAACTTCTTTGTATCCTATTATTTTTTGGGTGGCTGATGTATTGGGGTGCATTGTTGCCTCTAATGTAGATATCCAGCCTGGGACTTTCATATAGTGCTTACGTTTAATTTCCAACCAGGTGCCAATTAGTGAGTTTCTTATTATATGATTTTTGAAATGTTTGTATGTTTTATTTCCAATATTCCACAAATAAGCATGCCAGCCTTTTAATAAATCGTGACCTTCCAATTTCAATATTCTTTGGTTATCCAAATTGATCCAATCCTTAATCCATATCAGACTTGCCGCTTTATAATATTATTCCCAGGCTGATAGGCCAAAGCCTCCTCTGGTTCTATCATCCTGTAATGTTTTTAAATTTATCCTCGGTTTTTCCCCCTCCCATATAAATTTTGAGATTATTTTATTCAAATTTGTAAAGAATTTTTTCTCTAATTTAACCGGGATAGTTTGAAATAAGTAGAGGAGCCTTGGGAGTATATTCATCTTTATCACCACAATTCTTCCTAGCAGTGATAATTTAAGTTTCCCTCATCTCTCTAGGTCTTTTTTAATTTGTTGTATTATTTCTCCATAGTTGTTGTCTTTGATAGCTATATTTCTGGTTGTCAAGTTTATACCTACATATTTTATCTTTTTAACTGCTTGCAGTCCCGATTGTTGTTCCAATTCTTCTATTTGTTTTATTGTTAGATTTTTGGTTAATATTTTGGTCTTGTTTTTATTAATTTTTAGCCCTGCCACCCTGCCAAATTTCTCTATCTCCTCCGTCAATTTTAATTGTGTTTCTAGTGGGTCCTTTATGAAGAATACAAGGTCATCAGCAAAGGCTTGGACCTTGTATTCTTCTCCTTTTACTTTAAGTCCTTTTATGTTTTTATTTAGTCTAATTCTCCTAAGCAGATTCTCCAGGGTTAAAATGAAGAGCAGGGGTGAGAGTGGGCACCCTTGTCATATTCCTCTACTTATTTCAAAGAAATCTGTTAATTCCCCATTCACTAGTAGTCTTGCCTTCTGATTTGTGTATATTGTAGATATTATCTTTTCAAATTTCTCTCCAAATTTCATATTTTTTATTTGTTGTGTCATGAATCTCCAATTGACCCGATCAAAAGCTTTTTGTATATCCAGAAAAATCAGTGCTGCCTGTTTCTCTGGATGCACCTCATAATATTCTATTATATTAATCACCATCCTTAGATTATTTTTAATTTGTCTTGTCGGCAAGAATCCATTCTGATCTGGATGTATTCTGTTATTTAATATTATTTTTAATCTGTTCGCCATTAAGTTCATAAAGATTTTATAATCGGTATTTAGTAGGGAAATTGGCCTATAATTACTAATTTGTGTTGTATCTGTCCCTTCTTTGGAGATTAATGAAATATGTGCTTCCTTCCAAGATTCTGGTATCTTTGCTTCTTTTAATGACTCATTGTAAACTTCTAATAATATCCCATTTAATGATGTTCCTAATCCTTTGTATAGTTCTATTGGTAGCCCATCTGTTCCCAGGGTTTTATTATTATTTTTGTTTCCTGATTGTTTCCTGTAATTCCTCCATCGTAATCTCCCTATTTAGCATCTTTTTTTCCTCTTCCGTTATCACGGGCATTTCCTCCTTTTTTAAATATTGGTATATTTCTTCTACTTTCACCTTATCTTGATTATATAGGTTTTGGAAGAATTGAATTGCTATCTCTCTCTTTTTTTTTCTGGGCTCTGTTGCAACTTGCCTTCATTGTCCTGTAGTTGATGGATTATTCGTTTTTCCCTTTCTTTTCTTAGTTTATAAGCCATCCACCTCCCCGGTTTATTTGCCTGCTCAAATTGATTTTGTCTTATGAATTTCAATGCATTGACATATTTTTCTTGTTTAAGTATATTCAATTTATGTTTGGCTGCCATCCAATTGACTCTTATTTGTTCGTCCCCTGATCTTTCCTGTAATTTCTCTTCCCAATTTTTAATCTCACCATAAATTTTGTTATATTCCTTTTCCCTCTCCTTTTTCCTTTTACTATTATAGGCTAATGTTATTCCTCTAATGTAGGCTTTTGTTGTGTCCCACAAATTTTGTAAGGATGTCTGATTTTTATTATTATCCTTGAAGAACCATTTCAGTTCTTCTTCTATTCTCTCAGTATATTATTTTTCTTTCATTACCTGTGTATTCATCATCCATCTACTTTCCCCCTTTCTCCATCCTCTCCATTCTATTATTAATGGGTTATGATCAGCCCAGTCATTTGTCCCTATCTCTACTGATTGGATCTCCTATGTTAAGGTCTTCGTAGCCCATACCATGTCTATCCTTGACCAAGATTTGTGAGGGTTGGAGTAGTATGTATACTTTTCCTCTTTGGGGTTATATAGTCTCCAACTGTCTACTAAATTTAATTCTTCTATGAGGGATAAAAATGTTTTCGGCAATAAATTTTTCTTATTATTTTTTTTTATTCTGGTTACTTCTATAGTCTTTTTTTTTGGGGGGGGGTCTACAATGGCATTAAGATTGCCTAGCAGGCATACATTTTCTATATTTTGTTGTATTATTTTTTCATGTAGGTTTTGGTAAAATTCTTTTTGTTCACTATTTGGTGCATATACCACAACTAATAACACATTTTTACCTTTAAGATTAACTTCGATCATCACGGTTCTTCCTATTCTATCTACATATTTAAGTTTGCTTTCTATCTCTTCTTTAACATAAGATAAACTGCTATCCCTTTTTTCTTCTCATCTGTTAATGATATATATAATTTCCCTAGTTTTTTGCATTGTAGATACTTTTCTTCTTGTTTTCTTATGTGGATTTCTTGAAGACATACTATGTCTACTTTTTGTTTGATTAATTTTCTAAATGTTTGATTTCTTTTAACAGGAGAGTTAAGTCCGTTATGTTTATTGATATAATTTTCAGATTCCTGTCCATTTTAAAATTTGGTCTTACTTCTTTTTGTTCCTTTACTTCCTCTCTCTCTCTCTCTCTCTCTCTCTCTCTCTCTCTCTCTCTCTCTCTCTCTCTCTCTCTCTCTCTTTTTTTTTTTGCTTGGTTTTGTGCTCTTGTCGTTACTCCTCCTTCTTCTTCTTGAATTTCCCCCTCTTCCTCTTTTTCTTTCTCCTTATTGTTCTCTTCATGTAGGGTTATTTGATCTTCTCATCTTGATGTTGTTTTGCCTCTCTTTCCCGACTCTTCTCCTCTGCTGTCTGTTCCTTGTTCCATCACCTGGTCATATAAGTTTTGTGCCTTTTCTATAGTATCCTCTTTTATCTTTTTCTCCTTCCATGTGGCTAATACTCCTTCCAGCAATAACCATCGAAATAATATTTGTTTTCTTTTTAATAATGCAGTGAGGAATCCATAATCTTTCCTCCACTCTCTAATTCTTTTTGGTATTTGTTTTAATGTTATTATCTCTTTTTGTTTATAATATATTGGTTCTTCTTTAGCTATTTTAATGACAATATCTCTAACCTTCTTTCTTACAAAACATACGTGGACTTCTCTTGGGAGCCTATGTTGTCTCGTGTAGTTGTTATTTACTCTGAATACTTTGTCTATTTCGTTGATAATCTCCTCTTTATCTCTTTGCAAAATCTCGGCTATCATTTCAGCCATTACTAATGTCAGGTTTTCATCTCTTTCTTCTCTTACGTTTTGGAATCGTAAATAGAATGCCGCTCTCTCCATTTCCAGTTGTGCCACTGTACTTTCAAGTTCTTTATTGAGACCTGTCATTTTTACATCTAATAGTTCTAATTTCTCTTCTGTTTGTTCTGGGTTTTTTTTCCTATGGCCGTAATCCTTTGATCGTTTTTTGAAATCATCTCCTGAATGGAGTCCATTTTTCCATTTAGTTTTTGGATATCTGCTTTGACAGAATTTTTAATTTCATCTAAGTCTCTCCTGGTTTCCTCATGATTTTTAGACATACACTCTTGCATTTTTTGCATAGTCTCTTGTATTGTCACTAACGTGGTCTGAACCGTCTGCATACTCATGGTCAGGGTTTGTTTTTCAGTTGGGAAAATCCCTTCTATAGTTTTTTTGCATCGCTGGAGATGCCATTAATCCAATTGGTGTTGAAGTAACCTTCTTCCCTCATTTTACTGTGGTTACTGTAGTAGATGTCATTTCTTTCAGAATTTTATATTGTTTTTCTAAAATTCTGTCTACTTTTTCCCAAATCAGCATCCGCTTCTCAATCAATTTTTTTATACTATTTGATATTAAAGTTCTTAAATGAGATTAAATATCTTCTATTTCTATTATTCTTATGGTAAATATCCTCTTATATTCAGGTATGTGATCACAATCTATATTGCCTTACTAATTTACCTTATATCTTTATTATTCCACTATTATTCTGATTGATTTTCAATTCAATTGGTTATACTAATCAAAGCTATAAGTACTATATATCCTATAGAAATATATTGTTAATACAAACTTATACCAAATGTTATGATATTCTATCTCTAAGATAATTAATTAGTTATCTAACAGACGTTTTAATAAATTAGATATCAGTCAAAATGTATATAACGGTGTAAAACTCAAAATATTACAATATTGCAATATTTAAGCAATTCTAAGTCTATACATATACATATACATACATACATACATACATACATACATACATATATATATATATATATATATATATATATATATATTAATACTATTTGAGTTAAGTTGATCTTCTAATAAATAATTAAGATAATTAAGAATAAATTAATTAAGGAGTAATTAAGAATAAATAAATTACTATAATTACACAGTAAAACTTATAATTCAATGTATCATTAATATTGGTAATTATTATATTTAAAATATATGTAGCATATAAGTATATAATATAAGTATAATGTAAGTATATATGGGTTTTTCTTTTAAGGGTTAATTACTATAAAATTCACTGTTCTTTGCACTGATCACATTTTTGCAGTTCTCCAAAATCCACCAATATTAATCCACTCTTCTTAAAATTAGAAAGCAAAGCACACACAGTCTTTCACTCTTACTGTCCAAAATGGCAATCCTTACTTTCCAGTTTCTTTTTATCCCAGATTAGTTGTTGTCTATATTGTTCTTCTCCGTCAGTGTAGCTTTACCCAGAAAAGAAAAATCAGTGTCCTGCTTCCTATCGTTTCTTTCTCCAAGATACACTCTCTTTTAAATGTCTCTTCAGTAAATAAAACTAACGTGGCAGGTTTCGCTGAGTCACTTCGCTCCCCTCGTTGTTTGCCGCCTGCACCTTTCTGAGTCTCTCTGCCTTTCCGCTACTCCTCCGGGCTCTATGGTTGATCTCCTCCTCGCAGCAATCATCAATAGAGTTATTTTAACTTTTTGTTCTCCTGCTCACACTGATTTTCACCCCGTGCTCACTCATTCGCTTCCTGCTTTTATACTTGAAACGTTGAGTCTCTGGTCTGGCCAGATTGGCCATCTTCTTCTGGAATAAGGGCTGTTCTCGGCGTGGTGGGAGACCGCACCTCTCCACACCGCCTCCTCCGAAGTATCCCTCTTTCAGACGGTCCACCGCAGGACCAATCTCTCCCACAATGGGCGCCGAAACGCTGAAAAATCGACAAGGAATGCGGAGCACTCCTTCTCCATGTCGCCTCGACCCACGCCTCAACCGGAAATCCTTTCTACTTGCATTTTATACGTGATTTCAAACTGCTAGGTTGGCAGAAGCTGCGACAAGTAACGGGAGCTCACCCAGTTACATGTCACTAGGAATTCAAACCTCTGAACTGCCAACCTTTTGATCAACAAGCTCAGCATCTTGGCAACTGAGCCACCGTGTCTCTTAGGATGAGCACAATAAGGGCTCTCTATTATTGAGACACACCCCTACAGACAAAAGAATGCAACTCTACTGATACTTCTCAGGGAGGATGGAGAAAATAATGCATAAGCATCAGGGGATGTAAGCAGTCATATTCATAGGTAATGCTTTGCAGGTGACCTTTGGCCCTTCTTCTGTCTACTTACCTTCAAGAGGACCAAGGGGAGAAATAAACAATAAAACAAGAGTAAAGGGGATTTGGAATGCCAGATTCTGTGAAGAATATATTCCTATCAGCACCTTAATCTATGGGAATTGTCCTGATAAGAAAACAAGCTCCACTTCAAAAAAATCAAATTCCCTATATCTCTGTATACCAACTTGATGTAGCAGATTCCATTCATCTAAAACCTTCCTTTCCTCACACTCTGTAGCTTCACCATTTCCTGAAGAATCCCCAGATCTACAACAATACCATGCAAGGAATGTACTTGGATGGGAATGGAGATTTGATGGCTGACTTTGACCTTGTGAGTTGGGTGGGTTTTCATAATAAGTCAGGCACCAATGTGAAATTTGGGAGTCTGGCAAGAGAAGGATCTGCAGGAGTGAAATTCAGCATCAACAAGGAAGCCATCACGAGGCATTATGGGAAGAACCAGGTGGGGAAAATCTTCCGTCTCTTCAGTTTTATCATTATCTCCATGAGTATCCCCTCCCTTCCCAATGCCTGCCTTCAGATACAGGCTCTTTTCAATTCAGCAATAGAAATGGAGAAGGGGTTTTGTGAAGTATAGAAGGGTTCTGTTCCAAAATTATTGAAGGAGGTGACATGGGGGTGTAGGAAAATTCAGGCAGGATTTAAGGGGAGAGAGAAACAAAATCACTTCATTTTGACATTCAAGAGGTTGATGCTACAGCTGGATATTTGGTGGAAAATGTGTGCAAAATTAATCATGCTGCAGAATTCCAGAATTCCTGTTTCTTCCATGTCAGTTTCTAAAATGGAAGCATGGTTGATTATCACAATCCACTGCCAGTTTCAAGAATAACTTTCCTGACAATTGTTGGACATCCCTCAAATGGCCACCCCCACCACAGTTTGGTCTGGGGGAGAAAAAGAATGTTCCATTTCTAATCTTTTTAGCACATACCTAGTTTCTTGACCCCTTCCAACTCTATGTGTCATTTCATAGCTGATGATTGCAGGTGCTTCTGAAGGCCAATTCTGTTCACTTTCAGACATTGCCTTACTCCCAGTGTGTGGAAGCTTGTCAGCATGGATATTTCAAGGTGGACAAGGAGGGGAAACCAAAATGCTGCTACAACTGTGTCCCCTGTGCAGAAGGAATGATTTCTACCCAAGAAGGTGCATGAGAGGAAATCAATGCAGTCCTTTCAATGAAGATAAATCTGGGTATTTGGGCCAAAGATGTGGTGTGGCGGCATAGAGGTCGAACTCTCACCTCATAATCAGGAGGTTGTGAGTTTGAACATAGATAGAGGCAGATATTTCTCTCTCTGGACATAATGCTGAACAAAACTCCTCATTGGCAACAGAAAGAGCATACGGCCATTAAACATTATGCTAGCTCCATTCATTTGCCCAGACTCCATCCCTCAAGGGATTATGGGGTCATTAAAAGATTATGATGATTTGGGCCAAAGACATACAGTATTTATTTAACTACAATGATTGTGTAGCAATAATGTGCCAGAATGCTCTTGAATGAGATTTTGAGATGTAGAGGAAACTAAACAGCTAAGGAGATACTTCTATAGCTTTGTGAAGCATCAGTGGAAATGACAGGAAGTAGTCTGTTGCTTGAGCTTGAGAAAGACTGTGATGTTGCTTCTATAGTATGAATGGCACGGCAGTCAAAACAAAAGAAGACTCCAGCCATATCTCTGTCAAGGCTGTCTCCACGGTAATCCACAGTAGCCAGAGGGGAGTGATCTCTACAACCCGCGATACTGCTTCATTGGAGAATGTGACTGATGACACATCTTGGGGGGGAGGGGGAAACAGTGTCAGAGTAAATTACGTGGGGTCAGAGTTGGCTTCATTTGGAACATGCTAACATGAAGCTCCTAATAAATAATTGGATTTATTTTGAAGCTTGGCTCAAGGCTCATGATATAATCAGAGGATCAGAACCCTGATAGCAAGCCAACTCTGACACTCCATAATTTACATTCCAGCTCTGACACTGTTTCCCCGCAGCCTTTTAAAATCATTAACCATTGGGTTTTTGTGGACAAATGGAATAGAAATATTCCAACCCTCTCAGGTTGGCCAATTCTGGTCCTTAGAGACCTTATATATATATATGATAAAGATGGTTGTCCTTCACCCCTTTCATTTCCTACAGTCCCACGAATGGACAAAAATGGAGAAAAATGGAGGTATTTGTTATGTTAACTATGTCTCCCTTCAGATTCTCTCCCTTCTTAATATAGTTACATTTTTTCATTTAATCAACTTTGGACATTTAGGAATGCAAGCATATCCACACACACATTCATTAATCTATAAATTCATAAATTTATAAATTCATAGCAAATGTTATATTTTTCCTTTGCAGATGCGAACTACTGCATCAGATGTCCGGAAAATCAATATCAGAATAAGAAGCGAGATCAATGTATTGCCAAAAATGTCACATTTTTGTCCCATCTAGACAATTTGGGAATCATCCTTACTACCTTTGCTCTATTCCTAATTTTGACCACAGTCTTTGTCTTGGGCATCTTCATTACATTTCAAGAAACTCCCATAGTCAAAGCCAACAACCGGGACCTCTCCTACATTCTCCTGGTCTCCCTTCTGATTTCCTTCTTGACCTCATTCCTCTTCATTGGTCGGCCAAGGAGAACCACCTGCCTTCTCCGACAAACAGTCTTCAACATCATCTTCTCAATTGCTGTGTCTTCTGTCTTGGCCAAAACAATCATGGTGGTGCTGGCCTTCCTGGCCACAAAGCCAGGAAATGGAGTGAGGAAATATCTGGGCAAGAGTCTGGCCAACACCATCATCATTTCTTGTTCCAGTGTCCAGGTTGTCATTTGTTTCACCTGGTTAGGAATTTTTCCTTCATTCCCTGATTCTGACATGAACTCCCAGCCTAGAGAGATCATTCTGCAGTGCAATGAAGGCTCTGCTGCTATGTTTTATATTGCCCTTGGCTATATGGGCTTCCTGGCTGCCGTCTGCTTCACGGTGGCTTTCCTAGCTAGGAATTTGCCTGGGTCCTTCAACGAAGCCAAGCTGATCACCTTCAGCATGCTGGTCTTCTGCAGTGTCTGGCTGTCCTTTGTGCCTACCTATCTGAGCACCAGAGGGAAATACATGGTGGCTGTGCAGGTCTTCTCCATCTTGGCTTCCAGTGCTGGGCTGCTGGGTTGCATCTTCATCCCTAAGTGTTACATCATTGTGCTGAGGCCAGATTTGAATACAAAGCAGCAAATGATGTTGAAAAGTGAAGTAGAAAACTGAATCTCATGGATGTTCTGGGGATATATTATATCTCGGGAGCTAATATTTTTACTCATCATTAGGTACTTTTCACCTCTCTGACTGCTTTTTAAAGTGATCTCCTGCTGAAACCCAATTTCCATCTTTCTATGTCTGGCAATACTACTTGGCATTTTGGGTTTCTGAATCAGCTTTTAAGTAAGGACATAGTAGCCTTTAGCATGGCAATTTAGACCTTTTTCATAATTTTAGGAAAGCCCATTTTTCTCCTGAATCAAGGACATTTTTTAAATTTGTGTGAACTAACCTTTTCAGCCATTAAACTATAGAGAGAATATTCTGAAAGTTATTGAATACAGTTGCAAGTTTTAAGTAAGATGCCTACCACCTGGGAAGTGACATGATGTAACCCATGAATTTAACATTTGGGGACTTTTATCTGTAGTCCATGTTTTTTATTTTTCAATTCTTACATGTAATCATCTTTTATTTTTTATTGGTTGCTTTCTGATGTATCACACAGACTAAATGTATGTATCATCTCTTTTTGTATGCTATCAAAAGACTTGACACCTCCATCACCTTAATAAATTTTGTAGTTTTTCTGCTGTCATTTGTATTGTTGATTGGGGGTGAAAAGTGACTTTTGCAAAGGCTAATAGTGTTTTTTCCCCCTCTCAAATTCATTATAATAGATTTCATCAACTCCATGCCAAATTCGGGGTGCCTGAATTTCAGGTAACAATAGGAGAAAAATGGCTGCAATGCAAAAGATGGACTTTTCATTTCAAGGGTCATTTATTCACCAATAAACACTTCATTGTTTAAAACTTTGAATACACAAGCGTGTGTGTGTGTGTGTGTGTGTGTAAAATTTACTTTCTTCTAGCAGTCTGGTGGAGCTTAATAATTACAAAACAGTTTTATTTGTGAGACTGGTGATATACTTTAGTGCTGAGATTTGTGAGAGATATGGAGGGATTGGATGACAATTGTCCAGGAAGGTAGGGTCCAATAATGGATTCTTGATGAGTGCCTCTTTAAAACAGGATGGGGACATCCCCTTCATCACGTATGAAGTTATCAATGCTTGATCACACAAGAGGTGGTATTCAAGAGGTTCTGACCAATTTTTTATAGTTCGGAGAACCAGTAAATACCACTTCTGACTGGCCCTACCCCTATCTATTCTCTACTCTCTGAGTCCCAGCTGATTGGGAGGAAATGGGGATTTTGCAGTATCCTTCGCCGGAGTGGGGAGGGAATGGAGATTTTACAGTATTCTTCCCTTGGAGTGGGGAGGGAATGGAGATTTTACAGTATTATTCCCCTGCCACACCCATCAAGCCACGCCCACCAAGCCACACCCACCAAGCAATGGCCAGAGAACTGATAGTAAAAAACTTTGAATCCCACCACTGGGTTACACCACCAGGTGTAATGGATGGGTGGCTGAATAGATGGATATGTCTTTCGTTTCTATTCATTCTACTTCAGACAGGTGTCTGTCAACCCACAACATAAATAAAGCATCCATCCTATAACATAAAGGTCTGAAAAATAAAAAATGCACAGTAGGCCTAAGGTAGCATCAACCTCATTTAGTTAAAAAATCCACAATAAAAAAAGGTAACATAACAACTTCATCCTATCAAAAACACAGCATCATACAATAAAACTTTCACATATTATATCATGAAAGAAAACCAATTGGAAATCAACTAAGCAGAATGACAGGTGTCCCAAATACTCCCAGAACAATTTGGTCTTGGATGCTTCCTGGGAATCCATTACATTGAGTTACATCAGGAGTTTTCCAGCTGGATCCCAGCTCAGCCTGCAGGGAGGACTGAGAACCTCCTACTTCTCAGATAATTATTAGAATGTTAGTGATTTCTTTCTTGCCTTCAAGCTAAATGTCAAGAGATTCCTTATTCCCCCGGATCTCTGGAGGAGAACAACAGACTCACGAGCAACACATAGTACTATCTGACATCATGAAAGTTCATAAATTGTCTTTTGACACTGGGAAGCTGGACTATACTTCATGGACACCAGGAGGTTTGCTGTTGTGTTGGCCCATGTTTCCATCATTTGGAAAGTCCTCTCTTGACTTCATACTGTATTAGAAAAGTCAGTCTTGGTGCAATCTGCTTTCAACATCTCCAAACTCTTCTGCTCTGCTGATTCTGAGATCAGATGCAAAGCAGAGGATTCCTTTGGCTAACCTAGAAATGAACCCACTGCTTCTGCTTCTGATGGAGCTTTTGTTGCCCCAGGCAGCCTGTGGGATGCTTGGCACCAAGTGCTTCTTGACTTTAGGGAGGGATGCAAGAGACCCACTCAACCACTACAGGCCAGGAGACCATCTCATCGGTGGGCTCTTCTCTGCCACAAATATTCGACTATTACAGCTGCACAATTTCAGTTTGTGTCCTTCTATAGAGGTTAATTGGTAAGTCACAGAATGTTGAATGATGTTGTGATATTGCCTTTGAGAAAAAAAATAGGGGGAGTTAAATTTCAGTACATTTGTATAGAAACAGTATGAAGTGCAATAGATTCAGCAGATAACACAAAAGCAAGATTTAATGCTTAGCATCCTGATGTTGAACTGATCTCTATGCAGACAATGTGCTTTGATCTTTCAAGGCTTGGGAGTTTGATGATGGTTGCAGCTTGTCCATCAAAGAAAAGGGCAGGAGGCTCTAACTGGTCAGTCCTGGTCAATCCCAGCTGAGAGAAATGGCTGACTTCTTTTCTGAGTCTTTCCTAGAAGACAGTCTTGTAACTTGCAGAAGGACAGTTCTGGAAGAAGTTGAAAGAAATCAGCCCTAAGATCAGGTGCCCTTAAGACATTCTAAGTGCTCCATCACAGCTTTCCTCATAGGTCCATGGATTTCTTTAAACTCACCACTGCCAGATCAGCAGCCATTTATTGTTTCTTTGATGTGGGTATGGACTTCAGTAAGGCATTTGATAAAGTAGACCATAACCTACTACTTAATAAAATAGAAAAATGTGGGTTAGACTGCATCACCACCAGATGGATTCGTAACTGACTGACCAACCCTACTCAATATGTGGTCCTCAATGGAACACATATACATGGAGGGAGGTATGCAGTAGGGTACCCCAGGGCTCTGTTTTAGGCCCAGTACTCTTCAACATCTTCATCAATGATTTGGACGAGGGGATAGATGGGGAACTCATCAAATTTACAGATGACACCAAGCTAGCAGGAATAGCCAACACTCCAGAAGATAGGCTTAAGATACAGAAGGATCTTGACAGACTTGAACATTGGGCCTTCTCTAACACAATGAAATTCAATGGTGAAAAAAGTAAGGTTCTACATTTCGGGAAGAAAAACAAAATGCCTTGGTACAATATACTATGCGTTGTACCTTGCTCAATAGTGGTGACTGTGAGAGGGATCTTGGAATCCTTGTGGACAATTACTTAAATATAAGCCAGCAATGTACAGCAGCTGCCAAAAAAGCCACCACAGTTCTAGGCTGCATAAACAGAGGGATAGAATCAAGATCACATGAAGTGTTAATACCACTTTATAATGCTTTGGTAAGACACACGTGGAATACTGCATCCACTTTTGGTCACCATGATGTAAAAAAGATGTGGAGGCTCTAGAAAGAGTGCAAAGAGCAACAAAGAACATTAGGGGACTGAAGCATATAAAGAATGGTTGCTGGAGCTGGATATGTCCAGTCTTAAAAAAATAAGGACCAAGTGTGACATGATAGCAGTGTTCCGATATCTCATGGGTTGCCACAAAGAAGAGGGAGTCATTTATTTTCCAAAGCACCTGAGGGTAGGACTGCAATGGGTGGAAACTAATCAAGGAGAGAAGCAACTTAAAACTAAGGAGCAATTTCCTGACAGTTGGAACAAATAATCAGTGGAACAACTTGCCTCCAGAAGTGGTGAATGCTCCAAGACTGGAAGTTTTTAAGAAGAGATTAGATAACCATTTGTCTGAAGTGGTGTAGGGTTTCCTGCCTAAGCAGGGGCTTGGATTAGAACAGCGGTCAACAACTGGTGGTCCGTGGACCACTGGTGGTCCATGAGAAATTTTTGGTGGTCCGCAGAAAAGTTATTTGCATTTTTTTTATATTGCACTAAATCAAGGGTCCTCAAACTATGGCCATGGCCGGATGCATACAATGAGCATTTCTGTTGCTGCAGAGACCCTCCGCCCTTGGGGGCCTTTTCTATGGGTTGGAGGGGGGCAGAAATTCTGACTCGGGGTCTGCTTCAGCCTCCTGGAGCAGGGCTTTGGGCGAAGGCTGGATGGAAGCATCGGTTGTGGCGAAGAGCCAGAGGGCCTTGTTCCAGTGGGACTGCATCATGGGCTGGATCTGGCTGACCATCTCATTCCGCTGAATCTCCAGGCACCAGTACCTGGCCTTGCACTCCCGCAGGACTTTCCTCTGCTAGGAAAGCCTATGATCGTAGTCCTCAGTGAGGTCCTTCTGCTGAGCCTCCTTCTTGGCCAGATCCAATTTGAACTGAGCCAACTCTTTTGCCAACTCTTTTCCATGGCGGCTTCTTAGCTCCAACAGCTGCTTCCTGTTGGGGCCCTAAAGAGCCCAGGTAGGCAGGTGAGTGGCTGGGAAGGGAGGGGCGAGTAGAGGCCGGCAAGGCACATCTTGAAGCGAGTGACATTCAGTTGGCCACGCCCACCCAGTCACATGCCCACCTAAACACACTCACCCAGCTGGTCATTAGGCAGATCATATAAGTGGTCTGCGGGATTTTAAATTATGAATTTAGTGGTCTCTGAGGTCTGAAAGGTTGGTGAGCCCTGGATTAGAAGATTTCCAAGGTCCCTCCCAACTCTGTTATTCTATTCTATTCTAAGATGTTCCTTCTTGACTCACCTGTTGTTCCAAAGATGTTGACAAAAAAAAATGTTTAAAAACAGTGTTTTGAACTGTTCTTCTGTCCATTCTCTCAAGCAATCAGGGATCGAGACTATTTATTCAAGAGAAATGGAGGAGCTGGTGCTTCTGTTCAGTTCTTAAATGTTTCATTTTCTGCCCTATCTCATTTACGTGCACTTATTCCTACATAGAAAAACATGCACACTATGCTCATATAAGATGTGTATTATAGTCCTTTGAGTGAATCCTGGTTCCTATGCAGCTTTCTGAGCCACATTGTCAGAAGTGGTTCACCAATAGTTTTTCCTTGGATATTTTTTGACTCCGCAGTTTGAGGTTGAGGGAGAGAGAGAGAGAGAGCAAGTGACAAACAATTCACAGATTGTCTAGGGTGTTTCTCTTTGGCTTTTAAAAAGTAGATGCTGAGATGATGAATTTTGGTCAAAGACTTGTACAGTCATATTAATTTTAAATATTTTTTATTGTTTTATTTCACATATTCCAATTCTATGTTGAACAGTGTGTTTTATAACTGTCCAAAATGTTAACATATAAACATCATCATCATAATCATTATAATTATATATACATAAACATATATATGACAATATCAATTGTTATTGAAAAGTATACTATCTTCCATTATAGTATCAATTAAAGAACCATCAAAATATTTACTCGTCAGTTTTTCTTTCTCATGCAATCCATATTTCACATAAACCCACTCCTCTAACCTCAGTATCTGTCATTTTTAGAATACTTCCCATTGTATAAAATATTCCGAGTCCTCTTTTCCTTTGACTTTTAGGGTTAACTTATCCATTTCTGCACATTCCAGAATTTTTTTGATTATGTCATCTGTAGGCGTTTCTGGATTTTTCCAGTATTGTGCATACACAATCCTGGTTACTGTTAGGATATGTACAATTAAATATGTGTTACGCTTATTGTAGTTTCCTGGAAGCATGCCCAACAAGAATGTCTCAGGTTTCAAATCTATGTGTTGTTTTCTCATAATTTCCAGCCACATGCATATTTTCTTCCAGTATTTTTTTGCTTTGGGACATGTCCACCACATATGATAATATGAAACTGGTATTTAGAATAGAATAGAATAACAGAGTGGGAAGGGACCTTAGAGGTCTTCTAGTCCAACCCCCTGCCCAGGCAGGAAACCAGGGGTGGGTTCTAAATTTTTTTACTACCAGTTCTGTGGGTGTGTGTTGAGGGTAAACTGCCCTCTGCAGAGTTGAGCAACGGACCAGACAGCATTGCAACATAGATACTCTCAGACTCTGAACCTTGTTAGAAAAATAAATAGTCTTTACTTGTTGTAAAACAAACAAACCTGGCTTCTCATAAACAAAGATAACACTTTCAATACAAAACAGAGTTTGCTTACAGTTCTAGTTCTGTAACACCGACACAGTATCTTTGGCAGTAATATCACAAGCAGGAGTGAGTAAGAGTGAATGAACTTCCTGCCTTCCTTTTATTTCTGTTTTAACCACTTAATCAATTAGTCATCTTGCAGCAGTTAAAGTAACAGTACATATTATCTACCCAACCGTAGGATAAGGATCCAACAATGTGGCTTATTTTGTGGGTGTGGCTTGGAGGTCATGTGACTAGGTGGGCATGGCTAGCTGGTCAGAGTCATTTCTGGGAGGTCCTCGGACTTATGACCAGTCCTTGGACTTACGACCAGTCCTCGCACGTATGACCCGACTCATTTGTTTCCTTTTAACACTGATCAGCTGTAGGACGGCCTTTTGAAGCCCCGTGGAGTTTAAACAGTTTTTTTCCCTCTAGTCATCAGCTGGGATTCAGAAGGCAGCAATAGATTGGGGGTGTGGCCAAATAAAAGGTAAGAATAACGTGGGGGGGGAGGTCGTGGGGGAGAACCGGTTCGGTGACGTCATATCGTCACCGCTACTGGCTCAGCCAAACCGGACCGAACCGGGAGGAACCCACAACTGCAGGAAACCCTACACCACTTCAGACAAATGGTTATCTAACATCTTCTTAAACACCTCCAGTGTTGGAGCATTCACAACTTCTGCAGACAAGTTTTTCCGCTTATTAATTGTTCTAACTGTCAGGAAATTTCTCCTTAGTTCTAAATTGCTTTCAGTTGCATTTCCAACATTGAACAGATTGATTGTTATATATATTCGCTAACCTTGCAGGTGAATAATGCCATCCATCAAACATTTTATAGAGGTTTTCTTTATGTGCTGTTGACATTGTGAGTTTGTGATTTCTATCCCATGATTTCTGCCACCTGTCCAACATTATCACAGAAGAAATTTATCATTTTTGTTGAATATAACATCATGGCGTAATGTACATATCTTTTCAGGAAAACAGTTGTGATGTACTGGAAAATTCTGTCCTTCCTTTTTGCCATTCAGGAAATCAACAAAGATCCTCTTCTCTTGCGCAACCTCACCCTGGGTTATAACCTCCATGACAACTTTCGAGACAGAATGTTGACATTGGATGGACTGTTGGATTTGCTTTCGACCGGAGAGGCCAATGTTCCCAACTACACCTGTGGAAGGAAGAGAAACATGCTGGTTCTCCTGGAAGAAGCCAACTCTGACATATCCATCCTCATGGCTGCCATATTGGGCATCTACAAAATCCCACAGGTATAGAGTAGGGAAATGGTTCTCCAGGTTTACTCCAGAGCATTTCAAGGATGTTTCCTTCTTAAAAATCTTAAGCATGAGTTAAGATGAGCAATCTTTTATTTCACATTTCATGAGCTGATATTGTGCCCCTGTGGACAAGGCTCCATCGAAACTACAGCTCTAATTTTAACAGTCCAACCTCTGCTCAAGAAAGAGACCATTTACCGCTACTGGCTCGGTGGAACCGGGCCAAACCAGGTGGAAGCCACCATTGCCACAACTTCTGAAAACAGGCTGTTCCACTGATTAATTGTTCTGTTAGGCAATTTCTCTTTAGTTCTAGGTTGCTTCTCTCTTCCTTGATTTGTTTCCTTCCAATTGCTTTCTGATGTTTTGGAAAATGGGTTGACACACACACACACACACACACACACACACCTTCTTTGTGGCAATCCCTCAAATATCACATCCTACAATACATCACCTTCTATAAGGAGTCATGAACCCATCTCATAACACTTCATCTGATAAAATGCCCAGGAAAGACTGATCTTCTTTATATACAATCATTATTATCAGATCAGTACAATGTCGTTCCTTTGAATGTAGCTGCGTTTTGTTATAATGTTGGCAAAATTAGGTACTGACTGCCACTGACAATCCACCACTAATTGTAATATATTATCATGTCGTTCTTTTTTTAAAAAAATAATGTTTCTTATCTGTAACACTGGTCTGTGACTGTAGTAAATTATTAGTATTGTTTAAACTTTCAATCTTCCAAAGAGACCAAAACAAACACAAAAACAACTATAGTTAAAAATTACCAGTTAGCAAAAAAGGGTCTCTGAAAGCCCCCTCTTTCCAGAAAAGTAGATTTGGATTACTTTTTACCTTTAAATATTCATTGATAACAGAATATTATCATATTCTGTTCATGTCATATCAGAATATTGTAAGGCAGAATGTGATCTTTCCCTAGAGGAGAAACAGAGAAACATGTTCTTGGAGACAGAAAGCAGCCCCCAAGTCTTTCTTAATTGCCCACAGCAGTTATTTTGTGCCCATTGAGAAAGAGTGGGCCAGTGTATCCACAAAACAAAAGACCTCCAGCTCCAGGATGATGGGATTAAGACATGATCCCTCAGGACATAATAAGACTAACCCTCTACCATCTAGCAGCAGAGCTCACCATATTGGTTTTTTTTACCTAAGTATAGGACTTGACTTTTCTCTACATTGAATTTCATTTTGTTAGATAGGGCCCAGTGTTCAAATGTCAGATCCATCTGGATCTTGAGCCTTACTTCTAGGGTGTTAGCTATTCCTGCCAGCTTAGTATCATCTGCAAATTTGGTAAATTTTCCTTCTTTTCCCTATTATAAGTCGTTTATGAAGATATTGAAGAGTTCTGGGCCTAAGACGGAATCTTGTGGTACCCCACTGCTTCCTTCTCTCCATGTAGACTTAGACCTATCCTCCAGGCTTCAACCAAACTTAGTTCAGACAACCTACAGAGTCAGCTATGACCCCAACAACAGCCAATAGTATACATGAACAGGAAGTTCACAGGAACAGGAAGTTCAAGTGCAAAGCCCAAGAGAACACATGAAAGCCCCTCACTCTCAACTCCATGTGGTCAGCTGCTCAGGACCTCAAACCCATGTGGTTCTGCTTCATCATTAAAGCACCTTTCCAATCAGCCTCCATGTTTCCAGTGTCTTTCTCCTGACTTAGAAATGAACCAGAGGGATATTTCTTCCCACACCCTTTAAGTCCTGCCTACCTTAGCAGTTCGAAAGGCTGAAAATGCAAGTAGATTAATAGGTACCATTTTGGAGGGAAAGTAACAGTGTTCCATTCGCCTTTGGCATATAGCCATGCTGGCCACATAACCATGGAAATTGTCTTTAGATAATGCTGGCTCTCTTGACCAAGAAACGGAGATGAGCACCATGCCCTAGAGTCAGATATGACAGAGAAACTTTTACATCCTTTATTAAGTCCATCAAGGTAGGCTAAGAATCTTCCAGTCATTGTCTATGATCTGACCCTTTTTTCCCCTAGGTGGCATGCAGAGCCATCTTTCTGGGCACATGAGCTGTCGCCCAACTTACCTGCAGCTGTGCATGCACTCACGCCCCAGTTGGTGTTTGGGCCTCGGGTGCGCATGCATGTAATTCAGGGGACCCAGAAGGTCTTCCGAGCTATCCTGCACATGCATGCGAATGCATGCACAGATGACATTCACACACGAGTATTGTGTGCACAAAATCCACATGCATGCATAGAAGGTGTGGTTGCATGTGCAGCACATGGGTGAGCCATGCAAAAGTCACATGCATGCACAGATGTTGCAGTTGCGCGCACAATGCATGTGGAGGAGCCACGCATTAGCACGGATGGTATGCGTACACGTAAAGTGCATGAAATGCATACCTGTTCAGCACTCAATGAGTAAAAGGTTGGCCACCACTGCCATAGGATCTAACACTTTGACTTTGTAAAATCCAAAATCAAACACAAACTGTCTTTTTTTTCAGATCAGCTACACGTTTATTTCACCCTTCCTGAGTGATAAAACTCAATTACCCTTTTTCTACCGGACTGTCCCCAAAGAAGGTGCTCAGAACCTGGGAATTGTTAAACTGCTGCTGTATTTTCGATGGACATTCATTGGCCTCCTTGCTGCAGACACTGATAATGGAGAACGTTTCATTAGGACCTTCAATCCTGTGCTGGCTCAGAATGGCATTTGTGCTGCTTTTTCACAAATCACATTACTAAATGACAAGAACATCAAATATATGGTTCCTATTTTCAAAATGTGGCGCCAAATCAACGTATTTGTTTACTATGCAGAGTTTACTTTTGTAGAAGGAGAAGCCTATGTAGAAATCATATTCAACTTTATGAAAAATCCTGTTGCAGGAAAAGTTTGGATAACAACCGCTTTGTGGGATCTCTCCATTGAATTATCATATAACAGTTTCTCTCTAAAATACACCCGTAGTATTTTTTCTTTTCTGATCCAGACCGGCCAAAGGACCAGATCTGAAGATCTGAGAGAATTCAATATTTTAATCAAAGCATTTATGATTAAAACATTTCACTGTTCATATGAGAAACCTGCCTTGTCTGTGAAAGGCTGGACAAGGTGTCTAGAGGAAAAGAACGTGGGGACTCTACCTCAAGAGAAGATTGACAAGATCTTTCTTCTAGATAGCTCCTTAACTTACAATGCCATCCACATTGTGGCACATGCCTTAAATGCAGCCTATTCATCCCAATCCCAAAGGACAACAATGAAGAGAAAAACCAGGCTGGAAGTTGAAAAGATCCAACCATGGCAGGTATTCCCATGGAATAGAAATTACCTATTCCTATTCCTACAGGTTTCATGTTTATTGCTAAGTGTGACGTATAGATGGTGAAGATATACAAAACTCTCTCTGAGAAGTGTGGAATATATTGAGAAAAATTGCTTTAATGAGTCATATTTTTCTCATGAAATCCCTTGTCTTCATCCTTCTTTTATACTTTGAACTCCCACAGTGCTGAACAACAAATTATCCCTTGCTGAGAGGGGTGGGATTGAAAAATTTCTGCAACTGGTTTGCTGCCCAGTTGCTGGCTGGGCATGTCCATGGGGGCGTGGTCTACCTGGCATCCTGAACCACATTGGGGGTGCATTTTCATCCTCCCCAGGCTCCGGAGGCTTTCCTGGAGCCTCCAGGAGGATGAAAATGGCCTCCCCTTGGCATTGGAGGCCCTCCAGAGGCCAGAAATGAGCCTGTTTCCAGAAAACCAGTACACCTGTTTCCCTCCCCCCCTCCTGGGAGCATTTGCACATGTTCTGCACTTACCTGACATCCAAAACATGTGAAGACTCTTGCGAGGGGCAGGGAAGGGCAGGCAGTGTCAGCCAGTCCTTGGAACAACCGGTTCAGCGAACCAGATTAAAATTAACATCCAGTTCACCCAAACGAATCCGAACCAGCTGAATCCCATCCCTGCTTGCTGATATTGTCATGCACACCACTACAACATTTTCATCTCTCCCGCTGTGAGCTTTTCTTTCTTCAGAATCTGTTATTTCCACTTAGAAAAGGGATTTGGATTCTCTTTTGAGTACCTCAAAACTTTACCTCTGAACAGATAAATAAATACCTCTAAATAAATACCTCTAAACAGAGTGCCTCTAAATTTTAATTTTAAAATTTGGATTCTCTGATTGTCAGTGTACATCTTTGTAGGGGCTCCCAAAGAGTGCCAAAATCAATATATTAGTCACTCCTGACTTGATGTTTCAAGCTTTCCTTCAGATATTAAGAACATGGAACTGACATGTGTTTCCCAAATTCCCAAAGCCAAATAATATTTCCAGGACTGAAATATCCAAACTGATACTGTGTCTTCTACATCTTCTCTCTTGTGGAAGCAAAACACAGGTTCCAAAATAAATAATCAAGGCTCTGTCGAGCGTCACGCAGCACTCGACACCCTGCCCGTGACCGCAGCCGCTCGGGGTGTCACGCAGCATTCGACACCATGCCCGTGACCGCAGCCGCCTGAGGAGGGGGGTTTTGGAACAGGCGTGGGAGGCATTGGGGTCGTGGGAGGTGTGGATGGCACAGGGTGATGGTGGTGAGATACGAGGGGCGACTAGGCGTTAGGGTGCACGGGGGGGATTAGCGGGGATCGCGTATAGCGATGTGGTGTGGAGCGACGACGAACGAACCTGCAGCGCCTCTGCCAATGGAGGGCGGCTACGGGCCCGGCTGTGATGACGTCATCCGCACGTGCCCGGCAGCGGGACTTTCAAACCGCGCCCAGCTGGTCGGCATTAAGACCACTCTATAAAGAGGTGCTGCTGGCAGTTAATGTTAGCCGCGTTTTTGCCTTGCATGCATGCATTCCGGCTTCTTAGCTGAGCTACTGTCTCCCATTAAACTACATCATTTCGTTACCTCATCTGACCGGCTGGGTTTATTGGTGTGCACGGGCCGGCGGAAAGCTGAGAGGAAAACGTGGCTCACTTTTAGCTCATCCTCACCGCGGAGCCGGCACAGCGGACGAGCATCATGGCGGAGGGGGTTTCCGAGGACATGCCGCCGGAGAAGATGGAGGAGGAGGCTGCAGGGGACACGGTCATTGAGGTGACTGACCCGAGTGTGCAGCCTGTGTTACGGCCAAAGCAAAGGGATCCCCCAAAAGAGGTAACTACCGAGCCATGGGGAACGTCCGGTTTAGAAGACACGCACACCTCTAGGGCCCCTGCTGGGCCGGAGACATGGTGGCACAGTTCGGCCCTGACCGGCAAGTGGGGACAGACCCCCCCATATGCTGGAGCCCAATTCCAGGGCTGGAGGGAACACAAATGGGTCGATGAGGAAGATGGCGATTGGAGTTACTCCACTGGCCCAGGAGCAACCACGATGGATGTGCTATGGGACAGGTTCGGGGAGGCTAGTTTCCGTGATGCCCCTTCCTGGCAGCCCTGGCGCCCAACATAGAGTCACCAGGGGCGTGGCAGGGAACCAGACCCGACAGCAGGCAGCGTATTGCCAGTCCAAAGTTCTGACTAGGCCGAAGGATGAGTCGGGCCAGCGGTGAGCACCTCCCAGCCAAGACTAGTTCTGGGTTGTCGTTTGGTGGGGATGGTGCCCGTGTGCCACCAAGGTCAGCCGCACGACCCAGTAGAGAAAGAGGGGGCTCGGATGCAGATAGGCAACGACCTCCTGGGGGGGGAGTTAGACCACCACCCCCTCAGCCGTGCCAGATAGACCCGGTACCACACTGGGGCCCCGGGTTATGGGCTCCACAGACGAATTGGGGCCTGCCGCCAGTGCAGGCTACCTTTGATGGTACATCAGAGAAGGTAGCACTGTTCCTTAGTCAGGTGATTAGTCGTATGGACCTGTACGGCAGATTATATCCCTCACAATGGTCCATGGTAGTAGCTGTGACAGCAGTTCTTACAGGCGAGGCGGCGGATTGGGTCGCCGACCTTCACAGCGAACATGCTCGTGAGTTGACAGACCTCGGACTATTCTTGGAGGCGTTACGGGGCCGGTTCGAAGATGAGACCCGAACCCAAGTGATTGAAGGGGAGCTTGTGGGGCTGCGACAACGTGGTCGGCCTGCCAAAGACTACGTTTAAGAGTTCCACAGTTTAGCCGGTAAGCTCCACTCATGGCCAGAATGCCTCCTTATCCACCGGTTCCAATCTGGGTTGGACTGGGAGATACGCCAAGCATGTGTATACCATGGCTTAGGGCCCCACCTGTCGGACTGGTACAAAGCGGCTGTCGCCCTGGATGTAGGCCTCTGGGAATTCAGGCCCAGGGGGGTGAGTCAGGTGCAACAAAAATGGGGTCCCAGTGGGTGGCCCAATGAGAAATCCTTCACCTGACCAACCCCGTTCACTGGAACCACGATCGGTGAAACAAGCAGGCAGCCGTTCTGATGCTTCCGATGCAACCAGGGGCATCGAGCGGCTGAATGTCTCCTACCGCCACTGCGGATGTCCACCCCGAGATCACAAAGATTCAATACTGCATCGACGGAAATGCCCGAACGTACACTGGGATGGTCCAGAGCGACAGACCACGCTTCTCTGGCAGAAATGACATTACAGTCGGCCGTGAGTACTTCGCCTGGGACGGCTCGTGTTCCTGACACCATGGTGACAAGTGAGGACGATGAAGACGTCCAAGACCCCATGGTAAGTGACCCGGTGCGTCCGTTTCTAATACCAGTTGTCCTACGCCATCCAAAGACTAAAAAAGAGTGTCAGCAGATGGCTCTAATTGATTCAGGGTGTACCAGATGCCTAATCCACCGTGTCGTGGCGGAGGAGTTAGGTCTCCATATTGTCACTTTATGTAATCCCATTTGATTCGAACAGATGGACGGGACTATTCTTGGGGGACAACCAACTGCCCATATAACGGAACCAGTTATCCTGGGGGTAGGGGAACATTGCGAACTCATCCGTTTCATAGTCGTCCCACATATGGTGGAGCCTGTAATCCTTGGACTTGCATGGTGGGATAAATGGGAGCCAACCATTTGGTGGGAAGGGGGTTTTCGGAAATTGCGGTTACCAGTAACAGTAGACCCATGTGCAAGAACATAATCGGGGTTGGAGGATACTCAACTATACCCCCGGGAGTATGATGATCTTTCTTGAGTGTTTAGCAAGAACGAATGCGATACACTGCCATCACATCGTGAGATGGACTGTGGCATTGAATTGATCCCCGGGGCGATACTGCTGAAACCTCGAATGTACTCGATGACACCAAGGGAGTTAGAAGAATTAAGAAAGTACATTGACAAGAATCTAGCACGAGGTTTCATACGCCCCAGTCGCTCGCGTTTGGCTACCCCGGTGCTCTTTCAGGAAAAGAAGGACGGGGTCTACGCTTGTGTGTGGATTATCGGGGATTAAATGCTGTTTGTGTCGAGCCGTTATATCCGCTCCCTTTAATAACCGAACTGTTAACAACGTTGTCTACCAGGAAGGTCTTTACCAAATTAGACCTTCGCGAGGCGTATTATCGAGTACGAATCCACTCCGGTGATGAATGGAAAACCACTTTCAACAGTCCACTAGGAAGCTATCAGTTCCTGGTAATGCCATTCGGATTACAGGGGGCCCCAGCTGTGTTTATGCAACTAATCAATGGGATATTGCATGATTACTTATATCACGGGGTGTTAGTCTATTTGGACGACATCCTTATTTATTCAGAGTCCCTAGAGCAGCGGTTCTCAACCTGGGGGTCGCGACCCCTTTGGGGGTCGAATGGCCATTTCGCGGGGGTCGCCAAAGACCTCTCTTGCCCCCCCTTCCCCCCCACGCCTCCGCTCACCCTCACCCTCACCCTCTGTGCGTCTGTTGGAGGGCTGCGCCACGCTATTGAAAAAAGCGGATCCCAGCGTGCAATGCGGTGCCCGACGTTATTAAAGAGAGCGGATCCCAGCGTGCAATGCGGTGCCCGACGCTATTAAAGAGAGTGGAGAGAGGTGTGTGTGCGTTCGTGTGGGTAGAAAAGAGTTCAGGGACTCCCTGCTGCTGCTTCTGCCGCCGCCGTCGCTGATATCTCGCTGCATTAAAAGTTTGGGTGAGTGATTTCAGGGATTCCCTGCTGCCACCCTCCCCCCATTGCCTGAAACGGCAGGAAAATCTTTTGCTGGGTGAACTCAGGGATTCCCTGCTACCGCCCTCCCCCCATTGCCTGAAACGGCAGGAAAATCTTTTGCTGGGTGAACTCAGGGATTCTCTGCTACCGCCCTCCCCCCATTGCCTGAAACGGCAGGAAAATCTTTTGCTGGGTGAACTCAGGGATTCTCTGCTGCCACCCTCCCCCCATTGCCTGAAACGGCAGGAAAATCTTTTGCTGGGTGAACTCAGGGATTCTCTGCTGCCACCCTCCCCCCATTGCCTGAAACGGCAGGAAAATCTTTTGCTGGGTGAACTCAGGGATTCCCTGCTACCGCCCTCCCCCCATTGCCTGAAACGGCAGGAAAATCTTTTGCTGGGTGAACTCAGGGATTCCCTGCTGCCACCCTCCCCCCATTGCCTGAAACGGCAGGAAAATCTTTTGCTGGGTGAACTCAGGCATTCCCTGCTGCCACTGTGCCCCCATTGACTGAAGCGGCAAAAGCCGCACAGGAGAAGTTTCGGGGAGTGTCTCCTGAAGCTCCCTTTTCAACCCCTGCCTCTGCCTGCCATAGTCTGAAGCTCCTGTTTTGGGTGCAGGAGAGAAAGCAGGACAGGAAGGGGGAGAGAGAGAAAAGAAAGAATGAAAGAAAAAGAGACAGGAAGAGGAAGAGGGAGAGGAAGGGAGAGAAAGTCCTTGATTTATGACCAGAATTGAGCCCAAAATTTTGGTTGCTAAGCAAGAGCATGGTTAAGTGAGTTTCACATTGTACTTAATCCATGATCTCTCCTGGTTCTAACAGTCATGTGCAAGTTAGGGAAGAACCATGCCATGTATCATCTTTTGCATTATCAAAGCTATTGTTAAATATTATTTTCATTAGGAAACCAACTCATGACAATGGAACCAAAAGCTAAGAAAAGAAAATATACTGAGGAGTTTTTACAGTATGGGTTTACCTCAATAATTACCGCAGGAGTTGAGAAACCCCAATGTATTATTTGCTGTGAGGTTCTATCAGCCGAATCCATGAAGCCAAACAAATTAAAATGCCATTTTGATAGCAAGCATCCGAGCTTTGCTGGCAAGGATACCAGCTATTTTAGAAGCAAAGCTGATGGACTCAAGAAAGCTAGACTTGACACTTGTGGCAAGTACTACAAACAAAATGAAGCAGCTGTTGAAGCTTCATATTTGGTGGCACACAGAATCGCCAAAGCTATGAAACCTCACACCATTGCTGAGGATTTACTGTTGCCAGCGGCCAAAGACATTGTTCGAGTTATGATTGGAGATGAATTTGTAAAGAAATTAAGTCCAATCTCCTTATCTAACGACACTGTCCGCAGAAGAATAGGTGACATGTCTGCTGATATTCTTGAGCAGGTAATCCAGGAAATTAAATCTGCTCCACTTCCAATATTTAGTATCCAGCTTGATGAATCTACAGACGTTGCAAACTGTTCACAGTTATTGGTTTACGCAAGGTATATTAATGATGGCAACTTTAAAGATGAGTTTCTTTTTTGCAAACCTCTTGAAACGACAACAACTGCACGTGATGTATTTGACACAGTTGGTTCATTTCTGAAAGAGCATAAGATCTCTTGGGAAAATGTTTGTGGTGTTTGTACAGATGGTGCTCCAGCTATGCTAGGATGTCGATCTGGGTTTCAACGTTTGGTACTGAATGAGTCACCAAAAGTCATCAGAACGCACTGTATGATTCATCGGCAAATATTAGCAACGAAGACGCTGCCACAAGAGTTACAAGAAATAATGAAAAGTGTCATAAGTGCTGTCAATTTTGTAAAGGCGAGCTCTTTAAACAGCCGGCTGTTTTCGCAACTGTGCAATGAGTTGGATGCGCCGAACAATGCTCTGCTATTTCACACAGAAGTGAGATGGTTGTCGAGAGGAAAAGTTTTAAAACGTGTTTTTGAGCTTCGTGATGAACTCAAAATGTTTTTTAATCAGAAAGCAAGGCCACAGTTTGAAGCACTTTTCAGCGATAAAAGTGAACTGCAGAAAATAGCTTACTTGGTTGATATCTTTGCCATCTTGAATGAGTTAAATTTATCACTGCAAGGACCAGATGCAACATGCCTCGATTTGTCTGAAAAGATCCGAGCGTTCCAAATGAAACTTCAGCTTTGGCAAAACAAATTGGATGAAAATAAAATTTACATGCTGCCTACCTTATCTGCTTTCTTTGAGGAACATGACATTGAACCAGACAAAAAGATTACAATGATAATTTCTGTGAAAGAACACTTGCACATGCTTGAAGACGAAGTTTCATCGTACTTTCCAAATCTACCTGACACCCCATTTGCACTTGCCAGAAGCCCATTCACAGTGAAAGTTGAAGATGTTCCTGAGACAGCACAAGAGGAGTTCATTGAACTTATTAACAGCAATGCAGCGAGAACTGATTTCACTACAATGCCAGTTACAAAATTCTGGATCAAGTGTTTGCAGTCATATCCTGTTCTGTCTGAGACTGTGTTGCGCCTTCTTCTTCCATTTCCAACAACATATCTTTGCGAAATAGGGTTTTCCAGCTTGTTGGTTATCAAGTCTAAATACAGAAGTAGACTTCTTGTGGAAGATGATCTTCGTTGTGCTCTTGCAAAGACTGCCCCAAGAATTTCTGATTTGGTGAGAAAGAAGCAATCTCAACCTTCGCACTGACATTGGCTTTTTATGCATACTGTTACAAAATGTACCAATGTAGTTTACTGTTGTTGTATTAAAATTGTTATCCATACTACACCATGCTTCACAACAAAATTTCATTTATTTGTAATTAGAAATAAATATTTCACAATATATAATTTCATATTCATTTTGTGATTAATCGCTATGCTTTAATTATGTTCAATTTGTAACAATAAAAATACATGGTCCTTGCACTTTTGACCAGTCCTCGAACTTATGACTGCCCTCACATTTTACGTTTTTGCTCTATCTTATCACCATGGTGAAGAGAAGCAGTTGTGAAATGAGTGACATGGTTGTTAAGAATGCTGCACCAGCATAAATGTGAGGATGGTCATAAGTGTGAGGACCAGTCAAAAGTGCGAGGATCTGTCAGAAATGACTTTTTTCAGCCCTCTGAGTAGTCCCTATACACATAGCCATGGCCACCCGGTCACATGACCAGCTAGCCACGCCCACCCAGTCATATGACCTCCAAGCCACACCCACAAAATAAGCCACACCCACTCCTGGTTGGGGGTCACCACAACATGAGGAACTGTATTAATGGGTCACGGCATTAGGAAGGTTGAGAACCACTGCCCTAGAGGAACACATCCAACTAGTGAGACAAGTACTTACCAGGTTGCTTGAAGCCCAGTTGTTTGTAAAGCTCTCGAAGTGCGAGTTCCACCGCATGGAAATAGACTACCTTGGTTTTAGGATTACGAACACAGGCATACAGATGGATCCAAAAAAGGTGAAGGCAGTGTTGGAGTGGCAAGCTCCACGTACCCGGAAGCAATTACAGAGTTTCCTGGGGTTTTCGAACTTTTATCGGCATTTTATTCCTTCGTTCGCTAGGATAGCTTTACCGTTAACAAACCTCTTACGCACAAAAGGAGTGTTGCCAGCTGGAGTTAAACCAAAACCGGGGCGTCTATTGCCCTGGACCTCCGCATGCCAAAAGGCGTTTGAAAACCTCAAGAGCCTGTTTTCCAGGGAGCCTGTCCTGAAACATCCAGACCCGTTACTGCCTTTTATTGTGCAAGCAGATGCCAGCGACGTAGCCATCAGGGCAGTCCTTTTACAGAAAGACAGATCGGGTGATATGAGACCCTGTGCATATACGTCGCGAAAGTTTACGGCATCGGAGCAAAACTGGGCTATTTGGGAGAAGGACGCATTTGCCATCAAGTGGGCGTTGCAGACCTGGCGGCATTTATTGGAAGGTGGTAAGCATCCATTCGAGGTCTGGACGGACCACAAAAATCTAGAAGCCCTCCAGGCGCCCCGGAAACTATCCCCGAAACAGGTGAGATGGGCACAGTTTTTCCAGTGGTTTCATTTCTCATTAAAATATAAACCAGCGGGGAAGATGTTTCTAGCTGATGCTGTGTCTCGGATGCCGCAGTATGGCAATGATAAATCCAGTCCTTTACAGGCTTTAATACCGACGGTACAAATGGAAACATGCGCTGTTGGGAGTCGGGACAATGATGGATGGCTCCCCATGTTTCCAAAAGCATCAGCAGTCGATGTCTGGCTACGCAACAACCGATTGATATTAACTAATCGAATGGGAGTAGCGTGGTGGGGGAATAGATTATATGTACCTGCTGTGTTGAGATACCAAGTCCTTAAGCAATGCCATGATGTGAAACCCGCGGGGCATTTTGGGTTCCTAAAAACATTGCACCTGGCCAGGCGACAGTTTTGGTGGCCTCGAATGCGGAAAGAAATTGAGAGTTACGTTCAGAAATGTCACGTTTGTGCTCGGTCAAAACCAAGACCCGGAAAACCCTTAGGACTACTCCAGATTGTAGCAGAACCTACTCGGCCTTGGGAAGAGATCTTGATGGATTTCATCATAGACCTCCCGAACAGTAGGGGCTGTACTGTAATCTGGACAGTGCTAGACCTCTTCTCAAAACAAGCACATTTCGTCCCCTGCCATCGGCACGACAATTAGTAAAACTGTTTCTGCACCATATCTACCGCTTACATGGGGTACCCAAGCAGATTATATCTGATAGGGGGGTCCAATTCACGGCTCGATTTTGGAAGGGGTTCCTTCATGATATTGGGGCTACTCAAGGGCTAAATTCTGCTTACCATCCTAGTACCAACGGAGCTGCCGAAAGGACTAATGCTATGGTGGAGCGCTATTTACGCTCTTATGTGTCATAATGACAGACTGACTGGGTGGATTTGTTACCTTTTGCTGAGGTAGTGTATAACAATTCGGTACACCGCAGCATGGGGTATACCCCTTTCCAGGTTGTGATGGGGTGAGAATTTACTGCCATCCCAGAGTTGGAATTCCACACTCCAACAGACACAACTCCCCAAAACTGGTCCCAGGCTGTACAGAAAGCATGGCCACAGATGAAAGAAGCTCTGGAGAAGGCATCATGAGAATATAAACAACAAGCAGATAAACACCGGGCTGCCTGTCCGCCCTTCACAATAGGAGACCAGGTGTACCTCTCCACTAAATACATACGTTTACGACTCCCAAGCCAAAAGCTAGGCCCCAAGTATATAGGTCCTTTCCCTATAGTACAAATCATAAATCCGGTGACAGTCAAATTAAGACTACCACCTTCGCTAGGAAAAATCCACCCAGTGTTTCATTGCAGCTAATTGAAACCAGCTAACGGCCCCTGTCATCTCCAAAATCTCCCTGGACCAATAGAAGGATCGCATTACGAGATCAATGACATCATTGATTCCCGATACCATAGAGGATGGCTACAGTATCTAGTCAGGTGGACAGGGTATCCCGAATCGGAAGCGTCCTGGGTTCCACTAACCGATATAAATGCTCCAAAACTATTACGAAAATACCACATAAAAAAGCCCCAAAAACCGCAACCAAAACAAAAACGTAATCGGTAATAACTGTTGTTGTTTCTCTGTTTCTCTAGGTGGACACCTGGTGAGGGTGAGCCGCCTGTCAAGCATCACACAGCACTCAACACCCTGCCCGTGACTGCAGCCGCTCAGGGCATCACGCAGCATTCGACACCATGCCCGTGACCGCAGCCGCCTGGGGAGGGGGTTTTGGAGCAGGCGTGGGAGGCATTGGGGTCGTGGGAGGTGTGGATGACACAGGGTGATGGTGGTGAGATACAAGGGGCGACTAGGCATTAGGGTGCACGGGGGGGATTAGCGGGGATCGCGGATAGCGATGCGGTGCGGAGCGACGATGAATGAACCTGCAGCGCCGCCGCCGATGGAGGGCGGCTACAGGCCCAGCTGTGATTACATCATCTGCACGCGCCTGGCAGCGGGACTTTCAAACCACGCCCAGCTGGTCGGCATTAAGACCACTCTATAAAGAGGCACTGCCGACAGTTAATGTTAGCCGCGTTTTTGCCTTGCATGCATGCATTCTGGCTTCTTAGCTGAGCTACTGTCTCCCATTAAACTACATCATTTCGTTATCTCATCTGAGCGGCTGGGTTTATTGGTGTGCACAGGCCAGCGGAAAGCCAAGAGGCTCACTGCAGTGATTCTTGTTTGATGAACACAATAGGTAAATATAAAGGTTTCCCTAGCACATATGTTTTAGTTGTTCCCAAAAGTAGGGGGTGGTGCTCATCTCTGTTTCAAAGCCGAAGAGCCAGTGCTGTCTGAAGACGTCTCTGTGATCATGTGGCCAACATGACTATATGCCAAAGGTGCATGGAATGCTGTGACCTTCCCACCAAAGATGGTCCCTATTTTTCTACTGGCATTTTCTCAGAGATTTCGAACTGCTAGGTTGGCAGAAGCTGCGACAAGTAACGGGAGCTCACCCAGTTACGTGTCACTAGGGATTCGAACCTCTGAACTGCCAACCTTTCAATCAACAAGCTCAGCATCTTGACCACGGAGCCACTATGTCTCTTAGGATGAGCACAATAAGGGCTCTTTTTTTTAAAAAAAATTTTGATTTATATGCCGCCCTTCTCCGGAGACTCAGGGTGGCTTACAATGCATTAAGCAATAGCCTTCATCCTTTTGTCTATTTATACAAAGTCAGCTTATTGCCCCCACAAACTGGGTCCTCATTTCACCTACCTTAGAAAGGATGGAAGGCTGAGTCAACCTTGAGCCTTGGCGAGATTCGAACCCTGCAGTAATTGCAGGCAGCTGGTCTTAATAACCAGCTTAATAACAGGGTGCCTTAAACCCCTGTACTACCAAGGCTCTAATATTGAGGTACACCCCTACAGACAAAAGAATGCAACTCTACTGATACTTCTCAGGGAGGATGGAAAAACTAATGCATAAGCATCAGGGCATGTAAGCAGACATATTCATAGGTAATGCTTTTCAGGTGATCTTTGGCCCTTCTTCTGTCTACTTACCTTTAAGAGGACCAAAGGAAGAAATAAACAATAAAACAAGAGTAAAGGGGAATTGGAATGCCAGATTCTGTGAAGAATATATTCCTATTAGCACCTTAATCTATGGGAATTGTCCTGATAAGAAAACAAGGTGCACTTCAAAAAAATCAAATTCCCTATATCTCTGTATATCAACCTGATGTAGCAGATTCCATTCATCTAAAACCTTCCTTTCCTCACACTCTGTAGCTCCACCATTTCCTGAAGAATCCCCAGATCTACAACAACACCATGCAAGGAATGTACTTGGATGGGAATGGAGATTTGATGGCTGACTTTGACCTTGTGACTTGGGTGGGTTTTCATAATAAGTCAGGCACCAGTGTGAAATTTGGGAGTCTGGCAAGAGAAGGATCTGCAGGAGTGAAATTCAGCATCAACAAGGAAGCCATCACGAGGCACTATGGGCAGAACCAGGTGGGGAAAATCTTCTGTCTCTTCAGTTTTATCATTATCTCCATGAGTATCCCCTCCCTTCCCAATGATATATCAGACTGCCTGCCTTCAGATACAGGTTCTTTTTAATTCAGCAATAGAAATGGAGATTGAATTTTGTGAAGTATGGAAGGGTTCTGTTCCAAGAACATCGAAGGAAGTGACATGGGGATGTAGGAAAATACAGGCAGGATTTAAGGAGAGAGAGAAACTTGAGTTGCCCTTGTTCATTTTGACATTCAAGAGGTTGATGCTACAGCTGGATATTTGGTGGAAAATCTGTGCAAAATTAATCATGCTGCAGAATTCCAGAATTCCTGTTTCTTCCATGTCAGTTTCTGAAATGGAAGCATGGTTGATTATCACAATCTACTGCCAGTTTCAAGCATAACTTTCCTGACAATTGTTGGACATCCCTGGAATGGCCACCCCCACCACAGTTTGGCCTGGGGGAGAAACAGAATGTTCCATTTCTAATCTTTTTAGCACATACCTAGTTTCTTGACCCCTTCCAACTCTCTGTATTATTTTATAGCTGATGATTCCAGGTGCTTCTGAAGGCCAATTCTGTTCACTTTCAGACATTGCCTTACTCCCAGTGTGTGGAAGCTTGTCAGCATGGATATTTCAAGGTGGTCCAGAAGGGGAAACCAAATTGCTGCTACAACTGTGTCCCCTGTGCAGAAGGAAGGATTTCTACCCAAGAAGGTGAGTGAGTGGAAATCAATGCAGTCCTTTCAATGAAGATGAATCTGGGTATTTGGGCCAAAGATGTGGTGTGGTGGCATAGAGGTGGAACTCCCACCTCACAATCAGGAGGCTGTGAGTTCAACCCTAGATAGAGGCAGATATTTCTCTCTCTGGGCACAATGCTGAACAAAACTCCTCATTGGCAATAGGAAGAGCAAACGGCCATTAAACATTCTGCTAGCTCCATTCATTTGCCCAGACTCCATCCCTCAAGGGATTATGTGGTCATTAAAAGATGAAGATGATTTGGGCCAAAGACATACAGTATTCATTTAACTACAATGACTGTGTAGCAATAATGTGCCTGAATCCCCTTGAATGAGATTTTGAGATGTACAGGAAACTAAACAGCTAAGGAAATACTTCCATAGCTTTGTGAAGCATCAGTGGAAATGACAGGAAGTAGTCTGTTGCTTGAGCTTGGGAAAGAATGTCATGTTGCTTCTATAGTATTATGTCAAAACAAAAGCAGACTCCAGCCATATCTCTGTCAAGGCTGTCTCCATGGTAACCCACAGTAGCCAGCGGGGAGTGATCTCTACAACCCGTGAAATTGCTTCATTGGAGAATGTGACTGATGACACACCTTGGGGGGAGGGGGAAACAGTATCAGAGTAAATTGCGTGGGGTCAGAGTTGGCTTCATTTGGAACATGCTGACATGAAGCTCCTAATAAATAATTGGATTTATTTTGAAGCTTGGCTCAAGGCTCATGATATAATTAGATCTTCAGAACCCTGATAGCAAGCTAACTCTGATAGTCCATAATTTATGTTCCAGCTCTGACACTGTTTACCCCAGCCTTTTAAAATCATTAACCATTGGGTTTTGGTGGACAAATGGAACAGAAATATTCCAACCCTCTCAGGTTGGCCAGTTCTAGTCCTTAGAGACCTTACTGAATGATAGAAATGGTTGTCCTTCAGCCCTTTCATTTCCTACAGTCCCACAAATGGACAAAAGTGGAGAAAAATTGAGGTATTTGTCATGTTAACTATGTCTCCCCCAGATTCTCTCCCTTCTTAATATAGTTACATCTTTTCACTTAATCAACTTTGGACATTTACAAATGCAAGCATATCCAGACACACACTCATTAATTTATAAATTCATAAATTTATAAATTCATGGCAAATGTTACATTTCTCCTTTGCAGATGCAAACTACTGTATCAGATGTCCAGAAAATCAATATCAGAATAAGAAGCGAGATCAATGTATTGCCAAAAATGTCACATTTTTGTCCCATCAAGAGAATTTGGGAATCATCCTTACTACCTTTGCTCTATTCCTAATTTTGACCACAGTCTTTGTCTTGGGCATCTTTATTACATTTCAAGAAACTCCCATAGTCAAAGCCAACAACCGGGACCTCTCCTACATTCTCCTGGTCTCCCTTCTGATTTCCTTCTTGACCTCATTCCTCTTCATTGGTCGTCCAAGGAGAACCACCTGCCTTCTCCGACAAACAGTCCCCAACATCATCTTCTCAATTGCTGTGTCTTCTGTCTTGGCCAAAACAATCATGGTGGTGCTGGCCTTCCTGGCCACAAAGCCAGGAAATGGAGTGAGGAAATATCTGGGCAAGAGTCTGGCCAACATCATCATCATTTCTTGTTCCAGTGTCCAGGTTGTCATTTGTTTCACCTGGTTAGGAGTTTTTCCCTCATTCCCTGATTCTGACATGAACTCCCAGCCTAGAGAGATCGTTCTGCAGTGCAATGAAGGCTCTGCTGCTATGTTTTATATTGCCCTTGGCTATATGGGCTTTCTGGCTGCCGTCTGCTTCACGGTGGCTTTCCTGGCCAGGAATTTGCCTGGGTCCTTCAACGAAGCCAAGCTGATCACCTTCAGCATGCTGGTCTTCTGCAGTGTCTGGCTGTCCTTTGTGCCTACCTATCTGAGCACCAGAGGGAAATACATGGTGGCTGTGCAGGTCTTCTCCATCTTGGCTTCCAGTGCTGGGCTGCTGGGTTGCATCTTCATCCCTAAGTGTTACATCATTTTGCTGAGGCCAGACTTGAATACAAAGCAGCAATTGATGTTGAAAAGTGAAGTAGAAAACTGATTCTTATGGATGTTTTGGGGATATATTATATCTGGGGAGGTAATATTTTTACTCATCATTAGGTTCTTTTCACCTCTCTGATGGCTTTTTAATGTGATCTCCTGCTTAAACCCGATTTCCATCTCTCTATGTCTGGGAGTACTACTTGGCATTTTGGGTTTCTGTATCAGCTTTTAAGTAAGGACATAGTAGCATTTTAGCATGGCAACTTAGACCTTTTTCATAATTTTAGGAAAGCCCATTTTTCTCCTGAATTAAGGACATTTTTTAAATTTGTGTGAACTAACCTTTTCAGTCATTAAACTATAGATAGAATATTCTGAAAGTTAGTGAATACAGTTGCAAGTTTTAAGTAAGATACCAACCACCTGGGAAGGGACATGATGTAACCCATAAATTTGCCATTTGGGGACTTTTATCTGAAGTCCATGTTTTCTCTTGTTCAATTTTTACATATAATCATCTTTTATTTTTTATTGGTTGCTTTCTGATGTATCACACAGACTAAATGTATGTATCATCTCTTTTTCTGTGCTATCAAAAGACTTGACACCTCCATCACCTGAATAAATTTTGTAGTTTTTCTGCTGTCATTTGTATTGTTGATTGGAGGTGAAAAGTGACTTTTGCAAAGGCTAATAGTGTTTTTTTCCCCTCTCAAATTCATTATAATAGATTTCATCAACTCCATGCCAAATTCGGGGTGCCTGAATTTCAGGTAACAATAGGAGAAAAATGGCTGCAATGCAAAAGATGGACTTTTCATTTCAAGTGTCATTTATTCACCAATAAACACTTCATTGTTTAAAACTTTGAATACACAAGTGTATCTCTCTCTCTCTCTCTCTCTCTCTCTCTCTCTCTCTGTGTGTGTGTGTGTGTGTGTGTGTGTGTGTGTGTGTGTAAAATTTACTTTCTTCTAGCAGTCTGGTGGATCTTAATAATTACAAAACAGTTTTATTTGTGAGACTGGTGAAATACATTAGTGCTGGGATTGGTGAGAGATATGGAGAGTTTGGATGACAATTGTCCAGGAAGGTAGGGTCCAATAATGGATTCTTGATGAGTGCCTCTTTAAAACAGGATGGGGACATCCCCTTCATCAGATATGAAGTTATCAACGCTTGGTCACACAAGAGGTGGTATTCAAGAGGTTCTGACCAATTCTGGAGAACCAGTAGAGGAAATTTTGAGTAGTTCAGAGAACCGGTAAATATCACCTTTGACTGGCCCACCCCTATCTATTCTCTGCCTCCCGAGTCCCAGCTGATTGGGAGGAAATGGGGATTTTGCAGTATTATTCCCCTGCCACACCCACCAAGCAATAGCCAGAGAACTGGTAGTAAAAAACTTTGAATCCCACCACTGGGTCACACCACCAGGTGTCATGGATGGATGGGTGAATAGATGGATGTTTTTTTTATTTATGTTCATTCTACTTCTAAGGTAGCATCAACATCATTTAGTTCAAAAGTCCACAATAAAAAAGGTAACAGTAACAACTTCATCATATCAAAAACACAGCATCATACAATAAACCTGTCACATATTACATCATGAAAGAAAACCAGTTGGAAATCAACTAAGCAGAATGACAGGTGTCCCAAATACTCCCAGAACAATTTGGTCTTTGATGCTTCCTTGGAATCCATTACATTGAGTTACATCAGGAGTTTTCCAGCTGGATCCCAGCTCAGCCTGCAGGGAGGACTGAGAACCTCCTACTTCTCAGATAATTATTAGAATGTTAGTGATTTCTTTCTTGCCTTCAAGCTAAATGTCAAGAGATTCCTTATTCCCCTGGATCTCTGGAGGACATCAACAGACTCGGGAGCAAGACATAGTAGTATTTGACATCATGAAAGTCAGTGCATAAATTTTCTTGTGACCCTGGGATGCTGGTCTACACTTCATGGACTCTGTTGTGTTGACCCATGTTTTCATCATTTGGGAACTCCTCACTGGACTTCATACTGTATTAGAAAAGTCAGTCTTGCTGCAATCTGCTTTCAACATCTCCAAACTCTTCTGCTCTGCTGATTCTAAGATCAGATGCAAAGCAGAGGATTCTTTGGCTAACCCAGAAATGAACCCACTGCTTCTGCTTCTGATGGAGCTTTTGTTGCCCCAGGCAGCCTGTGGGATACTCGGCACCAAGTGCTTCTTAACTTTGGGGAGGGATGCAAGAGACCCACTCAACCATTACAGGCCAGGAGACCATCTCATCGGTGGGCTCTTCTCTGCCACAAATATTCGACTATTACAGCTGCACAATTTCAGTTCTTGTCCTTCTACAGAGGTTGATTGGTAAGTCGCAGAATGTTGAATGATGTTGTTATATTGCCTTTGAGAAAATAATAGGGGGAGTTAAATTTCGGTACATTTGTATACAAACAGTATGAAGTGCAATAGAATTCAGCAGATAACACAAAAGCAAGCTTTAATGCTCAGCATCCTGATGTTGAACTGATCTCTATGCAGACAATGTGCTTTGAGCTTTCAAGGCTTGGGAGTTTGATCATGGTTGCAGCTTGTCCATCAAAGAAAAGGACAGTAGGCTCTAACTGATCAGTCCTGGTCAATCCCAGCTGAGAGAAATGGCTGACTTCTTTTCTGAGTCTTTCCTAGAAGACAGTTCTGCATCTTCCAGAAGGACAGTTCTGGAAGAAGTTCAAAGACATCAGCCCTCAGATAAGGTGCTTCAAGACATTCTCCAGATGCTCCATCATGGCTTTCCTGATAAGTCCATGGATTTCTTTAAACTCACCACTGCCAGATCAGCAGCCATTTATTGTTTCCTTGATGTGGGTATGTGGGGAATTTGATTAAGTAGATCATAACCTACTACTTATTAAAATAGAAAAATGTGGGTTAGACTGCATCACCACCAGATGGATTCTTAACTGACTGACCAACCCTACTCAATATGTAGTCCTGAATGGAACAGCATCTAAATGGAGGGAGGTATGCAGTGGGGTACCCCAGGGCTCTGTTTTAGGCCCAGTATTCTTCATCAATGATTTGGACGAGGGGTTAGATGGGGAACTCATAAAATTTACAGACGACAGCAAGCTGGCAGGAATAGACAACACTCCAGAAGATAGGATTAAGATACAGAAGGATCTTGACAGAATTGGACATTGGGAACTATCTAACAAAATCAAGTTCAATGCTGAAAAAAGCAAGGTTCTACATTTAGGGAAGAAAAACAAAATGCACAGGCACCATATATGTGGTACCTTGCTCAATAATAGTAACTGTGAGAGGGATCTTGGAATCCTTGTGGACAATTAATTAAATATGAGCCAGCAGTGTGCTGCAGCTGCCAAAAAAGTGGACAGAGTGCTAGGCTGTATAAACAGAGGGATAGAATCAAGATCACATGAAGTCTTAATACCACTTTATAATGCCTTGGTAAGACGACACTTGAAATACTGCATCCACTTTTGGTCGCCACGATGTAAAAAAGATGTGGAGGCTCTAGAAAGAGTGCAAAGAGCAACAAAGATCATTAGGGGACTGGAGGCTAAAGCATATAAAGAATGGTTGCTGGAGCTGGATATGTCCAGTCTTATAAAAAGAAGGACCAAGGGTGACATGATAGCAGTGTTCTGATATCTCAGGGGTTGCCACAAAGAAGAGGGAGTCATTTATTTTCCAAAGCACCTGAGGGTAGGACTGCAATGGGTGGAAACTAATCAAGGAAAGAAGCAACTTAAAACTAAGGAGCAATTTCTTGACAGTTGGAACAAATAATCAGTGGAACAACTTGCCTCCAGAAGTTGTGAATGCTCCAACACTGGAAGTTTTTAAGAAGAGATTAGATAACCATTTGTCTGAAGTAGTGTAGGGTTTCCTGCCTACTCAAGGGGTTGGACTAGAACAGTGGTCACCAACTGTTGGTCCGTGGACCATTGGTGGTCCGTGAGAAATTTTTGGTGGTCCGCAGAAAAGTTATTTGCATTTTTTATATTGCACTAAATCTAGTAGGGTCCTCAAACTATGGCCTCTGGGTCGGATACGTACAATGAGCATTTGTGTTGCTACAGAGGGTCTCCCCTCTTTGGGGGCCTTTTTGTATGGGTCGGAGGGGGGCAGAAATTCTGACTCGGGGTCTGCTTCAGCCTTCTGGTGCAGGGCTTTGGGCGAAGGCTGGATGGAAGCATCGGTTGTGGCGAAGAGCCAGAGGGCCTTGTTCCAGTGGAATGCATCATGGCCTGGAATTGGCTCACACCGCTGAACCTCCAGGCACCAGTACCTGCCTTGCACTCCCGCAGGTCTTCCCTCTGCTTGGAAAGCCTATGATCATAATCCTCAGTGAGGTCCTTCTGCTGAGCCTCCTTCTTGACCAGATCCAATTTGAACTGAGCCTGCTCTTTTGCCAAATCTTTCTCATGGCGGCTGCTTAGCTCCAACAACTGCTTCCTGTTGGGGCCCTAAAGAGCCCCGGTAGGCAGGTGAGTGGCTTGGAAGGGAGGAGCGAGTAGATGCTGGCGAGGCACCTCTTGACACGAGTGACATCGAGTTGGCCATGCCCACCCAGTCACATGCCCCCCTAGCCTCACCCACCCAGCTGGTCATTAGGCAGATCATATTAGTGGTCCGCGGGATTTTAAATTATGAATTTAGTGATCTCTGAGGTCCGAAAGGTTGGTGACCCCTGGACTAGGAGATCTCCAAGGTCCCTCCAACTCTGTTATTCTAATCTATCGTAAGATGTTCCTTCTTGACTCACCTGTTGTTCCACTGATACCAAAGTGTTTTGAACAGTTCCTCTCTCCTCTCTCTCAAGCAATCAGGGATCGAGACTATTTACTCAAGAGAAATGGAAGAGTTGTTGCTTCTGTTCAGTTCTTAAATGTTTCATTTTCTGCCCTATCTCATTTATGTGCACTTATTCCTACATAGAAAAACATGGACACTCTGCACATATAACATGTGTATTATAGTCCTTTGAGTGAATCCTGGTTGCTATGCAGGTTTCTGAGCCACATTGTCAGAAGTGGTTCACCAATAGCTTTTCCTTGGATATTTTTTTACTCCGCAGTTTGAGGGAGGGAGGGAGGGAGGGAGGGAGGGAGGGAGGGAGGGAGAGAGAGAGATAGAGAGAGAGAGAGAGAGAGAGAGAGAGAGAGAGAGGGAGGGCGGGCGACAAACTATGCACAGATTGTATAAGGTGTTTCTGTTTTGGCTTTTAAAAGGTAGATGCTGAAATGAAGAATTTTGGTCAAAGACTTGTACAGTCATATTAATGTTAAATAAATTGGTTTAATTGTTTTGTATCACATATTCCAATTCTATGCTGAACAGTGTGTTTTATAAGTGTCCAAAGTGTTAATATATAAACATCATCGTCGTCATCATCATCATCATCATATATACATAAACATACATACAACAATATCAATTGTTATTGAAAAGTATACTATCTTCCATTATAGTATTGATTAAAGAACCATCAAAATATTTACTCATCAGTTTTTCTTTCTCAAGCAATCCATATTTCACATAAATCCAGTCCTCTAACCTCAGCATCTGGAATTTATAAAATATTCTGAGTCCTCTTTTCCTTTTACTTTCAGGGTTAACTTATCCATTTCTGCACATTCCAGAATGTTTTTGATTATAATGTCATCTGTAGGGGGTTTCTGGATTTTTCCACTATTGTGCATACACAATCCTGGTTACTGTTAGGATATGTAAAATTAAATATGTGTTACCCTTATTGTAGTTTCCTGGAAGCATGTCCAACAAGAATGTCTCATGTTTCAAATCTATGTGTTGTTTTCTCATAATTTCCAGCCACATGCATATTTTCTTCCAGCATTTTTTTGCTTTGGGACACGTCCACCACATATGATAATATGAAACTGGTATGTAGAATAGAATAGAATAACGAGTGGGAAGGGACCTTAGAGGTCTTGTAGTGTTGGAGCATTCACAACTTCTGGAGGCAAGTTGTTCCACTGAGTAATTGTTCTAACTTTTCAGAAATTTCTCCTTAGTTCTAAATTGCATTTGGTTTCATTTCCAACATTTAACAGATTGATTGTTATACATATTCGCTAACCTTGCAGGAGAATAATGCCATCTATACAACATTTTATAGAGGGTTTCTTTATGTGCTGTTGACATTTTGAGTTTGTGATTTTTATCCCATGATTTCTGCCACCTGTCCAACATTATCACAGAAGAAATTTATCATTTTTGTTGAATATATATAACATCATGGCATAATGTACATATCTTTTCAGGGAAGCATTTGTGTTGTACTGGAAAATTCTGTCCTTCGTTTTTGCCATTCAGGAAATCAACAAAGCTCCCCTCCTCTTACCCAACCTCACCCTGGGTTATAACCTCCATGACAACTTTCGAGACAAAATGTTGACATTGGATGGTCTGTTGGATTTGCTTTCGACTGGAGAGGCCAATGTTCCCAACTACAGCTGTGGAAGGAAGAGAAACATGCTGGTTCTCCTGGAAGAGGCCAACTCTGACATATCCATCCTCATGGCTGCCATATTGGGCATCTACAAAATCCCACAGGTATAGAGTAGGGAAATGGCTCTCCAGGTTTACTCCAGAGCATTTCAAGCAGGTTTCCTTCTTAAAAATCTTACGCATGAGTTAAGATGAAGTGTCTTTTTTTAAAAAAAATATTTTTTTAATTTTTTTTATAACAAAAACATAAAACTCATCTTTTCAAAACAAAGCTTTTGCTCCGGTCACATTCAAACAAATCATTAACAAATCTTATTTTTCAATTGACACAACTAAATATTTTAAACAAATCTTTCCCTCAAAACTATCTGTATAATTATGCCATTATCTCCAAAAACCCATTACTTAATCTTGAATCCTAATCCGTTCCAGTCGGGCTTCAGGCCTGGGTACAGCACAGAAACGGCATTGATTGCGTTGGTAGATGATATCTGGAGGGCTCGGGATTGGGGATGTTCCTCTGTCCTGGTCCTGTTAGATCTCTCAGCGGCTTTTGATACCATCGACCATGGTATCATGCTGCACCGTTTGGAAGAGTTAGGGGTGGGAGGCACTGTGTTGCAGTGGTTCTCCTCCTTTCTCTCTGACTGGTCGCAGTCTGTGTTGACAGGGGGGCAGAGGTCGACCCCGAGGCCCCTCATATGCAGGGTGTCGCAAGGGTCGGTCCTCTCGACCCTCCTGTTCAACATTTATGTGAAGCCGCTGGGCGAGATCATATGTGGTTTTTGGGTAAGGTACCATCAGTACGCTGACGACACTCAGCTGTACATCTCCACCCCAGACCACCCCAATAATGCCCTTGAAGTGATATCCCGGTGCCTGGAGGCTGTGCGGATCTGGATGGGGAGGAACAGGCTCAGGCTCAACCCATCCAAGACCGAGTGGCTGTGGTTTCCGATGTCCCGATATAGTCAATTGGTGCCATCACTGACTATTGGGGGCAAATCATTGGCCCCCACGGAGAGGGCGCGCAACTTGGGCATCCTCCTGGATTCACAGCTGTCTTTAGAAGAGCACTTGACAGCCATGACCGGGAGGATTTTTCATAAGGTTCGCCTGATTCGCCCGTTGCGTCCCTTTCTGGATCGGGACTCGTTACTCACAGTCACTCATGCCCACGTCACCTCCCGCCTGGACTATTGTAATGCTCTCTACATGGGGCTCCCCTTGAGGAGCACCCGGAGGCTCCAACTGGCGCAGTGCGGCCGCGCGGGTGGTAATGGGAGTGACATGGCATTCCCATGTAACACCCCTCCTGCGCAAGCTGCACTGGCTCCCGGTGGTCTTCTGAGTGCGCTTCAAGGTTTTGGTTACCACCTTTAAAGCGCTCCATGGCATGGGACCTGGGTACTTGCGGGACCGCCTACTACCACCAATAGCCTCCCACCGGCCGGTACGCTCCCATAGAGAGGGGCTCCTCTGGGTGCCGTCGGCCAAACAATGCCGACTGGCGGCCCCCAGGGGGAGAGCCTTCTCTGTGGGGGCACCTACTATCTGGAACGAGCTCCCCCCAGAGATACGGAGGATCCTGGATCTGCGCACCTTCCGCGGCGCTTTAAAGACCTTATTATTTCACCAGGCAGGCCTGGCCTAATTTTCTCCCTCTTTTATAAAAGATTTTTAATTTTTTAAATATCTCTTAGTATTTTATATATTCAATTTTAAAATTGGTTTTAAATAGTTTGGGGTTTTATTTTGTCTGGGCCAAAATTATTTAATTTGATTTTAATTCTATTTTTAAATTTTGTATGTATGTTTTTTCTTGTTTGGCTGTGCACTGCCCTGAGTCCTTCGGGAGTAGGGCGGTATAGAAATCAAATCAAATAAATAAATAATAAATAAATAAACCAATTATCAATCCATTTTTCTCTTTCATTTGCTTAGATGGATATATTTTAACAATATGAATCATACAATTACATTAAGCATTCCAAAAATATTTAATTTCAACATGCCCATTTTGTCTCTAATTATTAAACTCAAAATTTATACTCTTTATTTCTATTATTAAACCTAACTTATCCATTTTATCTTAACTATCACTCTCAACATGCGTCTCCTCAGTTTAATTATCCCACCTCCTTTTGTATTTTCCTAAAAAGAAAAAAGAACCCAGCGTTATTTATTATTTATCTTTATTGTTAAACCAATCATTTTTATTTCTTAACTATAACACAACATAACCATTTATCTGACTGTTGAACACAGCATATCCTTTTTTTAAAAAAAAATTTTGGCTGATACAAAGCATGCCCTTTCTTGTTTGGCTGTTAAACATAGCATGTTAATTTTTGTTTTTTGGCTTTTAAGCACAGCATTTCATTTTTATTTTTGTTTGGCTGTTACATGGCATATTCAGTTTTGTTTTGGCTGATACACAGCATAACCTTTTTGTTTGGCTGTTCAACACAGCATAATATAACTTTTTGGCTGTTAAACACAGCACTTTCATAATTGGTTTAACTTTCTCTATTTAAATCTCTATTTAATCCTTTCTTTGTTGTTTCCATCCATCTATACATTATTTTTTCACATAGTCATTATTTTTCTGTATCCTTTTTCATAACATTCATAACATTTTAACATTGAGACATGTGTTGGTTCTTGCTTAAAACATATCTTTAAATGTATTTAATTCCTTTTAATATTTTCAGTTAATCATATTTATCCTTATTCTTTCCTTTAGCATTTTAACTTTAAAACATAATTCTTGCATCAAGCATATCTTACATGTATTAATTTCTTTTAACATTCTTAATTTCTGTAAAGACCTCCCTTAATATTACAATCTATTTTTGCTTTATTTTATTTTTAATCACATTCTCTTCATTTCCTTGCCTTTCCATTCTCCAATATTAATTTTATTCTCCATAAATCAAATGAATTCTCTTTTCTTATTTTTATTCCGGACATAATATTTCAAATTTTTTTCTTTTAGAGCTACACTTAGTCCTTCTTTTATTCCTGCGCCAGCTCAAAGTTTCCCATAACAAAGGGAAGTTACAAAGTTCCTCTTTACACCAGATGGTGTCTCTCTGTAATTCACATTTGTGTTAGTCATGCAAACCTCCATTTTATTTGTTGTTATTTAACCATCCAATCTTCTTCTTTTAATTAAAAAGGTATCAAATCTTCTTTTCCTTTAAGAAACCCAATTCAAAATTTTAAAATGTTTAGTCTTTTCACCATATCTCCAAATTAATTCTCATAATTCTGTCCCAAAATTAGTTGTTTCAGAGGTCTTTGTCTCTTTAAAGTTGTAGATTTAAAAAAAAATTCCAAAGCCCCTTTGTTGTGTACCCACTATTTTAGGCTAGGGGTCTTCTAATTATTAATAATGCTCCAAACGTTGTTACAAACCTGGGCTGTTGTCACTCACCCGGCTTCAAAGGGCTCCGTTTTTCTCCGCTTTCCACCAGCACTTTTCTTTCTTTCTTTTTATTGAAAAGTTTTAAAAAGTTTTACAGACATTTCCCCTTCCCCCACCCTCCTCCCCTTCCAACCCTCCCCTTCCCCTCCTTCCCCACCACCACTTCCCAGAGCAAAATACAGGTTATAACATTTGACAATTATAAGCTAACATAAACTAATTATCTATAGCCTCCTATCCCCCTGTTGAACTTTGAACTCACCTTTTACTAAACTAAATTTAAGTACTTTATAAAATCTGTTTAATCATTCATAAGCTATTTGAATTTTTTTAGTTCGATATTTGCCTTGAATATAATCAATCCATCTTCTCCATTCTAACATATATTTCTCATCTGAATGGTCCTTTACGTATGCTGAAATGTTCACCATTTCTGCTAAATTTACTACTTTTAATGTGCATTCTTGAATAGTAGGTAAATCTTCCTTCTTCCAGTACTGTGCCACCAAGAGTCTTGCTGCAGTTATTAAGTTCAGAATCAAATTAGTCTCTATAGCCATACAATCTGTAATTATACCTAACAAAAACAACTGTGGAGTAAACTTTATCCTTTTTTAAAAATATTTTGAATAATCCACCATATTTTTATCCAAAATGCTTTAACTTTTTTACAAGTCCACCAAACATGAAAATAGGTAGCATCAACACAATCAAATCTCCAACATTTGGGTTGTAGGTTTGGGTACATACAAGCTAACTTTTTAGGATCCAAATGCCATCTCTAAAACATTTTATAAAAATTTTCTCTCAAATTTTGAGCTTGTGTAAATTTTACATTTCTTACCCAGATCCTTTCCCATGTTTCCATCATTATTGGTTCCTCAAAATTTTGTGCCCATTTTATCATACAATCTTTAACTCTGTCTCCAAGTCTATTTCTATCAATATATTATACAACCTTTTTATGTGCATTTTACTCTGGTCCCTAATTTATTTATTTATTTATTTATTTATTTATTTATTTATTTATTTATTTATTTATTTATTTATTGATTTGATTTGATTTGATTTGATTTGATTTGATTTGATTTGATTTGATTTCTATACCGCCCTACTCCCGAAGGACTCAGAGCGGTGCACAGCCAAACAATAAAATACCTACATACAAAAATTTAAAAGTGGAATTAAAATGAAATTAAATAGTTTTGGCCCAATCAAATTAAAACCCCAATCAATTTAAAACCAATTTTAAAATTTGAATATATAAAATACTAAAAAATATTAAAAATTTAAAAATCTTTTATAAAAGAGGGAGAAAATTAGGCCAGGCCTGCCTGGTGAAATAAAAAGGTCTTTAAGGCGCGGCGGAAGGTGCGCAGATCCAGGATCCTCTGTATCTTCGGGGGGAGCTCGTTCCAGATAGTAGGTGCCCCCACAGAGAAGGCTCTCCCCCTGGGGGCCGCCAGTCAGCATTGTTTGTCCGACGGCACCCAGAGGAGCCCCTCTCTGTGGAAGCGTACCGGCCGGTGTGAGGCTATTGGTGGTAGTAGGCGGTCCCACAAGTACCCAGTCCTGAGCCATGGAGTGCTTTAAAGGTGGTAACCAAAACCTTGAAGCGCACCCGGAAGACCACTGGGAGCCAGTGCAGCTCGCGCAGGAGGGGTGTTACATGGGAATGCCATGTCGCACCCATTACCACCCCCGCGGCCGCACTTTGCACCAGTTGGAGCCTCCGGGTGCTCCTCAAGGGGAGCCCCATGTAGAGAGTGTTACAATAGTCCAGGCGGGAGGTGACGAGGGCATGAGTGACTGTGCGTAACAAGTCCCGATCCAGAAAGGGACGCAACTGGCAGATCAGGCGAACCTGATGAAAAATCCTCCCGGTCACGGCCATCAAGTGCTCTTCTAAAGACAGCCGTGAATCCAGGAAGATGCCCAAGTTGCGAGCCCTCTCCGTGGGGGCCAGCAATTCACCCCCAATAGTCAGTGATGGCATCAACTGACTATATCGGGATGTCGGAAACCACGGCCACTCGGTCTTGGATGGGTTGAGCCTGAGCCTGTTTCTCCCCATCCAGATCCGCAAGGCCTCCAGGCACTGGGACATCATTTCAAGGGCATCGTTGGGGTGGTCTGGGGTGGAGATGTACAGCTGGGTGTCATCAGCGTACTGGTCGTACTTCACCCCAAAACCACAGATGATCTCACCCAGTGGCTTCACATAAATGTTGAACAGGAGGGGCGAGAGGACCGACCCTTGCAGCACCCCACATATGAGGGGCCTCGGGGTCTACCTCTGCCCCCCTGTCAACACAGACTGCGACCGGTCAGAGAGAAAGGAGGAGAACCACTGCAACACAGTGCCTCCCACCCCTAACTCTTCCAAACGGTGCAGCATGATACCATGGTCGATGGTATCAAAAGGCACTGAGAGATCTAACAGGACAATGACAGATGAGCAAACCCTGTCCTGAGCCCTCCAGAGATCATCTACCAATGCGACCAATGCTGTTTCCGTGCTGTACCCGGGCCTGAAGCCCGACTGGAACGGATCCTTGGGGTCTTCCATTTTTTTCAAATAAATCCAAAAGTTGAACATCCTCTGAAAGTTGCCATAATTCTTGTTGAGTAGTCAAAATACCTCCTTGAGCTTGTGCCTGCATAATTTCCATTTCCCCCTTTCTGGCCTCTCCTGGTTCTTTCCTTCTTCTGGCTTCTGGAGATGGTGGGTTTCCAGCCTTTAGTATGGTAGTGTAAAAATCTCTTGCCTTCCAAACTGAGTTGAGACGATGACTCTCACCCAAATAATTCACCATTAATCCAGCTGGAGCTTCCCATCTGTATTGCAACTGACCCCTTCTAAATTCATCAATTAAAAATGCATAGTCCTTTCGAGATCTTAACATTTTTGGGGGAATTTCCTTCATTACCAAAACCTCCTGTCCTGCCACTTGAAGTTTCTTCTTATAAGAAACTTGTAAAACTCAATTTCTTGTTCTCCTTGTAACAAAGTAGATCACAAGATCTCTTGCTAGTTGCCTCTGTCTGGCAATCCATAAATTAACGCAATAAATTTTGTCTATTTTCCAGTCACACTCTGCTTTAGATTCTCCAGTAAACTGAGCAAGGGCTTCTGCAAAAACCTCTCTGAGATTTTCCTGGTTATTTCCTTTGAAGCCTCTGATCGCGGGGGTTAGCGCTCCCAAAGGAGCTGCCGTCGACACCTGTGGTACCACCAGAAATTCCCCCCAGCACTTTTCTCCGAGGAACTTGTCTGTTCCTCTCAGTAGTCCAAGGAGCCCCTCTTCTTCCCCTGTCCCTGCAAGACTGGTTTGGTCCAAAGAACCATCAATAGCGGTTCGGCAGCTGGGGTTTTCGTGGAAATCATCAGAGCCCGCTATTTCCCTGACTCTCTCGCCATGATGCCAAACCGGAAGTCAGTGAGCAGTCCTTTTTTATTTCACATTTCATGAGCTGATATTGTGGCCCTGTGGACAAGGCGCCATCAAAACTATAGCTCTAATTTTAACAGAATAACCTTTGAGGTCTCCTAGTCCAACCCCTGCTCGAGCAAGACCCTTTACCATTTTAGACAAATGGCTGTCCAGTCTCTTCTTAAAAGCCTACAGTGTTGGACACCCACAACTTCTGAAAACAGGCTGTTCCACTGATTAATTGTTCTGTCAGGCAATTTCTCTTTAGTTCTAGGTTGCTCCTCTCTTCCTTGATTTGTTTCCTTCCAACTGCTTTCTGGTGTTTTGGAAAATAGGTTCACACACACACACACACACACACACACACACCTTCTTCTTTGTGGAAATCCCTCAAATATCACATCCTACAATACATCACCTTCTATAAGGATTCATGCACCCACCTCATAACACTTCTTCTGATAAAATGACCAGGAAACGCTCATCTTCTTTATATACAATCATTATTATCAGATCAGTACAATGTAGTTTCTTTGAATGTAGCTGAGTTTCGTTATACTGTTTGCAAAATTAGGTACTGACTGCCCACTGACAACCCACCACTAGTTGTAATATATTATCCTGTCATTCTTTTTAATTTTTTAAATGTTTCTTATCTGTAACACTGGTCTGTGCCTGTAACAAATTATTAGTATTGTTTAAACTTTCCATCTTCCAAAGAGACCAAAACAAACACAAAAACAACTATAGTTAAAAATGACCAGTTAGCAAAAAAGGGCCTCTGAAAGCCCCCTATTTCCAGAAAAGTAGATTTGGATTTCTTTTTATCTTTAAATATTCATTGATAACAGAATATTATCATATTCTGATCATATCATATCAGAATATTATAAGGCAGAATATTATCTTTCCCTAAAGGAGAAATAGAGAAACATGTTCTTGGAGACAGAAAGCAGCCCCCAAGTCTTTCTTAATTGCCCCCAGGAGATATTTTGTGCCCGTTGAGAAAGATTGGGCCAAATGGATTGAGAATACTTCAAATGGATCATTTACATCTAAGCCTATATCAATCAACAGTTGTTTATAATAGTTCTGTGTACATTAAAGACAGACAAGAAAATTCAGCTTCCATGGTTGATAAACTAATGTGTTTTTACCTGATAGATTTCCATCCTATTAATGAATTTCCCAACATGATTGCAATTCCTGATGTTGATTTACGTGTGGATAAATCAGTTGCAAAACTAGGTCAGCATTCAGCAATCAGTATATGCAGTTAATACAAGATCATTGTTAGACTCTAAATATAACGCATAATGCATTGTTTGTTTTAAATATTTTAGTAGTCTCTTTGCAGCTTGCCAATGCCTCTCAGTTGGTTCAGCGTTATACCTAGCTAGTTGATTTACACTATAGGATATATCTGGCCCAGGGGTGAAATGCTCCCAGTACGGACCGGCTCGGGCGAGTAGATAGCGGAGATTGAGGCTAGTTCGCCGAACCGGGAGCAATGGCTGGCTGGCCATGCCCCCGAACCGGTCCACAGCCTGCAGTCCTGCATGCTTGCCTGTCTTCCATGCTGCCTTCCTGGCGTCCCGGTGGCCAGCTTGTGAAGGCAAGAAAGCAGAAACCCACGTGGAAGGCAGGCGAGCATGGCAGGGCTGCGGGGAAGGAGCCCAGGTGGAAGGCAGGCAAGCATGGCAAGGCTGCGGGTAAAGAGTCAAATTTAGTGTCTCTCAATTTGCAAAGAATCGTGATAATTAAAAAGATCAGTAAGCTAAATATCAATAACAGAGACCGAAGCTGTTTGTGTGTGTGTATGTAAATGTGGGTGTGGGTGTGTGGGTGTATGGGTGTGTTAAGCACGAAGCATTACAAAGTGCTGGGCTACTCACGACACCTTCCTTCCTGGGCACGGCAAAGAACCGGGAAGTCTGCGTGCGTGTGCTTGAGGGAGGAAGCCTCTGCCTGCCGATCAGGCAACACAACTGGGATCATCAGAGCCTTTTGAAAGCATTTTTTACAACCTCTTAGCCGAAGTGGTTGTAGAAAAAAATGGTTTTAAAAGTAAAAAAAAAATATTGGCCACGCCCACCCAGTCATATTACCCCCCACCAAGCCACGCCAACAGAACTGGTAGTAACACATTTTAGATCTCACCCCTGATCTGGCCTAGACCAATTACTAATATAAGATAGACTACCAATCAAGGATTGATAAAGTTCCTTGTTGAATACAGGACTTTGAATATTATCATGGTTAAAATCCTGACTCATTGGTGTCTTCGCAGGCTTACATAGTTCCATATTATAGTGTTTTAACAATTGGCTAATTTTACTAGCTGTGACACTTTATACCCTCTATTAGTTTTCACAATATCGAAATCTAAATAGTGCTTGATTTTACCTAGATTTCACCTAGATTTCTAATCCTAAACTTATTCTGTAACATAGAAATAAGTTCTGTTGCTTCCTGTACTGTTTTTGTAATAATAGCAATATCATCAGTAAACAAGAGTAAAAACGAAATCAAACCATCTTTCTCCTGTTTAAATAAACATTTATCTGCTACACCTTCAATAAAACCCATAGCATTCAATTCTTTAACTATACATCTATTCACTCATACCCTGATTGCTTTAAACCATAGAGACTTCTTTAGTTTCCAGCAATAAGTTCACTCATCAATTCTTACACCTAATGGTTTTTTTCATATAGATATTGTGCTGTAAAGGTGGATGTAAATATGCTGTCTCAAAATCTTTTTTAAAAAAGAGTTTTTATTGAATAAGCAAGATTATAACAATTCAATGTTTTTGGTTTGGCTACGTGCAATTATATTATATACATTATGTAAATAGTATCGAATAAAGTTTATATAATTTAAAATTTAAATATTCGTTACGTTATTACATTGGCAGTTATAGTAGATCTTATTACTTTACCTATATATGTTGCATAAATAGTTTGATACTGTTTCTCTTAATTCAAATTAACACTACATTTATTTCCCAGCCACCTATACCACCTTTCCCATACCGTGTAAAATTCCGAATCCTCGTTCTCATTTAATATATAAATTAGCCTACACATTTCAGCGCATTCTAACATTTTACTAATTATCTGTTCTTCTGTTGGGCCTCCTTTCTCTTTCCATTGTTTCACATACACTAATCTGGCGGCAGTAATGAGGTGTATTATTAAGTATTTCTTCTTCTTCCCATATGCCCTTCTTAGCACTCCCAGGAGATAGATTTCTGGCTCCCAATTGATATTTTCATCTATTACTTATTGGATCCATTTTAAAATTTTTCTCCAAAAGTTCGTCACTTCCGGACACGTCCACCACATATGGTAGAAGGTACCTTGGGGATAGCCACATTTCCAGCACATTGGGTTTGCATTCAGGTATATTTTCGCTATCCTGGCTGGCGCTAAGTGCCACCTATACAGGATTTTGTACTGGTTCTCCTTGTATGTTACTGCTCTAGTCAATTTGAGGTTATTATTCCAGATTTCTTCCCAATCGTCTAAATTTATATTGTGTCCAATATTTTTCCCCCAAGCAATCATCTGATCCTTAACTATTTCTCCTTCCCTGTCATATTCAAGCATGTATGAGTATAATTTGGCTAATAATTTATGTTCTACTCCCATCCATATCCTATCAAATCCATTGGTCCCTATTTCTATGCCACATTCCTCCTTATCTTTCCTGTATCGTGATTTAATTTGTAAGTAAGGCCACCAGTCAATTTGGATCCCTTGTTCCTCCAAGGCCTTATTTGTTTTAAGATTGCCACTTTCATCTAAAATGTCTTGGTATGTAAATATTTTTTCCATACCTAACAAATTCGGATATATCATTGCCTCTATTATGGAGGTCCATTTTGGAATTTTTGTGTAGTGTTTGTATCTGATTTCCTTCCAAGTCCGCATTAATATATTTCTAATTTTATGTCTATAGAAGTACGTCTCAGCCCCTTTTCCTTTATCCCACAGGTAGGCATGCCAGCCTTTCTGCAGGTAATACCCTTCCAGTGTCAAGAGTCTTTTTTTTAATTATTATTTTTTAATTATTATTTTTTAATTTTAATAATTCAGCCCATTCTCTTAACCAGACTAGATTAGCAGCTCTCTGATATATCTCCCATACTGGAAGGCCGAATCCACCTCTATTCCTTTTGTCCTGCAGTGTTTGATGTGCAATCCTCGGCTTTTTCCCTCCCCAGATAAATTTCCTTATGGTTGTATTCAAATCTAAAAAAAAAAAAAATTCTTATCTAAATTAACTGGTGTAGTTTGAAATAAGTATACCAGTTCAGGTAGGATGCTCATCTTAATGGTAGCTATCCTACCTAATATTGATATTTGCAGCTTCCCCCACCATTCCAAATCTTGCTTAATTTTGCCTAATAGTGGTACATAATTATCTTCCTTTAAAGACATGCATCTAGCCCTTATCCAAACTCCTAAGTATTTTATCTTTTTGACTACTTGCAGACCTAGAGTGTCTTCTAATATTTTCTGTTGCCCACCTGACATATTTTTGGTTAACATTTTGATTTTGGTTTTGTTCAATTTAAATCTGGATAGCTTCCCATATTGGTCCAATTCTTCCAATACATTTTTCCCGGTCTCTAGTGGTTCTTCCATGATTAATGCAACATCATCGGCAAATGCTTGAGTTTTAAAAGTTTCACTCCTAATTTTTAATCCTCTTATCTCATTATTATGTCTTATTCATCTTAACAGAACCTCCAGAGCCAATATAAATAAATGCGGTGACAGCGGGCAGCCTTGTCTCACACCTTTACTAATCTGAAAAGTTTTTGTCATGTCACCATTTAATATAATATTTGCACTTTGTTTATTATATATTGTTGTAATCGCTTTCTCAAAGTTTTCTCCAAATTTCAACTCTCTAATTTGCTGAATCATGAATTCCCAGTTTAAATTGTCAAACGCCTTCTGGGCGTCAAGGAAGACTAGTGCCACTTGTTCCTCAGAGTGTGTTTTATTGTATTCTAAAATATCTAACACTACCCTCAAATTATTCCTAATCTGCCTTCCCAGGAGAAATCCATTTTGGTCAGCGTGGATCCAATTGTTCAATATCGTCTTCATCCTACCTGCAATTATACTCATAAATATTTTATAATCTATGTTGAGTAGGGAAATCGGCCTATAATTCTTTATTTGATTTGATTTGGTATCTTCTGTTAACACCAATGTAATGTATGCCTCCCTCCACGAGTCTGGAATTTTGGATCCTCTCAGTGCCTCATTACATATTACCAACAGTTTTGAAGTGAGTATTTCTTCTAGGTCTTGATTTTTGTACAGCTCTCCTGGGAGACCATCCGGGCCTGGGGATTTGTTATTCTTTAATTTTGAAATTACCCTCTTTAGTTCCTCAATTGTGATCTCTCTGTTGAGCATCTCACTTTCTTCCTCTTTTATCTGAGGGAGCTTCTCCTTTGCCAAGTATTGTTTGATATTCTCCATTGGGATTTACTCCTCCTTATACAGGACCTCATAATATTTCTGGGCGAATTCGAGTTTTTCCTCCTCTTTATTCAAAAGCGTTCCATCCAGATCCTCCAATTGATAAATAATCCCCTTTTCTTTGTCTTTTTTTTATTTATACGACAGCCACTTCCCCGGTTTATTTGCGTTCTCAAAATAATATTGTTTAGATTGTTTAATTTTACAAGCCAATTCTTCCTGTTCTAATAAATTTAATTTGTGTCTCATTGCCATCCAATTTTCTTTTGTTGCCTCATCGCCCGGGTCCCGCTGTAGTCTCTTTTCTGCATCGCCTAGTTGCTCCACCAAGTCTTTCTGTGCCTTCCTTTTCTCTTTATTTTTGTATATGTTGTGCAATATTACTAGCCCTCTTAAGTATGCCTTCATTGTATCCCAAACAACCACTCGAGGGATCTCTTGATTTTCGTTTTCCACAAAAAATAGTTTTAGCTCTCCCTCGAGTTCTTTGGTATACTCCTTGTCTCTCAAGATTTGGGTATTTAGCCTCCATCTCTTCCGTTGTTTCCTATGTAAATTTTTCCACCTTATCTCTAGTGGACTATGGTCAGCCCAAATATTTGGGGTTATTTCCACTGAGTCAATTTCTATCCCCAAACCCCTACTGATCCACACCATGTCAATTCTTGACCAAGAATTTTGGGGTTCGAATAAGAAGTATATTGCTTTTCATTCTGGTGTAGGACCCACCATACAGTTCCATCAACACCTGTTTTTAATTTATAAACCCCTTTACAACCAATTAAACGTTCACCTGGTGGTAACTTAACATTTTCATACACATTTAACTCAGTTAATGATTTAAGCTCTTTATCCATAGCTTCCTTCCAAGCTACTTGATCCTTTTCAGGATACAATTTGAGGTCATTGTAGTTAGAAGGTTCTATATTTACCTGACAAACCACACTAGCTTGATACCTATCAAATGAATGTTTAACCCGAGTAGATCTTCTAGGTAATTTAGGACTCATAACCAGTATTTCAACTAATTCCTCCCCTAAAACTTCCTCTTCCTTTACAGTATTAGGTTCTACATCATCTATGACATCTTCAGGGGTATTATTGAACATTTGAGTATCAATAATAACACTATCCTCATTTTTGTAACCAGCTTGCTCAAGCTTATCCCAACCAACATGCTCCAGGAATTTAGCACTAGCACTACAATAAATGCTAGTGGTACCTGGCGATCAAAATATAAATGATCTGTGATTATATTCATATCTAACAAAAAAACATTTTCTAGCTCTTTGCTGTCCCTTTCACCTTAATTGCGAGGGAATATGAATCCAAGCAGGAGCACCAAACGTATGCAGATAGCTTAATTCAGGTTTTCTACCATGCCAAATGTAAATGGTAACTCACCAATTGATGAATGAACTATGTTATTCAAAACATGCTTAGCACACATTATTGCTTCACCCCAAAGTGTTTCAGGCAAACAAGAAACGGCTAACATTGACTTAGCCATAGCTTGCAGTGTTTTTCCTCTGCGTTCTATATAAGCATTAAGTTGCGGTCTATAAGGGGCAGAATGTTTATGTTCAATACCTGCCTCCCGTAACATATTCTCTAATCTTAAATTGGTAAACTCGGTACTATTATCTGTTACCAAGCAAACCACCTTATGTTTCTGTTATCTCTCAACAAATTTCAGCCAATTTGACATATGCTGAAATGTTTCTGATTTAGTTTTCATCAAGTAACAGAAACCATAACGAGAAAAATGATCAATAATGCTTAATATATAGCAGGCTCCACCTAAACTAGGTTGTTTAGGTCCAATTATATCAGCAAACACTACTTCTAATGGTTCTTTAGTGTTAAATTCATTGACTCTATTTGCTGGGGTTACTTTGCTCTTCTCTTGGTTACATGCATTGCAATTGAGATATTTATTACAAGGTTTTAACCTTATCCCCTCAGATAATTCTACTGTCCTTCTCAACACCTTAAAATTCACATATCCTAAATGCTGATGAAGCAAATAAATGCATTCATCATGTGGCTTATTATTGTCATAAACTGAGTTAGCATTAGCCACAATTGCTGGATCATCCTTCAATATAAATAAATCATTCTCTAACTTTGCAATAACACTTTTACCATCTTTTTCTATTAAACATTTATCTCCCCTAAAGGTTACTACAAATCCAGCTTGTAATAATGATTTTACAGATAACAAGTTGAATTTTAGTTTCGGTATATATAACATTGGTAACTGCTCATTTATAAATGAACAATATGCAATACCTTCTCCAGCTACTTTCATTTTCCATCCATTGGCTAATGTTACATGTTGTTTACTATTAGTCAGTTTTACAAACTTTTATTTACTTCTAGTGATGGATTGCAATGCACCACTATCAACTACCCACAAATCATAGTTTACAGTAGTGGAACTGGATATAAATCAGTTGCAACTCAGAGAAAATTAGTTCCTTTTCATGTAGCTCTTGTAAAGTTCTCTTCATAAACTCCAAATGAGCTAACATATCTGCACCTTTAAGAAGACGAGTTTTAAACTTTACATGTAAGGTGTATGTGTGCACCCACACTATCATAAACATAAATTCTCTTCAGATTGTTCCAACACCTGGCAGCAGAATCTTCACCATGAATATGGACTAGCTGCTGGTCACTCAGTGTCAGTCCAATTATACAAAGAGCTTGTTCATTATACCATTTAAATTTAACTATTTTCTTCGCATCTTCATCATCTCCTGGATTCCATACAGTTACATCTGGTGCATCATTAACTACATCCCATAGTCCTTCCTTACGCAGAAGTAGGCTGCATTTCATAGACCAGGAAACATAGTTTGTTCCATCCAAAAGGATTATCAAGGATATGCTGGATGACTGTTCTTATGCCATCTTCACTTGGACAAAAAACAACTAACACAGCTGTCTGAATATACTACTGTGCATTCACACTAACTCTCAGTGTCCTGGGCCCATATCCAATGTTAAGGATATTCTTAGCTCATAAACGATGTTGTGGGTTATTGAGCAGACTACCCTTTGAGTATATGCATAAAAGCAACTGGGAGTGCTTGTGAATAGTCACAGTTAACATACAGACACACTGACTTGTGGTAATGTTTTACTTTTAAGGAAAAGTAAAGCAAAGTCCAAAAACAATCCAAGTCATACACAGATAAAGCAAGAGTTAAAAGATCAATCCAGGGATATTTCAAGTACAAAGTCTTCTTACCAGTTGTACTCATACACAATAAAACAGTTCTTTTTGAGTTTCCAGCAGGAACAAGTTCAATATTAAAACATTCAATAAATAGTAGAAAGAAATAAATAGCAATGATCAAACAGTGATAATGCAGAGAGATCAGGTAGAGAATTATAGCAAATAAGCAGGTAAAATGGTATAGTGTCCACACAAGCCATGATTCATGCTTTGCTTAAGTACATTGGCTACAGAGCTTAGCCAATCAGGATACAGGATGATGCGATACAGTCTTAAAGCAATATGATAACTTTTGACTGCAAATATGGTTTATATATTGCCTGAACAACTAGTTAGACAATTAGCCATGTTCTAACTGTATGAAAGCTCCTCATTCGCAACTCCATGTGATCAGTTGCCCAGGACTTCAAACCCATGTGGTTCTGATTCATCATTAAACCACCTTTCCGATCACCCTCCATGTTTCCAGTGTCTTTCTCCCTACTTGGAAATGAACCAGAGGGATATTTCTTCCCACACCCTTTAAGTCCTGCCTACCTTAGCAGTTCAAAAGTGCGCAAATGCAAGTAGATTAATAGGTACCATTTTGGAGGGAAAGTAACAGTGTTCCATTCGCCTTTGGTGTATAGCCATGCTGGTCACATAACCATAGAAATTGTTTTTGGATTATGCTGGGTCCCACAGCCAAGAAAGCACAATGCTCTAGAGTCAGATGAGCACAATGCTCTAGAGTCAGATATGACAGGGAAACTTTTACTTTCTTTATTAAGTCCATCAAGGTAGGCTAAGAATCTTCCTGTCACTGTCTATGATCTGACCCTTTTTTTCACTAGGTGGCACGCAGAGCCATCTTTCTGGGCACATGAGCTGTTGTCTAACTTACCTGCAGCTGTGCATGCACTCATGCCCCAGTTGGTGTTTGGGCCTTGGGTGCGCATGCATGTAATTCAGGGACCCAGCTGATCTTCCGAGCTATCTGTGCATGCATGTGCATGCATGCACAGATGATATTCACACATGTGTATTACATCCACAAAAGCCACAGGCATGAAAAGTTGGTGCGATTCCATGCGCAGCAGATGGGGGAGCCCTGCAAAAGTCACATGCATGTGTAGATAGTATGCTTGTGCAAAGAGTGCACAGGATGCATGTGCAAGTCGCATGCATGCACAAATGGTGCAGTTGCATGCACAGTGCACGTGGAGGAGACACGCATTAGCACGGATGGTATGCGTACACGCAAAGCGCACAAAATGCATACTTGTTCAGCACTCGGTGAGTAAAAGTGTGGACGCCACTGCCCTAGATTCTAACACTTTGACTTTGTAAAATCCTAAAATCAAACACAAACTGTCTTTTTTTCCAGCTCAGCTACACTTTTATTTCACCCGTCCTGAGTGATAAAACTCAATTACCTTTTTTCTACCGGACCGTCCCCAAAGAAGGTGCTCAGAACCTGGGAATTGTTCAACTGCTGCTGTATTTTCGATGGACATTCATTGGCCTCCTTGCTGCAGACACTGATAACGGAGAACATTTCATTAGGACCTTCAATCCTGTGCTGGCTCAGAATGGAATTTGTGCTGCTTTTTCACAAATCGCATTACCAGATATCAAGAACATCAAATATATGATTCCTATTTTCAAAATGTGGCACCAAATCAATGTATTTGTTTACTATGCAGAGTTTACCTTTGTAGAAGGAGAAGCCTTTGTAGAAATGATATTGAACTTTATGAAAAAACCTGTTGCAGGAAAAGTTTGGATCACAACCGCCTTGTGGGATCTCTCCATTGAATTATCATATAACAGTCTCTCTTTAAAATACACCCATAGTATTTTTTCTTTTCTGATCCAGACTGGCCAAAGGACCACATCTGAAGATTTGACAGAATTCTTTATTTTAATTGAAGCATTTATGATTAAAACATTTCACTGTTCATATGGGAAACCTGCCTTGTCTGTGAAAGGCTGGACAAGGTGTCTAGAGGAAAAGAACGTGGGGACTCTACCTCAAGAGAAGATTGACAAGATCTTTTCTCTAGATAGCTCCTTAACTTACAATGCCATCCAGATTGTGGCACATGCCTTAAATGCGGCCTATTCATCCCAATCCCAAAGGACAACAATGAAGAGGAAAACCAGGCTGGAAGTTGAAAAGATCCAACCATGGCAGGTATTCCCATGGAATAGAAATTACCTATTCCTATTCCTACAGGTTTCATGTTTATTGCTAAGTGTGACATATAGATGGTGAAGATATACAAAACCCTCTCTGAGAAGTGTGGAATATATTGAGAAAAATTGCTTTAATGAGTCATATTTTTCTCATAAAATCCCTTGTCTTCATCCTTCTTTTATGCTTTGTACTCCCAAAGTAACGAACAAAATATTACTCCTTGTTGACGGGGGTGGGATTGAAAAATTTCTGCAACCGGTTTGCTGCCTGGTTACTGGCTGGGCATGTCCATGTGGGCATGGCCTACTCGGCATCCTGCACCACATTGGGGGTGCATTTTCACCCTCCCCAGGCTCCGGAGGCTTTTCTGGAGCCTCCAGGAGGGCAAAAAGGGCCACCTGGGCATCGGAGGGCATCTGGAAGCCAGAAATGAGCCCGATTCCAGACTTCTGGTATGCCCGTTTACACCCCCCAAGCCTTGCACATGTCTTACCAGGCAACCAAAACGCGTGAAGACAATTTGGGAGGGGCAGGGTGGGGCAGGCGGTGTCAGCCAGTACTTGGAAAAACTGGTTCAGCGAACCAAATTAAAATTAACATCCAGTTCTCCCAAACCAGTCTGAACCGGCTGAATCTCATCCCTGCTTGCTAATATTGTCATGCACACCACTGCAATATTTCTATCTCTTCCGCTTTGAGCTTTTCTTTCTTCAGAATCTGGAATTTCTACTTCGAAAAGGGATTTGGATTCTCTCTCCGTATATTAGAATCCAATACAACATTGTATGATTGTCAGTGTACATCCTTGTAGGGGCTCCCAAAGAGTGCCAAAATCAATATATTACTCACTCCTGACTTGATGTTTCAAGCTTTCCTTCAGATAACAAGAAGATGGAACTGGGCTTCCGGTTTGGCTTCCGTCACCATCAGAGAGACCGCCAGCCCCGTCTTTTGAGACCGCCAGCCCCGTCGCCCGTAAAGAGGCGCCTTTACAGCTGAAAGGCAGCTTGAAAAACTCCATTTCCTTAAGGAAATGTGAGATAGAGCTGGCGAGGGCAGATAGAGCCCTCTGCGAAGTCCCCAGAGTTTTTGTTTTACTCTTGGGGACGAGGCTCCCTATTCTGCTTGCCGCTGCTCCGGGCTTCGGGAGAACTCTGCTTTTTGCAGAGCCAGGCGACGGGACCAATCCATTCAATGAAAATCAACAGATTGTTTAAACAAATAGGATGAGATCCGGATTTTGGACCCTAAATCGCAAGTATTTCTAACAATTTTATAAGTGATTTTAAAAGCGAAGAAAAGAGGGAAAAAAAGTTTAAAATGGCGACTGACTGAGGCTTGAGAAGAAGAAAGCTGAAAGCAAAAGTCCTTCCACCTGAATAGTTTAACAAGTTACAAAGTAGCAATAATAGCGCTGGCTAGAATTGAAAAGAAAAATTTCTACTTTATGTTTCTTTCTTCTTGGAGATTTTATATTGATATTGTTTGGAGAGAAGTCTTTTTCTTTAAAAAGAGTCTGTCTGTGTGGCAGGATGGCGTTAAACTGAAAAGCCAGACAAACAAGCAGCGGGGGGGGGGGGTTCCCCCATTTACAAACCATATGAACAAGTTTTGAATTTGCAGACTCAGAAGAATGGTTTTAACCTAAAAGAATTTGGAGATGGCAAGACATGATGAGATTGTGAACCAGAATCTTGAAAAATTCAGGCAGGAAATTAAAGAGTTGGTACAACAAAAATATGCCAATTTGAAACAACAGTTTGTAACAGCTTTGAAAACTTTTTCAGAAATAGTTATAAAGATGGATAAAGATATGAATTTAGAACTAGAGTCTAAAATGGAGGAAGTTGATCATAAGATTTATAATTTGGACAATAAAATACAAAGAATTGAAAATGATTTGATAAATATTCAAGACAATAGCTCAGAAGTAAAGTCTAAAAAGGAAGCAGATCACGAGACTTACAATGCAGGTAATATAAGACAAAGGATTGAAAAAGAAGTTATAATGATGCAATACAGGTCCATGGAATTTGCGGTCAGAATGAGGGGATTACAGGAAAATAATAGAGATGATTTGAGAAAGATGTCTGCTGAAGTTCTGGCTGTGATTTTAAAGGTTAGTCCTGAAGAGGTATCCTGTAAGATTGATAAGGCCTACAGAGTAAATTCCTGGATTACAAAGAAAAGGCAGTTGCCTAGAGATGTGGTGATTTACTTTACAGATAAAGGAATAAGAAATGATATTGTGCAAAAGTCTTTTAACTCCACTCTAGAACTGAACGGAAGGAAGATTTGGATATATAAAGAGCTGCGGTCCAAGATGTTAAAAGATAGAAAGGAATTTGGATTTTTTGTGACTGAGCTAAAGAAACAAAACATCCCATTTAGGTGGGATGCTCCAGTTGGTATAATATTGAGATACCAAGGAGAAAGATATCAATTAAATACTGTTGAAAAAGCAGAAGAATTTTACTACAAGGTTCTTAAAATGGATTTAACATCTCCATGTATGCCATCAGTGTTAGGAACACAGGAGGGGAATAAAGAAATGCAAAATGAACAAGAGACTGAAACCCAGGCTAAGCAGATGGAAATGGAGGTAATGGAAAAACAACAAGTCACAGAGGTCCTTTTGGATGAGTCGCTTTTGGATTCTCCTTTAAAGGTAATAGCTGGATTATTTACAAATACAAGAGAGGCGGTTTTGGATTTTAATGCGATGTTTCATCAAGTTACAGACCAGCATGGAAATCAATCAGCTGATATACAAGTCCTAGAAAGGCAACCAGGATGGAGATCTAAACCACAAAAAGTTAAGAAAAGAAGAAGCAGGTCTTACAAAACTAAAAATTTTTAGACTAAACAACAGTCTAATGCCAGTTACTCAAGAGATGATTAAATATAATAAGCGGGATTTATGGATGGCTGATATATGAAAATATAGCGGAGGCGAATTATTGACTTGTACTATTTTGAGAAGAATAACAGATCTCTGCAGTGCTGTGCTTTAGGGATGTGGAAGAAGGCCTCTAACTGAGTGGATTGGAACTTTCTATTTTGAACTCTTTGTAAAACGGATTACGCATATGTTGAGCTATAAGGCACGAGAATTATGGTGGGGCATGCAGAAGATCTGGTTGTTACCCTAACACGGTGGTTGGAATTAATAATCTTAGATGAAAGACATTACAGAAGAAATTATATGGAATATAAATATAAAGTCACTCGGGTGGTTTTTTATATATGACAACATTTATTACTGATGGGGGCAGATATCGAAGATACTGAATATACTGTTGGAAACAGAACTTGTTGTTACCCTAATATGGGCGATGGAATTAACAATCTAGCAGAAAGACATTACAGAAGATATTATATGGATTACAAACTTAAAGTCATCTGAGGATTCTCTTTATATATGGAAATATTTTTTAGTGGTGTGGTGTGGGCAGAAGAACAAAGATATTAAAATATCATGTATGGTAGACCTGTAGCAAATTGGGTGGAGATAGGTCAGGTTACTGATTGTTTAGCTTAGTAAAAGGGATGTTATGTTTAGATATAAATATATGTAAAAGATTTGAATTAAGAGATATATGTATGGGGGTGGAGGAAATGGGTAGATTATGATTTGAATAAATGCCAAATTAGGAATTATTATAAAGTTTTATAGTTGAAGGTTGCTTTGAAATGTATAGTATAAGGGGGATATAATAACAATGTTAGAAAGAAATGGTTAGCATGCGGGGGTGGTGTAAAAGGATGGTAAAGTATTATTTAACTTGATATCAATGATTTTGTTTTGAAGAAGCCATGGGGGGAGGGGAGGGGGAGGGGGGTTAGGGAGGAAGGGGAGGAGGGGGGGAACAGGGGGAAAAACTTGTATTTGAAAAACTTTTTCAATAAAAAAAAAAAAGAAGAAGAAGATGGAACTGAAATATCCAAACTGATACTGTGTCTTCTACATCTTCTCTCTTGTGGAAGCAAAACACAGATTCCAAAATAAATAATCAAGGCTCACTGCACTGTTTGTTGTTTGATGAACACAATAGGTAAATATAAAGGTTTCCCTTGCACATATGTTTTAGTTGTTCCCAAAACTAGAGGGTGGTGCTCATCCCTGTTTCAAAGCCGAAGAGCCAGTGCTGTCCAAAGATGTCTTTGTGATCATGTGGCCAACATGACTATACGCCAAAGGTGCATGGAACGCTGTTACCTTCCCACCAAAGATGGTCCCTATTATTCTACTGGCATTTTCTCAGTGATTTCAAACTGCTAGGTTGGCAGAAGCTGCGACAAGTAACGGGAGCTCACCCAGTTACGTGTCACTAGGGATTCGAACCTCTGAACTGCCAACCTTTTGATCAACAAGCTCAGGATCTTGGCAACTGAGCCACCGTGTCTCTTAGGATGAGCACAATAGGGGCTCTCTATTATTGAGGTACACCCCTACAGACAAAAGAATGCAACTCTACTGATACTTCTCAGGGAGGATGGAGAAAATAATGCATAAGCATCAGGGGATGTTAGCAGGCGTATTCATAGGTAATGCTTTGCGGGTGACCTTTGGCCCTTCTTCTGTCTACTTACCTTCAAGAGGACCAAAGGGAGAAATAAACAATAAAACAAGAGTAAAGGGGACTTGGAATGCCAGATTCTGTGAAGAATATATTCCCTATTAACACCTTAATCTATGGGAATTGTCCTGATAAGAAAACAAGGTGCACTTCAAAAAAATCAAATTCCCTATATCTCTGTATACCAACCTGATGTAGCAGATTCCATTCATCTAAAACCTTCCTTTCCTCAAACTCTTTAGCTCCACCATTTCCTGAAGAATCCCCAGATCTACAACAACACCATGCAAGGAATGTACTTGGATGGGAATGGAGATTTGATGGCTGACTTTGACCTTGTGACTTGGGTGGGTTTTCATAATAAGTCAGGCACCAGTGTGAAATTTGGAAGTCTGGCAAGAGAAGGATCTGCAGGAGTGAAATTCAGCATCAACAAGGAAGCCATCACGAGGCACTATGGGCAGAACAAGGTGGGGTAAAATCTTCCATCTCTTCAGTTTTATCATTATCTTCATGAGTATCTCCTCCCTTCCCAAACTATATATCAGACTGCCTGCCTTCAGATACAGGCTCTTTTCAATTCAGCAATAGAAATGGAGATGGGGTTTTATGAAGTATAGAAGGGTTCTGTTCCAAAATTATCGAAGGAGGTGACATGGGGGTGTAGGAAAATTCAGGCAGAATTTAAAGGGAGAGAGAAACAAAATCACTTGAGTTGCCCATGTTCATTTTGACATTCAAGAGGTTGATGCTATAGCTGGATATTTGGTGGAAAATGTGTGCAAAATTAATCATGCTGCAGAATTCCAGAATTCCTGTTTCTTCCATGTCAGTTTCTAAAATGGAAGCATGGTTGATTATCACAATCCACTGCCAGTTTCAAGAATAACTTTCCTGACAATTGTTGGACCTCCCTGGAATGGCCACCACCACCACAGTTTGGCCTGGGGGAGAAACAGAATTTTCCATTTCTAATCTTTTTAGCACATACCTAGTTTCTTGACCCCTTCCAACTCTATGTGTCGTTTTATAGCTGATGATTGCAGGTGCTTCTGAATGCCAATTCTTTTCACTTCCAGACATTGCCTTACTCCCAGTGTGTGGAACCTTGTCAGCATGGATATTTCAAGGTGGTCCAGGAGGGGAAACCAAAATGCTGCTACAACTGTGTCCCCTGTGCAGAAGGAAGGATTTCTATCCAAGAAGGTGAATGAGTGGAAATCAATGCAGTTCTTTCAATGAAGATGAATCTGGGTATTTGGCCAAAGATGTGGTGTGGCGGCATAGAGGTGGAACTCTCACCTCACAATCAGGAGGGTGTGAGTTCAATCCTAGATAGAGGCAGATATTTCTCTCTCTGGGCACAATGCTGAACAAAACTCCTCATTGGCAACATGAAGGGCATCCGGCCATTAAACATTCTGCTAGCTCCATTCAGTTGCTCAGACTCCATCCCTCAAGGGATTATGGGGTCGTTAAAAGATGAAGATGATTTGGGTCAAAGGCATACAGTATTTATTTAACTACAATGACTGTGTAGCAATAATGTGCCAGAATGCTCTTGAATGAGATTTTGAGATGTAGAGGAAACTAAACACCTAAGGAGATACTTCTATAGCTTTGTGAAGCATCAGTGGAAATGACAGGAAGTAGTCTGTTGCTTGAGCTTGAGAAAGAATGTCATGTTGCTTCTATGAATGGCACAGCAGTCAAAACAAAAGCAGACTCCAGCCATGTCTCTGTCAAGGCCGTCTCCACGGTAACCCACAGTAGCCAGAGGGGAGTGATCTGTACAACCCGCGAAATTGCTTCATTGGAAAATGTGACTGATGACACACCTTGGGAGGAGGGGAAAAAAGTGTCAGAGCTGGAACGTAAATTACATGGGGTCAGAATTGGCTTCATTTGGAACGTGCTGACATGAAGCTCCTAATAAATAACTGGATTTATTTTGAAACTTGGCTCAAGGCTCATGATATAATTAGAGAATCAGAACCCTGATAGCAAGCCAACTCAGACACTCCATAATTTATGTTCCAGCTCTGACACTGTTTCTCCCCAGCCTTTTAAAATCATTAACCATTAGGTTTTTGTGGACAAATGGAATAGAAATATTCCAACCCTCTCAGGTTGGCCAGTTCTAGTCCTTAGAGACCGTACTGAATGATAGAAATAGTTGTCCTTCAGCCCTTTCATTTCCTACAGTCCCACGAATGGACAAAAATGGAGAAAAATGAAGGTATTTGTCAAGTTAACTATGTCTCCCCTCGGATTCTCTCCCTTCTTAATATAGTTACATTTTTTCACTTAATCAACTTTGGACATTTACGAATGCAAGCATATCCACACACACATTCATTAATCTATAAATTCATACATTTATAAATTCATGGCAAATGTTACATTTCTCCTTTGCAGATGCAAACTACTGCATCAGATGTCCGGAAAATCAATATCAGAATGAGAAGCGAGATCAATGTATTGCCAAAAATGTCACATTTTTGTCCCATCTAGACAATTTGGGAATCATCCTTACTACCTTTGCTCTATTCCTCATTTTGACCACAGTCTTTGTCTTGGGCATCTTCATTACATTTCAAGAAACTCCCATAGTCAAAGCCAACAACCGGGACCTCTCCTACATTCTCCTGGTCTCCCTTCTGATTTCCTTCTTGACCTCATTCCTCTTCATTGGTCATCCAAGGAGAACCACCTGCCTTCTCCGACAAACAGTCCCCAACATCATCTTCTCAATTGCTGTGTCTTCTGTCTTGGCCAAAACAATCATGGTGGTGCTGGCCTTCCTGGCCACAAAGCCAGGAAATGGAGTGAGGAAATATCTGGGCAAGAGTCTGGCCAACACCATCATCATTTCTTGTTCCATTGTCCAGGTTGTCATTTGTTTCACCTGGTTAGGAGTTTTTCCTTCATTCCCTGATTCTGACATGAACTCCCATCCTAGAGAGATCGTTCTGCAGTGCAATGAAGGCTCTGCTGCTATGTTTTATATTGCCCTTGGCTATATGGGCTTCCTGGCTGCCGTCTGCTTCACGGTGGCTTTCCTGGCCAGGAATTTGCCTGGGTCCTTCAACGAAGCCAAGCTGATCACCTTCAGCATGCTGGTCTTCTGCAGTGTCTGGCTGTCCTTTGTGCCTACCTATCTGAGCACCAAAGGGAAATACATGGTGGCTGTGCAGGTCTTCTCCATCTTGGCTTCCAGTGGTGGGCTGCTGGGTTGCATCTTCATCCCTAAGTGTTACATCATTGTGCTGAGGCCAGACTTGAATACAAAGCAGCAATTGATGTTGAAAAGTGAAGTAGAAAACTGATTCTCATGGATGTTCTGGGGATATAATGTATCTGGAGAGCTAATATTTTTACTCATCATTAGGTACTTTTCATTTCTCTGACTGCTTTTTAAAGTGATCTCCTGCTTAAACCCAATTTCCATCTTTCTATGTCTCGCAGTACTACTTGGCATTTTGGGTTTCTGTATCAGCTTTTAAGTAAGGACATAGTAGAATTTTAGCATGGCAATTTAGACCATTTTCGTAATTTTAGGAAGCCCCATTTTTCTCCTGAATAAAGGACATTTTTTTAAATTTGTGTGAACTAACCTTTTCAACCATTAAACTATAGAGAGAATATTCTGAAAGTTATTGAATACAGTTGCAAGTTTTAAGTAAGATACCAACCCACCTGGGAAGGGACATGATGTAACCCATACGTTTGCCATTTGGGGACTTTTATCTGTAATCCATGTTTTCTATTGTTCAATTCTTACATGTAATCATCTTTTATTTTTTATTGGTTGCTTTCTGATGTATCACACAGACTAAATGTCTGTATCATTTCTTTTTCTATGCTATCAAAAGACTTGACACCTCCATCACCTTAATAAATTTTGTAGTTTTTCTGCTGTCATTTGTATTGTTGATTGGAGGTGAAAAGTTATTTTTGCAAAGGTTAATAGTGTTTTTTTCCCTCCCAAATTCATTATAATAGATTTCATCAGCTCCATGCCAAATTCGGGGTGCCTGAATTTCAGGTAACAATAGGAGAAAAATGGCTGCAATGCAAAAGATGGACTTTAATTTCAAGGGTCATTTATTCACCAATAAACACTTTATTGTTTAAAACTTTGAATACACAAGCGTGTGTGTGTGTATAAAATTTACTTTCTTCTAGCAGTCTGGTGGATCTTAATAATTACAAAACAGTTTTATTTGTGAGACTGGTGAGATACATTGGTGCTGGGATTGGTGAGAGATTGGATGACAATTGTCCAGGAAGGTAGGGTCCAATAATGGATTCTTGATGAGTGCCTCTTTAAAACAGGATGGGGACATCCCCTTCATCAGGTATGAAATTATCAATGCTTGGTCACACAAGAGGTGGTATTCAGTAGGTTCCGACCAGTTCTAGAGAACCAGTAGAGGAAATTTTGAGTAGTTCAGAGAACCAGTAAATACCACCTCTGACTGGCCCACCCCTATCTATTCTCTGCTTCCCAAGTCCCAGCTGATTGGGACGAAATGGGGATTTTGCAGTAACCTTCCCCTGGAGTGGGGAGGGAATGGAGATTTTACAGTATTAATCCCCTGTCACACCTACCAAGCCACACCCACCAAGCCACACCCACCAAGCAATGGCCAGAGAACTGGTAGTAAAAAAAACTTTTAATCCCACCACTAGGTCACACCACCAGGCGTAAAGGATGGCTGGGTGAATATATAGATATTTCTTTGATTTATGTTCATTCTACTTCAGACAGGTGTACGTCAACCCACAACATAAATAAAGCATCCATCCTATAACATAAAGGTCTGAACAATAAAAAATGCATAGTAGGCCTAAGGTAGCATCAACATCATTTAGTTAAAAAGTCCCCAATATAAAAAAGGTAACAGTAACAACTTCATCATATCAAAAACACAGCATCATACAAATAAACTTTCACATATTATATCATGAAAGAAAACCAATTGGAAATCAACTAAGCAGAATGACAGGTGTCCCAAATACTCCCAGAACAATTTGGTCTTGGATTCTTCCTGGGAATCCATTACATTGAGTTACATCAGGAGTTTTCCAGCTGGATCCCAGCTCAGCCTGCAGGGAGGACTGAGAACTTCCTACTTCTCAGATAATTATTAGAATGTTAGTTATTTCTTTCTTGCCTTCAGGCTAAATGTCAAGAGATTCCTTATTCCCCCGGATCTCTGGAGCAGATCAACAGACTCAGGAGCAACACATAGTACTATCTGACATCATGAAAGTTAGTGCATAAATTGTCTTTTGACACTGGGAAGCTGGACTATACTTCAGGAACACCAGGAGGTTTGCTGTTGTGTTGGCCCATGTTTCCATCATTTGGAAAGTCCTCTCTTGACTTCATACTGTATTAGATAAGTCAGTCCTGCTGCAATCTCCTTTCAACATCTCTAAACTCTTCTGCTCTGCTGATTCTGAGATCAGATGCAAAGCAGAGGATTCCTTTGGCTAATCCAGAAATGAACCCACTGCTTCTGCTTCTGATGGAGCTTTTGTTGCCCCAGGCAGCCTGTGGGATGCTTGGCACCAAGTGCTTCTTGACTTTGGAGAGGAATGCAAGAGACCCACTCAACCACTACAGACCAGGAGACCATCTCATTGGTGGACTCTTCCCGGCAACAAATCTTCGACATTTACGGCTGCACAATTTCAGTTCATTTCCTTCTACAAAGGTTAAGTGGTAAGTCACAGAATTTTGAATGATGTTGTTATATTGCCTTTGAGAAAAAATAAAGGGGAGTTAAATTTCAGTACATTTATATACAAACAGTATGAAGTGCAATAGATTCCGCAGATAACACAAAAGCAAACTTTAATGCTCAGCATCCTGATGTTGAACTGATCTCTATGCAGACAATGTGCTTTGATCTTTCAAGGCTTGGGAGTTTGACCATGGTTGCAGCTTGTCCATCAAAGAAAAGGACAAGAGGCTCTAACTGGTCAGTCCTGGTCAATCCCAGCTGAGAGAAATGGCAGACTTCTTTTCTGAGTTTTTCCTAGAAGACAGTTCTCTATCTTCCAGAAGGACAGTTCTGGAAGAAGTTCAAAGACATCAGCCCTCAGATCAGGTGCCTCAACATATTCTCCCAGATGCGCCATCATGGCTTTCCTCAAATGTCAATGGATTTCTTTAAACTCACCACTGCCAGATCAGCAGCCATTTATTGTTTCTTTGATGTGGGTATGGACTTCAGTAAGGCATTTGATAAAGTAGACCATAACCTACTACTTAATAAAATAGAAAAATGTGGGTTAGACTGCATCACCACCAGATGGATTCGTAACTGACTGACCAACCCTACTCAATATGTGGTCCTGAATGGAACAACATCTACATGGAGGGAGGTGTGCAGTGGGGTACCCCAGTGCTCTGTTTTAGGCCCAGTACTCTTCAACAACTTCATCAATGATTTGGACGAGGGGATAGATGGGAAACTCATCAAATTTACAGACGACATCAAGCTAGCAGGAATAGCCAACACTCCAGAAGATAGGCTTAAGATACAGAAGGATCTTGACAGACTTGAACATTGGGCATTATCTAACACAATGAAATTCATTGGTGAAAAAAGTAAGGTTCTACATTTAGGGAAGAAAAACAAAATGCACAGGTACAGTACAGTATACGTGGTAACTTGCTGAATAGTAGTGACTTTGAGAGGGATCTTGGAATCCTTGTGGACAATCACTTAAATATGAGCCTGCAGTGTGCTTCAGCTGCCAAAAATGCCAACACAGTTCTAAGTTGCATAAACAGAGGGATAGAATCAGTGTTAATATCACTTTATAATGCCTTGGTAAGACCACATGTGGAATACTGCATCCACTTTTGGTCGCCACGATGTAAAAAAGATGTGGAGGCTCTAAAAAGAGTGCAAAGAGCAACAAAGGTCAGTAGGGGACTGGAGGCTAAAGGATATAAAGAATGGTTGCTGGAGCTGGATATGTCCAGTCTTATAAAAAGAAGGACCAAGGGTGACATGATAGCAGTGTTCCGATATCTCAGGGGTTGCCACAAAGAAGAGGGAGTCAAACTATTTCCCAATGCACCTGAGGGTAGGACTGCAATGGGTGGAAACTAATCAACGAGAGAAGCAACTTAAAACTAAGGAGCAATTTCCTGACAGTTGGAACAAATAATCTGTGGAACAACTTGCCTCCAGAAGTTGTAAGTGCTCCAACACTGGAAGTTTTTAAGAAGAGATTAGATAACCATTTGTCTGAAGTGGTGTAGGGTTTCCTGCCCACTCAAGGGGTTGGACTAGAACAGCGATCACCAACTGGGGGTCCGCGAGAAATTTTTGGTGGTCCGTAAAAAAGTTATTTGCATTTTTTATGTTGCACTAAACCAAGGATCCTCAAACTATGGCCCCTTGGCCGGATACATACAATGAGTATTTGTGTTGCTGCAGAGAGTCTCCCCCCTTTGGGGGCCTTTTTGTATGGGTTGGAGGGGGGCAGAAATTCTGACTCGGGATCTGTTTCAGCCTCCTGGAGCAGGGCTTTGGGCGAAGGCTGGATGGAAGCATCGGTTGTGGCAAAGAGCAGAGGGCCTTGTTCCAGTGGAACTGCATTATGGCCTGGAACTGGCTCACCCCACTGAGCCTCCAGGCACCAGTACCTGGCCTTCCACTCCCACAGGTCTTCCTTCAGCTTGGAAAGCCTATGATCGTAGTCCTCAGTGAGCTACTCCTTCTTGGCCAGATACAATTTGAACTGAGCCAGCTCTTTTGCCAATTCTTTCTCATGGCAGCTGCTTAGCTCCAAAGACTGCTTCCTGTTGGAGCCGTAAAGAGCCCAGGGAGGCAGGTAAGTGGCTGGGAAGGGAGGGGCGAGTAGAGGCCGGCAAGGCACCTTTTGACGCGAGTGACATCGAGTTGGCCATGCCCACCCTTCTTGACTCACCTGTTATTCCACTGATACCAAACTGGGGTTTTTTTTTTTGATTTTTTTTTTGATTTTTAAACAAAACTTAAAACATAAAACAATTATCATCCATTACAATTACAGAAAGTGTATTGCTCGGTTACAAATCTTTTGTGCTTAATTCTCTATCCAACATTTTCTTATTTAACGGTTTATTACATTATTATTGTCATTAACCAATTATTTAACAGTAAATTATCCTCCATAAGGGGAGAAAAACCCCTTTATATGTTTTATTATCCTATCCATTTCATATTTCATATTTCATTTCCATTCTTTCTTGTCTAACCATTGATAAAATAAATCCCATATCAAATAATATTGTTTATCTTCTTGTTCCCTAATTTCAAATGTCAATTTACTCATTTCAGCACACTCCAAAATTTTCTTGATAACGTCGTCATCCGTGGGTATCTTCTCTCCTTTCCAATTTTTAACAAATACAATTCTAGCTGCCATTAAAACATTCACAATTAAATATCTCATTTCTCTATTGTATATTTCTGGTAAAATCCCTAATAAAAATATCTCTGATTTAAAGTCAATGTGTTTCTTTGTCATTTTTTCCAATCATTTGTGGATTTTAGTCCAATATCTTTTAGCTTCTGTGCATGTCCACCACATATGGTCATATGAGCCCGGAGTCTGATGACACTTCCAACATTTCTCCAATTTATTCTTGTACATTCTAGCTATTCTCGCCGGGGGTAAATGCCACCTGTAAAACATCTTATACAAATTTTCCTTATAGGCTTTTGACATTGTCATTTTATAATTCTGCAACCATAATTTTTCCCATTTCTCTAAGTCAATCCCATGACCCACATTTTTCCCCCATGCAATCATTGTTTCTTTAACTTGTTCTTCTGCCAATTTTACTTCTAATAAATAACTGTACAATTTTTTAATTACATGGTCATCAGAACCTGTTAAGATTTTATCTAAGTTTGTCAAGTTACTATAAAAACCCTCCATTTTAGAATCGTCATCATATCTAGACTGTATTTGCATATATGAAAACCAATCCATTTCAAACTCTTGTTCTTCTAGTTCTTGCTTCAACTTGAGTTCACCCCTTTCATTTAATAATTCACCATATCTAACAATTTGTTCCTTTCTGAATGTTATTACGTGTGAGACTGCTTCAATAGGTGATAACCAGACTGGAATTTTTAAATAGTAACATTGTTTGATCTTCTCCCAGTTTAATAACAATGATTCTCATATCATATGCCTTCTGAAATAACCCTGTACTTTTGTACTTTTATACCACATAAAAGCATGCCAACCCAACAATAAATCATGTCCTTCTAAAGTCAACAATCTAATATTCCTTAGCGTTATCCATTCTTTAATCCACATCAAATTACAAGCTTGATAATATAATTCCCAGTCCGGCAAACCAAAACCTCCTCTTGATCTAACATCTTGCATCAATTTTAGTTTTATATATATATATATATATATATATATATATATATATATATATATATATATATGTATGTATGTATGTATGTATGTATGTATGTATGTATGTATGTATGTATGTATGTATGTATGTATGTTTGTATGTATGTATAATAATAATAATTATTATTAAAATAACATTACAAACAACATATACAATACTTCACCCTGTGCTATACATAAGAAAGGAAGATTTGGTTCTTCGGATATATCCTCATGATCGCCAAAATCCACGTTCTCGGGGTACAGATACCGAAGCATCCAATTTTCCCAGCGCATAGTCCACGAATGGTTTCCAAATTTTCCAGAAAATATCTTCTTTATAATCACAATTTCTAATTTTAATATTGCATGTCATTTTATCGTTTAAAGCTAATTTCCACATTTCACAATACCATTCTTCTATTCTAAAATTCATATCTAATTTCCAATATCTGACTATTATAATTCTACCCATTATAATCATAATTCTAATAAATTCTTTCTCATATTTTGTTGTTCTATTTCCTTAATTATCAACAGTAATATAATTTCTGGTCTCAATATTATTGCTTTCCCCATCATTTCAAATATCATTTTCTCCAATTGTTGCCAAAACTTTTTAACTTTATCACATTTGTACCACATATGTTCATAAATCCCTAATTCCATATCACATCTCCAACATTGTTTACTAATTTTGTTATCCATCAATGACAATCTTAATGGAGTCAAATACCATTTCCAAACAACCTTATAATTATGCTCTTTAATCCTTACAGATAAAGTCTTCATAATTCTACTCTTCCAATTCACATTCCAATCTAAATCTGATATTTTAATATTAAGTTATTTTTCCCAATTCATCTTCATCACCCTTTGTGGTTTTCCATCAAAATTTATAATCTTATATATCTTACTAATGAGTCCCTTTAGCCTAATTTCATCTTTCATAATTTGGAATACTAAATGTTCAAATTCAGTTTTACTTCTACTTATCGAACAATTGTCCTTTACTTTCTTAGTCCATTTTTCTATCTGTATTTTTTCAAACCAGCCTAAACCCAATTTTTCAATGATTTCTTTTTTCCTCCTTTCATTTTCTGAAGTTTTTAACCAATCTATTATAATTTGTATATTTTCATCTTCCATTACCCTATCACGACTTATATTAGTTTTAATCAGCCAATTTTCAATTGTCTTCCCTAAGAAAATTATATCTGGAATTAAAATTTTAACAAATTTGTTCCAAATTTTACTCAGTCCCTTTAACCAATAGCTATTAACTACACATTTTGATTTTACTTTATCTAAAAACCATGTTGAGCCAAATCTCTTGATGTCTTTTAATTCTAAATCTCTCCAATGACTATCTTCACCTTTAAATATTTTTACCACAGTCCGAATAGTATAAGCCCAATAATAATTGAGTAGTTTGGGGATTCCTAATCCACCTTCCTTTTGATTTTGATACCACATTTTCTTCACTAATCTAGGTCTTTTCCCACCATTGCAAAATTTATCCAATTTCTTCTGATATCCTTCAATATCTTTCTCTGTCAAGTTTAACGGTAACATCTCAAATAAAAAATCAAACTTTGGCAACAACATCATCTTACACATTGCAATTCTACCAAACCAAGACAACTTTATCATTTTATATTTATCTATCTTTTTCTCAATTTCATTCATCACCACGTCATAATTTAGTTTTTTCATTTCTTTAACATTGAGTGAAAGTGTTATGCCCAAATATTTCAATGTATTTTTAATCCTTATCCCAAGTTGTTCTTGCATATTCTCCCACTCCTTACCATTATTATTCATTAATAGTTCAGATTTTGACCAATTTATTTTCAAACCTGTCATCTCCTCAAATTCTTCCAAATGCTTATGTATCTTTTTCAAATCTTTCTCTATATCTTTCAAAATAATCAAAGTATCATCTGCATACAGATTTATCTTATATCCCTTATACCCTTCCAATTCTTCATTTTTTTCTATCATTTTAGTCAAAATTTCCATAGCTAATAAAAATAATGTTGGAGACAGGGGACAGCCTTGTCTCGTACCCGCTTCCAATCTTATCTCTTCTGTCAACCTTCCATTCACCTTCACTCTTGCACTACTTTTTTGATACAATTTTGAAATAACATGTATAAACTTATTACCAAAACCTAGTACCTCAATGATTGTTTTAATAGTTTCCCATTGTACAGAGTCAAAAGCTTTAAAAATATCTAATGATACTATACCTATTTTATCAGCATTATATTCAGCAACATCTATAATATTTAATACTCTTCTGACAATATTACTCATGTATCTACCCTTCACAAAGCCTACTTGGTTATAACTTATATATCTATCTATAAATCTACTTAATCTATTACTTATAATGGTGGTAAATATCTTTGCATCTTGATTAATTAAGGAGATGGGCCGATAGGACTCAATCCTTTCTAAGTCTTTTTCTGGTTTAGGGATTATAGATATCACTGTTCTATTCCATGACAATGGAACTTCTCCACCATGTAAAATTCTATTAAATAATTTTTGCAATTTTGGTATTATTATTTCCTTAAATTCTTTATAAAACTCAGCAGGTAATCCATCTTCACCTGGAGCTTTCCCTAATTTTATTTTTTGTATTACTCCATTAATCTCGTCTTGTGTTATATCTTCTTCCATCAAGTCTTTATATGTTTGATCAATTTTCACAACATGTTTTTCTAAATAACTTCTCAGTTTTTCCCGATCAATTAATTTTTTCGAATATAAATTTTGGAAAAAGTTCCTGACCACTTCGCATTTTTCTAATTTTTTATAGCATCTTATACCCTTATCATCTATCAAGGCTCCAATTTCTCTCTTCTCTTTTTTATTTTTCGCCATCCTTGCCAATAACTTAGAGTTTTTATTATTAAATTCAAAAAAAATCTTATTTAAATATCTCATATTCTTTTTTACCAATTCTATATCCTCTTCTATCAATTTATTCTTTAGCAAATTTAGTTCCTCCAAAAAAAAATTTCTTTAGTAAGCAAAAATTGATTCTCCAATTCCTTAATCTGGCTTTTATCTTTTTCAATTTTATTTTTATAATTTTTATATTTTCTGCTTGATAACTTGATACTTTCCCCTCTAAACACTGCTTTCATCGCATCCCAAACAATTTCAAATTTAACCTCTCCATTATCATTCAATCTCCAACATTCTTCCCATTTTTTAAATATCCATTTTTATCCTCCTCATTTTTATACAGTTTTTCATCATATCTCCAACAACTTCCTTTTTTCTCAAAATTAAAATCTATTTCCATCATAACTTCTGCATGATCAGAATCCTTAAAAATTCCCACATCTATCTTATCCACATTATTCAACAAATCTTTGGAAACTAAGATATAGTCAATTCTTTTTTTTTTTTATTGAAAAAGTTTTCAAATACAAGTTTTTCCCCCTTTCCCCCCCTCTTCCCTAACCCCCCCTCACCACCCATCCCCCCCTGTGACTTCTTCACAACAATAGGCTATTTCATAACTAATTACATAATATCTTTCCTTTCCCTTACTCCCTCCTCAAAATACTGACCCTTAGCATAATATTCTTATAACTCCCATTTTTGCGATAATCTACCCTTTTTCTCCTCCCCTAAACTTATAGTGTATTATTACAACAAATTAACATTTAGTCTTTTATATATATTAATATAACATTTTAAAGCGGCCTTCTCCCTACATCAAAATTTAACATTTATTCAGTTCTATCCAATTCCTCCACTCCCCTAAATATATGACTTAAAGATCCTTTTTCTTAAACTAATCAATCAGTAAACTAACCTATTTCAACCCAAATTCCTACAAAATCATGCAATACAATTCTAAGTATAATCCACTGCCCACTTTACTAAAATATACACATATCTATATATGCATTCCATTTTGTAAAAAGAAAAAAGACAATAACTTTAAATTTATAATCCATATAATATCTTCTTTGGTGTCTTTCCACTGGATTGTTAAATCCATCACCCATAATAGGGTAAAATAACATGCTGGTGCAACAGTTTGTTCAAAATCTTCAATCATCTTCTGCCCCCATCAGTAGTAGATATCCTCATATATATATAAAACTAAAAACAACCATCCGAGTGACATTATAATTATATCCATATAGTTATAGTTGTGGTATTCATCAGGATTGTTGATTCCCATCATCCTAATGGGTAACATCCAGATCTTCTGCATGCCCCAGCGTGACTCTCTTGCCTTGTAACTCAAAATAATTATAATATATTTACCAGTAAAAGAAATCCAGAGTAGATAATTCAAATCCAACAAGGTAAGGCTCTTTTCACATCCCAAAATCACGGCATTGCAGAGATCTGCCACTATCCTCAAGATAATATTAAACAATTGTTCGCCTCCACTATCTTTTCACATATTCATTCATTTTTTAAAGTCCCTGGCTTCACTGTTGCTTGGTTTAGAAACTGCTGTTTCTATGAGATCTATTTCTTTTCTTTTTCTTTTGCGGGTTGAATTTCCATCCTCGTTTCCTTCCTGCCAATTGTGTGTCGGCTGATCGATTTTCATTCTGCTTTATGAGTTGATCTTGTTGGTTTTGTTTTGTCATCTCATCTTTCTTCTCCATCACTTGTATATCAACTGGTTGATTTACGCACTTGTCTGTAACTTGATGGTTCATCACATTGGAGTCGGATGACACTACTCTCATATTTATAGACAGTCCAGCTGCGGTATCCAGGGAGTCCAAAGACAATTTATCCACCACAGCCTCTGTAATTTGATATTTTCCTTTTGTTTCCAACTCCTTTTGCTTATCCTGTATTGTGCCTAAAGATATTAAGTTCATTTTTAAAAAATTTTGATAAAATTCTTCCGCTTTTTCAACAGTGTTCAGTTGATATCTTACTCCTTGGTGTCTCAATATTAAACCAACTGGGGCATCCCACCTAAATAGGATATTTCTTTTTTTTAACTCAGTCACTAGAAAGCCAAATTTCTTCCTCTCCATTAGCATCTTAGTCGGGAGCTCCTTAAAAATCCAAATCTTTCTTCCATGAAATTGCAAAGTAGAGTTAAAAGAGTTCTGCACAATATTATTCCTAATTTCTTTATCTGTAAAATAAATCACCACATCTCTAGGCAATTGCCTTTGCTTTGCCAACCAGGAGTTTATTCTATAAATTCTATCAATCCTGCAAAACACTTCATCAGGTTGAACCTTTAAAATCCCAGCCAGAATTTCAGAAGATGTTTTCCTTAAGTCATCTCTATTATTTTCCTGCAGACCTCTCAGTCTAATTGCATATTCTGTAAAATTATATTGAATCATTAAAACTTCTCTTTCAATCCTCTGTTGCACATTTTCTTCATTACCAGTCTTTTGGTCAACCTCCCTTTTAGGTTTGTCTTCTGAGCTATTATCCTGAATGTTTACCAAATCCTTTTTAATTTTTTGAATCTTGTCATCCAAATTCTCCTCAGTTTCTTTCATTTTAGACTCTAATAGTTTAGTCTTTGCATCCAACTGAATCAGAAAGTCTGATAAACCATTAGCTGTTTTTAAAATCTTTCGATTCAAAAAGTCAAACTTTGATTTCACCAATTCACCAATTTCTTTAATTTCCTGCTTAAATTTTTCGAGTTGCTGGTTCACAATCTCATCCCTTCTTACAATCTCTTCAAGAAGAAATTCTATTATATTAAAGTCAGGTTTCTGACACTGGAGAGTTAGAACTTGTTGTTGTAATTTGTTAATGGGGGAATTTCCCCCCGCTGCCTGTTTGTCTAACTGTATAAGTCCCGGTGCCATTTCCCACACAGACAAGATTTAGTGGAAAAGAGAGAAAAAAAAAAAAGCTTGTTTCCAACCAAGATCAATATCAGATCCCCAGGAAAAAAACAAGAAAAAAAAAACAAGAGTGAGAGTGAGGTTTTGCCTCAATTACAGCCAGAAGTATTCATTCCGCTACTTTGTAATAGGAAACGGAAGGACTTTCCCTTTTCAGCCTCTCTTCCAGCCTCAGCAATCGCTATTTTAAAAATATTTTTTCCTTTCACTTCTTAAACAACTTCAGTAACTTTTCTAAAATAATAAAAAAAAATACTTGCGCTTCAGGGTCAGCGATCCAGCTCACGTCTTCTTTAATTAGTTTAACAAGTTTACAGGCTTGCTTTTGCCACCTAGCTCTGCGTGTAGCAGAGATCTCCCAGAGCCCGGAGCATCGGCTGGGGATACGGGGAGTCTCTTCCGCTCCGTCCCAAAAGTAAATAAAAAACTTTTGGGATTAGGCAGAGGACTCTACCCACCCCAGCCAGCTCTATCTCCGTTTCCTCATGGAAATGGAGTTTTTTCGAGCCGCCATTCCGCTATAAAGGCGGCTTTTTACAGGCAGTGGGTACGACGATCCCGAAGGAGCGTCCAGCAGGGACAAACAGCAAACCGGAATTCAAGATATAGTCAATTCTTGAATATGTATTATGTATCTTAGAGTAAAAAGTGTACACTCTTTCTGTTCCTTTCACTTCTCTCCAGGCATCCACCATGCCGTTTTGAAACATCCATTTATTTAAGGTCCCCATTTTATTTGCTCCTCCACAACGAGTGGGGTTAGTACTATCTATTTTATCTCTAATTAAATTAAAGTCCCCAGCCACAATTACTTTCCCTACACTTTCAATTTCCAAAATTTTAGTTATTTTTTCAAGAAATTCTTTTTCCTTCTCATTCGATAGATATAAATTAACCAGTGTCACTTTTTCCTCATTAATGTTTCCCACAATTATTACATATCTTCCTTCATCATCCAAAATTACTTGTTCTTTTTCAAAATATACCCTATCTGATATCAATGTTGCAACTCCTCTAGCTTTTGAAGTTCCAAAAGATTTTTCATAAATTTGCATACCCTTTATATACATTTCATTTGAGCCTTCAGATTTCTGATGGGTTTCTTGCAAAAATAATATATCTGGTAAATCTCTTTTAATTTTAAGTTCCAATCGTCTTCTCTTGATCTGATTCCCTGTACCCATCACATTCCATGTCATTACTTGGATTGATTGTAAAGTATGAGGACATAACAGAGATAAAAGATCAAATGCTTAAGATGGGTGGAACATATGCAAAAACATCACACCAGAAGAAAAAGGGGCTGCTGGAGGACAAGACCCTAAAGGATTAAAGCGGAAGGAAATCTCACCTGCGATGGTTGAACAAAAGAAAAGTCGTGATGATATAATGGGAGATGGAGCGGATAAGAAATTGAAGGATCTTGAAAAAGAATTGCAGGAAGCTGAGTATGGGGAAAAGTTTCCACCCTTTTCTCTGAGAGATGAATTTAAGTAGACTACCCGAAAGAAGTGACCCGACCATTAGCACATCCCCTCTCCCCCACTCTCTTTATAGAGGTGGAAACCAATTGAGGATGTGGGGGACGAAGATTGTTTGTTATTTAATGTTTGATGTGTCTTTTGTCCTTTTTTATTTTATTTATTTTATGTTGAATGTTGTTTGGAATGTGGGAGATTGGTGCTGGGATCTGGGCAGAGAAAGGAAGAGGAGGGGAAAGGATTAAAAAGTTACAGTTTAAATGGGCATCAATTTTAGTTTTATCCTTGCCTTTTTGCCCTGCCATATATTTTTTAACACCATTTTATTTAAATCTTCAAAATATTTTTTCCCAACTTAATTGGAATTGTCTCAAATAAATATAAAAGTCTGGGCAGTATATTCATTTTAATAGTTGATATTCTCCCTATCAATGATAGCTGCAAATTCTCCCATTTTGTTAGATGTCACTATCTGTTGTTTAAACTTATCATAATTATTCTCCTTAAGAGTACCACATTTTGCTGTCAAATGTATTCCCAGATATTTAACCTTATTCGTGACGTACATCCTTGATACTTCCACCAATTCTTCTTTCTGTTTTTTTAACATTTCCTTTTTCTCTTTTGGCCCTTTTTCTTTTCTTTCTTTTCTTTTCTTTTTTTTTACTTGCTGATTGGAGATTCTTACTTGAATTTGTTTTTGGCTATCCCAGATGATTGGTTTAGGGCACACAAGAGCCTGAAGAGTGCTGTGTTTTGGGGGTATTTTTTTTCTTTTCTCTTCTTCTTTTTCCTTTTTTGGTTTTTTTTTTCTGTTTCTTTTTTCTTTTTATCCTTTTGTAATCTCCTGCCGTCTACAAAATGGATTAAGGTTGAGAAGAACCTGAAGATATATTATCTCACTGTGTCGAGTTGGATTACTTATAGAAATGAGCAAAAAAGCAGCAGTTATTAGCTCTGCTGGATCCACCCCCTCTTCATCACCAATGGGAGGACAATGATCAATACAGACAATGATTCAGCAGGAAAAAGAGAAAGAACATGAGAAAGAAAAGGATGTGACAATGCAGATGATTTTGCAAGGAATACAAGATATAAAATCAAAAATAGAGAAAACATGAAAAAGTGGAGAATATACAACAGATGATGAAGAAATATGAAGACAGACTTGAATAAATTGAAGAAAAAGAGGAACAAAGAGAGAAAAAAATTGGAGATATGAATAATAGATTAAAAGAAGTTGAACGTGATAGAAGCGGCTTAGGATGGGAGATGGATAAATCAGAATTTTACTTAAGATTCCAAAATGTGGAGGAAGAAAAATGAGAAAATTTGGCAGAAAAAATGATAGAAATTCTTGCAGGAGCTCTAGCATTTTCTAAAGAAAAAATGTTTGATGGCATTGACGAAACTTATCGAGTATATACTAAATACGCAATGAGAAATAAACTACCAAGAGAAGTCCACATAAGATTTACCAAAAAAATCAATTAAAACACAAATATTGCAGATAGCAAAAGAGAAGGTGTTGCAATATAAGGGCAAGGAAATTACGGTGCTGAAGCAAATACCGAGAAGAGTAAGAGAGCTGAGAAGAGAGTATCAATTTTTGACAAAAATACTGCTCCAAAAAGGAGTGAACTACAGATGGCTGATACCAAATTGATACAAATTGGAGAAATTGAAAATGGATATAATTTGTTTACAAGAAGTGCATATTAAAAAGCAGCATGAATTACTTTTGGTACAGCCTAAATTAGGGAAACGATTTGCTTCACTGCCACAATGTAAGAAAAGAGGAGTGGTTTTGTATATTAAAGATACAATATTAGGGGAAAAAATTATGAAGATGGAGAAGGATGAATTTTGATGGTGGAAATGACAGACAACAATTGGAAAATATTGCTAACAGCGATATATGCTCCTAGTGACAATCAAGAAAATTTATACAGAAATTTACATTTGAAATTAATAGAGCTGGATTATGACAATATCTGTATGATGGGAGACTTCAGTGGAATAGTAGATGAGAAAATGGACTATAATACACAAAAGACAATAAAACAGAGTAGGAAAATTTTGCTGAAATCTTTTTTTAAGATGATAGAGGAAATAAATTTAAAAGATATATGGCGAGAAAGAAATGCAAAATATAGACAATATGCTTTTTATTCTAATAGACATTTATCATGGTGCAGAATAGATATGATATGGTTGACTGTGGACTTGACCTCGAACATAGAAGAAATAGCCATAGAGGCTAATTCTTGGGCAGATTATAATACAATGATGGTGAGATGGAAAGGACAAAGGAGAAGGTCTAGATGGACCTTAAACACTACAATATTAAAAGAAAAGGATTTCCTACAGAACATGGAGAAAGAATTAACTTTTTTTTCCAAAGAAAATAGAAAAGAGGATACATCACTGCAGAACCGGTGGGATACCATGAACGCTTATGCCCGAGGCCTGATTATTGACTATACAAGGAAAAGAAATATTAAGAAAAGGCATGCATATAAAATTCTAGAGGATGATTATAACACATTTGAAAAAGAACTGCAGAAGTTCCTGCAAAAAAAGACATTAAAATGAAAATGGACACAATTAAACATAAAATGGGATGGCACAAATGGGATAGCACAAAAAATGAGGAATGCTAAACAGAAATATTTTGAAGATGCTAATAAACCAGGCAGATGGCTAGCATATAAATTGAAAAAAGAAAGGAACTCAAGGAAAATATCACAGTTAATAGATGATCAAGGACAAATTAAATTTGCAAATGAGGAGAAGAAGAACATTGTACAAGACTATTATAAAAAGCTATATGAAAAAGAAAAATAGAAGAGGAAAATATTAAACAATATTTACATAAGGCGAATTTACCTCAGATTCCAAAAGATGTTGAGATGATGTTAGAAGGGAATATAACAATGATGAAGTTGACAGAAGCATTTAAAAAACAAAAAAGTGGGAAAGCACCAAGTCCAGATGGATTACCGGCGGAATATTATAAGACTTTGCAGGAATCACTGAGTCTCCCATTACTAGAAATTATGAATGAAGTAATGCTACAGAAGGAAACACCCAACTCATGGTTAGAAGCATATATTACACTTATTCCAAAAGAAGATACCGACCTACAACAAGTCAAAAACTATAGGCCTATATCTTTGCTAAACTCAGACTATAAAATCTTCGCTACAATATTAGCAGAAAGACTTAAAAGATATTTAAATAATTTTATATACCCGGATCAAAATGGATTTCTGCCAAAAAGGCAGATTAGAGATAATTTGAGGATAATTTTGGATACATTGGAATATTATGATGTGGACCCAGAAAAGCAAATGGCTTTGATGTTTTTAGATGCACAGAAAGACTTTGACAATGTGAACTGGTGATTTATGATACTACAATTGAAACAGATGGGCTTTGGAGAGAAATTTGTCCAAGCTATAGAAGCTATATATTATAAACAAACAGCAAAAATAATGATGAATGGAGAGCTGACAGAATTTATTGAAATACAAAAAGGAACAAGACAAGCTTGTCCATTGTCACCACTGTTGTTTGTGTTAACATTAGAAGTATTAAACAGAAACATCAGAGAAGAAAAAGGAATAAAAGGAATGAAAATTCAAAATCAAGAATATAAATTGCAAGCATTTGCTGATGATCTGGTGTTTATCTTGGAAGAACCACTGCAATCTGTAAACAAATTGAAAGACAAAATAGGAGATTTTGGGAAAGTGGCTGGTTTGAAAATAAATAAAGACAAAACAAAGATGTTAACAAAAAATATGTTAAAAAAACAAAGTGTTTTGAACAGTTCCTCTGTCCTCTCTCTCAAGCAATCAGGGATCAAGACTATTTACCCAAGAGAAATGGAGGAGCTCGTGATTCTGTTCAGTTCTTAAATGTTTCATTTTCTGCCCTATCTCATTTATGTGCACTTATTCCTACATAGAAAAACATACACACTATGCACATATAACATGTGTATTATAGTCCTTTGAGTGAATCCTGGTTGCTATGCAGGTTTCTGAGCCACATTGTCAGAAGTGGTTCACCAAAAGCTTTTCCTGGGATATTTTTTGACTCTGCAGTTTGAGGGAGGGAGGGGGAGAGAGAGAGAGAGAGAGAGAGAGCCCAAGTGACAAACAATTCACAGATTGTCTAGGGTGTTTCTGTTTTGGCTTTTAAAAAATAGATGCTGAGATGAAGAATTTTGGTCAAAGACTTGTACAGTCATATTAATGTTAAATATTTTTATTGTTTTATATCACATATTCCAATTCTATGTTGAACAATCTGTTTTCTAGGTGTCCAAAGTGTTAACATATAAACATCATCATCATCATCATCATTATAATCATATATACATAAACATATATACAACAATATCAATTGTTATTGAAAAGTATACTATCTTCCATTATAGTATTGATTAAAGAACTGTAGGAAGAAATATCCTTCTGGGTTTAGCTCCAAGTGGGGAAAAAGACACTGGAAACATGGAGACTGCTTGGAAAGATAGTTTAATGGTGGACAGGATCACATGGTTTGAGTTCCTGAACAGAAAAGGGGCGAGATACAGCGAGTCCCTGGGTTTTATGCTCTCTCTGGCTTTGAACTTCCTGGGCCCCCGAAAGAGTATCCTGGTTGGTTGTCAGACTCCCAGGGGGTGGGGGTCTTAGCTAGCCTTGCTGGTTGATGTAATCTTCCCAGGTGCCATGTGGTGAGTTTCTGTTGCTAGATGGGTCCTATTGTGTTGCAGATGATGGTCCATTGACAAAGATCGAGTTTCTGCCTCTGGCCCATTGACAAAGGGTGGGGGCAGGAAGATGAGAGCTGCTTCATCTTTAAAACATGCTTCTCCATTTCTCATCCAGGGAAACATAATATTCTGCTTTTTTAGTATTTCCTAAAATATTTCATTCTTCTAGGAAAGGGGTAGGTGCTAACTTCCTACAATCCCTATTTTTTTTTTCAAAACATGAGTTTTGAAACAAGTTCTTGGCAAAAGATTAAAATTGATCAGATCAGGGAGACTTGATGAGTGCTTTTAATTGTTCTAATGCAAAGGAGAAGCCATTGATAGAGGCAACAGAAAATGATTCCTTCAGTAGCTCCCAAAAGAGAGGTTTCAACCATGAAGGTCTAGCAGCGAGGGGAAAAGTTCTGGTAAGAATTTACAGTATCCAATTTCTATGCCAATTTATTTCAGATTTCACATATCACTTTCTGTGAGATTCCAGTCAGGTTTCAAGCAAGCACATGTCCCAAAAATTTTCACAGCCATGGTTTTCCTTTAAATTACAGGCTGCCCATTTCATGGGTTGGTTACTGAACCTGCCCTAGCTCTTACTTTAGTGCATCCAGGATTTGTGAGTCCAAATTGGGGTTAGCCTGTGCAATCCAGGCTTTTTTTTTTTCCTTCAATTACACACAATGAGCTCTGGGACTTCTACTCTTGAAACCACCAGTGCAACATATCTTTCTTTACTGGGCAACTGGGCAGTATCATTTGTGAGTCACGGTCAGGGCTTGGGTGTTGGATATCACTTTTTCTGCTATCTCTTCAAGTGAAGGAATTGCCTGAGGGGGATTGCCCCTCTCCCATGGAATTAGCAGGGAGATATGACTACTTGTGCTTTTAGTGCCACAGAGCAAAAATCAACCTAGGAGAAACTTTGGGTGGAGGTAAGTGAAGGGGATAGTTTCAGTCTAATTCTGAATGGTGTGTCTCTCTGTGTGTGCATGTATATGCAGCTACTTTTACAATACAGGCAATACAAACATTTTGGACATATTTCTCCTCCCCACCAGACAGAAATCTAAGGTGTACAGAACTTGCTGTAGCAACCACTTTCAAATACAATCCTTACAATAAACTGATTACAATATAAATTTGACAAGAAAGAAAACTTTACAATGAATTTCCACCCTCCCTCAGAGTCTCTCCAGACTGTCTTCTGGGGATTGAAAAGAGTCTTTTAGTCTTTTCTTTCATGTCTGCTGGGTGACGTGCTTGGTGGTAAGGCTGGTCAGTTAGGCTTGGGAAGGTCTGCTCCACTCTGGTTGCTGTGATGACTTTCAGTGGAGGCTGGATTCAAACCCAATTCCTGGTTCAATCAGATGGAGAGTGTCTTCTGGAGGCAGCATCTGGATCCATGTTCTCTGCTTCCACAGGTTGCAGAGTCCTTTGTGCAGGGCTGAAAGACATGAGAATAGGGCCCCCTTCCCCCCCCTTTTGTGGGTAATCTTCCCAGGAAAGGCATTGTAACAGGATTAGAGATGTGGTGGGGAGATAGCTTGCACGCTTAGTTTGAAAAGAAACAACACACCAGCATTGCAGTTACTAAACAGATAATGCAGTTTCAACAAAATGGATACACAACAGATGAGAAAGAAAAAATTGGATTCACATACTTTGGGAAAGAGATGAACAGGTAAAACCATTTAAACACATACAGTGAGTGCAAAACTAAATTTTTTTCTGTAGATGAACTTAAAACGTTTCCTCATGAACTTGAGTTGTTACTTTAAGATACAGTTGCTGATATGTTGCTGAAAGTATCCATGGTGCTTGTCCTTTCCCTCCCACAGAAAGGCGTGCCATCCGCGTTGTAATTCAAAGCCCTCTAGTGATAGCATTCTTTTATTCTTAAGGTCTATCCAGTCCCTTATCCAATTTAGCGACGCTGCTTTGTAGTATAGCTCCCAGTCCGGTAGGCCTAAACCTCCTTTTTCCCGAGTATCCTGCATACATTTTATTTTGATTCTGGCCCTTTTCCCATTCCAAATAAATTTTGTTATTATTTTATTAAGGTCCTTAAAAAAGTTCTTTCCTGGCCAGATTGGGGTTACTTGGAAGAGGTAGAGTAATCTAGGCAGTATATTCATTTTTATGGATGCAATTTTCCCTAGGAATGACAGTTGTAATTTGTTCCACGTTTCCAGGTCTTTTCTGATTTGTTTCATTAATTTATTGTAATTGTCTTCTCTAATTGTTATTGCTTTAGCAGTAAGCCAGATTCCTAGATACTTTATTCTCTTTACAATTTGTATTCCTAATTTGTCTTCTAGTTTTGTCTCTTGTACCTTTGTCAAATTCTTTGTTAATACTTTAGTTTTTTGTTTGTTAATTTTAAGCCCTGCGACTCTTCCATATTCCTCTATCTTCGTTAGAAGTTTGGTTCCTGTTATTTCTGGTTGCTCCATTATAAATACCACGTCATCGGCAAAGGCTTGCAATTTGTACTCTTCTTTCCGTGTTCTCAAACCTTTTATTTCGGCATCTTTCCTGACTTCATTTAATAATATTTCCAATGAGATTATGAACAATAGTGGCGATAAAGGGCAGCCTTGCCTCACACCTTTTTGTATATCTAGATTTTCAGTCATATCTCCATTAATCATAATTTTGGCTGTTTGGAGGGAATATACTTTTCTAATCATTTGTAAAAATTTAGCACCAAAGTCCATGGTTTCTAGTTGCAATATGAGGAAGTTCCAATTTAAATTATCAAAGGCCTTTTGTGCGTCTAGGAAGATTAAGGCTGCTTGTTTATCACTTCTTTTCTCGTAGTATTCCAGGACATTGATAATTGTTCTTATATTATTTATGATCTGTCTTCTTGGAACAAAACCATTCTGATCTGTATGTATGTATTTATGGATAATTGTTTTCAGTCTTTGTGTTATAACCAACATGAAGAGTTTATAGTCTACATTAAGCAATGAAATCGGCCTATAATTTTTAACTTGTGTAGGGTCTGTATCTTCTTTAGGGATGAGTGTAATAATGGTTTCAGTCCAGGATTTGGGAATTTCTGCTTCTAATAATGCATCATTGAGGACCTGGAGTAACAGTTCATCCATTGCATTTTGACAGTTTTTATAAAACTCCGTTGGTATTCCATCCGGGCCTGGGACCTTGTTGTTTTTTTTGCTTTTTCCTTGCTTCCACCAGCTCAGACATCGTGATTGGTCTATTTAGTGCTTCTCTGTGGGACTTCTCTAGTTTTGTAATGTTTGTTTTACATAGATATTCCTTAATGTCTTCATCCCGAATCTCTTCTTTCTTGTAGAGACTTTGAAAAAAGTCTTTGACTATACGTTTTTTATCTAGGTTGGTATGGTATGTTTGTCCTGTCTCGTCCTGCAATTGAAATATTGTTCTCCTTTCTTTCTCTTTTTTTCAATTTATACGCTAACCAGCGCCCCGTTTTGTTTGCATGTTCGAACTGTTTCTGTTTTGCTAATTTGATTTTCTGTGCAATTTCTGTCTGGGTAGTCAGATTGATTCTGTGTTTAGTAAGGTTTAATTTTCCTTTTATTGTTTTGTTTTGGGGGTCCTTCTGCAGTTCTAATTCATATGTTCTGAGTTCTTCTAACAATTTATTCCTTGACCGTTGTTTCTCTTTATTTTTTTTTGCCATATACGCGATTGTAAGACCTCTTATGTATGCTTTAATTGTGTCCCAAAGGTTTTGAAGCGATGTCTGTTCTTTAGTGTTTATTTGTAGGAACATTTTAACCTCTTTCTCAATCATTTGTATATATTCCTTATCTTTTATTATTCCCGTATCCATCATCCACCTCCTTTGCTTTCGATGTCCTTTCCATATTATTTTAATGGGGTTGTGATCTGCCCAGGTGTTCACTGCTATCTCGATATCTTTTACCTCCTCTCTGAGGTCTGAAGTCATCCAGGCCATGTCGATCCTAGACCATGACTGATGTGGGTTCGAATAATATGTGTACTGTTTCGTTTGCATGTTTGCCTCTCTCCATACGTCATGTAAGTGTAGTTCGTTGATCATATCTTTGAAAGGTTCCGGTAAGGTTTTCTTTCTGGTTTTACTTTGTTTATTACTCTGATAGTCTTTTTCTATGTCCGTGATTGCGTTGAAATCTCCTACTATACAGATAGTTTCATATTCCAGGTCTTTAATTATATTGTGTAGCTTTTTAAAAAAATCATTTTGGTTTCCGTTGGGTGCATATATGGATATTAATAATATTGTTTTGGATTCTGTTTGTATTTCTATTATTAAGAAACGTCCTTCTGTATCTGCATATATTTGTTTTGTTTTTAGATATTTCTTCACATATATTACAACTCCTCTCTTTTTTTGGTCTCCAAGAGCTGCGTATAGTCTTCCTAATCTTTGATTGTCCAGTAATTTTTGATGCTGTCTTTTAATATGTACCTCTTGGAGTGTTATAATATCCATATCTAGCTTTTGAAGTTTTGTAGATGTGTGTTTTCTTTTAGCTGGTGAGTTAAGTCCGTTTATATTGATTGAAATAAGTTTTAGCTCTTTTTCCATCTCTCTTTATTTATTTATCCGTTGATTGCAGTCTTTTTGTGTTTCTAAGTATCATTTGCGTCTTTTCCCTCGCTCCCTCTCTCTCCATTCTTTCTCTTTCCAATCTTCTCCCCTCTTCTCGGTCTCTTTCTTCTTTCTCTGTCCGCTGCTCCTCTTGCCTCTTAGGACCCTCTTCTTTTCTACTCTCCTGCTCCTCCTCCAGCGCAAAGTGTTGGTCAAAGAAATCCTGTGCTTTTTCTACATTATCAATTCTGTATTTTTTGTCTTCCCAGGAGATTAGTAGGCCCTCCGGTATTAGCCAGCGGAACTTTATTCTAAATTTATTCAACTGCGCCATTAAAAAGTTGTAGTTCCTTCTTTGGTCCCTTGTCCTTTTTGGTATCTGTTTGAGGGTTAAAATTTCTTTTCCCTTATACATAGCTGTTTCCTCTCTCATTTTCCTATAGATCTCTTCTTTTAACGATTTTTCTGTGAATCTAATGTGTATTTCTTTTGGTAACTTATTTCTCCGGGCGTAATTCGTGTGAACCCTATAGATTTCATCTATTCCACTTCGAATCTCCTCCTTATCCCTCTGGGTCACTTCTGAAAATATCTCAGTCATGGTTTCTCCTAAATCCTCCTCCTTTTGCTCTTCTACATTCTGAAACCTCAAATAGAAGGATGCCTTCTCCATCTCAAGATATGATACGGTGTCCTCTAGGTCTTTATTTATGGCTGCTTGGTTGTATTCCATCTTCTCCATTCTCTTATTCGTATGTTCTATTCTCTCCTCCGCCTTATAAATCCTCTGTTCATTTTCCTCTATTTTGTGTTGTATCTTTCCTATCTTCTCATCCATGTTCTTAATATTATCCTTTATCTCTCCCACATCCGTCCTAAGTTCCTCGTGATTTTTCCTTGTCTCTTCATGGTTGTGGGCTATGGTCTCTTGCATTTTATTCATTCCTTCCTGGATCATCGTTAATACGGAATGGATGTTTTGCATGCTAAAAGTGGGGGATGCTTTCTCTTTTTCCGTAGATTCCGCTATTTTCTGTTGTGCTGGAGAGGCTGTGAGTATCATCTGGTTTGATGGTATTTTCTTACTCAGCTTAGAAATTGTTGTTGAAGTTGTAGTTGCCATTAGTATTTCTTTTGTTATCTTCTCCCAGATTTTCATATACTGATTACTATTTGGGCTATTATATTTCTTTTAGTATTTATGTTAGATTAGTGGCTTTCAGTAATCCCGATAGTCCCAGGGAGATAAACAACTAGGGTGAATTTCCTTATCACACTATCACTGTCTATATATAAATTTATAAATTTATCTATAAGTTCTTTCTTTCACTTTTCAATATTTTATAGAGTTCTTCAATTCTTGATGGCTATTTTGCCTATGTTACTCTCTAAACATGGGGGTAAAATATAAAGGGAGGGAGTGAGGGAAAAGTCTAATACTTCAGCAATTCATCAATTAACTATCCTTATAATTAATTACTTACTGTCTTATTTAAACTTATTATTAATTACTATTTATCAAATCAATTACTCTTAATTACAGTCCTAGATTCGATTAATCTGTCTAATATAATTTTTCAAAATTAAACATACAAAAACAATGTGATATTTAACTACCAAAATAAAATATAGCACTGAAGTTAATATAAATATATAAGTATAATATAAATATATGTTTAAGGTAAATATGTAACTAAATCAACAATTATATATGTAGTATATAAGGTTATATATGAGATTTCAAAAACAGTAGATTAAATATTAATACTTTTTGTGCTTATTAATCACTAATTTGTTATCAGCTTTTAATACAATTGATTATACTTTACAGTTATTTCTTCTTCTTCCAGATCACTCTTTTTTTTTCAAATTTGTATCCTTCTTATTTATTGTCTATTTACTTCCAAAGTCTAATGTCCCGATACTTTTAAATTGAATGTCCAATGTCCACCAAAACTCCAAAACTCCAGAATGTCCACCTTTCAAAAAGAAAAGAGATAAAAGAGAAAAGATAGTCCAAGTCCCAATATCTAAGTACTGTCCAAATTTTCGTCCAAATCTCCAAATCTCCAAAGTCCAAAAGTCCAAAAATCCAAAGAGAAATATTCCACTTAGGTTATTTTGATTTAACTCCAAAAGTTACTAGCTTCCACTTTAAACAAAGTTTTCTGCCACTCTCTCTTCCGGTATCAGCTGCTTGTTACTTGCCTCGTTGTCGCCTCCACAAAGGGCAAAGTCTATCAAATAAATCCTTTCTCTCCTTAAATTCCGCCTCTCCTCTCCTCTGTAGCAAAATCTCGAAAATCCAAGCTTCTCTGGGATCACTTTCTCCTCCTCAGTTTCCCCTGGATTTCCTCCGATTTCGCCGGTTGTTAATTTGTGCGCTGTCACTGTCAAGATGGAATCCGTCTCCGCTTATTTCTCAGTCGCCGCTTATCTAGCGAAAATTCGCCTCTTAGTTGGAGTTTTATCTTCTTCCGCTTTCAATTCTCACGTTGTGGATTGTAAAAATATACCTTTTGAACTCTTTTTCTTCCCGATCTTTCCACCAAAGTCTTCTTTATTTGATTTTCGCTTCCCTCTTAGTCAGCTGTCAACATTCCTGGCCAGCCGGAGCGGCTGGTTTTTCCCCGATCAGGATTAGGGGGGATTTCCTGAACCTTCGGGGGGATTGCTGTCCTCCCCGAGGTCCTCGGAGTTTCCCCTTTTTTCTATTGACCTCTCCGAGGTCAATAGTGCCTAAATCGGCTCCTAAATCGGAGATATTAGGGACTTGGAGAACGGAGAGCCGTTCCTTTCGTCCCTAACCCGCTGACGTCACCGCCGGAAGTCCTGGCTGTCTCTCGATTTCCATTTTCTGTGAAGAAGCGTTTAACTTCTTCGTTCAGTTTCCGTATAAACTCTTCTTCATATAGCAACTTGGTCCTTAGACCCCATCTCTGTTGTATCTTCTTTGTCTCGTGGTGCCAACTAATTTCGAGGAACTTATGATCTGCCCAAACGTTTGTGCACATGTTAACCTTTTTAATTTCTAGACCCAGTTTTCTGGTAGCCCAGACCATATCTATTCTGGACCAGGAGTTATGAGGCACTGAATAGAAAGAAAATTGCCTATCGTGGGGGTGTAGTGTGCGCCACATATCAATTAGATTGATCTCGTCCACTAAATCAAAAAAGGTCTTGGGTAAGGGAGATCTTTTATTCTTTTTAGTTATATCACATTTGTAATCAACTTTAGGGTCTATAATTCCATTAAAATCCCCAACCATACAGATTTCATTGTTTACCCATTTTGCCAGCTGTTCATGCAATTTCCGAAAGAATTTCCCTTGTTTTTTGTTCGGGGCATAGACCCCCACCACTAACACCTTGGAATTACCTCTCGTTATCTCTACTATCAGTATTCTCCCTTTTTCATCTTTATATTTACATTCTGCCTCTATTCCTTTCTTCACATAGATAACCACCCCCCTTTTTCTTTTCTCAGCTAATGAGAAGAATACTTTGCCGAATTTAGTATAATTTAGGTAGTTGGCTTCATCCTTTTTTATGTGGGCCTCTTGAATACAGATTATGTCAGGGTTTTGTTTCGACAGCTTCGACAATATTATCCTCCTTTTTTTGTAGTCATTTAAACCGTTGACATTGAGCGATAAGATCTTAGTATCGTTCATTGCTAAAGCTGTCTTCTAGTCTCTGGTTTTTATTTGCCTTTTAGAGTAACTGCTCTCACTGGTCTAGATTTTTTCCCCCTTTCTTCTGTGTCTTCCTTTTTCTTCTCCTCTTCTATCTCTTCTCTTGTGATTTGTTCTTGAGATGTCTCTTCTTCTGTATATAGCACTTCGTTTTCCTCCTTACTGGTTTGTTCCTCTTCACCTCCCCTTAGTTGTTCGAGGAAATCTTGAGCATCGCTTACACAATCGATTCTGATTTTTCTCCCTTGCCACGATATTAGCATTCCTTCTGGGAGGAGCCACCTAAATATTATATTTCGCCTGTTTAATTGGTTTGTCAAAAACCTATAGTTTTTCCTCCTCTCCCTCACTCTCCTTGGAATTTGCTTTAAGATGTTCACTTCTTTTCCCCGATATGTAATTTTTTCCTCCCTGGCTATGCTATACAGAATGTCTCTCACTTTTTTCCTAGCGAAGCGAATATGGACTTCTCTAGGGAGCCTGTTCCTTCTCATGTAGTTGGTTTGGACTCTGTAAACCTCGTCGATCTCTCGAATTATTTCCTGCTTATTCTGTTGGAGCGTCTCTGCAATCAACTCGGCCATCTTATCTCCTAGGTCCTCTTCTTTGTCTTCCGCTATATTCTGGAATCGCAAATAAAATGAGGTCTTATCCATTTCGAGTTGTATTAAAGCGTCTTCTGTTTCTTTGTTCTGCGCCCACAGAGTTTGATCGACCATGTCCAGTTTCTTCTCATTTTTTTCTATTCTTCGTTCCGCTTTTTGGATTCTGTTCTCATTGCTAGCGATCGAAATTTGAATCTCATTCATTTTAGCGTCCAGTCCATGTATATCAAGTTTCAGTTCGGAATGGCTATTTAAAAGCTTTTCCTGCATCGCAAGCATGGTTTCTTGTATTGTTAATAGAGACGATTGTAATGTTTGCAGCGTTGGAGTTGCAGGGGGTTTGTCTGTTTTCTGGAGACCTTCTACAGCTTTCTGGGTGGCTGGGGATGACATCGCTAACGTGGGAATGGATGGCACTTTTTTATTAGTTTTTGCGATTGTGGATGTCAAGCTTGCCATTTCTTTCAGAAGTGCTTTTTGTTCTCTAATTATATACTCAATCTTTCTCCATATAATCATCCAATGAGGTTTGTCACCTTTTATTCCGAGAGACTATCTTGAATCCCTACCTCCTTTATTGATTCCCACTGATCTCTGAATAGATTTCAAATAAAACTTAATTTATAAGTTACTATAAAGTGATAATTCTACGTTGCCAACTAACAGCAAAAACTATAAATAAGGTTCTTATGGAGCTAAATACAGTCTTAATATAATTGTTAATGTAGATAAGTTAAAAAATTAATAAGTTGATAAATTAATAAAGTAATAAATTCTCTCAATAGTTCTTATATATCTAAATTTAACCCTTAATATAATATACTATGTTGCTATAAAATAAATAGATATGTAAATAACTATTACCAATAGAAATAAATACTTTAGATTAAATAGATTCAGTGGATAAGGTAAATATATCTAGATAGGTGTAAGTAAAATGTCAATTCATTAAATACAAGTCTAAATCCTTATTTAAAACTATGTCCAATAACTATTTAATAAGATCAATACTTAATTAATCAATTTGTATATTCAATATTTCTTAACACTTAGCAAATCTAGTTAATAGTATAGTATTTTTTTTTATTTTTATTTTTTTTTAGTAATTTTAAAAGTACTTATCAGAGACAAAGACAAAGTTCTGAGTATTAGAGTCTCAAATACTCAAAAGAGCAGGAGGGGAAATAAACAGAAGTATATCTATAATGTAGTACGGTGATCGCCCAGCTTTAGGTCTTTGCCTCTCAGCTCCACTAGGTTCCGACGCTTCTCAGTGGTAGATCTCGCGGCTAGAGCATCTCCTTGTCAGTCCTCTGTTGTTTCAGTCTTCCAGTTCAATGGCCGCACTTCCTGTTTCTCTAAAGCTCTCAAAGGCAAATCGCAAAATTCTCCTACTTCCTTTTCACTTCGTTCGCCAAACACAACACAACCGCCCCAATAGACTTTTCTTATCCTTCTCCTTCTCACCGCACCGTCTGGAGCTCTTTAAAAAGATGATCTACCCCTCCGTGTCTCTCATCAGCTCGTCGGGTTGTCGGGTCTCCGTAGCTGCAATCTGCTTTACCCTCTCCGTCGCCGCCTCACTTCGGGTTAAGCACTCCTCTCCCGACTCCGCCGACCTCCTCTTTCAGCGCAAATCGCTCCAAGGTATGAAAATGAGGCTTTAGATCTAGCACCGCACCTCCGATCTCCTTTTAAGCTTCCCGTCTCATGCCGGCTATTGCAGCTTCAGGCCCGCCATTAGCGGCCGGCTCACCGCGTTGGACTGACAGAGCTGCCAGGTCCAGCGAGAAGTGGTCGCACCCCACTTTCCCACTTGCCTGGCTCCCCCTCTTGTCCGCAGGACTCTCCAGGTCCTGCGCCCCTTAAGGGATCCCCAAAACGCGATGAAAAGAGGTGAGGAGGAGCAGCGAGCACTCACTCCACACCCTGTCGCTGCAAGTCACCAGCTGGAAGTCCGGGAGCTGCTTTTTCTTTAAACATGCTTTTCCATTTCTCATCCAGGGAAACATAATATTTTGCCTTTTTAATATTTCCCAAAATATTTCATTCCTCTAGGAAAGGGGTGGGTGCTAACTTCCTACAGAACCATCAAAATATTTACTCATCAGTTTTTCGTTCTCATGCAATCCATATTTCACATAAATCCATTCCTCTAACCTCAGTATCTGTCACTTAACCATTTATAGAATACTTCCCATGTTATAAAAAATTCAGAGTCCTCTTTTCCTTTGACTTTTAGGGTTAATTTATCCATTTCTGCATATTCCAGAATTTTTTTGATTATACTGTCATCTGTAGGGATTTCTGGATTTTTACAGTATAGTACATAGACAATCCTGGTTACTGTTAGGATATGTACAATTAAATATGTGTTACCCTTATTGTAGTTTCCTGGAAGCATGCCAACAAGAATGTTTCAGGTTTCAAATCTATGTGTTGTTTTCTCATAATTTCCAGCCACATGCGGATTTTCTTCCAGTATTTTTTTGCTTTGGGACACGTCCACCACATATGATAATATGAAACTGGTATTTAGAATAGAATAGAATAACAGAGTGGGAAGGGACCTTAGAGGTCTTCTAGTCCAACCCCCTGCCCAGGCAGGAAAACCTACATCACTTCAGACAAATGGTTATCCAACATCTTCTTAAAAACTTCCAGTGTTGGAGCATTCACAACTTCTGCAGGCAAGTTGTTCCACTTATTAATTGTTCTAACTGTCAGGAAATTTCTCCTTAGTTCTAAATTGCTTTCAGTTACATTTCCAACATTTAACAGATTGATTGTTACATATATGCGCTAACCTTGCAGGTGAATAATGCCATCCATAAAACATTTTATAGAGGTTTTCTTTATACGGTGTTGACATTGTGAGTTTGTGATTTCTATCCCATGATTTCTGCACCTGTTCAACATTATCACAGAAGAAATTTATCATTTTTGTTGAATATAACATCATGGAATAATGTACATATCTTTTCAGGAAAGCACTTGTGATGTACTGGAAAATTCTGTCCTTCCTTTTTGCCATTCAGGAAATCAACAAAGATTCTCTTCTCTTACCCAACCTCACTCTGGGTTATAACCTCCATGACAACTTTCAAGACAGAAGAATGACTTTGGATGGTCTGTTGGATTTGCTTTCGACTGGAGAGGCCAATGTTCCCAACTACAGCTGCGGAAGGAAGAGAAACATGCTGGTTCTCCTGGAAGAGGCCAACTCTGACATATCCATCCTCATGGCTGCCATATTGGGCATCTACAAAATCCCACAGGTAGAGAGCAGGGAAATGGCTCTCCAGGTTTACTCCAGAGCATTCAAGGAGGTTTCCTTCTTAAAAATCTTACGCATGAGTTAAGATGAGCTGTCCTTCTTTATTTCACATTTCATGAGCTGCTATTGTGCTCCTGTGGACAAGGCGCCATCAAAACTGCAGCTCTAATTTTAACAGAATAAGAGAGTTGGAAGGGACCTTTGAGGTCTGCTAGTCCAACCCCTGCTCAAGCAGGAGACCCTTTATCATTTTAGACAAACGGCTGTCCAGTCACTTCTTAAAAGCCTACAGTGATGATCATGTGACAATTCTTTAGGATTTAGCAGAGGTACTGGTTTACCAGGCTTTTAACTGCTTGCAGAGCTGTACCAGTCAACTCATTTGTTTTTGCAGGCCCTGGTCTACCCATTTATTTTTGCAGGAACCAGTCTACTCATTTGTTTTCTTTTAACACTGATCAGCTGTAGGGTGGCACTTGGAAGCCCCACGGCAAGAATTAAAACAGTTTATTTCCCTCTAGTCAATAGCTGGGACTCAGAAGGCAGCAATAGATTGGGAGTGGAGCCAAATAAAAGTAAGTATAATGCAGGGGGGCGGAGGTGGGGGGGGACAGGATGGCATGGGGGCGGGGGGGCAGAACCGTTTCGGTGACTTCATACCATCACCGCTACTGCCTCGGTGGAACCGGGCCGAACTGGGAGGAAGCCACCATTGCCACAACTTCTGAAAACAAGCTGTTCCACTGATTAATTGGTCTGTCAGGCAATTTCTCTTTAGTTCTAGGTTGCTCCTCTCTTCCTTGATTTGTTTCCTTCCAAATGCTTTCTGATGTTTTGGAAAATAGGTTGACACACACCCCTTCTTCTTTGGGGCAATCCCTCAAATATCACATCCTACAATACTGCACCTTCTATAAGGAGTCATGCACCCACCTCATAACACTTCATCTGATAAAATACCCAGGAAACACTGATCTTCTTTATATACAATAATTATTATCAGATCAGTACAATGTAGCTCCTTTGAATGTAGCTGAGTTTTTTTTTTTAAATAAATAATTTTATTTCTATACCACCTTTCTCCTGAAGGACTCAGGGCGATGTACAGCCTATTAAAAGCACAAAGACAGACATCAATTAAAAATAATTAAAATGATTAAATAATTTCAGCTCAGATTTAAAACCCCCAAAATTTAAAACACCCAATTTAAAATCATTACATCAATAGCCCGGCCTCACAGAACAACAGGATCTTGAGGGCACAGTGAAATACACGGAGGTCGGAGATCTTACGCATTTCCAGGGGTAATCTATCTATTTATTTATTTATTTATTTATTTATTTATTTATTTATTCATTCAATTTATATCCCGCCCTTCTCCAAGTGGACTCAGGGCGGTACACAGCCAGAACTAAAACACATATCAATACAAAATTTAAAATTATTAAAAGAGTTAAATAACTATGGCCCAAAAATTTTAAACATTTAAACTAAAACCCCTTGACAATTTAAAAAGTTAAAAAACTAAAAAAAAGGGGGGGGGAGTTCACGCCAGCCCTGCTTGATGGAAAAGAAAAGTTTTTAGGGCACGGCGAAAAATCCGGAGATCCGATATCCTTCGTATCTCTGGGGGCAAATTGTTCCAGAGGGCAGGAGCTGCCACAGAGAAGGCCCTCCTCCTGGGGGTCGACAGCCGGCATTGCCTGGCTGACAGCACCCTGAGGAGTCCCTCTCTGTGGGAGCGTACTGGTCGGTGGGAGGCTATTGGCAGCAGGAGGTGGTCCCGCAAATACCCAGGTCCCATGCCATGGAGTGCTTTCAAGGTGGTAACCAACACCTTGAAGTGCACCCGGAAGACCATGATCTGTCCCCGTCCACACACACACAAACACAGCCAGCTGAGAGTTAAGGAAACACTTTGGCACACACCCAGGTCTTAATCTCCAACTTGGCAGCGATTTACACACCGTCTGCCAGGTGCGTTTATTTCCACAAAACAGAAAGATACTTAGTGTACAAAAGTCCAATCAGAATAATATTCCTCTCAGCAGTTTCCGGACGAGGCTTTAGTGACTATTCAAGGTTTGCTTTGTTTGTCACAGGGATCACTGGCCACCACCCTCTATTATATAGTCTCTGGGGTGTGGTCCAGTGACTCAGTTCTAATCCCTAGCACGCCTCCTGAGCTACTGCAATCGTTTATCATGCCTTCGGAGGCGTGCATCCAGGAATGATGTTTGTCCCTCACTCCCATCCGAGCCACCTGTCTCCCTGTTAATCTCCTCTCCCTCGGCCGGCACCTGAGACCGTGCCAGAGGGGAGGGGCCTGGAGAGGGAGGCCTGGCTGACTCCTCTTCCTCATGCTCGGAGCTTTCTTCCTCCAATGGGACAGGCTCAGAGGGCGGGGCCACAACAGACCACTGGAAGCCAATGCAGCTCATGCAGGAGAGGTGTCACATGGGAGCGGCCCCTCGCTCCCATAATCCCCCGCGCGGCCACATTCTGCACCAGTTGGAGCCTCCGGGTGCTCCTCAAGGGGAGCCCCATGTAGAGAGCATTGCAGTAGTCCAGACGGGAAGTGATGAGCGCCTGAGTGACTGTGTGTAGGGAGTCCCGATCCAGAAAGGGAGGCAACTGGCGAATCAGGCGGACCTGATAAAAAGCCCCCCTGGCCACGGCTCTTCTAAAGACAGCCATGCATCCAGAAGGGCACCCAAGTTGTGAGCCCTATCCATGGGGGCCAATAACTCGCCTCCAATAGCCAGTGATGGCACAAGCTGGCTATATCGGGATGCCGGAAGCCACAGCGACTCGGTCTTGGAAGGGTTGAGTCAAAGCCTGTTACTCCCCATCCCCATAATTCATTCCACAGGGCAGGGGCTCCCACAGAAAAGGCCCTCCCCCTGGGTGTCACCAGCCTACATAACTTGGCCGATGACACCCTGAGGAGACCCTCTCTGTGGGAGTGGACTGGCCGGTGGGAGGCTATTGGTGGCAGAGGTCGGTCTCGAAGGTACTGGGGCCCTATGCCATGGAGCACTTTAAAGGTGGTGACCAACACTTTGACTCACACCTGAAAGACCACTGGGAGACAGTGCAGCTCACACAGGAGGGGTGTCACATGGGCACAACGTGTTGCACCCATAACCACCCGCACAGCTGCATTCTGGACCAGTTGGAGCCTCCAAGTGCTCTTCAAGGGAGCCCCATGTAGAGAGCATTACAATAGTCCAGCTGGGAGATGACAAGGGCGTGAGTGACCGTGTTATAATGTTTGCAAAATTAGGTACTGACTGCCCCCTGACAATCCACCACTAGTTGTAATATATTATCCTGTCGTTCTTTTTAATTTTTTTTAATATTTCTTATCCGTAACATTGGTCTGTGACTGTAGTAAATTATTAGTATTGTTTAAACTTTCAACCTTCCGAAGAGACCAAAACAAACACAAAAACAACTATAGTTAAAAATTACCAGTTAGCAAAAAAGGGTCTCTGAAAGCTCCCTCTTTCCAGAAAAGTAGATTTGGATTACTTTTTACCTTTAAATATTCATTGATAACAAAATATTATCATATTCTGATCATATCATATCAGAATATTATAAGGCAGAATATGATCTTTCCCTAGAGGAGAAACAGAGAAACATGTTCTTGGAGACAGAAAGCAGCCCCCAAGTCTTTCTTAATTGCCCACAGCAGTTATTTTGTGCCCATTGAGAAAGAGTGGGCCAGTCTATCCACAAAACAAAAGAGCTCCAGCTCAAGGATGATGGGATTAAGACATGATCCTTCGGGACATAATAGGATTAACCCTCTACCATCTAGCAGCAGAGCTTATCACATTGGTTTTTCTTACCTAAGTGTAGGACTTGACTTTTCTCTACATTGAATTTCATTTTGTTAAATAGGGCCCAGTGTTCAAGTCTGTCAGATCCATTTGGATCTTGATCCTAACTTCTAGGGTGTTAGCTATTCCTGCCATCTTAGTATCATCTGCAAATTTGGTAAATTTTCCTTCTATTCCCTCTTATAAGTCATTTATGAAGATATTGAAGAGTTCTGGGCCTAAGACGGAATCTTGTGGTACCCCACTGCTTACTTCTCTCCATGTAGACTTAGACCCACCCTCCAGGCTTCAACCAAACTTAGTTCAGACAACCTACAGAGCCAGCTATGACCCCAACAACAGCCAATAGTATACATGAACAGGAAGTTCACAGGAACAGGAAGTTCAAGTGCAAAGCCCAAGAGAACGTATGAAAACCCCTCACTCTCAACTCCATGTGGTCAGCTGCCCAGGACCTCAAACCCATGTGGTTCTGCTTCATCATTAAAGCACCTTTCCAATCAGCCTCCATGTTTCCAATGTCTTTCTCCTGGCTTGGAAATGAACCAGAGGGATATTTCTTCCCTTTAAGTCCTGCCTACCTTAGCAGTTCAAAAGGGTGCAAATGCAAGTAGATTAATAGGTACCATTTTGGAGGGAAAGTAACAGTGTTCCATTTGCCTTTGGCATGTAGTCATGCTGGCCACATAACCATGGAAATTGTCTTTGGATAATGCTGGCTCTCTTGATCAAGAAATGGAGATGAGCACCATGTCCTAGAGTCAGATATCACAGGGAAACTTTTATATCCTTTATTAAGTCCATCAAGGTAGGCTAAGAATCTTCCAGTCATTGTCTATGATCTGACCCTTTTTTTCCCTAGGTGGCATGAAGAGCCATCTTTCTGGGCACATGAGTTGTTGCCCAACTTACCTGCAGCTGTGCATCCACTCACGCCCCAGTTGGTGTTCGGGCCTCGGGCGCGCATGAATGTAATTCAGGGGACCCAGCTGATCTTCCGAGCTATCCTGTGCATGCATGTGCATTTATTTATTTATTTATTATTTATTTTATTAGATTTCTATACCACCCTACTCCCGAAGGACTCAGGGTGGTGCACAGCAAAACAATAAAAACACATACAATACAAAATTTAAAAATAGAATAAAATCAAATTAAATAATTTTGGCCCCGACAAATTTAAAACCCCAAACTTTTAAAACCAATTTAAAATTGAATATATAAAATACTAAAAGATATTTAAAATTTTAAAAATCTTTTATAAAAGAGGGGGAAAATTAGGCCAGGCCGGCCTGGTGAAATAGTAAGGTCTTTAAAGCGCGGTGGAAGGTGCGCAGATCCGGGATCCTCCGTATCTCTGGAGCTCGTTCCATATAGTAGGTGCCCCCACAGAGAAGGCTCTCCCCCAGGGGGCCGCCAGTCGGCATTGTTTGGCTGACAGCACCCGGAGGAGCCCCTCTCTATGGGAGCGTACCGGCCGGTGGGAGGCTATTGGTGATAGTAGGCGGTCCCACAAGTACCCGGGTCCTAAGCCATGGAGCGCTTTAAAGGTGGTAACCAGAACCTTGAAGCGCACCCGGAAGACCACCGGGAGCCAGTGCAGCTCGCGCAGGAGGGTTGTTACATGGGAACGCCATGTCGCTCCCATTACCACCCGCACGGTCGCACTCTGCGCCAGTTGGAGCCTCCGGGTGCTCGTCAAGGGGAGCCCCATGTAGAGAGCGTTGCAATAGTCCAGGCAGGAGGTGACAAGGGCATGAGTGACCGTGCATAACGAGTCCCGATCCAGAAAGGGACGCAACTGGCGAATCAGGCGAACCTGATGAAAAATCCTCCTGGTCACGGCCGTCAAGTGCTCTTCTAAAGACAGCCGTGAATCCAGGAGGACGCCCAAGTTACGAGCCCTCTCCGTGGGGGCCAATGATTCACCCCCAATAGTCAGTGATGGCATCAACTGACTATATCGGGACGTCGGAAACCACAGCCACTCAGTCTTGGATGGGTTGAGCCTGAGCCTGTTCCTCCCCATCCAGATCCGTACGGCCTCCAGGCACCGGGACATCACTTCAAGGGCATCGTTGGGGTGATCCGGGATGGAGATGTACAGCTGGGTGTCGTCAGTGTACTGATGGTACTCCACCCCAAAACCACAGATGATCTCGCCCAGCGGCTTCACATAAATGTTGAACAGGAGAGGCGAGAGGACTGACCCTTGCGGCACCCCACATTTGAGGGGCCTCGGGGTCGACCTCTGTCCCCCTGTCAACACAGACTGCGACCGGTCAGAGAGAAAGGAGGAGAACCACCGCAACACAGTGCCTCCCAACCCCAACTCTTCCAACCGGTGCAGCATGATACCATGGTCGATGGTATCAAAAGCCGCTGAGAGATCTAACAGGACCAGAACAGAGGAACATCCCCTGTCCTGAGCCCTCCAGAGATCATCAACCAACGCGACCAATGCCGTTTCCATGCTGTACCCAGGCCTGAAGCCCGACTGGAACGGATCCAGATACGTCATTTCATCCAGGTGCTGGGGGAGCTGTTGCATGCACAGGTGACGTTCACACACGTATATTGCATGCACAAAATCCACATGCATGCATAGAAGGTGTAGTTGCACACGCAGCACACAGGATGCACGTGCAAGTCGAATGCATGCACAGATGTTGCAGTTGCACGCACAATGCATGTGGAGGTGCCACGCATTTGCACGGATGGTATGTGTACACGCAAAGCGCATGGAACGCATACCTGTTCAGCACTCGGTGAGTAAAAGGTTGGCCACCACTGCCATAGGATCTAACACTTTGACTTTGTAAAATCCTAAAATCAAACACGGAAACGGCATTGGTCGCATTGGTGTATGATCTCTGGAGGGCTCGGGACAGGGGTTGCTCCTCTGTTCTGGTCCTGTTAGACCTTTCAGCGGCTTTTGATACCATCGACCATGGTATCATGCTGCACCGGTTGGAAGAGTTGGGGATGGGGGGCACCGTATTACGGTGGTTCTCCTCCTTTCTCTCCAACCGGTCGCAGTTCGTGTTGGCAGGGGGGCAGAGGTCGACCTCAAGGCCTCTTATATGTGAAGTGCCTCAGGGGTCAGTCCTCTCGCCCCTCCTGTTCAACATTTATGTGAAGCCGCTGGGCGAGATCATCCGTGGCTTTGGGGTGAGATACCACCAGTACGCTGATGACACCCAGCTGTACATCTCCACCCCAGGCCACCCCAACAATGCCCTTGAAGTGATGTCCCAGTGCCTGGAGGCTGTGCGGATCTGGATGGGGAACAACAAGCTCAGGCTCAACCCTTCCAAGACTGAGTGGCTGTGGCTCCCGGCATCCCGATATAGTCAGTTGACTCCATCACTGACTATTGGGGGCGAGTCGTTGGCCCCCACGGAGAGGGCTCGTAACTTGGGCGTCCTCCTGGATTCACGGCTGTCTTTAGAAGAGCACTTGACGGCCGTGACCAGGAGGATTTTTCATCAGGTTCGCCTGATTCGCCAGTTGCGTCCCTTTCTGGATCGGGACTCGTTATGCACGGTCACTCATGCCCTTGTCACCTCCTGCCTGGACTATTGCAACGCTCTCTGCATGGGGCTCCCCTTGAAGAGCACCCGGAGGCTCCAACTGGTCCAGAACGCAGCAGCGCGGGTAGTGATGGGAGCAGCTTGGCGCTCCCATGTAACACCGCTCCTGTGCAAGCTGCACTGGCTCCCAGTGGTCTTCCGGGTGCGCTTCAAGGTGTTGGTTATCACCTTTAAAGCGCTCCATGGCATAGGGGCTAGCTATCTTCGAGACCGCCTGCTGCCACTTACGACCTCCCATCGACCGGTGCGCTCCCACAGAGAGGACCTTCTCGGGGTGCCATCAGCCAAACAGTGTAGGCTGGTGACCCCCAGGTGGAGGGCCTTCTCTGTGGGGGCACCTACCCTCTGGAACCAACTGCCTCCAAAGATAAGGAAAATCCAAGACCGCAGTGCCTTCCGCCGTGCCCTTAAAACCTTCCTTTTCCAGCAAGCCGGGCTGGCCTAATTTTTTTAAAGTGTTTTTAAGTGTTTTGTTTATTGTTTTTAATTAACGGGGCCAAATTTATATATGTATATTTTTAACTGTATTTTAATATTTGTACTTGATGTTTTTACTTGGCTGTTCACCGCCCTGAGTCCTCAGGGAGAAGGGTGGTATACAAATTCAATAAAATAAAATAAAATAAATAAAATAAACACAAACTGTCTTTTTTTCCAGATCAGCTACACTTTTATTTCACCCTTCCTGAGTGATAAAACTCGATTACCCTTTTTCTACCGGACCGGACCCAAAGAAGGTGCTCAGAACCTGGGAATTGTTAAACTGCTGCTGTATTTTCGATGGACATTCATTGGCCTCCTTGCTGCAGATACTGATAATGGAGAACGTTTCATTAGGACCTTCAATCACGTGCTGGCCCAGAATGGCATTTGTGCTGCTTTTTCACAAATCACATTACTAAATGACAAGAACATCAATTATATGGTTCCTATTTTCAAAATGTGGCACCAAATCAATGTATTTGTTTACTATGCAGAGTTTACCTTTGTAGAAGGAGCAGGCTATGTAGGAATCATATTCAACTTTATAAAAAAACCTGTTGCAGGAAAAGTTTGGATCACAACCGCTTTGTGGGATCTCTCCATTGAATTATCATATATCAGTTTCTCTTTAAAATACACCCGTAGTATTTTTTCTTTTCTGATCCAGACCGGCCAAAGGACCAGATCTGAAGATCTGAGAGAATTCAATATTTTAATCAAAGCATTTATGATTAAAACATTTCACTGTTCATATGAGAAACCTGCCTTGTCTGTGAAAGGTTGGACAAGGTGTCTAGAGGAAAAGAACCTGGGGACTCTACCTCAAGAGAAGATTGACAAGATCTTTTCTCTAGATAACTCCTTAACTTACAACGCCATCCAGATTGTGGCACATGCCTTAAATGCAGCCTATTCATCCCAATCCCAAAGGACAACAATGAAGAGAAAAACCAGGCTGGAAGTTGAAAAGATCCAACCATGGCAGGTATTCCCATGGAATAGAAATTACCTATTCCTATTCCTACAGGTTTCATGTTTATTGCTAAGTGTGACGTATAGATGGTGAAGATATACAAAACTCTCTCTGAGAAGTGTGGAATATATTGAGAAAAATTGCTTTAATGAGTCATATTTTTCTCATGAAATCCCTTGTCTTCATCCTTCTTTTACGCTTTTAACTCCCACAGTGCCGAACAACAAATTATCCCTTGCTGAGAGGGCTGGGATTGAAAATTTCTGCAACCTGTTTTCTGCCCGATTGCTGGCTGGGCATGTTCATGGGGGCGTGGTCTATTCAGCATCCTGCACCACATTGGGGGTGCTTTTTCACCCTCCCCAGGCTCTGGAGGCTTTCCTGGAGCCTCCAGGAGGACGAAAACGGCCTTCCCTGGGCATCGGAGGCCCTCCAAAGGCGAGAAATGAGCCCATTTCCAGAAAACCGGTACACCTGTTTCCCCCCCCCCCCAAAGAGCATTTGCACATGTTCTGCACTTACCTGACATCCAAAACACATGAAGACTCTTGCAAGGGGCAGGGAAGGGCAGGCAGTATCAGCCAGTCCTTGGAACAACCGGTTCAGCGAACCAGGTTAAATTTAACATCCAGTTCACCCAAACGAATCCGAACCAGCTGAATCCCATCCCTGCTTGCTGATATTATCATGCACACCACTACAACATTTTCATCTCTCCCCCTGTGAGCTTTTCTTTCTTCAGAATCCGTTATTTCCACTTAGAAAAGGGATTTGGATTCTCTTTTGAGTACCTCAAAATTTTACCTCTAAATAGATAAATAAATACCTCTAAATAGAGTACCTCTAAATTTTAATTTTAAAATCTGGATTCTCTGATTGTCAGTGTACATCTTTGTAGGGGCTCCCAAAGAGTGCCAAAATCAATATATTAGTCACTCCTGACTTGATGTTTCAAGCTTTCCTTCAGATAACAAGAACATGGAACTGACATGTGTTTCCCAAATTCCCAAAACCAAATAATATTTCCAGGACTGAAATATCCAAACTGATACTGTGTCTTCTACATCTTCTCTCTTGTGGAAGCAAAACACAGGTTCAAAAATAAATAATCAAGGCTCACTGCAGTGTTTGTTGTTGGATGGACACAATAGGTAAATATAAAGGTTTCCCTTGGACATATGTTTTAGTTGTTCCCGAAACTAGGGGCTGGTGCTCATCTGTTTTAAAGCCGAAGAGCCAGTGCTGCCCAAAGATGTCTCTGTGATCATGTGGCCAACATGACTATATGCCAAAGGTGCATGGAACGCTGTTACCTTCCCACCAAAGATGGTCCCTATTTTTCTACTTGCATTTTCTTTTTTTTTTAATTTTAAAAACAAACTTTATTAACTATTTATTAACTCTAAAAATACAATTCTAAATTACATACATACTAACACTAACAAACAGGATTATCTATCTATAATATTTAAACATGTGAATATATATATACATTAACCTTAATTTCTTTTTTTTTATTGAAAAGTTTTATGAAAAGTACAAACATTTTCACCCCCCCTTCCCCCCTCAACCCCCTCCCCTTCCCACCCTCCCTTCCCCTCCCTCCCCCCCACCCCCCTCCCTAGACTTCCCAGAACGAGCACAGGGTTTAGCATTCACAAACCAAGAACTAAAATGTGCTAACAAATTATTACATTTCATGTTCTCCCTAGGTCCTTAACTCCTTATAACTCAGAAAAAACAAACATAAACTACTTAATATTATTTCATTCATAAGCTATATGAATCTTCTTATTTGGATACTTCTTCTGTATGTAATCAATCCATTTTCTCCATTCCGATATATATCTCTCATTTGAATGGTCTTTAAGGTATGATGAAATTTTTGCCATTTCCGCCAAATGCACAACTTTTAATGTCCATTCCTCAATAGTAGGTGGATCTTCCTTCTTCCAGTACTGTGCCACCAGTAACCTGGCAGCCGTTATTAAGTTCAAAACCAGCTTAGTCTCTATTACAGTACAATCCGTAACTATTCCCAACAGAAAAAACTGTGGTGTAAATTTAATTTTTTTCTTCAAAATATTTTGAATAATCCACCATATTTTTATCCAAAAAGCCTTAATCTTTTTACATGTCCACCATATATGGAAATATGTAGCATCTTCACACTCACATCGCCAACACTTGGGTTGTAAATTTGGATACATACAAGCCAGTTTTTTTGGATCTAAATGCCGTCTATAAAACATTTTGTAAAAATTCTCCCTTAAATTTTGTGCTTGTGTAAATCTTACATTTCTAACCCATATCTTTTCCCATGTTTCCATCATTATTGGTTCACCTACATTTTCTGCCCATTTTATCATACAATCCTTGACTAACTCTGTTTCTGAATCTATTTCCAGTAATGCATTGTACAACCTTTTTATGTGCATTTGACCTTCATCTCTTATTTGCTTTATCAAATTCTCATCCTGCTGCAAAATACCAATTTTTTGATCTTCTCTCCATCTGGCCAGCAGCTGTCCATATTGAAACCAAGTCTTAATAATCCCTTCCTCTTTTAGTTGTTCCATGGATTTTAACTGTAGTCTGACTCCTTCCTTATAAAGGAGTTCCTTATATGTAATCTTATCTTGCTTTTGCTCTAAATTTATGTTCTCAATCGCGTGTCTGGGTACTGTCCATATTGGTAACCTATCATTTAGTTTATATTTATACTTTTTCCAGACACGCAATAGAGCATTTCTTAATATATGACTTTTAAAAGTCTTATCTACTTTCTTATCATACACTAAGTAAGCATGCCAGCCATAAACCAAACCATATCCTTCAATATTCAATATCTTTTCTTCCGTTAAGTTTATCCAATCTGTGATTGCTGAGAGGGCAGCAGCTTCATAGTACAATCTTAAATTGGGCATTTTAAGACCACCTCTTTCTCTAGTATCTTGCAATATCTTTTGTTTAACTCGTAGTTTCTTCCCTGCCCACACAAATTTGTTTATGCCCTTCTGCCATTCCTTCAAGTTCTCATCTTTTTTAAGTATAGGTATCATTTGAAAAAGAAATAGAAATTTTGGTAATATATTCATTTTTACAGCGGCTATCCTTCCCAGCAAAGACAGTTGTAGTTTTTTTCCAGTTGTCCAACTCTTTCTGTATTTTGTGCCATAATGGTTCATAGTTGTACTGATATAATTTCGTATTTGCAGTCATAATATAAACCCCCAAATATTTAAACTTCTAAACTACTTCAAATCCTGTTAACCTTTCTATCTCTTCTTTTTGACTCCTAACCATATTTTTAGCTATTATTTTTGTTTTAGCTGCATTTATTTTAAAACCAGATACTTGTCCATATAAGCAGGTTATATCCATCAAGGCTGTAATCGATTGTACCGGTTGGGTTAAGATAACAACCAGGTCATCCGCAAATGCTTGTACCTTGTATTCATGCTGTCTAATTTTAATTCCCTTAATTGTATTCATCTCACGTATCTTGTTTAATAAAATTTCCAGCGTCAAAATAAACAATAACGGGGACAAAGGACAGCCTTGCCTTGTTCCTTTTTCTATGTTAAAAGCATCTGTTAAACCACCATTAACTATTATTTGCGCTGTTTGTTTTTGATATATTGCCTTAATAGATTTTACAAATTGTTCTCCAAATTGCATCCTTTCTATTAGTTTTAGTAAAAATTGCCAATTCAATCTATCAAAGGCTTTCTCAGCATCCAAGAACACAAGCACTGCGGGGACCTGGTTGTTCCTTCCCAAATATTCTAATAAGTTAACAATTTGCCTTACATTACTCTTCATTTGTCTACCATTTATAAAACCAGTTTGATCATGGTGAATCATTTGCTGCATGACTGTCATTAATCTATTTGCCAAAATTTTAGCAAATATCTTATAGCCTGTATTTAATAATGAAATTGGCCTATAATTTTTAGGATCTGTATTGTCATGCCCTTCTTTTGGGATCAACGAGATAAATGCTGTCTTCCAAGTTGGAGGTACCTTTCCTCCCTGTTGTATATTGTTAAATAATTCTTTCAACGGTTCTATCATTTCCTCCTGTAGGGTTTTATAGTAAATAGCCGTCAAACCGTCCGTCCCAGGAGCTTTACCCACTTTCAACTGCTTAATTGCTAACGCAATTTCCTCAGAAGTTATCGATTGATTTAAACTATCCCTCTGCTCATTTGAAATTGTATAAATATTCTCTTTCTGCAAAAATCTCTCTATATCTATATCTTTAATTTTGTCACCAGTATACAGCCTCGAATAAAACTCTAAAAAAGATTTTTTAATCAATTGTTGCTCATAAACCTCTTTACCCTTATATTTTATTCTCTCTATTGTCCTTGATTTTTGCTTTTTCCTTAACAAATATGCTAACCACCTGCCTGGTTTATTGGCATTGTAAATTGTAAAAAAAAAGAAGAAATTAAGGTTGTTGTTTTACAACCTTAATTTCTTAATGACGGTGTATATTTGTTATGTTTAATTTCTTACTATATTTGACTTTACTTTTTTTCCCATTGATTAATCCATTCATATCATCTGTCCCATATTTGGAAATACTGTGAGTCTTCCTTATCATTTAATTTTAAAGTTAATTTATCCATTTCTGCACATATAAATATCTTTTGAATTATTTGCTGTTCTGTTGGCAACTGTTCTAATTTCCAGGATTGGGCTAGGGTTAATCTAGCCGCCGTGATTATATGTAACGTGATGTACTTTATTTCTTTTCTACTACTTTTTTTAAGTATACCTAACAAGAACATTTCAGGTTTTAGGTCAATCTCTTCTTCCGTTATTTCTATTATCCAGGTTCTAATTTTCATCCAGATTTTTTTTAATTTTTGAGCAGAGCCACCAAAGATGATAAAAGGTTCCCAGTGTTTGTCTGAATTTCCAACATATCAGGTTAAAATTTGCATACATTTTTGCCAATCTAGCAGGGGCTAGGTACCACCTATACCACATCTTGTAATGGTTCTCTTTATATGTTGTTGCCTTTGTTATTCTGCAATTATTTTCCCATATCATTTCCCACTCTTCCAATTGTACATTTCTTTCAATATTCCTAGCCGAAGCTATCATTTGACCTTTAACTATGTTTTTTGCCAAATCAAACTTTAATAGGTATTTGTAAATCTTTGAGATTAATTTTCCCTCTTTGGTTTCTAATAATTTATCTAGTTGGTTAGATTTTATTTCAACTCCTCCTTCTTCACTGTCTTTTTTGTATCTGGTTTGTATTAATAAGTACGGCCACCAGTCCATTTCTATACCCTGGTCCCTGAGCTCTTGCTGTGATTTTAGTCTTCCATTTATGTCCAGAACTTCTTTGTATCCTATTATTTTTTGGGTGGCTGATGTATTGGGGTGCATTGTTGCTTCTAATGTAGATATCCAGCCTGGGATTTTCATATAGTGCTTACGTTTAATTTCCAACCAGGTGCCAATTAGTGAGTTTCTTATTATATGATTTTTGAAATGTTTGTATGTTTATTTCCAATATTCCACAAATAAGCATGCCAGCCTTTTAATGAATCGTGACCTTCCAATTTCAATATTCTTTGGTTATCCAAATTGATCCAATCCTTAATCCATATCAGACTTGCCGCTTTATAATATTATTCCCAGGCTGATAGGCCAAAGCCTCCTCTGGTTCTATCATCCTGTAATGTTTTTAAATTTATCCTCAGTTTTTCCCCCTCCCATATAAATTTTGAGATTATTTTATTCAAATTTGTAAAGAAAGTTTTCTCTAATTTAACCGGGATAGTTTGAAATAAGTAGAGGAGCCTTGGGAGTATATTCATCTTTATCACCACAATTCTTCCTAGCAGCGATAATTTAAGTTTCCCTCATCTCTCTAGGTCTTTTTTAATTTGTTGTATTAGTTCTCCATAGTTGTTATCTTTGATAGCTATATTTCTGGTCGTCAAATTTATACCTAGATATTTTATCTTTTTAACTGCTTGCAGTCCCGATTGTTGTTCCAATTCTTCTATTTGTTTTATTGTTAGATTTTTGGTTAATATTTTGGTCTTGTTTTTATTAATTTTTAGCCCTGCCACCCTGCCAAATTTCTCTATCTCCTCCATCAATTTTAATTGTGTTTCTAGTGGGTCCTTTATGAAGAATACAAGGTCATCAGCAAAGGCTTGGACCTTGTATTCTTCTCCTTTTACTTTAAGTCCTTTTATGTTTTTATTTAGTCTAATTCTCCTAAGCAGATTCTCCAGGGTTAAAATGAAGAGCAGGGGTGAGAGTGGGCACCCTTGTCATATTCCTCTACTTATTTCAAAGAAATCTGTTAATTCCCCATTCACTAGTAGTCTTGCCTTCTGATTTGTGTATATTGTAGATATTATCTTTTCAAATTTCTCTCCAAATTTCATATTTTTTATTTGTTGTGTCATGAATCTCCAGTTGACCCGATCAAAAGCTTTTTGTATATCCAGAAAAATCAGCTCTGCCTGTTTCTCTGGATGCACCTCATAATATTCTATTATATTAATCACCATCCCTAGATTATTTTTAATTTGTCTTGTCGGCAAGAATCCATTCTGATCTGGATGTATTCTGTTATTTAATATTATTTTTAATCTGTTCGCCATTAAGTTCATAAAGATTTTATAATCGGTATTTAGTAGGGAAATTGGCCTATAATTACTAATTTGTGTTGTATCTGTCCCTTCTTTGGAGATTAATGAAATATGTGCTTCCTTCCAAGATTCTGGTATCTTTGCTTCTTTTAATGCCTCATTGTAAACCTCTAATAATATCCCATTTAATGGTGTTCCTAATCCTTTGTATAGTTCTATTGGTAGCCCACATGTTCCCAGAGTTTTATTATTTTTTTGTTTCCTGATTGTTTCCTGTAATTCCTCCATTGTAATCTCCCTATTTAGCATCTTTTTTTCCTCTTCCATTATCACGGGCATTTCCTCCTTTTTTAAATATTGGTCTATTTCTTCTACTTCCACCTTCTCTTGCTTATATAGGTTTTGGAAGAATTGAATTGCTATCTCTCTTTTTTTTTCTGGGCTCTGTTGTAACTTGCCTTCATTGTCCTGTAGTTGATGGATTATTCATTTTCCCCTTTCTTTTCTTAGTTTATAAGCCATCCACCTCCCCGGTTTATTTGCCTGCTCAACTTGATTTTGTCTTATGAATTTCAATGCATTGACATATTTTTCTTGTTTAAGTATATTCAATTTATGTTTGGCTGCCATCCAATTGACTCTTATTTGTTCATCCCCTGGTCTTTCCTGTAATTTCTCTTCCCAATTTTTAATCTCACCATAAATTTTGTTATATTCCTTTTCCCTCTCCTTTTTCCTTTTACTATTATAGGCTAATGTTATTCCTCTAATGTAGGCTTTTGTTGTGTCCCACAAATTTTGTAAGGATGTCTGATTTTTATTATTATCCTTGAAGAACCATTTCAGTTCTTCTTCTATTCTCTCAGTATATTATTTTTCTTTCATTACCTGTGTATTCATCATCCATCTACTTTCCCCCTTTCTCCATCCTCTCCATTCTATTATTAATGGGTTATGATCAGCCCAGTCATTTGTCCCTATCTTTACTGATTGGATCTCCTGTGTTAAGATCTTCTTAGCCCATACCATGTCTATCCTTGACCAAGATTTGTGAGGGTTGGAGTAATATGTATACTTTTCCTCTTTGGGGTTATATAGTTTCCAACTGTCTACTAAATTTAGTTCTTCTATGAGGGATAAAAATGTTTTCAGCAACAAATTTTTCTTATTATTATTTTTATTCTGATTACTTCTATAGTCTTTTTTTCGGGGGGGGGGGGGCGGTCTACAATGGCATTAAGATTGCCTAGCAGGCATACATTTTCTATATTTTGTTCTATTATTTTTTCATGTAGGTTTTGGTAAAATTCTTTTTGTTCACTATTTGGTGCATATACCACAACTAATAACACATTTTTACCTTTAAGATTAACTTCGATCATCACGGTTCTTCCTATTCTATCTACATATTTAAGTTTGCTTTCTATCTCTTCTTTAACATAACATAAACTGCTATCCCTTTTTTCTTCTCATCTGTTAATGATATATATAATTTCCCTAGTTTTTTGCATTGTAGATACTTTTCTTCTTGTTTTCTTATGTGGATTTCTTGAAGACATACTATGTCTACTTTTTGTTTGATTAATTTTCTAAATGTTTGATTTCTTTTAACAGGAGAGTTAAGTCCGTTTATGTTTATTGATATAATTTTCAGATTCCTGTCCATTTTTAAATTTGGTCTTACTTCTTTTTGTTCCTTTACTTCCTCTCTCTCTCTCTCTCTCTCTCTCTCCCTCTCTCTCTCTCTCTCTCTCTCTCTCTCTCTCTCTCTCTCTCTCTCTCTCTTTTTTGCTTGGTTTTGTGCTCTTGTCGTTACTCCTCCTTCTTCTTCTTGAATTTCCCCCTCTTCCTCTTTTTCTTTCTCCTTATTGTTCTCTTCATGTAGGGTTATTTGATCTTCTCATCTTGATGTTGTTTTGCTTCTCTTTCCTGACTCTTCTCCTCTGCCGTCTGTTCCTTGTTCCATCACCTGGTCATATAAGTTTTGTGCCTTTTCTATAGTATCCTCTTTTATCTTTTTCTCCTTCCATGTGGCTAATACTCCTTCCAGCAATAACCATCAAAATAATATTTGTTTTCTTTTTAATAATGCAGTGAGGAATCCATAATCTTTCCTCCACTCTCTAATTCTTTTTGGTATTTGTTTTAATGTTATTATCTCTTTTTGTTTATAATATATTGGTTCTTCTTTAGCTATTTTAACGACAATATCTCTAACCTTCTTTCTTACAAAACATACGTGGACTTCTCTTGGGAGCCTATGTTGTCTCGTGTAGTTGTTATTTACTCTGAATACTTTGTCTATTTCGTTGATAATCTCCTCTTTATCTCTTTGCAAAATCTCAGCTATCATTTCAGCCATTACTAATGTCAGGTTTTCATCTCTTTCTTCTCTTACGTTTTGGAATCGTAAATAGAATGCCGCTCTCTCCATTTCCAGTTGTGCCACTGTACTTTCAAGTTCTTTATTGAGACCTGTCATTTTTACATTTAATAGTTCTAATTTCTCTTCTGTTTGTTCTGTTTTTTTTTTCCTATGGCCGTAATCCTTTGGTCGTTTTTTGAAATCATCTCCTGAATGGAGTCCATTTTTCCATTTAGTTTTTGGATATCTTCTTTGACAGAATTTTTAAGTTCATCTAAGTCTCTCCTGGTTTCCTCATGATTTTTAGACATACACTCTTGCATTTTTTGCATAGTCTCTTGTATTTTCACTAACGTGGTCTGAACCGTCTGCATACTCATGGTCAGGGTTTGTTTTTCAGTTGGGAAAATCCCTTCTATAGTTTTTTGCGTCGCTGGAGATGCCATTAATCCAATTGGTGTTGAAGTAACCTACTGTGGTTACTGTAGTAGATGTCATTTCTTTCAGAATTTTATATTGTTTTTCTAAAATTCTGTCTACTTTTTCCCAAATCAGCATCCACTTCTCAATCAATTTTTTTAATATTATTTGATATTAAAGTTCTTAAATGAGATTAAATATCTTCTATTTCTATTATTCTTATGGTAAATATCCTCTTATATTCAGGTATGTGATCACAATCTATATTGCCTTATTAATTTACCTTATATCTTTATTATTCCACTATTATTCTGATTGATTTTCAATTCAATTGGTTATACTAATCAAAGCTATAAGTACTATATATCCTATAGAAATATATTGTTAATACAAACTTATACCAAATGTTATGATATTCTATCTCTAAGATAATTAATTAGTTATCTAACAGACGTTTTAATAAATTAGATATCAGTCAAAATGTATATAACGGTGTAAAACTCAAAATATTACAATATTGCAATATTTAAGCAATTCTAAGTCTATACATATACATATACATATACATATACATATACATATACATATACATATACATATACATATACATATACATATACATATATATATATATATATATATATATATATATATATATATATATTTTCTCAGGTTTTCACGGGTGTTTGTATGTAGGTCTTTGGTTATTCGGGTCTTCTCCCACGTAAAATTGGAAGTGTCTTGGCGACGTTTCGACGAAGTCTCATTCGTCATCTTCAGGCTGGTGTTCTCGGCTTCGTGCTTCCAGGCACGAAGCACGAAGCCGAGAACACCAGCCTGAAGATGACGAATGAGACTTCGTCGAAACGTCGCCAAGACACTTCCAATTTTACGTGGGAGAAGACCCGAATAACCAAAGACCTACATATATATATATATATATATATATATATATATATATATATATATATATATATATATATATATATATTAATACTATTTGAGTTAAGTTGATCTTCTAATAAATAATTAAGATAATTAAGAATAAATTAATTAAGGAGTAATTAAGAATAAATAAATTACTATAATTACACAGTAAAACTTATAATTCAATGTATCGTTAATATTGGTAATTATTATATTTAAAATATATGTAGCATATAAGTATATAATATAAGTATAAGTATAATGTAAGTATATATGGGTTTTTCTTTTAAGGGTTAATTACTATGAAATTCACTGTTCTTTGCACTGATCACGTTTTTGCAGTTCTCCAAAATCCACCAATATTAATCCACTCTTCTTAAAATTAGAAAGCAAAGCACAGACAGTCTTTCACTCTTACTGTCCAAAATGGCAATCCTTACTTTCTGGTTTCTTTTAATTCCAGATTAGTTGTTGTCTATATTGTTCTTCTCCGTCGGTGTAGCTTTACCCAGAAAAGAAAAATCAGTGTCCTGCTTCCTATCGTTTCTTTCTCCAAGATACACTCTCTTTTAAATGTCTCTTCAGTAAATAAAACTAACGTGGCAGGTTTCGCTGAGTCACTTCGCTCCCCTCGTTGTTTGCCGCCTGCACCTTTCTGAGTCTCTCTGCCTTTCCGCTACTCCTCCGGGCTCTAGGGTTGATCTCCTCCTCGCAGCAATCATCAATAGAGTTATTTTAACTTTTTGTTCTCCTGCTCACACCGATTTTCACCCCGTGCTCACTCGTTCGCTTCCTGCTTTTATACTTGAAATGTTGAGTCTCTGGTCTGGCCAGATTGGCCATCTTCTTCTGGAATAAGGGCTGTTCTCGGCGTGATGGGAGACAGCACCTCTCCACACCGCCTCCTCCGAAGTATCCCTCTTTCAGACGGTCCACCGCAGGACCGATCTCTCCCACAACGGGCTCCGAAACGCTGAAAAATCAACAAGGAATGCGGAGCACTCCTTCTCCATGTTGCCTCGACCCATGCCTCAACCGGAAATCCTTTCTACTTGCATTTTATACGTGATTTCGAACTGCTAGGTTGGCAGAAGCTGCGACAAGTAACGGGAGCTCACCCCGTTACTTGTCACTAGGAATTCGAACCTCAGAACTGCCAACCTTTTGATCAACAAGCTCAGCATCTTGGCAACTGAGCCACCGTGTCTCTTAGGATGAGCACAATAAGGGCTCTCTATTATTGAGACACACCCCTACAGACAAAAGAATGCAACTCTACTGATACTTCTCAGGGAGGATGGAGAAAATAATGCATAAGCATCAGGGGATGTAAACAGTTATATTCATAGGTAATGCTTTGCAGGTGACCTTTGGCCCTTCTTCTGTCTACTTACCTTCAAGAGGACCAAGGGGAGAAATAAACAATAAAACAAGAGTAAAGGGGATTTGGAATGCCAGATTCTGTGAAGAATATATTCCTATTAGCACCTTAATCTATGGCAATTGTCCTGATAAGAAAACAAGCTGCACTTCAAAAAAAATCAAATTCCCTATATCTCTGTATACCAACTTGATGTAGCACATTCCATTCATCTAAAACCTTCCTTTCCTCACACTCTGTAGCTCCACCATTTCCTGAAGAATCCCGAGATCTACAACAATACCATGCAAGGAATGTACCTGGATGGGAATGGAGATTTGATGGCTGACTTTGACCTTGTGAGTTGGGTGGGTTTTCATAATAAGTCAGGCACCAATGTGAAATTTGGGAGTCTGGCAAGAGAAGGATCTGCAGGAGTGAAATTCAGCATCAACAAGGAAGCCATCACGAGGCATTATGGGAAGAACCAGGTGGGGAAAATCTTCTGTCTCTTCAGTTTTATCATTATCTCCATGAGTATCCCCTCCCTTCCCAATGCCTGCCTTCAGATACAGGCTCTTTTCAATTCAGCAATAGAAATGGAGAAGGGGGTTTGTGAAGTATAGAAGGGTTCTGTTCCAAAATTATTGAAGGAGGTGACATGGGGGTGTAGGAAAATTCAGGCAGGATTTAAGGGGAGAGAGAAACAAAATCACTTGAGTTGCCCATGTTCATTTTGACATTCAAGAGGTTGATGCTACAGCTTGGTATTTGGTGGAAAATGTGTGCAAAATTAATCATGATGCAGAGTTCCAGAATTCCTGTTTCTTCCATGTCAGTTTCTAAAATGGAAGCATGGTTGATTATCACAATCTACTGCCAGTTTCAAGAATAACTTTCCTGACAATTGTTGGACATCCCTGGAATGGCCACCCCCACCACAGTTTGGTCTGGGGGAGAAAAAGAATGTTCCATTTCTAATCTTTTTAGCACATACCTAATTTCTTGACCCCTTCCAACTCTATGTGTCATTTCATAGCTGATGATTGCAGGTGCTTCTGAAGGCCAATTCTGTTCACTTTCAGACATTGCCTTACTCCCAGTGTGTGGAAGCTTGTCAGCATGGATATTTCAAGGTGGACAAGGAGGGGAAACCAAAATGCTGCTACAACTGTGTCCCCTGTGCAGAAGGAATGATTTCTACCCAAGAAGGTGAATGAGTGGAAATCAATGCAGTCCTTTCAATGAAGATGAATCTGGGTATTTGGGCCAAAGATGTGGTGTGGCGACATATAGGTGGAACTCTCACCTCACAATCAGGAGGTTGTGAGTTCAATCCTAGATAGAGGCAGATATTTCTCTCTCTGGGCATAATGCTGAACAAAACTCCTCATTGGCAACAGGAAGAGCATACGGCCATTAAACATTATAGTATGAAGGGCACGGCAGTCAAAACTAAAGCAGACTCCAGCCATATCTCTGTCAAGACCGTCTCCACGGTAACCCACAGTAGCCAGAGGGGAGTGATCTCTACAACCCGTGAAATTGCTTCATTGGAGAATGTGATTGATGACACACCTTGGGGGGACGGGGAAACAGTATCAGAGTAAATTGCGTGGGGTCAGAGTTGGCTTCATTTGGAACGTGCTGACATGAAGCTCCTAATAAATAATTGGATTTATTTTGAAGCTTGGCTCAAGGCTCATGATATAATCAGAGGATCAGAACCCTGATAGCAAGCCAACTCTGACACTCCATAATTTACGTTCCAGCTCTGACACTGTTTCCCCGCAGCCTTTTAAAATCATTAAGCATTGGGTTTTTGAGGACAAATGGAATAGAAATATTCCAACCCTCTCAGGTTGGCCAGTTCTAGTCCTTAGAGACCTTACTGAATGATAGAGATGGTTGTCTTTCACCCCTTTCATTTCCTACAGTCCCACAAATGAACAAAAATGGAGAAAAATGAAGGTATTTGTCAAGTTAACTATGTCTCCCTTCAGATTCTCTCCCTTCTTAATATAGTTACATTTTTTCATTTAATCAACTTTGGACATTTAGGAATGCAAGCATATCCACACACACATTCATTAATCTATAAATTCATAAATTTATAAATTCATAGCAAATGTTATATTTTTCCTTTGCAGATGCAAACTACTGCATCAGATGTCCGGAAAATCAATATCAGAATAAGAAGCGAGATCAATGTATTGCCAAAAATGTCACATTTTTGTCCCATCTAGACAATTTGGGAATCATCCTTACTACCTTTGCTCTATTCCTAATTTTGACCACAATCTTTGTCTTGGGAATCTTCATTTTATTTCAAGAAACTCCCATAGTCAAAGCCAACAACCGGGACCTCTCCTACATTCTCCTGGTCTCCCTTCTGATTTCCTTCTTGACCTCATTCCTCTTCATTGGTCGGCCAAGGAGAACCACCTGCCTTCTCCGACAAACAGTCTTCAACATCATCTTCTCAATTGCTGTGTCTTCTGTCTTGGCCAAAACAATCATGGTGGTGCTGGCCTTCCTGGCCACAAAGCCAGGAAATGGAGTGAGGAAATATCTGGGCAAGAGTCTGGCCAACACCATCATCATTTCTTGTTCCATTGTCCAGATTGTCATTTGTTTCACCTGGTTAGGAGTTTTTCCTTCATTCCCTGATTCTGACATGAACTCCCAGCCTAGAGAGATCGTTCTGCAGTGCAATGAAGGCTCTGCTGCTATGTTTTATATTGCCCTTGGCTATATGGGCTTCCTGGCTGCCGTCTGCTTCACGGTGGCTTTCCTAGCTAGGAATTTGCCGGGGTCCTTCAACGAAGCCAAGTTGATCACCTTCAGCATGCTGGTCTTTTGCAGTGTCTGGCTGTCCTTTGTGCCTACCTATCTGAGCACCAAAGGGAAATACATGGTGGCTGTGCAGGTCTTCTCCATCTTGGCTTCCAGTGCTGGGCTGCTGGGTTGCATCTTCATCCCTAAGTGTTACATCATTGTGCTGAGGCCAGATTTGAATACAAAGCAGCAAATGATGCTGAAAAGTGAAGTAGAAAACTGAATCTCATGGATGTTCTGGGGATATATTATATCTGGGGAGCTAATATTTTTACTCATCATTAGGTAGTTTTCACCTCTCTGACTGCTTTTTAAAGTGATCTCCTGCTTAAACCCGATTTCCATCTTTCTATGTCTGGTAGTACTACTTGGCATTTTGGGTTTCTGTATCAGCTTTTAAGTAAGGACATAGTAGCATTTTAGCATGGCAATTTAGACCTTTTTCATGATTTTAGGAAAGCCCATTTTTCTCCTGAAATAAGGACATTTTTTAAATTTGTGTGAACTAACCTTTTCAGCCATTAAACTATAGAGAGAATATTCTGAAAGTTAGTGAATACAGTTGCAAGTTTTAAGTAAGATGCCTACCACCTGGGAAGGGACATGATGTAACCCATGAATTTGCCATTTGGGGACTTTTATCTGTAGTCCATGTTTTCTATTGTTCAATTCTTACATGTAATCATCTTTTATTTTTTATTGGTTGCTTTCTGATGTACCACACAGACTAAATGTATGTATCATCTCTTTTTGTATGCTATCAAAAGACTTGACACCTCCATCACCTTAATAAATTTTGTAGTTTTTCTGCTGTCATTTGTATTGTTGATTGGGGGTGAAAAGTGACTTTTGCAAAGGCTAATAGTGGTTTTTCCCCGTCTCAAATTCATTATAATAGATTTCATCAACTCCATGCCAAATTCGGGGTGCCTGAATTTCAGGTAACAATAGGAGAAAAATGGCTGCAATGCAAAAAATGGACTTTTAACTTCAAGGGTCATTTATTCACCAATAAACACTTCATTGTTTAAAACTTTGAATACACAAACATGTGTGTGTGTGTGTGTGTGTGTTTGTGTGTGTAAAATTTATTTTCTTCTAGAAGTCTGGTGGAGCTTAATAATTACAAAACAGTTTTATTTGTGAGACTGGTGATATACTTTAGTGCTGAGATAGGTGAGAGATATGTAGAGATTGGATGACAATTGTCCAGGAAGGTAGGGTTCAATAATGGATTCTTGATGAGTGCCTCTTTAAAACAGGATGGGGACATCCCCTTCATCACGTATGAAGTTATCAATGCTTGATCACACAACAGGTGGTATTCAAGAGGTTCTGACCAATTTTTTTTACTTCAGAGAACCAGTAAATACCACCTCTGACTGGCCCACCCCTATCTATTCTCTGCTCTCTGAGTCCCAGCTGATTGGGAGGAAATGGGGATTTTGCAGTATTCTTCCCTTGGAGTGGGGAGGGAATGGAGATTTTACAGTATTCTTCCCCTGCCACACCCATCAAGCCACGCCCACCAAGCCATACCCACCAAGCAATGGCCAGAAAACTGGTAGTAAAAAACTTTGAATCCCACCACTGGGTCACATCACCAGGTGTAATGGATGGGTGGCTGAATAGATGGATATGTCTTTCATTTCTGTTCATTCTACTTCAGACAGGTGTATGTCAACCCACAACATAAATAAAGCATCCATCCTATAACATAAAGGTCTGAACAATAAAAACTGCACAGTAGGCCTAAGGTAGCATCAACCTCATTTAGTTAAAAAGTCCACAATAAAAAAAGGTAACATAACAACTTCATCCTATCAAAAACACAGCATCATACAATAAAACTTTCACATATTATATCATGAAAGAAAACCAATTGGAAATCAACTAAGCAGAATGACAGGTGTCCCAAATACTCCCAGAACAATTTGGTCTTGGATGCTTCCTGGGAATCCATTACATTGAGTTACATCAGGAGTTTTCCAGCTGGATCCCAGCTCAGCCTGCAGGGAGGACTGAGAACCTCCTCCTTCTCAGATAATTAATAGAATGATAGTGATTTCTTTCTTGCCTTCAGGCTAAATGTCAAGAGATTCCTTATTCCCCCGGATCTCTGGAGGAGATCAACAGACTCAGGAGCAACACATAGTACTATCTGACATCATGAAAGTTCATAAATTGTCTTTTGACACTGGGAAGCTGGACTATACTTCATGGACACCAGGAGGTTTGCTGTTGTGTTGGCCCATGTTTCCATCATTTGGAAAGTCCTCTCTTGACTTCATATTGTATTAGAAAAGTTAGTCTTGGTGCAATCTGCTTTCAACATCTCCAAACTCTTCTGCTCTGCTGATTCTGAGATCAGATGCAAAACAGAGGATTCCTTTGGCTAACCTAGAAATGAACCCACTGCTTCTGCTTCTGATGGAGCTTTTGTTGCCCCAGGCAGCCTGTGGGATACTCGGCACCAAGTGCTTCTTAACTTTGGGGAGGGATGCAAGAGACCCACTCAACCATTACAGGCCAGGAGACCATCTCATCGGTGGGCTCTTCTCGGCAACAAATATTCTACTATTACAGCTGCACAATTTCAGTTCTTGTCCTTCTATAGAGGTTGATTGGTAAGTCGCAGAATGTTGAATGATGTTGTTATATTGCCTTTGAGAAAATAATAGGGGGAGTTAAATTTCGGTACATTTGTATACAAACAGTATGAAGTGCAATAGAATTCAGCAGATAACACAAAAGCAAGCTTTAATGCTCAGCATCCTGATGTTGAACTGATCTCTATGCAGACAATGTGCTTTGAGCTTTCAAGGCTTGGGAATTTGATCATGGTTGCAGCTTGTCCATCAAAGAAAAGGACAGGAGGCTCTAACTGGTCAGTCCTGGTCAATCCCAGCTGAGAGAAATGGCTGACTTCTTTTCTGAGTCTTTTCTAGAAGACAGTTCTGCATCTTCCAGAAGGACAGTTCTGGAAGAAGTTCAAAGACATCAGCCCTCAGATAAGGTGCTTCAAGACATTCTCCAGATGCTCCATCATGGCTTTCCTGATAAGTCCATGGATTTCTTTAAACTCACCACTGCCAGATCAGCAGCCATTTATTGTTTCCTTGATGTGGGTATGTGGGGAATTTGATTAAGTAGATCATAACCTACTACTTATTAAAATAGAAAAATGTGGGTTAGACTGCATCACCATCAGATGGATTCTTAACTGACTGACCAACCCTACTCAATATGTAGTCCTGAATGGAACAGCATCTAAATGGAGGGAGGTATGCAGTGGGGTACCCCAGGGCTCTGTTTTAGGCCCAGTATTCTTCATCAATGATTTGGACGAGGGGTTAGATGGGGAACTCATCAAATTTACAGACGACAGCAAGCTAGCAGGAATAGACAACACTCTGAAAGATAGGCTTAAGATACAGAAGGATCTTGACAGAATTGGACATTGGGCAATGCTGAAAAAAGCAAGGTTCTACATTTAGGGAAGAAAAACAAAATGCATAGGCACCATATATGTGGTACCTTGCTCAATAATAGTAACTGTGAGAGGGATCTTGGAATCCTTGTGGACAATTACTTAAATATGAGCCAGCAGTGTGCTGCAGCTGCCAAAAAAGTGGACAGAGTGCTAGGCTGCATAAACAGAGGGATAGAATCAAGATCACATGAAGTCTTAATACCACTTTATAATGCCTTGGTAAGACCACACTTGAAATACTGCATCCACTTTTGGTCGCCACGATGTAAAAAAGATGTGGAGGCTCTAGAAAGAGTGCAAAGAGCAACAAAGATCATTAGGGGACTGGAGGCTAAAGCATAAAAAGAATGGTTGCTGGAGCTGGATATGTCCAGTCTTATAAAAAGAAGGACCAATGGTGACATGATAGCAGTGTTCCGATATCTCAGGGGTTGCCACAAAGAAGAGGGAGTCAAATTATTGACCAAAGCACCTGAGGGTAGGACTGCAATGGGTGGAAACTAATCAAGGAAAGAAGCAACTTAAAACTAAGGAGCAATTTCTTGACAGTTGGAACAAATAATCAGTGGAACAACTTGCCTCCAGAAGTTGTGAATGCTCCAACACTGGAAGTTTTTAAGAAGAGATTAGATAATCATTTGTCTGAAGTGGTGTAGGGTTTCCTGCCCACTCAAGGGGTTGGACTAGAACAGCAGTCACCAACTGGTGGTCCGTGGACCATTGGTGGTCCGTGAGAAATTTTTGGTGGTCCACAGAAAAGTTATTTGCATTTTTTATATTGCACTAAATCAAGGGTCCTCAAACTATGGCCTCTGAGTCGGATACGTACAATGAGCATTTGTGTTGCTACAGAGAGTCTCCCCTCTTTGGGGGCCTTTTTGTATGGGTCGGAGGGGGGCAGAAATTCTGACTCGGGGTCTGCTTCAGCCTTCTGGTGCAGGGCTTTGGGCGAAGGCTGGATGGAAACATCGGTTGTGGCGAAGAGCCAGAGGGCCTTGTTCCAGTGGAACTGCATCATGGCCTGGAACTGGCTCACCCCGCTGAGCCTCCAGGCACCAGTACCTGCCTTGCACTCCCATAGGTCTTCCCTCAGCCTGGAAAGCCTATGATCATAATCCTCAGTGAGGTCCTTCTGCTGAGCCTCCTTCTTGACCAGATCCAATTTGAACTGAGCCTGCTCTTTTGCCAAATCTTTCTCATGGCGGCTGCTTAGCTCCAACAACTGCTTCCTGTTGGGGCCCTAAAGAGCCCCGGTAGGCAGGTGAGTGGCTTGGAAGGGAGGAGCGAGTAGATGCTGGCGAGGCACCTCTTGACACGAGTGACATCGAGTTGGCCATGCCCACCCAGTCACATGCCCCCCTAGCCTCACCCACCCAGCTGGTCATTAGGCAGATCATATTAGTGGTCCGCGGGATTTTAAATTATGAATTTAGTGATCTCTGAGGTCCGAAAGGTTGGTGACCCCTGGACTAGGAGATCTCCAAGGTCCCTCCAACTCTGTTATTCTAATCTATCGTAAGATGTTCCTTCTTGACTCACCTGTTGTTCCACTGATACCAAAGTGTTTTGAACAGTTCCTCTCTCCTCTCTCTCAAGCAATCAGGGATCGAGACTATTTACTCAAGAGAAATGGAAGAGCTGGTGCTTCTGTTCAGTTCTTAAATGTTTCATTTTCTGCCCTATCTCATTTATGTGCACTTATTCCTACATAGAAAAACATGGACACTCTGCACATATAACATGTGTATTATAGTCCTTTGAGTGAATCCTGGTTGCTATGCAGGTTTCTGAGCCACATTGTCAGAAGTGGTTCACCAATAGCTTTTCCTTGGATATTTTTTTACTCCGCAGTTTGAGGGAGGGAGGGAGGGAGGGAGGGAGGGAGGGAGGGAGAGAGAGAGATAGAGAGAGAGAGAGAGAGAGAGAGAGAGAGAGAGAGGGAGGGAGGGCGGGCGACAAACTATGCACAGATTGTATAAGGTGTTTCTGTTTTGGCTTTTAAAAGGTAGATGCTGAAATGAAGAATTTTGGTCAAAGACTTGTACAGTCATATTAATGTTAAATAAATTGTTTTAATTGTTTTGCATCACATATTCCAATTCTATGCTGAACAGTGTGTTTTATAAGTGTCCAAAGTGTTAATATATAAACTTCATTGTCGTCATCATCATCATATATACATAAACATACATACAACAATATCAATTGTTATTGAAAAGTATACTATCTTCCATTATAGTATTGATTAAAGAACCATCAAAATATTTACTCATCAGTTTTTCTTTCTCAAGCAATCCATATTTCACATAAATCCAGTCCTCTAACCTCAGCATCTGGAATTTATAAAATATTCTGAGTCCTCTTTTCCTTTTACTTTCAGGGTTAACTTATCCATTTCTGCACATTCCAGAATGTTTTTGATTATAATGTCATCTGTAGGGGGTTTCTGGATTTTTCCACTATTGTGCATACACAATCCTGGTTACTGTTAGGATATGTACAATTAAATATGTGTTACCCTTATTGTAGTTTCCTGGAAGCATGCCCAACAAGAAAGTCTCATGTTTCAAATCTATGTGTTGTTTTCTCATAATTTCCAGCCACATGCATATTTTCTTCCAGCATTTTTTTGCTTTGGGACACGTCCACCACATATGATAATATGAAACTGGTATGTAGAATAGAATAGAATAACGAGTGGGAAGGGACCTTAGAGGTCTTGTAGTCCAACCCCCTGCCCAGGCAGGAAACCCTACACCACTTCAGACAAATGGTTATCCAACATCTTCTTAAAAACTTCCAGTGTTGGAGCATTCACAACTTCTGCAGGCAAGTTGTTCCACTGTCAGGAAATTTCTCCTTAGTTTCCTGGAAGCATGCCCAACAAGAATGTCTCATGTTTCAAATCTATGTGTTGTTTTCTCATAATTTCCAGCCACATGCATATTTTCTTCCAGCATTTTTTTGCTTTGGGACACGTCCACCACATATGATAATATGAAACTGGTATTTAGAATAGAATAGAATAACAGAGAGGGAAGGGACCTTAGAGGTCTTGTAGTGTTGGAGCATTCACAACTTCTGGAGGCAAGTTGTTCCACTGAGTAATTGTTCTAACTTTTCAGAAATTTCTCCTTAGTTCTAAATTGCATTTGGTTGCATTTCCAACATTTAACAGATTGATTGTTATACATATTTGCTAACCTTGCAGGAGAATAATGCCATCTATACAACATTTTATAGAGGTTTTCTTTAGGTGCTGTTGACATTTTGAGTTTGTGATTTTTATCCCATGATTTCTGCCACCTATCCAACATTATCACAGAAGAAATTTATCATTTTTGTTGAATATATATAACATCATGGCATAATGTACATATCTTTTCAGGGAAGCATTTGTGATGTACTGGAAAATTCTGTCCTTCGTTTTTGCCATTCAGGAAATCAACAAAGCTCCCCTCCTCTTACCCAACCTCACCCTGGGTTATAACCTCCATGACAACTTTCGAGACAAAATGTTGACATTGGATGGTCTGTTGGATTTGCTTTCGACTGGAGAGGCCAATGTTCCCAATTACAGCTGTGGAAGGAAGAGAAACATGCTGGTTCTCCTGGAAGAGGCCAACTCTGACATATCCATCCTCATGGCTTCCATATTGGGCATCTACAAAATCCCACAGGTATAGAGTAGGGAAATGGCTCTCCAGGTTTACTCCAGAGCATTTCAAGCAGGTTTCCTTCTTAAAGATCTTACACATGAGTTAAGATGAAGTGTCTTTTTTTTAAAAAAATAGTTTTTTAATTTTTTTATAACAAAAACATAAAACTCATCTTTTCAAAACAAAGCTTTTGCTCCGGTCACATTCAAACAAATCATTAACAAATCTTATTTTTCAATTGACACAACTAAATATTTTAAACAAATCTTTCCCTCAAATCTATCTGTATAATTATGCCATTATCTCCAAAAACCCATTATTTAATCTTGAATCCTAATCCGTTCCAGTCGGGCTTCAGGCCTGGGTACAGCATGGAAATGGCATTGATTGCGTTGGTAGATGATATCTGGAGGGCTCGGGACAGGGGATGTTCCTCTGTCCTGGTCCTGTTAGATCTCTCAGCGGCTTTTGATACCATAGACTATGGTATCATGCTGCACCGTTTGGAAGAGTTAGGGGTGGGAGGCACTGTGTTGCAGTGGTTCACCTCCTTTCTCTCTGACTGGTCGCAGTCTGTGTTGACAGGGGGGCAGAGGTCGACCCCGAGGCCCCTCATATGCGGGGTGCCGCAAGGGTCGGTCCTCTCGACCCTCCTGTTCAACATTTATGTGAAGCCGCTGGGCGAGATCATACGTGGTTTTTGGGTGAGGTACCATCAGTACGGTGACGACACTCAGCTGTACATCTCCACCCCAGACCACCCAAACAATGCCCTTGAAGTGATATCCCGGTGCCTGGAGGCTGTGCGGATCTGGATGGGGAGGAACAGGCTCAGGCTCAACCCATCCAAGACCAAGTGGCTGTGGTTTCCGACGTCCCGATATAGTCAGTTGGTGCCATCACTGACTATTGGGGGCAAATCATTGGCCCCCACGGAGAGGGCGGCAACTTGGGCGTCCTCCTCGATTCACGGCTGTCTTTAGAAGAGCACTTGACGGCCATGACCGGGAGGATTTTTCATCAGGTTCGCCTGATCCGCCCGTTGCATCCCTTTCTGGATCGGGACTCGTTACTCACAGCCCTCATCACCTCCCGCCTGGACTATTGTAATGCTCTCTACATGGGGCTCCCCTTGAGGAGCACCCGGAGGCTCCAACTGGCGCAGAGTGCGGCCACGCGGGTGGTAATGGGAGCGACATGGCGTTCCCATGTAACACCCCTCCTGCGCGATCTGCACTGGCTCCTAGTGGTCTTCTGGGTGCGCTTCAAGGTTTTGGTTACCACCTTTAAAGCGCTCCATGGCATGGGACCTGGGTACTTGCGGGACTGCCTACTACCACCAATAGCCTCCCACCGGCCGGTACGCTCCCATAGAGATGGGCTCCTCTGGGTGCCGTTGGCCAAACAATGCCGACTGGCGGCCCCCAGGGGGAGAGCCTTCTCTGTGGAGGCACCTACAATCTGGAACGAGCTCCCCCCAGAGATACGGAGGATCCCGGATCTGCGCACCTTCTGCGGCTCTTTAAAGACCTTATTATTTCACCAGGCAGGCCTGGCCTAATTTTCTCCCTCTTTTATAAAAGATTTTTAATTTTTTAAATATCTCTTAGTATTTTATATATTCAATTTTAAAATTGGTTTTAAATAGTTTGGGGTTTTAATTTGTCTGGGCCAAAATTATTTAATTTGATTTTAATTCTATTTTTAAATTTTGTATGTATGTTTTTTATTGTTTGGCTGTGCACCGCCCTGAGTCCTTCGGGAGTAGGGCGGTATAGATATCAAATCAAATAAATAAATAATAAATAAATAAACCAATTATCAATCCATTTTTCTCTTTCATTTGCTTAGATGGATATATTTTAACAATATGAATCATACAATTACATTAAGCATTCCAAAAATATTTAATTTCAACATACCCATTTTGTCTCTAATTATTAAACTCAAAATTTATACTCTTTATTTCTATTATTAAACCTAACTTATCCATTTTATCTTAACTATCACTCTCAAAATGCGTCTCCTCAGTTTAATTATCCCACCTCCTTTTGTATTTTCCTAAAAAGAAAAAAGAACCCAGCGTTATTTATTATTTATCTTTATTGTTAAACCAATCATTTTTATTTCTTAACTAGAACACAACATAACCATTTATTTGACTGTTGAACACAGCATATCCTTTTTTTTAATTTTTTGGCTGATACAAAGGATGCTCTTTCTTGTTTGCCTGTTAAACACAGCATGTTAATTTTTGTTTTTTGGCTTTTAAGCACAGCATTTCATTTTTATTTTTGTTTGGCTGTTACATGGCATATTCAGTTTTGTTTTGGCTGATACACAGCATAACCTTTTTGTTTGGCTGTTCAACACAGCATAATATAACTTTTTGGCTGTTAAACACAGCACTTTCATAATTGGTTTATCTTTCTCTATTTAAATCTCTAGTTAATCCTTTCTTTGTTGTTTCCATCCATCTATACATTGTTTTTTCACATAGTCATTATTTTTCTGTATCCTTTTTCATAACATTCATAACATTTTAACATTGAGACATGTGTTGATTCCTGCTTAAAACATATCTTTAAATGTATTTAATTCCTTTTAATATTTTCAGTTAATCATATTTATCCTTATTCTTTCCTTTAGCATTTTAACTTTAAAACATAGTTCTTGCATCAAGCATATCTTACATGTATTAATTTCTTTTAACATTCTTAATTTCTGTAAAGACCTCCCTTAATATTACAATCTATTTTTGCTTTATTTTATTTTTAATCACATTCTCTTTATTTCCTTGCCTTTCCATTCTCCAATATTAATTTTATTCTCCATAAATCAAATGAATTCTCTTTTCTTATTTTTATTCTGGACATAATATTTCAAATCTTTTTCTTTTAGAGCTACACTTAGTCCTTCTTTTATTCCTGCGCCAGCTCAAAGTTTCCCACAACAAAGGGAAGTTACAAAGTTCCTCTTTACACCAGATGGTGTCTCTCTGTAATTCACATTTGTGTTAGTCATGCAAACCTCCATTTTATTTGTTGTTATATACACCATCCAATCTTCTTCTTTTAATTAAAAAGGTATCAAATCTTCTTTTCCTTTAAGAAACCCAATTCAAAATTTTAAAATGTTTAGTCTTTTCACCATATCTCCAAATTAATTCTCTGTCCCAAAATTAGTTGTTTCAGAGGTCTTTGTCTCTTTAAAGTTGCAGATTTAAAAAAAAAAATCCAAAGCCCCTTTGTTGTGTACCCGCTATTTTAGGCTAGGGGTCTTCTAATTATTAATAATGCTCCAAACGTTGTTATAAGCCTGGGCTGTTGTCACTCACCCGGCTTCAAAGGGCTCCATTTTTCTCCGCTTTCCACCAGCACTTTTCTTTCTTTTTTTTTATTGAAAAGTTTTAAAAAGTTTTACAGACATTTCCCCTTCCCCCTCCCTCCTCCCCTTCCAACCCTCCCCTTCCCCTCCTTCCCCACCACCACTTCCCAGAGCAAAATACAGGTTATAACATTTGACAATTATAAGCTAACATAAACTAATTATCTATAGCCTCCTATCCCCCTCTTGAACTTTGAACTCACCTTTTACTAAACTAAATTTAAGTACTTTATAAAATCTGTTTAATCATTCATAAGCTATTTGAATTTTTTTAGTCCGATATTTGCCTTGAATATAATCAATCCATCTTCTCCATTCTAACATATATTTCTCATCTGAATGGTCCTTTACATATGCTGAAATGTTCACCATTTCTGCTAAATTAACTACTTTTAATGTGCATTCTTGAATAGTAGGTAAATCTTCCTTCTTCCAGTACTGCGCCACCAAGAGTCTTGCTGCAGTTATTCAGTTCAGAATCAAATTAGTCTCTATAGCCGTACAATCTGTAATTATACCTAACAAAAACAACTGTGGAGTAAACTTTATCCTTTTTAAAAAATATTTTGAATAATCCACCATATTTTTATCCAAAATGCTTTAACTTTTTTACAAGTCCACCAAACATGAAAATAGGTAGCATCAACACAATCAAATCTCCAACATTTGGGTTGTAGGTTTGGGTACATACAAGCTAACTTTTTAGGATCCAAATGCCATCTCTAAAACATTTTATAAAAATTTTCTCTCAAATTTTGAGCTTGTGTAAATTTTACATTTCTTACCCAGATCCTTTCCCATGTTTCCATCATTATTGGTTCCTCAAAATTTTGTGCCCATTTTATCATACAATCTTTAACTAACTCTGTCTCTGAGTCTATTTCTATCAATATATTATACAACCTTTTTATGTGCATTTTACTCTGGTCCTTTATTTATTTATTTGATTTGATTTGATTTGATTTGATTTGATTTGATTTGATTTGATTTGATTTGATTTGATTTCTATACCGCCCTACTCCCGAAGGACTCAGAGCGGTGCACAGCCAAACAATAAAATACCTACATACAAAAATTTAAAAGTGGAATTAAAATGAAATTAAATAGTTTTGGCCCAATCAAATTAAAACCCCAATCAATTTAAAACCAATTTTAAAATTTGAATATATAAAATACTAAAAAATATTAAAAATTTAAAAATCTTTTATAAAAGAGGGAGAAAATTAGGCTAGGCCTGCCTGGTGAAATAAAAAGGTCTTTAAGGCGCGGCGGAAGGTGCGCAGATCCGGGATCCTCCGTATCTCTGGGGGGAGCTCGTTCCAGATAGTAGGTGCCCCCACAGAGAAGGCTGTCCCCCTGGGGGCCGCCAGTCGGCATTGTTTGTCCGACGGTACCCGGAGGAGCCCATCTCTGTGGGAGCATACCGGCCGGTGGGAGGCTATTGGTGGTAGTAGGCGGTCCCGCAAGTACCCAGTCCTGAGCCATGGAGCACTTTAAAGGTAGTAACCAAAACCTTGAAGCGCACCCAGAAGACCACTGGGAGCCAGTGCAGCTCGCGCAGGAGGGGTGTTACATGGGAATGCCATATCGCTCCCATTACCACCTGCGCGGCCGCACTCTGTGCAAGTTGGAGCCTCCGGGTGCTCCTCAAGGGGAGCCCCATGTAGAGAGTGTTACAATAGTCCAGGCGGGAGGTGATGAGGGCATGAGTGACTGTGCATAACAAGTCCCGATCCAGAAAGGGACGCAACGGGCGGATCAGGCGAACCTGATGAAAAATCCTCCCGGTCACGGCCATCAAGTGCTCTTCTAAAGACAGCTGTGAATCCAGGAGGATGCCCAAGTTGCGAGCCCTCTCCGTGGGGGCCAGCGATTTGCCCCCAATAGTCAGCGATGGCCTCAACTGACTATATCGGGATGTCGGAAACCACAGCCACTCGGTCTTGGATGGGTTGAGCCTGAGCCTGTTTCTCCCCATCCAGATCTGCACGGCCTCCAGGCACCAGGACATCACTTCAAGGGCATCGTTGGGGTGGTCTGGGGTGGAGATGTACAGCTGGGTGTCATCAGCGTACTGGTCGTACTTCACCCCAAAACCACAGATGATCTCACCCAGCGGCTTCACATAAATGTTGAACAGGAGGGGCAAGAGGACCGACCCTTGCGGCACCCTGCATATGAGGGGCCTCGGGGTCGACCTCTGCCCCCCTGTCAACACAGACTGTGACCGGTCAGAGAGAAAGGAGGAGAACCACTGTAACACCGTGCCTCCCACCCCTAACTCTTCCAAACGGTGCAACATGATACCATGGTCGATGGTATCAAAAGGCACTGAGAGATCTAACAGGACCATGACAGATGAGCAACCCCTGTCCTTAGCCCTCCAGAGATCATCTACCAACGCGACCAATGCTGTTTCCGTGCTGTACCCGGGCCTGAAGCCCGACTGGAACGGATCCAGATATGACATTTCATCCAGGTGCTGGGGGAACTGATGCGCAACCACACTCTCAACAACCTTCGCCACAAAGCGAAGGTTGGAGACCGGACGATAGTTTAGCAACATTGCCGGGTCCAGGGAAGGCTTCTTGAGGAGACGCCTCACCACCGCCTCTTTCAAGGCGGCGGGAAAGTCACCCTCACCCAACAAAGCATTTATAATCCCCTGGAGCCAGCCTCGTCTCACTTCCCGGGAAGCCAGCACTAACCAGGAAGGACACGGGTCCAATAAACAAGTGGTCGCATTCAGTCTGCCCAGAATCCTGTCCACGTCCTCAGGGGACACAGGATCAAACTCATCCCAGATATCATTCTCAAGACCTGCCCTAGTCTCTCCCCCTGAGACTACCCAGTCGGAGTCCAAATCTTCCCGAATCTGAGTGATATTGTCATACAAATACTGAGCAAAATCCTCGGCTCTACCCTCCAAGGGGTCCTCCCACACTTCCTGGTGGAGCAGGGAGTGGGTCACCCTAAAGTGGGCAGCTGGGCGGTTATCTGATGATGCAATAAGAGCAGCAAAATAGCTACATTTTGCTGCTTTTATCGCCACTAAGTAATTCCTAATATGGGATCTTACTAGTGTCCGGTCAGATTCAGAAAGACTGGCCCTCCAACTACTCTCTAGGCATCTTTTCTGGCGCTTTAACTCCCTCAGCTCCTCGGTAAACCAGGGAGCCAATTGAGATCGGCGCCGGGTCAAAGGCCGCAAAGGCACGACCCGATCCAGAGCTCCAGCGGCCACCCTATCCCAGGCGGCCACTAGGTCTCCAGTCGAGGCGTGTGCCAGAGCCTCAGGAAATGGCCCAAGCTCCATCTGGAATCTGTCAGTTTCCATCAGGCGCCTGGGGCGGAACCATCTTACCGGCTCTGCCTCCCTGCGGCGGGGTTCAGCGGTTCGAAGGTCAAGACAAAGGAGAGAGTGATCTGACCATGACAAGGGTTCGGTAACAATATCCCCTATCTCAAGATCCCTCAACCACTGTCCAGAGACAAAAAACAGATCCAGCGTGTTTCCCCCCGTGTGGGTAGGGTCATGAATTAACTGGGTCAGATCCATAGCTGTCATGGAAGCCATGAACTCCCGAGCCACCTCAGACGCCTCACCCATGGACGGCAGGTTGAAATCCCCCATGATCATAAGCCTAGGGGTATCAACTGCCACCGCGGCGATGACGTTGAGTAGCTCGGGCAGGACTGTTGCCACGTGGCAGGGAGCCAGGTACGTGATCAGCAAACCCATCTGAATGCCATGACCCCATTTCACAAAAAGGGATTCACAGCCGGCCGTCTGAGGAACAGTGGCCTCCCTTGGTTTTAGACCTTCTTTAATAATAACCGCTACCCCCCCCACCCCTCCCCTGTGACCTCGGCAGATGGAATGCTTGGAAACCTGGTGGGCACATTTCAACGAGGGGAACCCCCCCCTCCTGGCCCAACCAGGTCTCCGTAACACCTGCCAGGTCCGCACCCCCCTCCTGAACAAGATCACAAATGAGGGGGGCTTTGTTTACTACGGACCTGGCATTGCACAGCATCAGCCAGAGGCCTGAGTCCTGAGGGTCTATGCAACCTGAGAAGCGAGTAGAGCCTTGGGGGCCGGAGCACACCACCACTTGTAAACAGCGAGTGGCAATCCATAAATTAACGCAATAAATTTTGTCTATTTGCCAGTCACACTCTGCTTTAGATTATCCAGTAAACTGAGCAAGGGCTTCTGCAAAAACCTCTCTGAGATTTTCCTGGTTATTTCCTTTGAAGCCTCTGATCGTGGGGGTTAGCGCTCCCAAAGGAGCTGCCGTCGACGCCTCTGGTACCACCAGAAGTTCCCCCCAGCACTTTTCTCCGAGGAACTTGCCTGTTCCTCTCGGTAGTCCAAGGAGCCCCTCTTCTTCCCCTGTCCCTGCAAGACTGGTTTGGTCCGAAGAACCATCAATAACGGTTCGGCAGCTGGGGTTTTCATGGAAATCATCAGAGCCCGCTATTTCCCTGACTCTCTCGCCATGATGCCAAACCGGAAGTCGGTGAGCAGTCCTTTTTTATTTCACATTTCATGAGCTGATATTGTGGCCCTGTGGACAAGGCGCCATCGAAACTATAGCTCTAATTTTAACAGAATAACCTTTGAAGTCTCCTAGTCCAACCCCTGCTCAAGCAAGACCCTTTACCATTTTAGACAAATGGCTGTCCAGTCTCTTCTTAAAAGCCTACCGTGTTGGACACCCACAACTTCTGAAAACAGGCTGTTCCACTGATTAATTGTTCTGTCAGGCAATTTCTCTTTAGTTCTAGGTTGCTCCTCTCTTCCTTGATTTGTTTCCTTCCAATTGCTTTCTGGTGTTCTGGAAAATACGTTGACACACACACACACACACACACACACACACACACACCTTCTTCTTTGTGGAAATCCCTCAAATATCACATCCTACAATACATCACCTTCTATAAGGACTCATGCACCCACCTCATAACACTTCATCTGATAAAATGACCAGGAAACGCTGATCTTCTTTATATACAATCATTATTATCAGATCAGTACAATGTAGTTCCTTTGAATGTAGCTGAGTTTCGCTATACTGTTTGCAAAATTAGGTACTGACTGCCCACTGACAACCCACCACTAGTTGTAATATATTATCCTGTCATTCTTTTTAATTTTTAAAATGTTTCTTATCTGTAACACTGGTCTGTGCCTGTAACAAATTATTAGTATTGTTTAAACTTTCAATCTTCCAAAGAGACCAAAACAAACACAAAAACAACTATAGTTAAAAATGACCAGTTCGCAAAAAAGGGCCTCTGAAAGCCCCCTATTTCCAGAAAAGTAGATTTGGATTTCTTTTTATCTTTAAATATTCATTGATAACAGAATATTATCATATTCTGATCATATCATATCAGAATATTATAAGGCAGAATATTATCTTTCCCTAAAGGAGAAATAGAGAAACATGTTCTTGGAGACAGAAAACAGCCCCCAAGTCTTTCTTAATTGCCCCCAGGAGATATTTTGTGCCCGTTGAGAAAGAGTGGGCCAAATGGATTGAGAATACTACAAATGGATCATTTACATTTAAGCCTATATCAATCAACAGTTATTTATAATAGTTCTGTGTACATTAAAGACAGACAAGAAAATTCAGCTTCCATGGTTGATAAACTAATGTGCTTTTACCTGATAGATTTCCATCCTATTAATGAATTTCCCAACATTGTTGCAATTCCTGATGTTGATTTATGTGTGGATAAATCAGTTGCAAAACTAGGTCAGCATTCAGCAATCAGTATATGCAGTTAATACAAGATCATTGTTAGACTCTAAATATAACACATAATGCATTGTTTGTTTTAAATATCTTAGTATTCACTTTGCAGCTTGCCAATGCCTCTCAGTTGGTTCAGCGTTATACCTAGCTAGTTGATTTACACTATAGGATATATCTGGCCCAGGGGTGAAATGCTCCCAGTACGGACCGGCTCGGGCGAGTAGATAGCGGAGATTGAGGCTAGTTCGCCGAACTGGGAGCAATGGCTGGCTGGCCATGCCCCCGAACCGGTCCACAGCCTGCAGTCCTGCATGCTTGCCTGTCTTCCATGCTGCCTTCCTGGCGTCCCAGTGGCCAGCTTGTGAAGGCAAGCAAGCAGAAACACACATGGAAGGCAGGCGAGCATGGCAGGGCTGCGGGGAAGGAGCCCAGGTGGAAGGCAGGCAAGCATGGCAAGGCTGCGGGGAAAGAGTCAAATTTAGTGTTTCTCAATTTGCAAAGAATCGTGATAATTAAAAAGATCACTAAGCCTAAATATCAATAACAGAGACCGAAGCTGTTTGTGTGTGTGTATGTTAATGTGGGTGTGGGTGTGTGGGTGTATGGGTGTGTTAAGCACGAAGCATTACAAAGTGCTGGGCTACTCACGACACCTTCCTTCCCGGGCACGGCAAAGAACCGGGAAGTCTGCATGCGTGTGCTTGAGGGAGGAAGCCTCTGCCTGCCGATCAGGCAATGCAGCTGGGATCATCAGAGCCTTTTGAAAGCATTTTTTACAACCTCTTAGCCGAAGTGGTTGTAGAAAAAAATGGTTTTAAAAGTAAAAAAAAAATATTGGCCACGCCCACCCAGTCACATTACCCCCCACCAAGCCACGCCAACAGAACTGGTAGTAACACATTTTAGATTTCACCCCTAATCTGGCCTAGACCAATTACTAATATAAGATAGACTACCAATCAAGGATTGATAAAGTTCCTTGTTGAATACAGGACTTTGAATATTATCATGGTTAAAATCCTGACTCATTGGTGTCTTCACAGGCTTACATAGTTCCATATTATAGGGTTTTAACAATTGGCTAATTTTACTAGCTGTGACACTTTATACCCTCTATTAGTTTTCACAATATCGAAATCTAAATAGTGCTTGATTTTACCTATATTTCACCTAGATTTCTAATCCTAAATTTATTCTGTAACATAGAAATAAGTTCTGTTGCTTCCTGTTCTGTTTTTGTAATAATAGCAATATCATCAGTAAACAAGAGTAAAAACGAAATCAAACCATCTTTCTCCTGTTTAAATAAACATTTATCTGCTACACCTTCAATAAAACCCATAGCATTCAATTCTTTAACTATACATCTATTCACTCATACCCTGATTGCTTTAAACCATAGAGACTTCTTTAGTTTCCAGCAATCAGTTCGCTCATCAATTCTTACATCTAATGGTTTTTTCATATAGATATTGTGCTGTAAAGGTGCATGTAAATATGCTGTCTCAATATCTTTTTTTAAAAAAAGAGTTTTTATTGAATAAGCAAGATTATAACAATTCAATGTTTTCGGTTTGGCTACGTGCAATTATATTATATACATTATGTAAACAGTATCGAATAAAGTTTATATAATTTAAAATTTAAATATTCGTTACGTTATTACATTGACAGTTATAGTAGATCTTATTACTTTACCTATATATGTTGCATAAATAGTTTGATACTGTTTCTCTTAATTCAAATTAACATTACATTTATTTCCCAGCCACCTATACCACCTTTCCCATACCGTGTAAAATTCCGAATCCTCGTTCTCATTTAATATATAAGTTAGCCTACACATTTCAGCGCATTCTAACATTTTTCTAATTATCTGTTCTTCTGTTGGGCCTCCTTTCTCTTTCCATTGTTTCACATACACTAATCTGGCGGCAGTAATGAGGTGTATTATTAAGTATTTTTTCTTCTTCCCATATGCCCTTCTTAGCACTCCCAGGTGATAGATTTCTGGCTCCCAATTGATATTTTCATCTATTACTTATTGGATCCATTTTAAAATTTTTCTCCAAAATTTTGTCGCTTCCGGACACGTCCACCACATATGGTAGAAGGTACCTTGGGGATAGCCACATTTCCAGCACATTGGGTTTGCATTCAGGTATATTTTCGCTATCCTGGCTGGCGCTAAGTGCCACCTATACAGGATTTTGTACTGGTTCTCCTTGTATGTTACTGCTCTAGTCAATTTGAGGTTATTATTCCAGATTTCTTCCCAATCGTCTAAATTTATATTGTGTCCAATAGTTTTCCCCCAAGCAATCATCTGATCCTTAACTATTTCTCCTTCCCTGTCATATTCAAGCATGTATGAGTATAATTTGGCTAATAATTTATTTTCTACTCCCATCCATATCCTATCAAATCCATTGGTCCCTATTTTTATGCCACATTCCTCCTTATCTTTCCTGTATCGTGATTTAATTTGCAAGTAAGGCCACCAGTCAATTTGAATCCCTTGTTCCTCCAAGGCCTTATTTGTTTTAAGATTGCCACTTTCATCTAAAATGTCTTGGTATGTAAACATTTTTTCCATACCTAACAAATTCGGATATATCATTGCCTCCATTATAGAGGTCCATTTTGGGATTTTTGTGTAGTGTTTGTATCTGATTTCCTTCCAAGTCCGCATTAATACATTTCTAATTTTATGTCTATAGAAGTACGTCTCAGCCCCTTTTCCTTTATCCCACAGGTAGGCATGCCAGCCTTTCTGCAGGTAATACCCTTCCAGTGTCAAGAGTCTTTTGTTTCATAATTCAGCCCATTCTCTTAACCAGACTAGATTAGCAGCTCTCTGATATATCTCCCATACTGGAAGGCCGAATCCACCTCTATTCCTTTTGTCCTGCAGTGTTTGAAGTGCAATCCTCGGCTTTTTCCCTCCCCAGATAAATTTCCTTATGGTCGTATTCAAATCTAAAAAAAAAAAATTCTTATCTAAATTAACTGGTGTAATTTGAAATAAGTATACCAGTTTAGGTAGGATGCTCATCTTAATGGTAGCTATCCTACCTAATATTGATATTTGCAGCTTCCCCCACCATTCCAAATCTTGCTTAATTTTGCCTAATAGTGGTACATAATTATCTTCCTTTAAAGACATGCATCTAGCCCTTATCCAAACTCCTAAGTATTTTATCTTTTTGACTACTTGCAGACCTAGAGTGTCTTCTAATATTTTCTGTTGCCCACCTGACATATTTTTGGTTAACATTTTGATTTTGGTTTTGTTCAATTTAAATCTGGATAGCTTCCCATATTGGTCCAATTCTTCCAATACGTTTTTCCCGGTCTCTAGTGGTTCTTCCATGATTAATGCAACATCATCGGCAAATGCTTGAGTTTTAAAAGTTTCACTCCTAACTTTTAATCCTGTTATCTCATTATTATGTCTTATTCATCTTAACAGAACCTCCCGAGCCAATATAAATAAAAGCGGTGACAGCAGGTAGCCTTGTCTCACACCTTTACTAATCTGAAAAGTTTTTGTCATGTCACCATTTAATATAATATTTGCACTTTGTTTATTATATATTGTTGTAATCGCTTTCTCAAAGTTTTCTCCAAATTTCAACTCTCTAATTTGCTGAATCATGAATTCCCAGTTTAAATTGTCAAACGCCTTCTGGGTGTCAAGGAAGACTAGTGCGATTTGTTCCTCAGAGTGTGTTTCATAGTATTCTAAAATATATAACACTACCCTCAAATTATTCCTAATCTGCCTTCCCGGGAGAAATCCATTTTGGTCAGAGTGGATCCAATTGCTCAATATCGTCTTCATCCTACCTGCAATTATACTCATAAATATTTTATAATCTACGTTGAGTAGGGAAATCGGCCTATAATTCTTTATTTGATTTGATTTGGTACCTTCTTTTAACACCAATGTAATGTATGCCTCCCTCCACGAGTCTGGAATTTTGGATCCGCTCAGTGCCTCATTACATATTACCAACAGTTTTGAAGTGAGTATTTCTTCTAGGTCTTGATTTTTGTACAGCTCTCCTGGGAGACCGGACCTCTCCGGGCCTGGGGATTTGTTATTCTTTAATTTTGAAATTACCCTCTTTAGTTCCTCAATTGTGATCTCTCTGTTGAGCATCTCACTTTCTTCCTCTTTTATCTGAGGGAGCTTCTCCTTTGCCAAGTATTGTTTGATATTCTCCATTGGGATTTACTCCTCCTTATACAGGACCTCATAATATTTCCGGGCGAATTTGAGTTTTTCCTCCTCTTTATTCAAAAGCGTTCCATCCAGATCCTCCAATTGATAAATAATCCCCTTTTCTTTGTCTTTTTTTAATTTATATGACAGCCACTTCCCCGGTTTATTTGCATTCTCAAAATAATATTGTTTAGATTGTTTAATTTTACAAGCCAATTCTTCCTGTTCTAATAAATTTAATTTGTGTCTCATTGCCATCCAATTTTCTTTTGTTGCCTCATCACCCGGGTCCCGCTGTAGTCTCTTTTCTGCATCGCCTAGTTGCTCCACCAAGTCTTTCTGTGCCTTCCTTTTCTCTTTATTTTTGTATATGTTGTGCGATATTACTAGCCCTCTTAAGTATGCCTTCATTGTATCCCAAACAACCGCACGAGGGGTCTCTTGATTTTCGTTTTCCACAAAAAATAGTTTAAGCTTTCCCTCGAGTTTTTTGGTATACTCCTTGTCTCTCAAGATTTGGGTATTTAGCCTCCATCTCTTCCGTTGTTTCCTATGTAAATTTTTCCACCTTATCTCTAGTGGACTATGGTCAGCCCAAATATTTGGGGTTATTTCCACTGAGTCAATTTCTATCCCCAAACCCCTACTGATCCACACCATGTCAATTCTTGACCAAGAATTTTGGGGTTCGAATAAGAAGTATATTGCTTTTCATTCTGGTGTAGGACCCGCCATAAATCCACTAGATTGTGTTCATCCGCTAGTTTGAAGAAGGTTTTTGGCAACTTTCCCCTTTTTTTCTTTTTTGCATTCCCGCTCCTATAATCCTTATCTGGGTTTACTACCCCATTAAAATCCCCGACTATACAAATATTCCTATATTCCAATTCATTTATTTTTTCACCTAACTTCTTGTACAATTCTGCTGTCTCAATATCTATATGAGTAATTCGATAGTCATTTTTCACTGCCCACACTAACGTTGTTCTCAATGTAATCGCTCTTAAACTGGGAGCAAAAACTTCATCATAGTCTTTTTCAGACTGAGGAAATCCTTGAACAAATATTTATTTATTTATTTATTTATTTATTTATTTATTTATTTATTTATTGGTTCAATTTATATGCCGTCCTTCTCCAGAGACTCAGGCTTACAATGCATTAAGCAATAGCCTTCATACTTTTGTATATACCTGCTTTCGGCCCCCCCAAGCGGTGTTCTTTATTATACAAAGTCAGTTTATTGCCCCCACAATCCGGGTCCTCATTTTACCTACCTTGGAAGGATGGAAGGCTGAGTCAACCTTGAGTCTGGTGAGAATTGAACTCGCAGTAATTGCAGGCAGCTGGCAGGTAAAGTGCTAATTTTAACAGCACATTAGTCCTCTGTGCCACCAAGGTTCGTTTTAACTAATCTTGCTTTATGGGTTACAGTTCCATCAACACCTGTTTTTAATTTATAAACCCCTTTATAACCAATTAAACATTCGCCTGGTGGTAACTTAACATTTTCATACACATTTAACTCAGTTAATGATTTAAGTTCTTTATCCATAGCTTCCTTCCAAGCTACTTGATCCTTTTCAGAATACAATTTGAGGTCATTGTAGTTAGAAGGTTCTATATTTACCTGACAAACCACACTAGCTTGATACCTATCCAATGAATGTTTAACCCGAGTAGATCTTCTAGGTAATTCAGGATTCATAACCAGTATTTCAACTAATTTGTCCCCTAAAACTTCCTCTTCCTTTACAGTATTAGGTTCTACATCATCTATTACATCTTCAGGGGTATTATTGAACATTTGAGTATCAATAATAACACTATCCTCATTTTTGTAACCAGCTTGCTCAAGCTTATCCCAACCAACATGCTCCAGGAATTTAGCACTAGCACTACAATAAATGCTAGTTGTACCTGGTGCTCAAAATCTAAATGATCTGTGATTATATTCATATCTAACAAAAAAACATTTTCTAGCTCTTTGTTGTCCCTTTTGCCTTAATTGCGAGGGAATATGAATCCAAGCAGGAGCGGGACTTCCGGTTGGCGACTTGAGGCGACAGGGTGTTGGGTGAGTGATCGCTGCTCCCCTACACCCTTTATCACCGCGTTTTGGGGACCTTTTAGGGGCGCAGGTCCCGGAGAGACCTGCGGACAAGAGAGAGAGCTGGGCGAGCGAGAGTGTGGGACGCAACCCCCCCCGCTGGACCCGGCAGCTCTGTCAAACCAACGCGGCGAGCCGGCCTTTTCATGGCGGGCCTGAAGCCGCAATAGCCAGCAAAAAGACGGGATCTAAGAGGAAGATCTGAGGTGACGTGCCAGATCGGTTACCACCTTTTCATACTTGGAAGCATTGGGCGTGGAGAGAGGGGCCGGCGGAGTCGGGTGAGGAGAGATCGATCGTGCGAGGCGGCGACGAGAGTGGGAGCGGATTGTATTGGCGGAGACCCGACAAGCCGACCAGGAATACGCAAAGAGCAGTTTTACCGACATAAAGAGCTCTGGAGGTCATGGCGAGAGGGAGAGGAGGGCGAGTGTTGATGCGGCTGGCGCTGTGATTGGAAACGGAGTGGAGCGGAGCGGAAAGCAAATAAGAGTTTGTGTTTCGATTCTTCTAATTTTTTATTCTTGTGAGCATCGTAAAGAAACAGGAAGTGCAGCCATTATTGAGTCGAAGGAGGGAGTTGGCAGAAGATTGACAGGAGGACAATCTAGCAGAAGGATCCACCATAGAGAACTGCTGAAACGCATTGGAAACAGGGGGAGAGCGGAGAGAAGAAGATTGAATTGCCTGTCATCACTCCTCTAAAACTAAGATATATACAATTGGTGATATCTTGACTTCCACTGCCTACGTTTTGTGATTAATTGATTATTTATTTCCAATATTGGAACTTTGATTTTGTCCTGAATAATAGTATTAACGAGAATTAATGATAAATGGTTAAGAAATATAGAGTATAGAATTTAAACACTGATCTTATCTTATTGCTATTGAATATATTTCCATGTCTATATATGTATATATAAGGGTTTAGATTTAAAATTAACAAATTAATTATATAACTATAATTATTATATTTATATTTCCATATATAGTTACTTAAATCTATCTAGATATATTTATTTACATTTACTTATTATATAATACTTATCTCTATAGACAATATTTATTAATTTATTTATTTATTAACTTATTTATATTAACGTTATATATTAGCTTTGAACATTGATATTTAAGACTCATATTAACTGTTATATTAAGATCTGAATCTAGCTATATAAATTACAATATCTATATCTATAAGATTTGATTTAAGGAAGATAGTTTACTGAAGTGAGGAATTGATCCTAATTAATTAAGATAGCAAACTTCTTAATAGACTTAAGAAGAGGAATTGATAAAGCAAGTAAGGTAAAATTATTGAATGGTCATTTGGAAAAACATTGAGAAAATCATAAAAGAACAAAAGATAACGCTGAAAGAAATGGCAACAATGACTTCGACAGTCCTAAAATCAGTTAAAAAAGCTCCATCTAACCCTGTTTTAACAACACTGTCCCCGGTAATTCAGAAACCCTTGGAAGGCATACAAAAGACAGATAAGCCACCGCAAACTCCAACCCTTCAAACAGTACAATCCTCTCTATTCCTGATTCAAGAGACCATGCTTGCAATGCAGGAGAAATTGTTAAATAGTCACTCCGAACTTAAAACAGATATTCATGTTTTGGACGCAAAAATGACTGAGATCCAGGCCTCTATCGCAAATAATGAAAGGAGAATCCAAGATGTAGAACAGAGGATGGATCAAAGCGAGAAAAAATTAGACATGGTAGACCGGACATATGCGCTACAACATAAAGAAATTGAAGAGTCCCTGCTACAGCTGGAAATGGATAAGGCCTCATACTATATTCGTCTCCAAAATATATCTGAAGAGAAGCAGGAGGACTTAAGTGATAAAATAGCCGGGTTGATAGCTGATGTCCTCCAGCAGGACAAACAAGATATTATTAAAGAACTTGATGAGGTCTATAGGGTTCAAACGAATTATGTTAGAAGAAACAGACTACCCAGGGAGGTCCATGTGAAGTTCGCCAGGAAGAAGGTGAGGGATATTCTCCTCAACATAGCGAGAGAAGAAAAGATTGAATTCCAAGGAAAGGAGGTGAATATCCTAAAACAGATTCCTAGAAGAGTGAGGGAAGTGAGGAAAAACTATAGGCTCTTGGCGAGCTACTTAAACAGAAGAAATATCGTATTCCGATGGATTCTACCAGAGGGGATGATTGTATCATGGCAAGGAAGAAAAGTTAAAAGACCAGACCAGTAAGAGCGGTTACCCTAAAGACAAACAAGAACTAGAACCCGGACACGAAATAAGAAATGGACGGCCTAAAAATCCTATCCTTAAATGTCAATGGCTTGAATGACCATAAAAAAAGAAAGATAATTCTATCAAAACTGGTAAAACAGAATCCAGATATAATTTGTTTACAGGAGGTCCATATAAAAGAAAATGAGGCAAACTTCTTAGAATTCACTAAATTTGGCAAGCTATTTGTGTCATTAGCGGAGAAAAAGAAAAGGGGTGTGGCGATTTATGTGAAAAAGGGAATCGAGGCAGAATTAAAGCATAAGGATACTAAAGGGAGAATCTTAATGGTAGAAATTAGGAGGGCTAATGCAAAAATGTTGTTGGTGGGAGTATATGCTCCAAACGAGAAACAGGGACAATTTTATAAAAAACTGCATGAACAACTAGGGAATTGGGCCCAGGTGGAGATATGTATGCTAGGCGATTTTAATGGAATTGTTAATCTATTGAAAGATTACAAAAGTGGAGAGAGAAAAAGGAATAAAAGGCTACCCCTGCCAAAAAGTTTCTTTGATCTTGTCGATGAAATCAATTTAATAGATATATGGCGTACTCTACATCCCCACGACTCTCAATACACTTTTTTCTCAAATCCACAGAATTCTTGGTCCAGAATTGACATGGTATGGACTACTGGAAAATTAGGTTTAGAAATTAAGAAAGCAGACATAAGTACAAACACGTGGACTGACCATAAACTTCTGGAAATACATTGACACTATGCCAACAAGAGGAGACAACAAAGATGGAGTCTAAGATCCAATCTTTTGTATGACAAAGAATTTATAACAAAATTAAATGAAGAAATTAAACGCTTTTTCATCGAGAACGGCAGGCAAGATACGGTGAAGGAAATTGTTTGGGACACCATGAAGGCGTATTTGAGAGGAGTAGCGATTTCGTATATGGCGTTTAAAAATAAGGAAGAAAGGAAAGTTAGAGACGACTATATTAAGAACTTAGAGGAAGCAGATAGTAAACTGCAACAAAACCCGGGAGATGAGATGGCCAAACAAAAATGGATGATGGCAAGACATAATCTTAACGTCCTGGACCAAAAAGAGTTGGCACAAAAAATTAAGAGGATAAAACACTATCACTTTGAAAATGCCAACAAGTCGGGAACATGGCTAGCTTATAGATTAAAAAAAGAACAGGAAAAAAATCAGATTCTTATATTAGAAGATATCAATGGGGACATTCTGACAAAAGAAATAGATAAGCTAGAAAGAGCGAGAAAGTTCTACGAAGCCTTATATAAAGAGGAAGTGACTGATCCAGACAAAATTGCACAATATTTGATGGAAGCTAAATTGCCACAGATAGCAGAAGAAGAGAGAGAAATGTTAAATAATAAAATCACAATGGAAGAACTCAAATCTGCGCTCGCCAAAATAAAGAAAAATAAAACACCAGGCCCAGATGGCCTCCCGGGGGAAATTTATGCGAAATTTGAGGAAGAACTATTATTAGAATTGTTGGACATCTTTAATGAGGTGCTAGTGGGTACAAGAATCCCAGACTCCTGGAAGGAAACTTATATTACCCTCATTTTGAAAGAAGGTGCTGACCCAAAACAGATAGCAAATTACAGGCCGATCTCTCTGTTAAACTCAGATTATAAATTATTCACTAGTATAATTGCAGAGAGATTAAAAAATTTTTTAAATGGCTGGATTCATAGTGATCAGAAAGGATTCCTCCCTGGGAGGCAAATGAGGGACAATGTGAGGACAATAATAGACGTCATAGAATATTATGAACAACACCCGGAAAAACAGCTGGCGCTAGCGTTTCTGGACGCCCAAAAGGCATTTGATAATCTAAATTGGAAATTCATGATTAATCAAATTGACTTGATGGGAATTGGCACAAATTTTAGAAAGATGATTGAAAATATATATAACAAACAGAGAGCAAGTATATTAATAAATGGGGATAAGACACGGATATTCTGGATACAAAAGGGAGTCAGACAGGGATGCCCCCTGTCCCCCTTACTCTTTATAATGGCGCTGGAAATTCTATTGAGAAAGATTAGAGACAACAAAGAAATTAAAGGATTACAAATTAAGAAAGAAATTTTTAAAACACAAGCCTTTGCGGATGACGTGGCCTTAAGAATGGAAGATCCCTTAAAATCTGGTCCCAAGGTACTCCAGGAAATACAACAGTATGGTGAAGTCGCTGGCTTTAAAATTAACAAAACTAAAACTAAAATCTTAGTAAGAAATATGGCGGAGATGAACAAGAAACAATTAGAGAAGTCCTTGGAACTCCAAATAGTAAAGAAGGTAAAGTATTTGGGAATTTGGATCACTGTAAGATATTCCTCTTTAAAAGAGGACAATTATAGTCCATTACTACAAAAAATAAAACAGGACATAGATAGATGGAAGAAATTAGAACTATCCCTTACAGGTAAGATCTCAGCAATTAAAATGAATATTCTTCCCAAAATCATATTTCTGTTTCAGACTATCCCGGTGAACCTGGATAAAAAATATTTTCTAGAGATGGAAAGGAAGGTGCGAGATTTTTTGTGGGAAAGGAAGAAGGCAAGAATTGCTTATAAAACGCTGCAAGGGAAAAGAAATATGGGCGGCTTCGGATTACCAGATTGGCAATTATACCAGAAAGCGGCCAAATTAGTATGGATCAAAGATTGGGTCACACTACAAAATAAGAGAATTCTGACATTAGAAGGCCACGATCTACAGGCAGGCTGGCACGCTTATTTATGGGGCCCAAAGAATAAAAAGAAACCACATTTTCACAGACACAAATTAAGGGAGACTCTGATTCAAACATGGGAAGAAATCAGACAAAGATTTTATACCAAAATTCCGATTTGGCTCTCAATTATGGAAGCGTTGATTGCTACTAACAAAAGAGATATTGGAAAATTTGGCACGTACAAAGATATATTGGACGGAAATGGTACTCTTAGACCTCGAGAACTACTAAACAATCAAGGCTTTAATTTGGACTGGTGGAGCTACATGCAGATAAGCTCTAGATATCAAAAAGATAGGGACCAATTTGGGATAGAGACGAAGTACAACAATTTAGATAAAATTATGTTGGGGATTGAAAAGAAAATGCTAGCCAGATTCTATAACTTCTTATTAGGAGAAGACAGAGCGGAAGGGATAGCCAGGAACCAACTAAGCATTTGGGAAAAAAATATTGGCCACAGATTAAACTTCAATGATTGGGAGGAGGCTTGGAATAGAAATTATAATTTTACTAAATCAGCAATTTATAGGGAGAACCATTATAAAATATTTCACAGATGGTATCTAGCCCCAGCTAGATTAGCAAAAATATTTCCTAATGCCTCAGGAATTTGCTGGAAGTGTGGAAAGGAGATTGGCACCTTCTTTCATATGTGGTGGTCCTGCTCAGAGACAAAGAAGTTCTGGACGAAAATACAAACTTGGCTACAGGAAATAGTGGAAGAGGATATAAAATTATCTCCAGAAATCTTCTTACTGGGAATGATGGGAGATGGGCTCTCTAAAGACAAAATACAATTAATAATACATATCATAACAGCGGCCAGATTAACTTTTGCAAAATATTGGAAGGACAAACAAATACCTCCAGAGACGATAATAATAAGTAAAATCTTGGAATGTGCAGAGATGGTGAAATTAACCAGTATGCTTAAAGATGAGGAGAACTCAAAATTTAAGGCAGTATGGGAAAGGTGGTATATATGGTGGAATAATAGAACATGACTATAAGGATATACTTATTTCTAATAGTGATAGATCCGAAGATACTTGTTGTATATGCACTGTACATATGTAATTACACGACACCTCAGATGTTACCTGAGATTTGATATTCTCTTTCTTTTGTAAAAAACTTTTTAAAAACCAATAAAGTATTTACAAAAAAAAAAAAAAAAATGAATCCAAGCAGGAGCACCAAACGTATACAGATAGCTTAATTCAGGTTTTCTACCATGCCAAATGTAAATGGTAACTCACCAATTGATGAATTAACTATGTTATTCAAAACATGCTTAGCACACATTATTGCTTCACCCCAAAGTGTTTCAGGCAAACATGAATCGGCTAACATTGACTTAGCCATAGCTTGCAGTGTTTGTCCTCTGCGTTCTATATAAGCATTACGTTGCGGTCTATAAGGGGCAGAATGTTTATGTTCAATATCTGCCTCCCGTAACATATTCTCTAATTTTATATTGGTAAACTCGGTACTATTATCTGTTACCAAGCAAACCACCTTATGTTTCTGTTTTCTCTCAACAAATTTCAGCCAATTTGACATACGCTGAAATGTTTCTGATTTAGTTTTCATCAAGTAACAGAAACCATAACGAGAAAAATGATCAATAATGCTTAATATATAGCAGGCTCCACCTAAACTAGCTTGTTTAGGTCCAATTATATCAGCAAACACTACTTCTAATGGTTCTTTAGTGTTAAATCCATTGACTCTATTTGCTGGGGTTACTTTGCTCTTCTCTTGGTTACATGCATTGCAATTGAGATATTTATTACAAGGTTTTAACCTTATCCCCTCAGATAATTCTACTGTCCTTCTCAACACCTTAAAATTCACATATCCTAAATGCCGATGAAGCAAATGAATGCATTCATCATGTGGCTTATTATTGTCATCAACCGAGTTAGCATTAGCCACAATTGCTGGATCATCCTTCAATATAAATAAATCATTCTCTAACTTTGCAATAACACTTTTACCATCTTTTTCTATTAAACATTTATCTCCCCTAAAGGTTACTACAAATCCATCTTGTAATAATGATTTTACAGATAACAAGCTGAATTTTAGTTTCAGTATATATAACATTGGTAACTGCTCATTTATAAATGAACAATATGCAATACCTTCTCCAGCTACTTTCATTTTCCATCCATTGGCTAATGTTACATGTTGTTTACTATTAGTCAGTTTTACAAACTTTTATTTACTTCTAGTGATGGATTGCAATGCACCACTATCAACCAACCACAAATCATAGTTTACAGTAGTGGAACTGGATATAAATAAGTTGCAACTCAGAGAAAATTAGTTCCTTTTCATGTAGCTCTTGTAAAGTTATCTTCATAAACTCCAAATGAGCTAACATATCTGCACCTTTAAGAAGACGAGTTTTAAACTTTACATGTAAGGTGTATGTGTGCACCCACACTATCATGAACATAAATTCTCTTCAGATTGTTCCAACACCTGGCAGCAGAATCTTCACGATGAATATGGACTAGCTGCTGGTCACTCAGTGTCAGTCCAATTATACAAAGAGCTTGTTCGTTATACCATTTAAATTTAACTATTTTCTTTGCATCTTCATCATCTGCTGGATTCCATACAGTTACATCTGGTGGATCATTAACTACATCCCGTAGTCCTTCCTTACACAGAAGTAGGCTGCATTTCACAGACCAGGAAACATAGTTTGTTCCATCCAAAAGGATTATCAAGGATATGCTGGATGATTGTTCTTATGCCATCTTCACTTGGACAAAAAACAACTAACACAGCTGTCTGAATATACTACTGTGCATTCACACTAACTCTCAGTGTCCTGGGCCCATATCCAATGTTAAGGATATTCTTAGCTCATAAACGATGTTGTGGGTTATTGAGCAGACTACCCTTTGAGTATATGCATAAAAGCGACTGGGAGTGCTTGTGAATAGTCACAGTTAACATACAGACACACTGACTTGTGGTAGTGTTTTACTTTTAAGGAAAAGTAAAGCAAAGTCCAAAAACAATCCAAGTCATACACAGATAAAGCAAGAGTTAAAAGATCAATCCAGGGATATTTCAAGTACAAAGTCTTCTTACTAGTTGTACTCATACACAATAAAACAGTTCTTTTTGAGTTTCCAGCAGGAACAAGTTCAATATTAAAACATTCAATAAATAGTAGAAAGAAAGAAATAGCAATGATCAAACAGTGATAATGCAGAGAGATCAGGTAGAGAATTATAGCAAATAAGCAGGTAAAATGGTATAGTGTCCACACAAGCCATGATTCATGCTTTCCTTAAGTACATTGGCTACAGAGCTTAGCCAATCAGGATACAGGATGATGCAATACAGTCTTAAAGCAATATGATAACTTTTGACTGCAAATATGGTTTATATATTGCCTGAACAACTAGTTAGACAATTAGCCATGTTCTAACAGTATGAAAGCTCCTCACTCGCAACTCCATTTGATCAGTTGCCCAGGACTTCAAACCCATGTGGTTCTGCTTTATCATTAAACCACCTTTCCGATCACCCTCCATGTTTCCAGTGTCTTTCTCCCTACTTGGAAATGAACCAGAGGGATATTTCTTCCCACACCCTTTAAGTCCTGCCTACCTTAGCAGTTCAAAAGTGCGCAAATGCAAGTAGATTAATAGGTACCATTTTGGAGGGAAAGTAACAGTGTTCCATTCGCCTTTGCTGTATAGCCATGCTGGTCACATAACCATAGAAATTGTCTTTGGATTATGCTGGGTCCCACAGCCAAGAAACGGAGATGAGCACAATGCTCTAGAGTCAGATATGACAGGGAAACTTTTACTTTCTTTATTAAGTCCATCAAGGTGGCTAAGAATTTTCCAGTCATTGTCTATGATCTGACCCTTTTTTTCACTAAGTGGCACGCAGAACCATCTTTCTGGGCACATGAGCTGTCGTCTAACTTACTTGCAGCTGTGCATGCACTCATGCCCCAGTTGGTGTTTGGGCCTTGGGTGCGCATGCATGTAATTCAGGGACCCAGCTGATCTTCCGAGCTATCTGTGCATGCATGTGCATGCATGCACAGATGATATTCACACACGTGTATTACATCCACAAAAGCCACAGGCATGACAAGTTGGTGCGATTCCATGCGCAGCAGACGGGGGAGTCCTGCAAAAGTCACATGCATGTGTAGATAGTATGCTTGTGCAAAGAGTGCACAGGATGCATGTGCAAGTCGCATGCGTGCACAAATGGTGCAGTTGCATGCACAGTGCACGTGGAGGAGACACGCATTAGAACGGATGGTATGCGTACACGCAAAGCGCACAAAATGCATACTTGTTCAGCACTCGGTGAGTAAAAGTATGGACGCCACTGCCCTAGATTCCAACACTTTGACTTTGTAAAATCGTAAAATCAAACACAAACTGTCTTTTTTTCCAGATCAGCTACACTTTTATTTCACCCTTCCTGAGTGATAAAACTCAATTACCCTTTTTCTACCGGACCGTCCCCAAAGAAGGTGCTCAGAACCTGGGAATTGTTCAACTGCTGCTGTATTTTCGATGGACATTCATTGGCCTCCTTGCTGCAGACACTGATAATGGAGAACATTTCATTAGGACCTTCAATCCTGTGCTGGCTCAGAATGGAATTTGTGCTGCTTTTTCACAAATCGCATTACCAGATATCAAGAACATCAAATATATGATTCCTATTTTCAAAATGTGGCACCAAATCAATGTATTTGTTTACTATGCAGAGTTTACCTTTGTAGAAGGAGAAGCCTTTGTAGAAATGATATTGAACTTTATGAAAAAAACTGTTGCAGGAAAAGTTTGGATCACAACCGCCTTGTGGGATCTCTCCATTGAATTATCATATAACAGTCTCTCTTTAAAATACACTCATAGTATTTTTTCTTTTCTGATCCAGACCGGCCAAAGGACCAAATCTGAAGATTTGACAGAATTCTATAGTTTAATCGAAGCATTTATGATTAAAACATTTCACTGTTCATATGGGAAACCTGCCTTGTCTGTGAAAGGCTGGACAAAGTGTCTAGAGGAAAAGAACGTGGGGACTCTACCTCAAGAGAAGATTGACAAGGTCTTTTCTTTAGATAGCTCCTTAACTTACAGTGCCATCCAGATTGTGGCACATGCCTTAAATGCGGCCTATTCATCCCAATCCCAAAGGACAACAATGAAGAGAAAAACCAGGCTGGAAGTTGGAAAGATCCAACCATGGCAGGTATTCCCATGGAATAGAAATTACCTATTCCTATTCCTATAGGTTTCATGTTTATTGCTAAGTGTGACGTATAGATGGTGAAGATATACAAAACCCTCTCTGAGAAGTGTGGAATATATGGAGAAAAATAGCTTTAATGAGTTATATTTTTCTCATGAAATCCCTTGTCTTCATCCTTCTTTTATGCTTTGAACTCCCACAGTGCCAAACAAAATATTACTCCTTGCTGATGGGGGTGGGATTGAAAAATTTCTGCAACCGGTTTGCTGCCCGGTTACTGGATGGGCATGTCCATGTGAGCATAGCCTACTCGGCATCCTGCACCACATTGGGGGTGCATTTTCACCCTCCCTAGGCTCCAGAGGTTTTCCTGGAGCCTCCAGGAGGGCAAAAAGGGCCACCTGGGCATCGGAGGCCATCTGGAAGCCAGAAATGAGCCTGATTCCAGACTTCTGGTATGCCCGTTTACCCCCCCCCCCCCCGCCCAAGCCTTGCACATGTCTTACCAGGCATCGAAAACACGTGAAGACAATTTGGGAGGGGCAGGGTGGGGCAGGCGGTGTCAGCCAGTACTTGGAAAAACTGGTTCAGCGAACCAAATTAAAATTAACATCCAGTTCTCCCAAACCAGTCTGAACCGGCTGAATCTCATCCCTGCTTGCTAATATTGTCACACACATGACTGCAATATTTCTATCTCTTCCGCTTTGAGCTTTTCTTTCTTCAGAATCTGGAATTTCTACTTCGAAAAGGGATTTGGATTCTCTCTCCGTATATTAGAATCCAATACAACATTGTATGATTGTCAGTGTACATCCTTGTAGGGGCTCCCAAAGAGTGCCAAAATCAATATATTACTCACTCCTGACTTGATGTTTCAAGCTTTCCTTCAGATAACAAGAAGATGGAACTGGGCTTCCGGTTTGGCTTCCGTCGCCGTCAGACGGTCTTTTCAGACCGCCAGCCCCGTCGCCCATAAAGAGCCGCCTTTACAGCTGAAAGGCAGCTTGAAAAACTCCATTTCCTTAAGGAAATGTGAGATAGAGCCGGCGAGGGCAGGTAGAGCCCTCTGCGAAGTCCCCAGAGTTTTTGTTTTACTTTTGGGGACGAAGCAGGATGAGGCTCCCTATTCTGCTTGCCGCTGCTCTGGTCTTTGGGAGAACTCTACTTTTTGCAGAGCCAGGTGACGGGACCAATCCATTCAATGAAAATCAACAGATTGTTTAAACAAATAGGATGAGATCCGGATTTGGGACCCTAAATCGCAAGTATTTCTAACAATTTTATAAGTGATTTTAAAAGCGAAGAAAATAGGGAAAAAAAAGTTTAAAATGGCGACTGACTGAGGCTTGAGAAGAAGAAAGCTGAAAGCAAAAGTCCTTCCGCCTGAATAGTTTAAGAAGTTACAAAGTAGCAATAATAGCGCTGGCTAGAATTGAAAAGAAAAATTTCTACTTTATGTTTCTTTCTTCTTGGAGATTTGATATTGATATTGTTTGGAGAGAAGTCTTTTTCTTTAAAAAGAGTCTGTCTGTGTGGCAGGATGGCATTAAAACTGATAAAGCCAGACAAACAAGCAGCGGGGGGGGGGGGGTTCCCCCATTTACAAACCATATGAACAAGTTTTGAATTTGCAGACTCAGAAGAATGGTTTTAACCTAAAAGAATTTGGAGATGGCAAGACATGATGAGATTGTGAACCAGAATCTTGAAAAATTCAGGCAGGAAATTAAATAGTTGGTACAACAAAAATATGCCAATTTGAAACAACAGTCTGTAACAGCTTTGAAAAATTTTTCAGAAATAGTTATAAAGATGGATAAAGATATGAATTTAGAACTAGAGTCTAAAATGGAGGAAGTTGATCATAAGATTTATAATTTGGACAATAAAATACAAAGAACTGAAAATGATTTGATAAATATTCAAGACAATAGCTCAGAAGTAAAATCTAAAAAGGAAGCAGATCACGAGACTTACAATGCAGGTAATATAAGACAAAGGATTGAAAAAGAAGTTATAATGATGCAATACAGGTCCATGGAATTTGCGGTCAGAATGAGGGGATTACAGGAAAATAATAGAGATGATTTGAGAAAGATGTCTGCTGAAGTTCTGGCTGTGATTTTAAAGGTTAGTCCTGAAGAGGTATCCTGTAAGATTGATAAGGCCTACAGAGTAAATTCTTGGGTTGCAAAGCAAAGGCAGTTGCCTAGAGATGTGGTGATTTACTTTACAGATAAAGGAATAAGAAATGATATTGTGCAAAAGTCTTTTAACTCCACTCTAGAACTGAATGGAAGGAAGATTTGGATATATAAAGAGCTGCCGTCCAAGATGTTAAAAGATAGAAAGGAATTTGGATTTTTTTGTGACTGAACTAAAGAAACAAAACATCCCATTTAGGTGGGATGCTCCAGTTGGTATAATATTGAGATACCAAGGAGAAAGATATCAATTAAATACTGTTGAAAAAGCAGAAGAATTTTACTACAAGGTTCTTAAAATGGATTTAACATCTCCATGTATGCCATCAGTGTTAGGAACACAGGAGGGGAATAAAGAAAAGCAAAATGATCAAGAGATTGAAACTCAGGCTAAGCAGATGGAGATGGAGGTAATGGAAAAACAACAAGTCACAGAGATCCTTTTGGATGAGTCGCTTTTGGATTCTCCTTTAAAGGTTATAGCTGGATTATTTACAAATACAAGAGAGGCGGCTTTGGATTTTAATGCAATGTTTCATCAAGTTACAGACCAGCATGGAAATCAATCAGCTGATATACAAGTCCTAGAAAGGCAACCAGGATGGAGATCTAAACCACAAAAAGTTAAGAAAAGAAGAAGCAGGTCTTACAAAACTGAAAATTTTTAGACTAAACAACAGTCTAATGCCAGTTACTCAAGAGACGATTAAATATAATAAGCGGGATTTATGGATGGCTGATATATGAAAATATAGCGGAGGCGAATTATTGACTTGTACTATTTTGAGAAGAATAACAGATCTCTGCAGTGCTGTGCTTTAGGGATGTGGAAGAAGGCCTCTAACTGAGTGGATTGGAACTTTCTATTTTGAACTCTTTGTAAAACGGATTACGCATATGTTGAGCTATAAGGCACGAGAATTATGGTGGGGCATGCAGAAGATCTGGTTGTTACCCTAACACAGTGGTTGGAATTAATAATCTTAGATGAAAGACATTACAGAAGAAATTATATGGAATATAAATATAAAGTCACTCGGGTGGTTTTTTTATATATGACAACATTTATTACTGATGGGGGCAGATATCGAAGATACTGAATATACTGTTGGAAACAGAACTTGTTGTTACCCTAATATGGGCGATGGAATTAACAATCTAGCAGAAAGACATTACAGAAGATATTATATGGATTACAAACTTAAAGTCATCTGAGGATTCTCTTTATATATGGAAATATTTTTTAGTGGTGTGGTGTGGGCAGAAGAACAAAGATATTAAAATATCATGTATGGTAGACCTGTAGCAAATTGGGTGGAGATAGGTCAGGTTACTGATTGTTTAGCTTAGTAAAAGGGATGTTATGTTTAGATATAAATATATGTAAAAGATTTGAATTAAGAGATATATGTATGGGGGTGGAGGAAATGGGTAGATTATGATTTGAATAAATGCCAAATTAGGAATTATTATAAAGTTTTATAGTTGAAGGTTGCTTTGAAATGTATAGTATAAGGGGGATATAATAACAATGTTAGAAAGAAATGGTTAGCATGCGGGGGTGGTGTAAAAGGATGGTAAAGTATTATTTAACTTGATATCAATGATTTTGTTTTGAAGAAGCCATGGGGGGAGGGGAGGGGGAGGGGGGTTAGGGAGGAAGGGGAGGAGGGGGGGAACAGGGGGAAAAACTTGTATTTGAAAAACTTTTTCAATAAAAAAAAAAAAGAAGAAGAAGATGGAACTGAAATATCCAAACTGATACTGTGTCTTCTACATCTTCTCTCTTGTGGAAGCAAAACACAGATTCCAAAATAAATAATCAAGGCCCACTGCAGTGTTTGTTGTTTGATGAACACAATAGGTAAATATAAAGGTTTCCCTTGCACATATGTTTTAGTTGTTCCCAAAACTAGAGGGTGGTGCTCATCCCTGTTTCAAAGCCGAAGAGCCAGTGCTGTCCAAAGATGTCTTTGTGATCATGTGGCCGGCATGACTCAACGCCAAAGGTGCACGGAACGCTGTTACCTTCCCACCAAAGATGGTCCCTATTTTTCTACTGGCATTTTCTCTGTGATTTCGAACTGCTAGGTTGGCAGAAGCTGCGACAAGTAACGGGAGCTCACCCAGTTACGTGTCACTAGGGATTCGAACCTCTGAACTGCCAACCTTTTGATCAACAAGCTCAGAATCTTGGCAAATGAGCCACCGTGTCTCTTAGGATGAGCACAATAGGGGCTCTCTATTATTGAGACACACCCCTACAGACAAAAGAATGCAACTCTACTGATATTTCTCAGGGGGGATGGAGAAACTAATGCATAAGCATCAGGGCATGTAAGCAGGCATATTCATAGGTAATGCTTTGCAGGTAACCTCTGGCCCTTCTTCTGTCTACTTACCTTCAAGAGGACCAAAGGGAGAAATAAACAATAAAACAAGAGTAAAGGGGACTTGGAATGCCAGATTCTGTGAAGAATATATTCCCTATTAACACCTTAATCTATGGGAATTGTCCTGATAAGAAAACAAGGTGCACTTCAAAAAAATCAAATCCCCTATATCTCTGTATACCAACCTGATGTAGCAGATTCCATTCATCTAAAACCTTCCTTTCCTCACACGCTGTAGCTCCACCATTTCCTGAAGAATCCCCAGATCTACAACAACACCATGCAAGAAATGTACTTGGATGGGAATGGAGATTTGATGGCTGACTTTGACCTTGTGACTTGGGTGGGTTTTCATAATAAGTCAGGCACCAGTGTGAAATTTGGAAGTCTGGCAAGAGAAGGATCTGCAGGAGTGAAATTCAGCATCAACAAGGAAGCCATCACGAGGCACTATGGGCAGAACAAGGTGGGGTAAAATCTTCCATCTCTTCAGTTTTATCATTATCTTCATGAGTATCTCCTCCCTACCCAACTATATATCAGACTGCCTGCCTTCAGATACAGGCTCTTTTCAATTCAGCAATAGAAATGGAGAAGGGGTTTTATGAAGTATAGAAGGGCTCTGTTCCAAGGACATCGAAGGAAGTGAGCATGGTTGATTATCACAATCTACTGCCAGTTTCAAGAATAACTTTCCTGACAATTGTTAGACCTCCCTGGAATGGCCACCACTACCACAGTTTGGCCTGGGGGAGAAACAGAATTTTCCATTTCTAATCTTTTTAGCACATACCTAGTTTGTTGACCCCTTCCAAAATGTGTCATTTTATAGCTGATGATTGCAGGTGCTTCTGAATGCCAATTCTTTTCACTTTCAGACATTGCCTTACTCCCAGTGTGTGGAAGCTTGTCAGCATGGATATTTCAAGGTGGTCCAGGAGGGGAAACCAAAATGCTGCTACAACTGTGTCCCCTGTGCAGAAGGAAGGATTTCTATCCAAGAAGTGGAAATCAATGCAGTCCTTTCAATGAAGATGAATCTGGGTATTTGGGCCAAAGATGTGGTGTGGCGGCATAGAGGTAGAACTCTCACCTCACAATCAGGAGAGTGTGAGTTCAATCCTAGATAGAGGCAGATATTTCTCTCTCTGGGCACAATGTTGAACAAAACTCCTCATTGGCAACATGAAGGGCATCCGACCATTAAACATTCTGCTAGCTCCATTCCGTTGCTCAGACTCCATCCCTCAAGGGATTATGGGGTCGTTAAAAGATGAAGATGATTTGGGTCAAAGGCATACAGTATTTATTTAACTACAATGACTGTGTAGCAATAATTTGCCAGAATCCTCTTGAATGAGATTTTGAGATGTAGAGTAAACTAAACAGCTAAGGAGATACTTCTATAGCTTTGTGAAGCATCAGTGGAAATGACAGGAAGTAGTCTGTTGCTTGAGCTTGAGAAAGAATGTCATGTTGCTTCTATAGTATGAATGGCACGGCAGTCAAAACAAAAGCAGACTCCAGCCATATCTCTGTCAAGGCCGTCTCCACGGTAACCCACAGTAGCCAGAGGGGAGTGATCTGTACAACCCGCGAAATTGCTTCATTGGAAAATGTGACTGATGACACACCTTGGGAGGAGGGGAAAAATGTGTCAGAGCTGGAACGTAAATTACATGGGGTCAGAGTTGGCTTCATTTGGAACGTGCTGACATGAAGCTCCTAATAAATAACTGGATTTATTTTGAAACTTGGCTCAAGGCTCATGATATAATTAGAGGATCAGAACCCTGATAGCAAGCCAACTCTGACACTCCATAATTTATGTTCCAGCTCTGACACTGTTTCCCCCCAGCCTTTTAAAATCATTAACCATTTTTGTGGACAAATGGAATAGAAATATTCCAACCCTCTCTGGTTGGCCAGTTCTAGTCCTTAGAGACCTTACTGAATGATAGATATGGTTGTCCTTCAGCCCTTTCATTTCCTACAGTCCCACAAATGGACAAAAATGGAGAAAAATGAAGGTATTGGTCAAGTTAACTATGTCTCCCCCCAGATTCTCTCCCTTCTTAATATAGTTACATTTTTTCACTTAATCAACTTTGGACATTTATGAATGCAAGCATATCCACACACACATTCATTAATCTATAAATTCATAAATTTATAAATTCATGGCAAATGTTACATTTCTCCTTTGCAGATGCAAACTACTGCATCAGATGTCCGGAAAATCAATATCAGAATGAGAAGCGAGATCAATGTATTGCCAAAAATGTCACATTTTTGTCCCATCTAGACAATTTCGGAATCATCCTTACTACCTTTGCTCTATTCCTAATTTTGACCACAGTCTTTGTCTTGGGCATCTTCATTACATTTCAAGAAACTCCCATAGTCAAAGCCAACAACCGGGACCTCTCCTACATTCTCCTGGTCTCCCTTCTGATTTCCTTCTTGACCTCATTCCTCTTCATTGGTCAGCCAACGAGAATCACCTGCCTTCTCCGACAAACAGTCCCCAACATCATCTTCTCAATTGCTGTGTCTTCTGTCTTGGCCAAAACAATCATGGTGGTGCTGGCCTTCCTGGCCACAAAGCCAGGAAATGGAGTGAGGAAATATCTGGGCAAGAGTCTGGCCAACAACATCATCCTTTCTTGTTCCATTGTCCAGGTTGTCATTTGTTTCACCTGGTTAGGAGTTTTTCCTTCATTCCCTGATTCTGACATGAACTCCCATCCTAGAGAGATCGTTCTGCAGTGCAATGAAGGCTCTGCTGCTATGTTTTATATTGCCCTTGGCTATATGGGCTTTCTGGCTGCCGGCTGCTTCACGGTGGCTTTCCTGGCCAGGAATTTGCCTGGGTCCTTCAATGAAGCCAAGCTGATCACCTTCAGCATGCTGGTCTTCTGCAGTGTCTGGCTGTCCTTTGTGCCTACCTATCTGAGCACCAAAGGGAAATACATGGTGGCTGTGCAGGTCTTCTCCATCTTGGCTTCCAGTGCTGGGCTGCTGGGTTGCATCTTCATCCCTAAGTGTTACATCATTGTGCTGAGGCCAGACTTGAATACAAAGCAGCAATTGATGTTGAAAAGTGAAGTAGAAAACTGATTCTCATGGATGTTCTGGGGATATATTATATCTGGGGACCTAATATTTTAAGTCATCATTAGGTACTTTTCATTTCTCGGACTGCTTTTTAAAGTGATCTCCTGCTTAAACCCGATTTCCATCTTTCTATGTCTGGCAGTACTACTTGGCATTTTGGGTTTCTGTATCAGCTTTTAAGTAAGGACATAGTAGAATTTTAGCATGGCAATTTAGACCATTTTCGTAATTTTAGGAAAGCCCATTTTTCTCCTGAATCAAGGACATTTTTTAAAATTTGTGTGAACTAACCTTTTCAGCCATTAAACTATAGAGAGAATATTCTGAAAGTTAGTGAATACAGTTGCAAGTTTTAAGTAAGATACCAACCACCTGGGAAGGGACATGATGTAACCCATATGTTTGCCATTTGGGGACTTTTATCTGTAATCCATGTTTTCTATTGTTCAATTCTTAGATGTAATCATCTTTTATTTTTTATTGGTTGCTTTCTGATGTATCACACAGACTAAATGTATGTATCATTTCTTTTTCTATGCTATCAAAAGACTTGACACCTCCATCACCTTAATAAATTTTGTAGTTTTTCTGCTGTCATTTGTATTGTTGATTGGAGGTGAAAAGTTACTTTTGCAAAGGTTAATAGTGTTTTTTTCCCCTCTCAAATTCATTATAATAGATTTCATCAGCTCCATGCCAAATTCGGGGTGCCTGAATTTCAGGCAACAATCGGAGAAATATGGCTGCAATGCAAAAGATGGACTTTAATTTCAAGGGTCATTTATTCACCAATAAACACTTTATTGTTTAAAACTTAGAATACACAAGCGTGTGTGTGTTTGTTTGTGTGTGTGTGTGTGTGTGTGTGTGTGTGTGTGTGTGTGTGTGTAAAATTTACTTTCTTCTAGCAGTCTGGTGGATCTTAATAATTACAAAACAGTTTTATTTGTGAGACTGGTGAGATACATTGGTGCTGGGATTGGTGAGAGATTGGATGACAATTGTCCAGGAAGATAGAGTCCAATAATGGATTCTTGATCAGTGCCTCTTTAAAACAGGATGGGGACATCCCCTTCATCAGGTATGAAGTTATCAATGCTTGGTCACACCAGAGGTGGTATTCAGCAGGTTCTGACCAGTTCTGGAGAACCGGTAGAGGAAATTTTGTATAGTTCGGAGAACTAGTAAATACCACCTCTGACTGGCCCACCCCTATCTATTCTCTGCCTCCCGAGTCCCAGCTCATTGGGAGGAAATGGGGATTTTGAAGTATCCTTTTGCTGGAGTGGGGAGGGAATGGAGATTTTAAAGTATTATTCCCCTGCCACAGCCACCAAGCAATGGCCAAAGAACCAGTAGTAAAAAACTTTGAATCCCACCACTGGGTCACACCACCAGGTATAATGGATGGGTGGATGAATAGATGGATATTTCTTTGATTTATGTTCATTCTACTTCAGACAGGTGTATGTCAACCCACAAGATAAATAAAGCATCCATCCTATAACATAAAGCTCTGAACAATAAAAAATGCACAGTAGGCCTAAGGTAGCATCAACATCATTTAGTTCAAAAGTCCACAATAAAAAAGGTAACAGTAACAACTTCATCATATCAAAAACACAGTATCATACAATAAACCTGTCACATATTATATCATGAAAGAAAACCAATTGGAAATCAACTAAGCAGAATGACAGGTGTCCCATATACTCCCAGAACAATTTGGTCTTGGATGCTTCCTGGGAATCCATTACATTGAGTTACATCAGGAGTTTTCCAGCTGGATCCCAGCTCAGCCTGCAGGGAGGACTGAGAACCTCCTACTTCTCAGATAATTATTAGAATGTTAGTGATTTCTTTCTTGCCTTCAAGCTAAATGTCAAGAGATTCCTTATTCCCCTGGATCTCTGGAGGACATCAACAGACTCGGGAGCAAGACATAGTAGTATTTGACATCATGAAAGTCAGTGCATAAATTTTCTTGTGACCCTGGGATGCTGGTCTACACTTCATGGACTCTGTTGTGTTGACCCATGTTCCCATCATTTGGGAAGTCCTCTCTTGACTTCATACTGTATTAGAAAAGTCAGCCTTGCTGCAATCTGCTTTCAACATCTCCAAACTCTTCTGCTCTGCTGATTCTGAGATCAGATGCAAAGCAGAGGATTCCTTTGGCTAACCCAGAAATGAACCCACTGCTTCTGCTTCTGATGGAGCTTTTGTTGCCCCAGGCAGCCTGTGGGATATTTGGCACCAAGTGCTTCTTGACTTTGGGGAGGGATGCAAGAGACCCACTCAACCACTACAGGCCAGGAGACCATCTCATTGGTGGGCTCTTCTCAGCAACAAATATTCGACTATTAGAGCTGCACAATTTCAGTTCTTGTCCTTCTACAGAGGTTGATTGGTAAGTCGCAGAATGTTGAATGATGTTGTTATATTGCCTTTGAGAAAATAATAGGGGGAGTTAAATTTCGGTACATTTGTATACAAACAGTATGAAGTGCAATAGAATTCAGCAGATAACACAAAAGCAAGCTTTAATGCTCAGCATCCTGATGTTGAACTGATCTCTAAGCAGACAATGTGCTTTGAGCTTTCAAATCTTGGGAGTTTGATGATGGTTGCAGCTTGTCCATCAAAGAAAAGGATAGAAGGCTCTAACTGGTCAGTCCTGGTCAATCCCACCTGAGAGAAATGGCTGACTTCTTTTCTGAGTCTTTCCTAGAAGACAGTTCTGCATCTTCCAGAAGGAGAGTTCTGGAAGAAGTTCAAAGACATCAGCCCTCAGATAAGGTGCTTCAAGACATTCTCCAGATGCTCCATCATGCCTTTCCTGATAAGTCCATGAATTTCTTTAAACTCACCCCTGCCAGATCAGCAGCCATTCATTGTTTCCTTGATGTGGGTATGTGGGGAATTTGATTAAGTAGACCATAACCTACTACTTATTAAAATAGAAAAATGTGGGTTAGACTGCATCACCATCAGATGGATTCTTAACTGAATGACCAACCCTACTCAATATGTGGTCCTGAATGGAACATCATCTACATGGAGGGAGGTATGCAGTAGGGTACCCCAGGGCTCTGTTTTAGGCCCAGTATTCTTCATCAATGATTTGGACGAGGGGATAAATGAGTTACTCATCAAATTTACAGACGACAGCAAGCTAGCAGGAATAGACAACACTCCGAAAGATAGTCTTAAGATACAGAAGGATCTTGACAGACTTGGACATTGGGCGCTATCTAACAAAATCAAGTTCAATGCTGAAAAAAGCAAGGTTCTACATTTAGGGAAGAAAAACAAAATGCACAGGCACCATATATGTGGTACCTTGCTCAATAATAGTAACTGTGAGAGGGATCTTGGAATCCTTGTGGACAATTAATTAAATATGAGCCAGCAGTGTGCTGCAGCTGCCAAAAAAGTGGACAGAGTGCTAGGTTGCATAAACAGATGGATAGAATCAAGATCACATGAAGTCTTAATACTACTTTATAATGCCTTGGTAAGACCACACTTGGAATACTGCATCCACTTTTGGTCACCACGAAGTAAAAAAGATGTGGAGGCTCTAGAAAGAGTGCAAAGAGCAACAACAATCATTAGGGGACTGAAGGCTAAAGCATATAAATAATGGTTGCTGGAGCTGGATATGTCCAGTCTTATAAAAAGAAGGACCAAGGGTGACATGATAGCAGTGTTCCGATATCTCAGGGGTTGCCACAAAGAAGAGGGAGTCATTTATTTTCCAAAGCACCTGAGGGTAGGACTGCAATGGGTGGAAACTAATCAAGGAAAGAAGCAACTTAAAACTAAGGAGCAATTTCTTGACAGTTGGAACAAATAATCAGTGGAACAACTTGCCTCCAGAAGTTGTGAATGCTCCAACACTGGAACTTTTTAAGAAGAGATTAGATAACAATTTGTCTGAAGTGGTGTAGGGTTTCCTGCCCACTCAAGGGGTTGGACTAGAACAGCAGTCACCAACTGGTGGTCCGTGGACCATTGGTGGTCCGTGAGAAATTTTTGGTGGTCCGCAGAAAAGTTATTTGCATTTTTTATATTGCACTAAATCAAGGGTCCTCAAACTATGGCCTCTGAGTCGGATACGTACAATGAGCATTTGTGTTGCTACAGAGAGTCTCCCCCCTTTGGGGGCCTTTTTGTATGGGTCGGAGGGGGGCAGAAATTCTGACTCGGGTTCTGCTTCAGCCTTCTGGTGCAGGGCTTTGGGCGAAGGCTGGATGGAAGCATCGGTTGTGGCGAAGAGCCAGAGGGCCTTGTTCCAGTGGAATGCATCATGGCCTGGAATTGGCTCACACCACTGAACCTCCAGGCACCAGTACCTGCCTTGCACTCCCGCAGGTCTTCCCTCATCTTGGAAAGCCTATGATCATAATCCTCAGTGAGGTCCTTCTGCTGAGCCTCCTTCTTGGCCAGATCCAATTTGAACTGAGCCTGCTCTTTTGCCAAATCTTTCTCATAGCGGCTGCTTAGCTCCAACAACTGTTTCCTGTTGGGGCCCTAAAGAGCCACGGTAGGCAGGTGAGTGGCTTGGAAGGGAGGGGCGAGTAGAGGCTGGCGAGGCACCTCTTGACGCGAGTGACATCGAGTTGGCCATGCCCACCCAGTCACATGCCCCACTAGCCTCACCCACCCAGCTGGTCATTAGGCAGATCATATTAGTAGTCCGTGGGATTTTACATTATGAATTTAGTGATCTCTGAGTCCGAAAGGTTGGTGACCCCTGGACTAGGGGATCTCCAAGGTCCCTCCAACTCTGTTATTCTATTTTATCATAAGATGTTCCTTCTTGACTCACCTGTTGTTCCACTGATACCAAAGTGTTTTGAACAGTTCCTCTGTCCTCTCTCTCAAGCAATCAGGGATCGAGACTATTTACTCAAGCGAAATGGAGGAGCTGGTGCTTCTGTTCAGTTCTTAAATGTTTTATTTTCTGCCCTATCTCATTTATGTGCACTTATTCCTACATAGAAAAACATGCACACTCTGCACATATAACATGTGTATTATAGTCCTTTGAGTGAATCCTGGTTGCTATGCAGGTTTCTGAGCCACATTGTCAGAAGTGGTTCACCAATAGCTTTTCCTCGGATATTTTTTTACTCCGCAGTTTGAGGTAGAGAGAGAGAGAGAGAGCAAGTGACAAACAATGCACAGATTCTCTAGGGTGTTTTTGTTTTGGCTTTTAAAAGATAGATGCTGAAATGAAGAATTTTGGTCAAAGACTTGTACAGACACATTAATGTTAAATAAATTGTTTTAATTGTTTTATATCACATATTCCAATTCTATGTTGAACAGTGTGTTTTATAAGTGTTAATAAACTTAATAAGTGTTAATAATAAATAAGTGTTAGTCCAAAGTGTTAATATATAAACATCATCGTCGTTGTCATCATCATCATCATATATACATAAACATACATACAACAATATCAATTCCGGGTTGGCTCCGCGGCACCATGGACGGTCTTTTTAGACCGCCGCCCCCGCGATCCCATTGAGCCGTTCTGACAGCGCTATTCAGCTGTCAAATGCCTTGAAAATCTCCCCTTCGGGAAAAGAAGGGGAGGAGAGCTGGTGGGTGAGGGTAGAGCTCCCCAAAAACCCCTGGATTAATTCCAGGGGTTCAGAGGGCGATAGCTCCCTGTTCAGCCCGCTGAAGCTCCGGATCCGGGGGGACTCTGTTTTTACAGAGCTAGGCGTCACGTCCAATTTCTGCTGTCAAATAGAAGATTAAATGATTTCAAAAAAGCAGGCGGAACGGAAGCAGGAGGACAAGCTTTTTGCAAGTATAATGCTTAACTCCGGGGATACAATGTTTCAAATTGAATTTTCTGAGCTGGAAGTAAAGATGGTGTTTTTGTTGCGATTTTAAAAGTGAAAGCTAGAAAGGAAAGTGCCTGCTAACAGACTCGTGCTCAGAGACTGGCTTTAAATTGCTGGATTAGATTTTAAAGAGCTGTTTGGGAAAACATTATTTCGTTTGGTGATTTATAAAGAAATTGCTGAAAGTTGCTCAAGAGGATGGCTGTGAGTTTATGACTTTATGGTTGTGGAAAGAAAGAAAATATTTTAAAAATAAAATGGCTTCCAAGAAAGGAGATTTTGAAAGTGCTGGAAGCTCTTTGGCGGTGTCAGAAATGATAGTTGTCTGACTTACAGAGCTACAAGGATCCTAATGTAGAATTTACAGAATTTATAAAAGAAGCAATGAATAATCATACTGCAGCTATAAGTAATCAAATAGCAATTCTCAAAGGGATAACAACAGAAATGATGGAGGAGACAAAAGCAAGTACGGAGCATGATGACAATGCAGGAGACATTTTGACTGAAGCAGAGAAGGTGGAACTGGTTGGTTCTCAAGAATTTTCAAGCTTATTCTCTGCTCTTTTTGAAAAAATTGACAGAATCTTTCAAAATTACGACTTGGTCTGGAAGAAAGTAGTAAATGATCAGCTTTCTGAAGTTTTAGAAGATGAAGGAGATTTGCCAGTGGTATTTATGCATTTAATAGAAAAGAAACAATTGAACTCTTTTTCACAAACTCTTGACAATCTTTGGTTTTACAGACGAAGGAACGAACTGATCTATATAAGCAAGAAGAGGCGATATGGGGGCTCTAAATCAGAGGAAATTTTCTCAAAAAGGGGACAATCTTTGCAGTTACATCAATCTCAAATTAAAATTAAAAACCTCCTCAAAATAGAAGTAGGAGGGATGCAGAAAGACTGGAAAAAATATAAAAAGAAAGCAAGAATGGAAGATTAACCTTTTTTTTTTTTTTTGGTTTTGCAGTTGTTCTATTAATGGTTAAAAATGATTATGTTTTAGGTGTTAAAATTACTGAGGGGGAAAATGTACAAATTTAAATATTGATTTTTAAATATGATGCATTAATGGTTAATTAAAATGATTATGTTTCAAAAAAAATGTAGAAATTTAAATAATGATAATGGCTAAAAATGATTATGTTTTAGGAGCTAAAAGTTGGAGGGAGGAAAAAAGACCGAGGGGGTAAACGTACAGATTATGATTAATTAAAGTTTATTTTTTGTTTTAAGATTTTTAAAATATTCGAGAGTAAGAATGTAAGATTAATCTTTTTTGGTTTTCTAGTTTATGTATTAATGGTTAATTAAAACGCTGATGTTTATGTTTTAAAATTTTAAAAGTTGGAGGGAGGAGCAACGGAGGGGGAAAATGTAGAAATTTAACTATTGAATATTTAAGGTTTACTTTTTGTTATAAGATTTCTTTGAGAAAAGTAGGAGGGGGAAAATGTTTATGTAAATGCATTGAATACCTTATTGATATTTTAAGAGATTTTTTAAGATTTGAATGCTTAATATTTGTTAATGGTTTTAAAACTCTTAAAGTTATTGGATTATATGCTACTTTGAGTCTATAAAAAGGGAGATTGATGAAATTGTAAAAGGGGAGTTAAGGGGTCTTGGGAGCTATTAAATCTTGCAGTTAGCTAGTTTATTTTAGCGAATGTTTGGTGAAATCTATGCCCTGTTTTTGTTCTGGGAAGTCAGGGGTGAGGGGTGGTGAGGAGGGGTTGAAGATTGAGTTTAGAGATGGATTATGGATTAAAAAAATTTTTTTCTTCTTGATGATAGTTCGAATGATTGCTTATATTGTATACTTGTTTGATCATAAAATAAAAACTTTTTTTAAAAAAAACAATATCAATAGTTATTGAAAAGTATACTATCTTCCATTATAGTATCGATTAAAGAACCATCAAAATATTTACTCATCAGTTTTTCTTTCTCATGCAATCCATATTTCACATAAATCCACTACTATAACCTCAGTATCTGTCATTTATAGAATAGTTCCCATGTTATAAAATATTCTGAGTCCTCTTTTCCTTTAACTTTCAGGGTTAACTTATCCATTTCTGCACATTCCAGAATGTTTTTGATTATAATGCCATCTATAGGGGGTTTCTGGATTTTTCCACTATTGTGCATACACAATCCTGGTTACTGTTAGGATATGTACAATTAAATATGTGTTACCCTTATTGTAGTTTCCTGGAAGCATGCCAACAAGAATGTCTCATGTTTCAAACCTATGTGTTGTTTTCTCATAATTTCCAGCCACATGCATATTTTCTTCCAGTATTTTTTTGCTTTGGGACACGTCCACCACATATGATAATATGAAACTGGTATTTAGAATAGAATAGAATAACAGAGAGGGAAGGGATCTTAGAGGTCTTGTAGTGTTGGAGCATTCACAACTTCTGGAGGCAAGTTGTTCCACTGAGTAATTGTTCTAACTTTTCAGAAATTTCTCCTTAGTTCTAAATTGCATTTGGTTGCATTTCCAACATTTAACAGATTGATTGTTATACATATTCGCTAACCTTGCAGGTGAATAATTCCATTCATAAAACATTTTATAGAGGTTTTCTTTATGTGCTGTTGACATTTTGAGTTTGTGATTTTTATCCCATGATTTCTGCCACCTGTCCAACATTATCACAGAAGAAATTTATCATTTTTGTTGAATATATATAACATCATGGCATAATGTACATATCTTTTCAGGGAAGCATTTGTGATGTACTGGAAAATTCTGTCCTTCGTTTTTGCCATTCAGGAAATCAACAAAGCTCCCCTCCTCTTACCCAACCTCACCCTGGGTTATAACCTCCATGACAACTTTCGAGACAAAATGTTGACATTGGATGGTCTGTTGGATTTGCTTTCGACTGGAGAGGCCAATGTTCCCAACTACAGCTGCGGAAGGAAGAGAAACATGCTGGTTCTCCTGGAAGAGGCCAACTCTGACATATCCATCCTCATGGCTGCCATATTGGGCATCTACAAAATCCCACAGGTATAGAGTAGGGAAGTGGCTCTCCAGGTTTACTCCAGAGCATTTCAAGCAGGTTGCCTTCTTAAAAATCTTACACATGAGTTAAGATGAGCAGTCTTTTTTTAAAAAAGTATTTTTTTAATTTTTTTATAACAAAAACATAAAACACATCTTTTCAAAACAAAGCTTTTGCTCCAGTCATATTCCAACAAATCATTAACAAATCTTATTTTTCAATTGACACAACTAAATATTTTAAACAAATCTTTCCCTCAAATCTATCTGTATAATTATGCCATTATCTCCAAAAACCCATTACTTAATCTTGAATCCTAATCCGTTCCAGTTGGGCTTCAGGCCTGAGTACAGCACAGAAACGGCATTGGTTGCGTTGGTAGATGATATTTGGAGGGCTTGGGACAGGGGATGTTCTTCTGTCCTGGTCCTGTTAGATCTCTCAGCAGCTTTTGATACCATCGACCATGGTATCATGCTGCACCGTTTGGAAGAGTTAGGGGTGGGAGGCACTGTGTTGCAGTGGTTCTCCTCCTTTCTCTCTGACTGGTTGCAGTCTGTGTTGGCAGGGGGGCAGAGGTTGACCCCGAGGCCCCTCATATGCAGGGTGCCGCAAGGGTCGGTCCTCTTGCCCCTCCTGTTCAACATTTATGTGAAGCCGCTGGGCGAAATCATCCGTGGTTTTGGGGTGAGGTACCATCAGTACGCTGACGACACTCAGCTATACATCTCCACCCCAGACCACCCCAACGATGCCCTTGAAGTGATGTCCCGGTGCCTGGAGGCCGTGCGGATCTGGATGGGGAGGAATAGGCTCAGGCTCAACCCATCCAAGACAGAGTGTCTGTGGTTTCCGACGTCCCGATATAGTCAATTGGTGCCATCACTGACTATTGGAGGTGAATCATTGGCCCTCACGGAGAGGGCGCGCAACTTTGGCGTCCTCCTGGATTCAACGGCTGTCTTTAGAAGAGCACTTTTTTTTATTGAAAAAGTTTTTCAAATACAAGTTTTTCCCCCTTTCCCCCCTCCCCCTCCTCCCTAACCCCCCTCCCCCTTCCTTCCCCCCATGGCTTCTTCAAAACAAAATCATTAATATCAAGTTAAATAATACTTTACCATCCTTTTACACCACCCCCACATGCTAACCATTTCTTTCTAACATTCTTATTATATCCCCCTTATGTTATACATTTCAAAGCAATCTTCAGCTATAAAATTTTATAATAATTCCTAATTTGGCATTTATTCAACTCATAATCTACCCATTTCCTCCACCCCCATACATATATCTCTTAATTCAAATCTTTTACATATATTTATATCTAAACATAACATCCCTTTTACTAAGCTAAACAATCAGTAACCTGACCTATCTCCACCCATTTTGCTACAGGTCTACCATACATGATATTTTAATATCTTTGTTCTTTTGCCCACACCACACCACTAAAAAAATATTTCCATATATAAAGAGAATCCTCAGATGACTTTAAGTTTGTAATCCATATAATATCTTCTGTAATGTCTTTCTGCTAGATTGTTAATTCCATCGCCCATATTAGGGTAACAACAAGTTCTGTTTCCAACAGTATATTCAGTATCTTCGATATCTGCCCCCATCAGTAATAAATGTTGTCATATATAAAAAAACCACCCGAGTGACTTTATATTTATATTCCATATAATTTCTTCTGTAATGTCTTTCATCTAAGATTATTAATTCCAACCACCGTGTTAGGGTAACAACCAGATCTTCTGCATGCCCCACCATAATTCTTGTGCCTTATAGCTCAGCATATACATAATCCATTTTACAAAGAATACAATACAGAAAGTTCCAGTCCACTCAGTTAAAGGCCTTCTTCCACATCCCTAAGGCACAGCACTGCAGAGATCTGTCATTCTTCTCAAAATTATACAAGTCAGTAATTTACCTCAGCTATATTTTCATTTTAATTGTCTCTTAAATAACTGGCATTAGACTGTTATTTAATCTAAGATTTTTTAGTTTTGTAGGACCTGCTTCTTCTTTTCTTAGCTTTTTGTGGTTTAGATCTCCATCCTGGATGCCTTTCTATAACTTGTATATCAACTGATTGATTTCCATGCTGGTCTGCAACTTGATGAGACATCGCATTAAAATCCAAAGCCGCCTCTCTTGTATTTGTAAATAATCCAGCTATAACCTTTAAAGGAGAATCCAAAAGCGGCTCGTCCAAAGGAACCTCTGTAACTTGTTGTTTTTCCATTATCTCCATCTCCATCTGCTTAGCCTTAGTTTCAGTCTCTTGTTCATTTTGCATTTCTTTATTCCCCTCCTGTGTTCCTAACAAAGATGTCATACATGGAGATGTTAAATCCATTTTAAGAACCTTGTAGTAAAATTCTTCCACTTTTTCAACAGTTTTTAATTGATATCTTTCTCCTTGATATCTCAATATTATACCCACTGGAACATCCCACCTAAATGGGATGTTTTGTTTCTTTAGCTCAGTCACCAAAAATCCAAATTGCTTTCTATCTTTTAACATCTTAGGCGGCAGCTCTTTATATATCCAAATCTTTCTTCCGTTCAGTTCTAAAGTAGAGTTAAAAGATTTTTGCACAATATCATTTCTTATTCCTTTATCAGTAAAGTAAATCACTACATCTCTAGGCAACTGCCTTTGCTTTGCAATCCAAGAATTTACTCTGTAGGCCTTGTCAATCTTACAAGATACCTCTTCAGGATGAACCTTTAAAATCCCAGCCAGGACTTCAGCAGACATCTTTCTCAAATCATCTCTATAATTTTTCTGTAGTCCCCTCATTCTGACCGCAAATTCCATGGACCTATATTGCATTATTGTAACTTCTTTTTCAACCCTTTGTTTTATATTATCTGCATTGTAAGTCTCGTGATCAGCTTTCTTTTTAGACTTTACTTCTGAGCTATTGTCTTGAATATTTATCAAATCATTTTCAATTCTTTGTATTTTATTGTCCAGATTATAAATCTTATGATCAACTTCCTTCATTTTAGACTCTAGTTCTGAATTAATATCTTTATCCAACTTTATAACTATTTCTGAAAAAGTTTTCAAAGCTGTTACAAACTGTTGTTTCAGATTGGCATATTTTTGTTGTACCAACTCTTTAATTTCATGCCTAAATTTTTCAAGATTCTGGTTCACAATCTCATCATGTCTTGCCATCTCCTCCAAAACAAATTCTTTTAGGTTAAAACCATTCTTCTGAGTCTGCAAATTCAAAGCTTGTTCATGTGGTTTGTAAATGGGGGAAACCCCCCCCCCACTTCTTGTTTGTCTGGCTTTGTTAGTTTTAATGCCATCCTGCCACACAGACAAACTCTTTTTAAAGAAAAGGACTTCTCTCCAGACAATATCAATATCAAATCTCCAAGAAGAAAGAAACATAAAGTAGAAATTTTTCTTTTCAATGCTAGCCAGCACTATTATTTCTGCTACTTTGTAGCTTGTTAAACTATTCAGGCAGAAGGACTTTCACTTTCAGCTTTCTTCTTCTCAAGCCTCAGCTAGTCGCCATTTTAAACTTTTTTTCCTTCGCTTTTAAAATCGCTTATAAAATTGTTAGAAATACTTGCGATTTAGGGTCCAGAGTCCAGATGTCATCCTCTTTGTTTAAACAATCTGTTAGTTCTCAGTAAGTGGCTTGGTCCAGTCGCCTAGCTGTGCAAAAAGCAGAGTTCTCCCGAAGCCCGGAGCAGCGGCGAGGAAAAGAGGGAGCCTCATCCTGCTTCATCCCCAAGAGTAAAACAAAAACTCTGAGGACTTCGCAGAGGGCTCTACTTGCCCTCGCCTGCTCTGTCTCACATTTCCTTAAGGAAATGGAGTTTTTCGAGCCGCCTTTCAGATGTAAAGGCGGCTCTTTACGAGCGACTGGGCTGGCAGTCTCAAAGGACCGTCTGACGGCGATGGAAGCCAAACCTGGAAGCCTTTAGAAGAGCACTTGACGGCCATGACCGGGAGGATTTTTCATCAGGTTTGCCTGATTTGCCCGTTGCGTCCCTTTCTGGATCGGGACTCATTACTCACAGTCACTCATGCCCTTGTCACCTCCCGCCTGGACTATTGTAACGCTCTCTACATGGGGCTCCCCTTGAGGAGCACCCGGAGGCTCCAACTGGCGCAGAGTGTGGCCGCGTGGGCGGTAATGGGAGCGACATGGCGTTCCCATGTAACACCCCTCCTGTGAGAGCTGCACTGGCTCCCGGTGGTCTTCTGGGTGCGCTTCAAGGTTTTGGTTACCACCTTTAAAGCGCTCCATGGCATGGGACCTGGGTACTTGCGGGACCGCCTACTACCACCAATAGCCTCCCACCGGCCGGTACGCTCCCATAGAGACGGGCTCCTCTGGGTGCCGTCAGCCAAACAATGCCGACTGGCGGCCCTCAGGGGGAGAGCCTTCTCTGTGGGGGCACTTACTATCTGGAATGAGCTCCCCCCAGAGATACGGAGGATCCCAGATCTGCGCACCTTCCGCCGCGCTTTAAAGACCTTATTATTTCACCAGGTGGGCCTGGCCTAATTTTCTCCCTCTTTTATAAAAGATTTTTAATTTTTTAAATATCTCTTAGTATTTTATATATTCTTATTTTTTTTAATTTATTTTTATTTTATTTTTTATTTTTTCAATAAACATACATATATAGACGTAGACATTTAAACAAACTATACATAAACTAACGATACAGAGAGGTCAAGTCTTATAGCTTGAACTATCAAAATAGAGCTACTTTGGTAATAATATATCTATATATCTATGTATATTTGTCTTTCATCATGTATCAATGTTTATACAACGATATTTTATTTTATTTCCTTATTATTGTATCATTGGGTGGTATTCCCTTATTTCGTGTTCTTTTTATCTAACCAGTTGTACCATTTCTGCCAGATTAAGTAATAATCTGAATCTTCTTTTCCCTGTATCTCTTTGGTAAGTTTGTCCATTTCCGCACATTCCATTGTTTTTTGTATTATTTTTTCCGCTGATGGCGTGTCCTCTAGCTTCCACATTTGTGCGAAAGTGATTCTGGCTGCGGTCAGGATATGTATTATCAAGTATTCTCTCTCTTTTTTATAGTCCTTTGTCAGTATTCCTAATAGATATGTTCCCGGTCTGAGGGGCACTTTTTGGGTGGTGATTTCTTCCAGCTGATTTTGAATTGTTTTCCAAAATTTTTTGGCCTTTGGGCATGACCACCACATATGGTAGTAGGTTCCCTTCTGTGTTTTGCACTTCCAACAGTTCTGATTCGCATTGGGGAACATCCTTGCCAGGTGTGCGGGGGGGAGATGCCACCTATAAAACATTTTGTATGTATTTTCTTTGTAGGGCACGGACATTGTCAGCTTAGTATTTACTTTCCACATTTTCTCTCAATTTTCTAGGTTAATATTATATCCAAAGTTTTTAGCCCAAATAATCATGTTTTCCTTCACCACTTCTTCCAATTTGTATTTTAATAGATAATTACATATTTTAGTTATTAATTTATTGTCTGATTGCATTATGATTTTATCTAATTCAATCCAATACTGGATTCCAAATTTTTTCATGTTAATTTTATATCTTGATTTTATCTGTAAATACGGCCACCAATCAATGTCCGTGCCCTGTTGTCTCAATTCGTCTCTTGTTTTCATTTCTCCCTCTGTATTCAGCAATTGGTCATAGGTTTTCATCTTATCTATATCCATTGTGTTCGGATAGATTTGGGCCTCCATGGTTGATAACCATCTTGGGATTTTATCGTAGTGTTTTCTCCTTATTTCGGTCCAAATTTTTGCCAATGCTCCTCTGATATAGTGTCTCCTGAAGTGCTCATGTTGCCTGGGTTTTTCCTCCCATAAGAATGTGTGCCAACCTTTCGACAGGTCAAATCCTTCTAATGCTAATGTTCGTTTATCTTCGAGTGTCATCCAATCTTTGATCCAAGTTAAAGCTGTTGCAGTGTAGTAAGTTTGCCAATCTGGGAGTCCCAGGCCACCCTTTTCTCTAGTGTCCTGTAGGTGCTTCAGTTTAATCCTGGCTCTTTTCCCTTGCCATATATACTTTAAAGTCATTTTATCAAGATCTTTGAAATATGATTTCCCTGGGTTTATCGTTATTGTTCTAAATAGGTATAGTAATTTCGGTAAAATTGTCATTTTGATTGAAGCAATTTTGCCTAATAACGATAGTCTCAATTTACTTCATGCCTCTAAGTCCTTTTGGATTTGTTTGGCCAATTTATTATAATTGTCTTCTTTAAGAGATGATTTATTTATTTATTTATTTATTTATTTGTTTTAATTTCTATACCGCCCTTCTCCAATATAGGACTCAGGGCGGTGCACAGCCAAAGTAAAAACCAGACATAGAAAAATTAAAAACTGGTTAAAATAATTAGATAATTTGGCCATAATTAAAAACAATTCCAATTTAAAATAGTTTAAAAATTTGACTCAAGCCAGCCCAGCTAGTTGGAATAAATGGGTTTTCAGGGCCCGACGAAAAATCCGGAGGTCTGTTATTGTACGTAACTCTGGGGGGAGGTTGTTCCAAAGGGTGGGCGCTGCCACAGAGAAGGCTCTCCCCCTGGGGGTCGCCAGCCGACATTGTCTGGCGGACGACACCCTGAGGAGGCCCACTCTGTGCGAGCGTACTGGCCGGTGGGAGGCTATTGGTGGCAGAAGGCGGTCTCGTAAATACCTTATTGGTAAGCCAAATTCCTAGGTATTTTATTTTTGTTGTTGTTTGTATTCCTAGTGTCTCCTCCAATTCTTTCTCCTGGGTTTTTGTCAAATTTTTAGTTAGTAATTTTGTTTTTTGTCTATTAATTTTCAATCCTGCCACTTCACCATATTGTTCTATCTTCCTTAGTAAATTCAATCCTGATTGTTATGGTCTTTCTAAAATAAATACTACATCGTCCACGAATGCTTGTAGTTTATACTCCTGGTTTTTTGTTCTTAATCCTTTTATTTCATTGTCATTCCTAATTTCGTTCAATAGTGGTTCCAATGCTAATATATATAATATAGGAGAGAGAGGAAATCCTTGTCTCACCCCCTTGGATATTTTAAATTGGTCTGTTGTCTCTCCGTTTATCCATATCTTTGCGGTTTGGTCGGAGTATATTGTTTTGATCATATTTAGGAATTTATCGCCGGTTCCCATTTTTTCTAATTGTAATGTTAAGAATCCCCAATTAAGGTTGTCGAACGCCTTCTGTGCGTCGAGGAAAAGTAAGGCCATTTTTTCATCCGATTTTTGCTCATAGTATTCCAGGGTATTGATTATTGTTCTTGTGTTCTTATTGATTTGCCTATTTGGAATAAATCCATTTTGATCTGGATGGATATAATCCACGATAATTTTCTTCATTCTCTGGGCCATAATTGATGTAAATAATTTGTAGTCTGCATTTAGAAGCGATATGGGTCTGTAGTTTTTAGTTTGGGTGAGATCTGAGTCTTCTTTAGGTATCAATGTAATAATTGTCTCTATCCATGATTTGGGAGTTTTAGCTTCTAGAATTGCTTCATTCAGGACTTGTAATAAAACATCATCTATTGGCTGGTGCTCAATTTTGTAAAATTCCACCGGGATGCCATCTGGACCTGGTGTTTTATTGTTGTTCTGCTTCTTCTTTGCTTCATTTAATTCTGACATCGATATTGGTCTGTTCAAGAGTTCTCTTTGAGTTTCCTTTATTTCTTGAATGTTGGTTTTGTTTATATACTCTTTAACTTTTTCCAATTGGATTTCTTCTTGTGCATATAGTTCCTGGTAGAAGTTTCTTACGATTCACTTTTTTTCCTCATCCGTATGCTGCAGTTGCCCTTGTTCGTCTTGTAGTTGATGTATTAGTCTTTTGTCCTTTTCTTTCTTTAACTTATAGGCCAACCAACGTCCTGTTTTATTTGCAAATTCGAATTGGTTTTGTTTTGCCATTTTGATTTTCCTTGCTATTTCTGTTGTTGTTATTAAGTTTATTTCGTGTTTAATAAGGTTTATTTTTTCCTTGATCTCTTTCCTGTCGTGTCTGTTCTGTAATTCTGCTTCCTGTTTTGCAAGGTCAATCAATAAATTGTTTCTTCTTTGCTGTTTCTCTCTATTTTTCTTCGCTTTGAATGAAATTGTTAGTCCTCTTATATATGCTTTTGTGGTATCCCATAGGACTTGCAATGATGTTTGTTCCCTCTTGTTGATTTGGAAGAATATCTCCATCTCTTTCTTTATCATCTCTATGTATTCTTTATCTTTGATGATCTCTCTATCCATCATCTATCTTCCTCTTTTTTGCTGGCCTTTCCAGACTATTGTTATAGGACTATGATCTGCCCATACATTCGGTGTAATTTCGATTTCTTTTATGTTTTCTCTAAGTTCTGCAGTCATCCAGGCCATGTCTAGCCTGGACCAGGACTGGTGGGGATTTGAGTAATATGTATATTGTTTTTTAGTTTTATTCAATTCTCTCCAGGCATCTTTCAGTTGTAACTCTTGAATCATATCCTTAAAGGTGTCGGGTAGTGTCTTTTTCCTAGATTTATTTTTTTTATTACTTTGGTAGTCATATTCCATATCCACGATTGCATTATAGTCCCCTATTATGCATATATGTTCGTAATCTAATTCTTTAATTTTATTATGTATTTTTTTGAAGTATTCTTTTTGGTTCCCGTTCGGAGCATATATTGATATCAGTAGCATATTTCGGGCCTCCATCTTAATGTCTATCATTAGTATCCTGCCTTCTCCATCTGTGTAGATTTGTTTTGCCTGAATATGGCTTTTAATGTATATTGCAATGCCTCTTTTTTTTTGATCTGATAGTGAGGTGAATAATGTTCCAAGTCTTCTATTTTCTAGTAACTGTTGATGTTGTTTTTTTGATATGTACTTCTTGTAAATCGATAATGTCTATGTCTAATTTTTGTAGTTTTTTGAAAGTATGCGTTCTTTTGGTTGGTAGGTTAAGGCCGTTTATATTGATTGAAATTAATTTCAATTCTCATCCCATTTCCCTTAGTTTTTCTTTGTTAGTCTAAGTCTACTTGTGTTTCTTATTACCATTTGTGTTTTCCCCCTAGCCCCTTCTCTCTCCATCTTCTCCCTTTCCCTAGACTCCTTCTCTTCCTTTTCTTTTTTTGTTTCCCCCGTGGAGTGTTCCTGGTTTGTATTTTCTGAATCATGTCTAGTTTCCTGTTCTTCTTCTATTATAAAGTGAGTGTCAAGAAATTCTTGTGCCTTCTCTATCATGTCGACTTTATATTTTTTGTCGTCCCAAGATATTAGAATTCCCTCTGGCACCAGCCAGCGGAACATTATTTTATGTTGATTAAGCAGGGTTGTCAAGAAATTGTAGTTTTTTCTGTATTCTCTAATTCTTCTTGGAACTTGTTTTAGGGTTATTATTTCTTTTCCTTTATAACAGAGTTTTCCCTCTCTCATTAAGGTGTAGATCTCTTCTTTTACAGTTTTACATGCGAATCTAACATGTATTTCTTTAGGTAGATTGTTCCTACGAGCGTAGTTCGTATGAACTCTATAAATTTCATCAATTTCCCTACTAATATCGTTTTTTTCCTTCTGGGTAGCCTCTACTAATATATCTGTCATCAGGTCCCTTAGGTCTTCTCCTTTTGTTTCTGCAATATTTTGAAACTGTAAAAAAAAAATGATGCCTTCTCTAATTCTAGATGGGTAATTGACTCTTCGAGTTCTCTATTTAACTCCATTTGGTTTTGTTCAATGTTATCCATCTTTTTCTCAGTTAAGACCATTTTAGCTTCCATGTTTTGAATTCGTTCTTCATTTTTAACTATGTTTTGTTGTATTCTCTCAATCTTATCGTCCATTTTTTTATATTATCATTTATTTGTCCTACTTCTGATTTCAGTTCCTCGTGGTTCTTTTTTGTTTCTTCATGATTATTCGCTATTGTTTCTTGGGTCTTGTTCATCCCCTCCTGGATCATGGCTAGTATAGACTGTATATTTTGTATGTTGTGTGCAGTGGCAGCTTTTTCCTTGTCTGTAGTTAGCATCGTGTCTAAGGTTTTTTGTTGTTCAGGTGAAGATTGTGTAGGTGTTGGGTTTGTTGTTAATTTTTTTCCTGTTTTAGTTATTGTTATTGAGGATGTTGCCATCGTTTTTTGTGTTATTTTTCCCCAAATTTTCATACACTGATTTGGTTGGGGGTAGATGAAATATCATTATATAAGAATCAGGTTAATTAATTCAGAGGGGTTAGGGGGAAAATACAGTGTTCTAACAATTCATTCTTCTATTCTTGTTCCTATACAATATAATATAATTAATATTTAAATATCAAGTTATATTAATGATAAATCACATTTATATTCTTACTTTTCTGGTTTCACAGTATTTAAGTTCACTTTAACACTAAGCAATTTCTATGTAACCTTTATATAATAAATCAATGGGATTTAAGATTCTCTATAAATCATCTAAGATATTCTATTAAATTATATCACAATTACCAGTATAATCTGCTTGTATTAATTATCACAGTTATTATTCCCTAATAATATCTATAACAGTCTCTTTGCAATGTCTATGTTAATGTCTAACTTTTTAATCAATACACAATATAATTCCCCTTAATCAATATATTACTGTAAAATCTATAAACTTATTTCAATGGGATGGGAAACCATAAAACAATAAAAGAAAAGTTAATATCAAATCAATTCTTTGAAATATATTATAATAACTTCAAATTTTAATATTAATATTCTTTAAGTAGAGTTAAGTAAGTAAGTTTTAAGTTTGGATTTTATAAAGTAAATGAAATAACTATATTTTAATAATTTAATGTTTAAAGTTCTCCACTATGTCACTTTTAGACCAATTAGAATTACTTCCTTCTCCTTCTTCTTTCGTTCTTCAGGTCGCCTTCTTTTCACCCAACTTTCACAGTTCTATTGCAATAGCTTCTATTAAATCCGTGAATCAATTGTTCCAATGTAAATTGTTCCAATTTTCCTGTGTAGCAAATTGTATCTCCTTTACCAACAGAATCACTGTGTCTAATGTCTCATTACAAATCCCGTGTCTGTGGTTTGAGTTTATTGTTGCCGCTGGATACAAAGTAAAAGTTTCCTTCTTCGAATCCTCAATCCTCAATCCGCCATTCGCTACGTTCAGCTGATTTCCTTCCGCCCACGACAGTCTTAAATAGTCTCAGTTCTTTGAGTTTCACTTTCTACAGTCACTCTCTTAAATAATCTTTTTCTTCCTTTGTTAAATCAAGATGTATTATTGTAAAATTGTAATCCACCGCTTACTTGTAATTCTTTTTCTTCTGTCACTCGATCCTTTCGCCAATCAAATCTGCGTTGTCACTGTGGATATTAAGCTTCACTCCAGTCACTGTCTCTCGCCGCTTGCCTGACGATCTTGCCGCCGCTTTTTGGAGTCCTATTCTCGCCAATGTCTTTAGGTCCTTATGATTATACCTTCGTATTTCAATTAACTTAGTCCATAACCGATGTTTCTCTTTATAATCTTCGCTTCCACACTTGTCGGTTGACAGCCCTCTGGCCAGCCAAGATGGCTGGTTTTTTCCTGGCTGGAGTTACGGGGGTTTTCTCTGAACCTTCGGGGTGATTGCTGTCACACCGAGGTCCTAGAGAATCCTCCTTTTTCTATCGACCTCTCCGTGGTCGACAGTGCCAAAAACGGCTTCCAATCAAGAAAATTGGAACTTCAGGGACGGAGCCTCGTTCCCCTCGTTCCTTACACGCTGACGTCACCGCTGGAAGTGCAGTATTTTATATATTCAATTTTAAAATTGGTTTTAAATAGTTTGGGGTTTTAATTTGTCTGGGCCAAAATTATTTAATTTGATTTTAATTATATTTTTAAATTTTGTATGTATGTTTTTTATTGTTTGGCTGTGCACCGCCCTGAGTCCTTTGGGAGTAGGGCGGTATAGAAATCAAATCAAATAAATAAATAATAAATAAATAAACCAATTATCAATCCATTTTTCTCTTTCATTTGCTTAGATGGATATATTTTAATAATATGAATCATACAATTACATTAAGCATTCCAAAAATATTTAATTTCAAAATACCCATTTTGTCTCTAATCATTAAACTCAAAATTTATACTCTTTATTTCTAATATTAAACCTAACTTATCCATTTTATTTTAACTATCACTCTCAACATGTGTCTCCTCAATTTAATTATCCCACCTCCTTTTGTATTTTCCTAAAAAGAAAAAAGAACCAAGCGTTATTTATTATTTATCTTTATTGTTAAACCAATCATTTTTATTTCTTAACTATAACAAAACATAACCATTTATTAGACTGTTGAACACAGCATATCATTTTTTTTTTATTTTTTTTTTTGGCTGATACAAAGCATGCCCTTTCTTGTTTGGCTGTTAAACACAGCATGTTAATTTTTGTTTTTTGGCTTTTAAGCACAGCATTTCATTTTTATTTTTGTTTGGCTGTTACATGGCATATTCAGTTTTGTTTTGGCTGATACGCAGCATAACCTTTTGTTTGGCTGTTCAAGACAGCATAATATAACTTTTTGGCTGTTAAACACAACACTTTCATAATTGGTTTAACTTTCTCTATTTAAATCTCTAGTTAATCCTTTCTTTGTTGTTTCCATCCATCTATACATTATTTTTTCACATAGTCATTATTTTTCTGTATCCTTTTTCATAACATTCATAACATTTTAACATTGAGACATGTGTTGGTTCTTGCTTAAAACATATCTTTAAATGTATTTAATTCCTTTTAATATTTTCAGTTAATCATATTTATCCTTAATCTTTCCTTTAGCATTTTAACTTTAAAACATAGTTCTTGCATCAAGCATATCTTACATGTATTAATTTCTTTTAACATTCTTAATTTCTGTAAAGACCTCCCTTAATATTACAATTTATTTTTGCTTTATTTTATTTTTAATCACATTATCTTCATTTCCTTGCCTTTCCATTCTCCAATATTAATTTTATTCTCCATAAATCAAATGAATTCTCTTTTCTTATTTTTATTCCGGACATAATATTTCAAATCTTTTTCTTTTAGAGCTACACTTAGTCCTTCTTTTATTCCTGTGCCAGCTCAAAGTTTCCCATAACAAAGGGAAGTTACAAAGTTCCTCTTTACACCAGATGGTGTCTCTCTGTAATTCACATTTGTGTTAGTCGTGCAAACCTCCATTTTATTTGTTGTTATATACACCATCCAATCTTCTTCTTTTAATTAAAAAGGTATCAAATCTTCTTTTCCTTTAAGAAACCCAATTCAAAATTTTAAAATGTTTAGTCTTTTCACCATATCTCCAAATTAATTCTCTGTCCCAAAATTAGTTGTTTCAGAGGTCTTTGTCTCTTTAAAGTTGTAGATTTAAAAAAAAATTCCAAAGCCCCTTTGTTGTGTACCCACTAATTTAGGCTAGGGGTCTTCTAATTATTAATAATGCTCCAAACGTTGTTACAAGCCTGGCTGTTGTCACTCACCCGGCTTCAAAAGGCTCCATTTTTCTCCGCTTTCCTCCAGTACTTTTCTTTCTTTTTTTTATTGAAAAGTTTTAAAAAGTTTTACAGACATTTCCCCTTCCCCCTCCCTCCTCCCCTTCCAACCCTCCCCTTCCCCTCCTTCCCCACCACCACTTCCCAGAGCAAAATACAGGGTATAACATTTGACAATCATAAGCTAACATAAACTAATTATCTATCGCCTCCTATCCCCCTCTTGAACTTTGAACTCCCCTTTTACTAAACTAAATTTAAGTACTTTATAAAATCTGTTTAATCATTCATAAGCTATTTGAATTTTTTTAGTCCGATATTTGCCTTGAATATAATCAATCTATCTTCTCCATTCTAACATATATTTCTCATCTGAATGGTCCTTTACATATGCTGAAATGTTCACCATTTCTGCTAAATTTACTACTTTTAATGTGCATTCTTGAATAGTAGGTAAATCTTCCTTCTTCCAGTACTGCGCCACCAAGAGTCTTGCTGCAGTTATTAAGTTCAGAATCAAATTAGTCTCCATAGCTGTACAATCTATAATTATACCTAACAAAAACAACTGTGGAGTAAACTTTATCCTTTTTAAAAAATATTTTGAATAATCCACCATATTTTTATCCAAAATGCTTTAACTTTTTTACAAGTCCACCAAACATGAAAATAGGTAGCATCAACATAATCACAACTCCAACATTTGGGTTGTAGGTTTGGGTACGTACAAGCTAAGTTTTTAGGATCCAAATGCCATCTATAAAACATTTTATAACAATTTTCTCTCAAATTTTGAGCTTGTGTAAATTTTACATTTCTTACCCAGATCCTTTCCCATGTTTCCATCATTATTGGTTCCTCAAAATTTTGTGCCCATTTTATCATACAATTTTTAACTAACTCTGTCTCCGAGTCTATTTCTATCAATATATTATACAACCTTTTTATGTGCATTTTACTCTGGTCCCTAATTTGTTTTATCAAATTTTCTTCACTTTGTGTAATACCAATTTTCTGATCTTTTTTCCATCTGTTCTGCAGCTGTACATACTGAAACCAGGTTTGAATTGCCCTTTCCTCTCTTAGAACATTCAGAGGCTTTAACTGTAGTACATTTCTTTCTGTAATCAGAAGTTCTTTATAAGTAATTACATCCTGTCTTTGTTCTATACTTATATTTTCTATCACATGTCTGGGTACTACCCACATGGGTATCTTACCATTCAATTTATATTGGTATTTTTTCCAAACACGCAGGAGGGCATTCCTTAATATGTAACTTTTAAAAGTCCTATCCACCTTTTTCTCATAAACTAAGTAGGCATGCCAACCATATACCAAATCATACCCTTCAATATTCAGTTTTCTTTCATCTGTTAAATTAATCCAGTCACTAATTGCTGACAAAACAGCTGCTTCATAGTACAATTTTAGATTGGGCAATTTCAAACCTCCTCTTTCACGTGTATCCTACATTATTTTTAATTTAACTCTTGGTCTCTTCCCTACCCAAACAAAGTTATTAATGCCTCTGGTATATATGTTTCTGGTATATTGCCTTAATAGATTGTATGAAATGCTCTCCCAACTGCATCTTTTGTGCTACTTTCACTAAAAATTGCCAATTCAATCGATCAAACGCTTTCTCTGCATTCAAAAACATAAGCACTGCAGGGACTTGGTTGTTCTTCCCCAAATACTCCAGTATATTAACAATTTGTCTTACATTACTTTTCATTTGTCTCCCTTGTATAAATCCAGTTGGTCTTTATGAATCACTTGTTGCATAACTGACATTAGTCTATTTGCCAAAATTTTTGCAAAGATCTTATAATTTGTATTAAGCAATGATATGGGTCTATAATTTTTGGGTTGACTATGATCTTGATCTTCTTTCAGGGAAATAAAAGCTGTTTTCCAGGATGGTGGCACCTCTCCTCCCCATTGTATTTTAGCAAATAACTCCTTAAGAGGTTCTACCATTTCTAATTGAAATTTTTATAATACACTGCTGTCAAACCATCTGTGCCAGGAGCTTTTCCAGTTTTTAATTGTTTAATTGCCAAAAGAATTTCCTCAGTGGTTATTAATACATTCAATCTTTCCCTTTGTTCATCAGTAATTCCAAGAATATTCTCCTTCTGCAAATCTCTCTCTATATCTTTACCTTGTATATTATCACCAGCATATAACCTCATATAAAAATCTAAAAATGTTTTTTTAATCATATTCTGTTGATATACCTCTTTACCTTTATACTCTATTTTTTCTATTGCACGAAATTTTTGTTTTTTCCTTAACATATATGCTAACCACCTGCCTGGTTTATTTGCATTTCAAAAAGTATTATGTTTAGCATATTGCAAGTTCGTTGCAACTTGATCTGACATCAACATATTAAACTGTCCTCGCAATATTATAATGGCTTCTTTTATATTCTTATCATCTGGTTTATTCTTCTTTTTTATTTCCTCTTCCAATTCCCTCCATTTTTTCCCCTGTCTACATCTGTAGGAATTATTCAAATTTATTAAAACTCCTCTCATATATATTTACTTGCATTCCATACCATTTCCACAGGTGTACCCTTATGCATATTTAAAACAAAAAATTCTTTCATTAACTTTTTACATTCTATCACATTTGCCTTGTATCGAAATAAGTTTTCATTCAGTCTCCAAGATCTCCTAGACCCCTCCCCAAACTCTAGTTCCATCCACACCGGATTATGGTCTGTTAAAGTTCTTGGACATATCTTTGTCTTCTTTACCCTGGAAAGAAAATCATTTGTAATTAGTATAAAATCAATTCTAGAAAAAGATTGGTGCCTATCAGAAAAAATAGTAAAATCCTGTTCTTTAAAATTTCGTTCACTCCATATATCTCTCAGCTCCATATCATCCATCATGTCGAAAAAAGATTTAGGCAATTTAGCCCATGTTTGAATATTTGGCAAAAGGGCCTTTTTGTCTTTTTTAATGTCCAATACACCATTCCAATCACCCATCATTATACATGATTTGTAATCCATTTGTATTAATTTTTTTTGCAAAAGTTTATAAAATTTCTCTTGTTGTTGATTAGGTGCATATACTCCCACTAAAAGTATTTTCTTCCCTTCTATTAATAATTCAATCATTATATATCTTCCTTGTGGATCTGCTTCAATTAATTTAGCCATTAAATCTGTTTCTAGGTATATAACTATATCATTTTTCTTCTCAGGAGCTGATGCAACAAAATGTTTGCCCAGTCTAGCATTTATTAGGTATTTCTGATCACTTGTTCTAATATGTGTTTCTTGCAAGCAAATTACATCATTTTTCAACTGTTTCAAATAGTGAAATATTTTCTTTCTCTTTTGTGGTGAGTTTAGGCCATTAACATTCCAGGTCAAAAATTTATTTGCCATCCTTGGCCCCTGAAAGCTTATGGAGCACTGACTGGAAGTCCTCCTGGAATTTCCTCTTTGGTCTAGCTCCTCCCACAGCTTCCATATTTGTAGTTGCAATTTCTTAGATTATTATCTGACTTTGTTGCTTCTTTAATTCTTGTTCTTTACGTTTGGTTGCTGCTCGAGTTTGTCTTTGATCCTTGGGGTCTTCCATTTTTTTTCAAATAAATCCAAAAGTTGAACATCCTCTGAAAGTTGCCATAATTCTTGTTGAGTAGTCAAAACACCTCCTTGAGCTTGTGCCTGCATAATTTCCTTTTCCCCCTTTCTGTCCTCTCCTGGTTCTTTCCTTCTTCTGGCTTCTGGAGATGGTGGGTTTCCAGCCTTTAGTATGGTAGTGTAAAAATCTCTTGCCTTCCAAACTGAGTTGAGACAATGTCTCTCACCCAAATAATTCACCACTAATCCAGCTGGAGCTTCCCATCTGTATTGCAACTGACGCCTTCTAAGTTCATCAATTAAAAATGCATAGTCCTTTCGAGATCTCAACATTTTGGGGGGAATTTCCTTCATTACCAAAACCTCCTGTCCTGCCACTTAAAGTTTCTTCTTATAAGAAACTTGTAAAACTCAATTTCTTGTTCTCCTTGTAACAAAGTAGATCACAAGATCTCTTGGTAGTTGTCTCTGTCTGGCAATCCATAAATTAATGCAACAAATTTTGTCTATTTGCCAGTCACACTCTGCTTTAGACTCTCCAGTAAACTGAGCAAGGGCTTCTGCAAAAATCTCTCTGAGATTTTCCTGGTTATTTCCATTCAAGCCTCTGATTGCGGGGATTAGTGCTCCCAAAGGAGCTGCCGCCGACGCCTGCGGTGCCACCAGAAGTTCCCCCCAGCACTTTTCTCCGAGGAACTTGCCTGTTCCTCTCGGTAGTCCAAGGAGCCCCTCTTCTTCCCCTGTCCCTGCAAGACTGGTTCGGTCCAAAGAACCATCAATAGCGGTTCGGCAGCTGGGGTTTTCATGGGACTCATCAGAGCCCGCTATTTCCCTGACTCTCTCGCCATGATGCCAAACCAGAGATCGGTGAGCAGTCCTTTTTTATTTCACATTTCATGAGCTGATATTGTGGCCCTGTGGACAAGGCACCATCGAAACTATAGCTCTAATTTTAACAGAATAACAGAGTTGGAAGGGACCTTTGAGGTCTCCTAGTCCAACCCCTGCTCAAGCAAGACCCTTTACCATTTTAGACAAATGGCTGTCCAGTCTCTTCTTAAAAGCCTACCGTGTTGGACACCCACAACTTCTAAAAACAGGCTGTTCCACTGATTAATTGTTCTGTCAGGCAATTTCTCTTTAGTTCTAGGTTGCTCCTCTCTTCCTTGATTTGTTTCCTTCCAATTGCTTTCTGGTGTTTTGGAAAATAGGTTCACACACACACACACACACACACACACACCTTCTTCTTTGTGGAAATCCCTCAAATATCACATCCTACAATACATCACCTTCTATAAGGACTCATGCACCCACCTCATAACACTTCATCTGATAAAATGACCAGGAAACACTGATCTTCTTTATATACAATCATTATTATCAGATCAGTACAATGTAGTTCCTTTGAATGTAGCTGAGTTTTGTTATACTGTTTGCAAAATTAGGTACTGACTGCCCACTGACAACCCACCACTAGTTGTAATATATTATCCTGTCATTCTTTTTAATTTTTTTAATGTTTCTTATCTGTTACACTGGTCTGTGACTATAGTAAATTATTAGTATTGTTTAAATTTTCAATCTTCCAAAGAGACCAAAACAAACACAAAAACAACTATAGTTAAAAATGACCAGTTAGCAAAAAAGGGCCTCTGAAAGCCCCCTATTTCCAGAAAAGTAGATTTGGATTTCTTTTTATCTTTAAATATTCACGGATAACAGAATATTATCATATTCTGATCATATCATATCAGAATATTATAAGGCAGGATATTATCTTTCCCTAAAGGAGAAATAGAGAAACATGTTCTTGGAGACAGAAAGCACCCCCCAAGTCTTTCTTAATTGCCCCCAGGAGATATTTTGTGCCCATTGAGGAAGAGTGGGCCAAATGGATTGAGAATACTACAAATGGATCATTTACATTTAAGCTTATATAAATCAACAGTTGTTTATAATAGTTCTGTGTACATTAAAGACAGACAAGAAAATTCAGCTTCCATGGTTGATAAACTAATGTGCTTTTACCTGATAGATTTCCATCCTATTAATGAATTTCCCAACATTATTGCAATTCCTGATGTTGATTTACGTGTCGATAAATCAATTGCAAAACTAGCTCAGCATTCAGCAATCAGTATATGCAGTTAATACAAGATCATTGTTAGGCTCTAAATATAATGCATAATACATTGTTTGTTTTAAATATCTTAGTAGTCTCTTTGCAGCTTGCCAATGCCTCTCAGTTGGTTCAGCGTTATACCTAGCTAGTTGATTTACACTATAGGATATATCTGGCCCAGGGGTGAAATGCTCCCGGTTCGGACCAGCTCGGGTGAGTAGGTAGTGGAGATTGAGGCTAGTTCGCCGAACCGGGAGCAATGGCTGGCTGGCCATGCCCCCAAACCAGTCCACAGCCCACAGTCCTGCCGTGCTTGCCTGTCTTCCATGCTGCCTTCCTTGCGTCCCGGTGGCCAGTTTGCGAAGGCAAGCAAGCAGAAACCCATGTGGAAGGCAGGCAAGCATGGCAGGGCTGTGGGGAAGGAGCCCAGATGGAAGGCAGACAAGCATGGCAAGGCTGCGGGGAAAGAGTCAAATTTAGTGTCTCTCAATTTGCAAAGAATCATGATAATTAAAAAGATCAGTAAGCCTAAATATCAATAACAGAGACCGAGGCTGTGTGTGTGTGTGTGTGTGTGTATGTGTGTGTGGGTGGGTGTGGGTGTGGGTGTGTGGGTGTATGGGTGTGTTAAGCACGAAGCATTACAAAGTGCTGGGCTACTCATGACACCTTCCTTCCCAGGTATGGCAAAGAACTGGGAAGTCTGCATGCATGTGCCCGAGGGAGGAAGTCTCTGCCTGCCGATGAGGCAACGCAGCTGGGATCATCAGAGCCTTTTGAAAGCATTTTTTACAAACTCTTAGCCAAAGTGCTTGTAGAAAAAATGATTTTAAAAGTAAAAAAAAAAAAATTGGCCATGCCAATTTACATTTAAGTCACATTACCCCCCACCAAGCCATGCCCACAGAACTGGTAGTAACACATTTTAGATTTCACCCCTGATCTGGCCTAGACCAATTACTAATATAAGATAGACTACCAATGAAGGATTGATAAAGTTCCTTGTTGAATACAGGACTTTGAATATTATCATGGTTAAAATCCTGACTCATTGGTGTCTTCGCAGGCTTACATAGTTCCATATTATAGTGTTTTAAGAATTGCTTGTGACAGTTTATACCCTCTATTAGTTTTCACAATATCAAAACCTAAATAGTGCTTGATTTTACCTAGATTTCTAATCCTAAACTTATTCTGTAACATAGAAATAAGTTCTGTTGCTTCCTGTTCTGTTTTTGTAATAATAGCAATATCATCAGTAAACAAGAGTAAAAACGAAATCAAACCATCTTTCTCCTGTTTAAATAAACATTTATCTGCTACACCTTCAATAAAACCCATAGCATTCAATTCTTTAACTATACATCTATTCACTCATACCCTGATTGCTTTAAACCATAGAGACTTCTTTAGTTTCCAGCAGTCAGTTCGCTCATCAGTTCTTACACCTAATGGTTTTTTCATATAGATATTGTGCTGTAAAGGTGCATGTAAATATGCTGTCTCAATATCTTTTTTTAAAAAAAAGAATTTTTATTGAATAAGCAAGATTATAACAATTCAATGTTTTTGGTTTGGCTACGTGCAATTATATTATATACATTATATAAATAGTATTGAATAAAGTTTATATAATTTAAAATTTAACTATTCAGTATTTATACGTTATTACATTGACAGTTATAGTAGATCTTATTACTTTACCTATATATGTTGCATAAATAGCTTGATACCGTTTCTCTTCATTCAAATTAACATTACATTTATTTCCCAGCCACCTATACCACCTTTCCTATACCGTGTAAAAGTCTGAATCCTTGTTCTCATTTAATATATAAGTTAGCCTACACATTTCAGCTCATTCTAACATTTTTCTAATTATCTGTTCTTCTGTTGGGCTTCCTTTCTCTTTCCAATGTTTCGCATACACTAATCTGGCGGCAGTAATGAGGTGTATTATTAAGTATTTCTTCTTCTTCCCATATGCCCTTCTTAGCACTCCCAGGAGATAGATTTCTGGCTCCCAATTGATATTTTCATCTATTACTTATTGGATCCATTTTTGAATTGTTCTCCAAAATTTCGTTCCTTGTGGACACGTCCACCACACACGGTAGAAGATACCTTGGGGATAGCCACATTTCCAGCACATTGGGTTTGCATTCGGGTATATTTTCGCTATCCTGGCCAGCGCTAAGTGCCACCTATACAGGATTTTGTACTGGTTCTCCTTGTATGTTACTGCTCTAGTCAATTTGAGGTTATTATTCCAGATTTCTTCCCAATCGTCTAAATTTATATTGTGTCCAATATTTTTCCCCCAAGCAATCATCTGATCCTTAACTATTTCTCCTTCCCTGTCATATTCAAGCATGAATGAGTGTAATTTGGCTAATAATCTATTTTCTACTCCCATCCATATCCTATCAAATCCATTGGTCCCTATTTTTATGCCACTTTCCTCCTTATCTTTCCTGTATCGTGACTTAATTTACCAGTCAATTTGAATCCCTTATTCCTCCAAGGACTTATTTGTTTTACAATTGCCACTTTCATCTAAAATGTCTTGGTATGTAAACATTTTTTCCATACCTAACAAATTTGGATATATCATTGCCTCCATTATGGAGGTGCATTTTGGGATTTTTGTGTAGTGTTTGTATCTGATTTCCTTCCAAGTCCGCATTAATACATTTCTAATATTATGTCTATAGAAGTACGTCTCAGCCCCTTTTCCTTTATCCCACAGGTAGGCATGCCAGCCTTTCTGCAGGTAATATCCTTCCAGTGTCAAGAGTCTTTTATTTTGTAATTCAGCCCATTCTCTTAACCAGACAAGATTAGCAGCTCTCTGATATATCTCCCATACTGGGAGGCCGAATCCACCTCTATTCCTTTTGTCCTGCAGTGTTTGAAGTGCAATCCTCGGCTTTTTCCCTCCCCAGATAAATTTCCTTATGGTCGTATTCAAATCTAAAAAAAAAATTCTTATCTAAATTAACTGGTGTAGTTTGAAATAAGTATACCAGTTTAGGTAGAAAGCTCATCTTAATGGTAGCTATCCTACCTAATATTGAAATTTGCAGCTTTCCCCACCGTTCCAAATCTTGCTTAATTTTGCCTAATAGTGGTACATAATTACCTTCCTTTAAAGATGTGCATCTATCCAAACTCCTAAGTATTTTATCTTTTTTACTACTTGCAGACCTAGAGTTTCTTCTAATATTTTCTATTGCCCGCCTGACATATTTTTGGTTAACATTTTGGTTTTTGTTTTGTTCAATTTAAATCCGGATAGCTTCCCATACTGGTCCAATTCTTCCAATACGTTTTTCCCGGTCTCTAGTAGTTCTTCCATGATTAATGCAACATCATCGGCAAATGCTTGAGTTTTAAAAGTTTCACTCCTAATTTTTAATCCTCTTATCTCATTATTATGTCTTATTCATCTTAACAGAACCTCCAGAGCCAATATAAATAAAAGCGGTGACAGCGGGCAGCCTTGTCTCACACCTTTACTAATCTGAAAAGTTTTTGTCATGTCACCATTTAATATAATATTTGCACTTTGTTTATTATATATTGTTGTAATCGCTTTCTCAAAGTTCTCTCCAAATTTCATCTCTCTAATTTGCTGAATCATGAATCCCCAATTTAAATTGTCAAACGCCTTCTGGGCATCAAGGAAGACTAGTGCCATTTGTTCCTCAGAGTGTGTTTCATAGTATTCTAAAATATCTAACACTACCCTCAAATTATTCCTAATCTGCCTTCCCGGGAGAAATCCATTTTGGTCAGGGTGGATCCAATTGTTCAATATCATCTTCATCCTACCTGCAATTATACTCATAAATATTTTATAATCTACGTTGAGTAGGGAAATCGGCCTATAATTCTTTATTTGATTTGATTCGGTACCTTCTTTTAACACCAATGTAATGTATGCCTCCCTCCATGAGTCTGGAATTTTGGATCCGCTCAGTACCTCATTACATATTACCAACAGTTTTGAGGTGAGTATTTCTTCTAGGTCTTGATTTTTGTACAGCTCTCCTGGGAGACCATCTGGACCTGGGGATTTGTTATTCTTTAATTTTGAAATTACTCTCTTTAGTTCCTCCATTGTGATCTCTCTGTTGAGCATCTCACTTTCTTCCTCTTTTATCTGAGGGAGCTTCTCCTTTGCCAAGTATTGTTTGATATTCTCCATTGGGATTTCCTCCTCCTTGTACAGGGCCTCATAATATTTCCGGGCGAATTCGAGTTTTTCCTCCTCTTTATTCAAAAGCTTTCAATCCAGATGCTCCAATTGATGAATAATCCCCTTTTCCTTGTCTTTTTTTAATTTATACGACAGCCACTTCCCCGGTTTATTTGCATTCTCAAAATAATATTGTATAGATTGTTTAATTTTACAAGCCAATTCTTCCTGTTCTAATAAATTTAATTTGTGTCTCATTGCCATCCAATTTCTTTTTTTGCCTCATTACCCGGGTCCCGCTGTAGTCTCTTTTCTGCATCGCCTAGTTGCTCCACCAAGTCTTTCTGTGCCTTCCTTTTCTCTTTATTTTTGTATATGTTGTGCGATATTACTAGCCCTCTTAAGTATGCCTTCATTGTATCCCAAACAACCACTCGAGGGGTCTCTTGATTTTCATTTTCCACAAAAAATAGTTTTAGCTCTCCCTCGAGTTTTTTGGTATACTCCTTGTCTCTCAAGATTTGGGTATTTAGCCTCCATCTCTTCCGTTGTTTTCTATGTGAATTTTTCCACCTTATCTCTAGTGCACTATGATCAGCCCAAATATTTGGGGTTATTTCCACTGAGTCAGTGGAATTTCTATCCCCAAACCCCTACTGACCCACACCATGTCAATTCTTGACCAAGAATTTTGGGGGTTCGAATAAGAAGTATATTGCTTTTCATTCTGGTGTAGGACCCGCCATAAATCCACTAGATTGTGTTCATCCACTAGTTCGAAGAAGGTTTTTGGCAACTTTCCCCTTTTTTTCTTTTTTTCATTCCCGCTCCTATAATCCTTATCTGGGTTTACTACCCCATTAAAATCCCTGACTATACAAATATTCCTATATTCCAATTCACTTATTTTTTCACCTAACTTCTTGTACAAGTCTGCTGTCTCAATATCTATATGAGTAATTTGATAGTCATTTTTCACTGCCCACACTAACATTGTTTTCAATGTAGTCGCTCTTAAACTGGGAGGAAAAACTTCATCATAGTCTTTTTCAGACTGAGGAAATCCTTGAGCAACTATTGATTGATTGATTGATTGATTGATTGATTGATTGATTGTTCAATTTATATGCCGCCCTTCTCCAGAGACTCAGGATGGCTTACAATGCATTAAGCAATAGCCTTCATACTTTTGTATATACCTGCTAGTAGGGCTTTCAGGCCCCCTAAGCGGTGTTCTTTTTTATACAAAGTCATCTTATTGCCCCCACAATCTAGGCCCTCATTTTACCTACCTTGAAAGGATGGAAGGCTGAGTCAACCTTGAGCCTGGTGAGAATTGAATTAGCAGTAATTGCAGGCAGCTGGCAGCTAAAGTGCTAATTTTAACAGCACATTAGTCATCTGTGCCACCAAGGCTCGTTTTAACTAATCTTGCTTTATGGGTTACAGTTCCATCAACACCTGTTTTTAATTTATAAACCCCTTTACAACCAATTAAACATTCGCCTGGTAGTAACTTAACATTTTCATACACATTTAACTCAGTTAATGATTTAAGTTCTTTATCCATAGCTTCCTTCCAAGCTACTTGATCCTTTTTAGGATACAATTTGAGTTCATTGTAGTTAGAAGGTTCTATATTTACCTGACAAACCACACTAGCTTGATACCTATCCAATGAATGTTTAACCCGAGTAGATCTTCTAGGTAATTCAGAACTCATAACCGGTGTTTCAACTAATTCCTCCCCTAAAACTTCCTCTTCCTTTACAGTATTAGGTTCTACATCATCTTTTACATCGTCAGGGGTATTATTGAACATTTGAGTATCAATAATAACACTATCCTCATTTTTGTAACCAGCTTGCTCAAGCTTATCCCAACCAACATGTTCCAGGAATTTAGCACTAGCACTACAATAAATGCTAGTGGTACCTGGCGATCAAAATATAAATGATCTGTGATTATATTCATATCTAATAAAAAACATTTTCTAGCTCTTTGTTGACCCTTTCACCTTAATTGCAAGGGAATATGAATCCAAGCAGGAGCACCAAACGTATGCAGATAGCTTAATTCAGGTTTTCTACCATGCCAAAGTGTAAATGGTAACTCACCAGTTGATGAATTAACTATGTTATTCAAAACATGGTTAGCACACATTATTGCTTCACCCCAAAGTGTTTCAGGCAAACCAGAATCGGCTAACATTGATTTAGCCATAGCTTGCAGTATTTGTCCTCTGTGTTCTATATAAGCATTATGTTGCAGTCTATAAGGGGCAGAATGTTTATGTTCAATACCTGCCTCCCGTAACATATTCTCTAATCTTAAATTGGTAAACTCGGTACTATTATCTGTTACCAAGCAAACCACCTTATGTTTCTGTTTTCTCTCAACAAATTTCAGCCAATTTGACATATGCTGAAATGTTACTGATTTAGTTTTCATCAAGTAACAGAAACCATAACGAGAAAAATGATCAATAATGCTTAGTATATAGCAGGCTCCACCTAAACTAGGTTGTTTAGGAACAATTATATCAGCAAACACTAGTTCTAATGGTTCTTTAGTGTTAAATCCATTGACTCTATTTGCTGGGGTTACTTTGTTCTTCTCTTGGTTACATGCATTGCAACCGAGATATTTATTACAAGGTTTTAACTTTATCCCCTCAGATAATTCTACTGTCCTTCTCAACACCTTAAAATTCACATATCCTAAATGCCGATGAAGCAAATCAATGCATTCATCATGTGGCTTATTATTGTCATAAACTGAGTTAGCATTAGCCACCATTGCTGGATCATCCTTCAATATAAACAAATCATTCTCTAACTTTGCAATAACATTTTACCATCTTTTTCTATTAAACATTTATCTCTCCTAAAGGTTACTACAAATCCAGCTTGTAGTAATGATTTTACAGATAACAAGTTGAATTTTAGTTTCGGTATATATAACATTGGTAACTGCTCATTTATAAATGAACAATATGCAATACCTTCTCCAGCTACTTTCATTTTCCATCCAATGGCTAATGTTACATGATGTTTACTATTAGTCAGTTTTACAAACTTTTATTTACTTCTAGTGATGGATTGCAATGCACCACTATCAACTACGCACAAATCATGGTTTACAATAGTGGAACTGGATATAAATCAGTTGCAACTCAAAGAAAATTAGTTCCTTTTCATGTAGCTCTTGTAAAGTTCTCTTCATAAACTCCAAATGAGCTAACATATCTGCACCTTTAAGAAGACGAGTTTTAAACTTTACATGTAAGGTGTATGTGTGCACCACACTATCATGAACATAAATTCTCTTCAAATTGTTACAACCCCTGGCAGCAAAATCTTCACCATGAATATGGACTAGCTGCTGGTCACTCAGTGTCAGTCCAATTATACAAAGAGCTTGTTCGTTATCCCGATTAAATTTAACTATTTTCTTTACATTTTCATCATCTGCTGGATTCCATACAGTTACATCTGGTGGATCATTAACTACATCCCATAGTCCTTCCTTATGCAGAAGTAGGCTGCATTTCATAGACCAGGAAACATAGTTTGTTCCATCCAACCTGGTTATCAAGGATATGCTGGATGACTGTTCTTGTGCCATCTTCACTTGGACAAAAAACAACTAACACAGCTGTCTGAATATACTACAGTGCATTCACACCAACTCTCAGTGTCCTGGGCCCATAACCAATCTTAAGGATATTTTTAGCTCATAAATTATGTTGTGGGTTATTGAGCAGACTACCCTTTGAGTATACGCATAAAAGTGACTGGGAGTGTTTGTGAATAGTCACAGTTAACATACAGACACACTGAGTTGTGGTAGTCTTTTGCTTTTAAGGAAAAGTAAAGCAAAGTCCAAAAACAATCCAAGTCATACACAGATAAAGCAAGAATTAAAAGATCGATCCAGGGATATTTCAAGTACAAAGTCTTCTTACCAGTTGTAGTCATACACAATAAAACAGTTCTTTTTGAGTTTCCAGCAGGAACAAGTTCAATATTAAAACATTCAATAAATAGTAGAAAACAATAAATAGCAATGATCAAACAGTGATAATGCAGAGAAATCAGGTAGAGAATAACAGCAAAAAAGCAGGTAAAATGGTATAGTGTCCACACAAGCAATGATTCATGCTTTCCTTAAGTACATTGGCTACAGAGCTTAGCCAATTAGGATACAGGATGATACAATATGATAATGTTACAGCAATATGATAACTTTTGACTGCAAATATGGTTGATATATTGCCTGACCAACTAGTTAGACAATTAGCCATGTTCTAACAGTATGAAAGCTCCTCACTCGCAACTCCATGTGGTCAGCTGCCCAGGACTTCAAACCCATGTGGTTCTGCTTTATCATTAAACCACCTTTCCGATCACCCTACATGTTTCCAGTGTCTTTCTCCCTACTTGAAAATGAACCAGAGGGATATTTCTTCCCACACCCTTTAAGTCCTGCCTACCTTAGCAGTTCAAAAGGGTGCAAATGCAAGTAGATTAATAGGTATCATTTTGGAGGGAAAGTAACAGAGTTCCATTCGCCTTTGGCATATAGCCATGCTGGCCACATAACCATGGACATTGTCTTTGGATTATGCTGGCTGTCTCGGCCAACAAACGGAGATGAGCACCATGCCCTAGAGTCAGATATGACAGGGAAACTTTTACTTTCTTTACTTTCTTTACTTTCAAGGTAGGCTAAGAATTTCCAATCATTGTCTATGATCTGACCCTTTTTCTCCCTAGGTGGCATGCAGAGCCATCTTTCTGGGCACATGAGCTGTCGCCCAACTTACCTGCAGCTGTGCATCCACTCATGCCCCAGTTGGTGTTCGGGCCTTGGCTGCGCATGCATGTAATTCAGGGACCCAGCTGATCTTCCGAGCTATCTGTGCATGCATGTGCATGCATGTGCATGCATGCACAGATGATATTCACACACGTGTATTACATCCACAAAAGCCACAGGCATGAAAATTTGGTGCGATTGCATGCGCAACAGACGGGGGAGCCCTGCAAAAGTCACATGCATGTGTAGATAGTATGCTTGTGCAAAGAGTGCACAGGATGCATGTGGAAGTCGAATGCATGCACAGATGGTGCAGTTGCATGCACAGTGCACATGGAGGAGACACGCATTAGCACGGATGGTATGCGTACACGCAAAGCACACAAAATGCATACCTGTTCAGCACTCGGTGAGTAAAAGGTTGGCCACCACTGCCCTAGGATCTAACACTTTGACTTTGTAAAATCCTAAAATCAAACACAAACTGTCTTTTTTCCCAGATCAGCTACACTTTTATTTCACCCTTCCTGACTGATAAAACTCAATTACCCTTTTTCTACCGGACTGTCCCCAAAGAAGGTGCTCAGAACCTAGGAATTGTTCAACTGCTGCTGTATTTTCGATGGACATTCATTGGCCTCCTTGCTGCAGATACTGATAATGGAGAACGTTTCATTAGGACCTTCAATCCTGTGCTGGCTCAGAATGGCATTTGTGCTGCTTTTTCACAAATCGCATTACCAGATATCAAGAACATCAAATATATGATTCCTATTTTCAAAATGTGGCACCAAATCAATGTATTTGTTTACTATGCAGAGTTTACCTTTGTAGAAGGAGAAGCCTTTGTAGAAATCATATTGAACTTTATGAATAAAACTGTTGCAGGAAAAGTTTGGATCACAACCGCCTTGTGGGATCTCTCCATTGAATTATCATATAACCCTTACTCTTTAAAATACACCCATAGTATTTTTTCTTTTCTGATCCAGACTGGCCAAAGGACCAAATCTGAAGAATTGACAGAATTCTATAGTTTAATCGAAGCATTTATGATTAAAACATTTCACTGTTCATATGGGAAACCTGCCTTGTCTGTGAAAGGCTGGACAAGGTGTCTAGAGGAAAAGAACATGGGGACTCTACCTCAAGAGAAGATTGACAAGATCTTTTCTCTAGATAGCTCCTTAACTTACAATGCCATCCAGATTGTGGCACATGCCTTAAATGCAGCCTATTCATCCCAATCCCAAAGGACAACAATGAAGAGAAAAACCAGGCTGGAAGTTGAAAAGATCCAACCATGGCAGGTATTCCCATGGAATAGAAATTGCCTATTCCTTTTCCTACAGGTTTCCTGTTTATCGCTAAGTGTGACATATAGATGGTGAACCCTCTCTGAGAAGTGTGGAATATATTGAGAAAAATTGCTTTAATGAGTCGTATTTTTCTCATGAAATCCCTTGTCTTCATCCTTCTTTTATGCTTTGTACTCCCAAAGTGCCGAACAACAAATTACTCTTTGCTGAGAGGGGTGGGATTGAAAAATTTCTGCAACCAGCTTGCTGCCCGGTTACTGGCTGGGCATTTCCATGTGGGCGTGGCCTACTCGGCATCCTGCACCACATTGGAGGTGCATTTTCACCCTCCCCAGGCTCCGGAGGCTTTCCTGGAGCCTCCAGGAGGGCGAAAATGGCCACCCTTGGCATTGGAGGCCATCTGGAGGTGAGAAATGAGCCCGATTCCAGACTTCTGGTATGCCCATTTCCACCCCCCCAAGCCTTTGCACATGTCCTATACTTACGAGGCTTCCAAAATGCATGAAGACTCTTGGGAGGGGCAGGGTGGGGCAGGCGGTGTCAGCCAGTACTTGGAACAACTGGTTCAGCGAACCAAATTAAAATTAACATCCAGTTGTCCCAAGCCAGTCTGAACCGGCTGAATCCCATCCCTGCTTGCTAATATTGTCACACACACCACTACAACATTTCCATCCCTTCTGCTTTGAGCTTTTCTTTCTTCAGAATCTGTAATTTCTACTTCGAAAAGGGATTTTGATTCTCTCCCCGCATATTAGAATCCAATACAACATTGTATGATTGTCAGTGTACACCCTTGTAGAGGCTCCCAAAGAGTGCCAAAATCAATATATTACTCACTCTTGACTTGATGTTTCAAGCTTTCCGTCAGATAACAAGAACATGGAACTGACACGTGTTTCCCAAATTCCCAAAGCCAAATAATATTTCCAGGACTGAAATATCCAAACTGATATTGTGTCTTCTACATCTTCTCTCTTGTGGAAGCAAAACACAGGTTCCAAAATTAATAATCAAGGCCCACTGCAGTTTTTGTTGTTTGATGAACACAATAGGTAAATATAAAGGTTTCCCTTGCACATATGTTTTAGTTGTTCCCAAAACTAGGGGGTGGTGCTCATCTCTGTTTCAAAGCCGAAGAGCCAGTGCTACCCAAAGACGTCTCTGGGATCATGTGGCCGACATGACTATATGCCAAAGGTGCATGGAATGCTGTGACCTTCCCACCAAAGATGGTCCCTATTTTTCTACTGGCATTTTCTACATGCTTTCGAACTGCTAGGTTGGCAGAAGCTGCGACAAGTAACGGGAGCTCACCCAGTTACGTGTCACTAGGGATTCGAACCTCTGAACTGCCAACCTTTTGATCAACAAGCTCAGGATCTTGGCAACCGTGTCTCTTAGGATGAGCACAATAAGGGCTCTCTATTATTGAGACACACCCCTACAGACAAAAGAATGCAACTCTACTGATACTTCTCAGGGAGGATGGAGAAACTAATGCAAAAGCATCAGGGCATGTAAGCAGGCATATTCATAGGTAATACTTTGCAGGTGACCTTTGGCCCTTCTTCTGTCTACTTACCTTCAAGAGGACCAAAGAGAGAAATAAACCATAAAACTAGGGTAAATGGGACTTGGAATGTCAGATTCTGTGGAGCACATATTCCCTATTAGCACGTTAATCTATGGGAATTGTCCTGATAAGAAAACAAGCTGAACATCAAAAAAAATCAAATTCCCTATATCTCTGTATACCAACTTGATGTAGCAGATGCCATTCATCTAAAACCTTCCTTTCCTCACACTCTGTAGCTCCACCATTTCCTGAAGAATCCCCAGATCTACAACAACACCATGCAAGGAATGTACTTGGATGGGAATGGAGATTTGATGGCTAACTTTGACCTTGTGACTTGGGTGGGTTTTCATAATAAATCAAGCACCAGAGTGAAATTTGGAAATCTGGCAAGAGAAGGATCTGCAGGAGTGAAATTCAGCATCAACAAGGAAGCCATCATGAGACACTATGGGCAGAACCAGGTGGAGTAAATCTTCCATCTCTTCAGTTTTATCATTATCTCTATGAGTATCACCTCCCTTTCCAAACTATATATCAGACTGCCTGCCTTCAGACACAGACTCTTTTTAATTCAGCAATAGCAATGGAGAAGGGGTTTTGTGAAGTAAAGATGAGTTCTGTTCCAAGGACATCGAAGGAAGTGACATGGGGGCGTAGGAAAATGCAGGCAGGATTTAAGGGTAGAGAGAAGCAAAATCACTTGAGTTCCCCATGTTCATTTTGACATTCAAGAGGTTGATGCTACAGCTGGATATTTGGTGGAAAATGTGTGCAGAATCAATCATGCTGCAGAATTCCAGAATTCCTGTTTCTTCCAAGTCAGTTTCTAAAATGGAAGCATGGTTGATTATCACAATCTACTGCCAGTTTCAAGAATAACTTTCCTGACAATTGTTGGACATCCCTGGAATGGCCACCACCATCACTCCTCCCTGGGGGAGAAACAGAATTTTCCATTTCTAATCTTTTTAGCACATACCTAGTTTGTTGGCCCCTTCCAAGTCTATGTCTCATTTTATAGCTGATGATTGCAGGTGCTTCTGAATGCCAATTCTCTTCACTTCCAGACATTGCCTTACTCCCAGTGTGTGGAAGCTTGTCAGCATGGATTTTTCAAGGTGGTCCAGGAAGAGAAACCAAACTGCTGCTACAACTGTGTCCCCTGTGCAGAAGGGAGGATTTCTACCCAAGAAGGTGAGTGAGTGGAAATCAATGCAGTCATTTCAATGAAGATGAATCTGGGTATTTGGGCCAAAGATGTGGTGTGGCGGCATAGAGGTAGAACTCTCACCTCACAATCAGGAGGCTGTGAGTTTGAACATAGATAGAGGCAAATATTTCTCTCTCTGGGCACAATCCTGAACAAAACAGCTCATTGGCAACAGGAAGGGCATACGGCCATTAAAAACTCTGCTTGCTCCTTTCAGTTGCCCAGAGTTCATTCCTCAAGGGATTATAGGGTTGTTAAAGATGATGATGGTTTGGGCCAAAGGCATATAGTATTTATTTAACTGCAATGACTGTTTTCACCAAGGGTGTGCAGCAATAATGTGCCTGAATCCCCTTGAATGAGATTTTGAGATGTAGAAGAAACCAGACAGCTAAGGAAATAGTTCTATAGTTTTGTGAAGCATCAGTGGAAATGACAGGAAGCAGTGTGTTGCTTCATCTTGAGAAAGAATGTGATGTTGCTTCTATAGTATGAATGGCATGGCAGTCAGAACAAAAGCAGATTCCAGCCATATCTCTGTCAAGGCCGTCTCAATGGTAACCCACAGTAGCCGGAGGGGAGTGATCTCTACATCCCGCGAAATTGCTTCATTGGAGAATGTTACTGATGACACATCTTGGGGGAGGGGAAAACAGGATAACAATTGGAGTGTAAATTATGTGGAGTCAGAGTTGGCTTCACTTGGAAAGTGCTGACTTGAAGTTCCTAACAAATAACTAGATTTCTTTTGAAGCTTGGCTCAAGGCTCATGATTTAATTAGGGCATTGGTCGGAACCCTGACAGCAAGCCAACTCTGACCTTCCGTAATTTATGTTCCAGCTCTGACACTGTTTCGCCCCAGCCTTTATAAATCATTAACCATTGGGTTTTGGTGGACAAATGGAACAGAAATATTCCAACCCTCTCAGGTTGGCCAGTTCTAGTCCTTAGAAACCTTACTGAATGATAAAGATAGTTGTCCTTCACCCCTTTCATTTCCTACAGTCCCTGGAATGGAAAAAAATGGAGAAAAATTGAGGTATTTGTTAAGTTAACTATGGTCTCCCCTTGGATTATCTCCCTTCTTAATATAGTTACATTTTTTCACTTAATCAATTTTGGACATTTACGAATGCAAGCATATCCACACACACATTCATTAATCTATAAATTCATAAATTTATAAATTCATGGCAAATGTTACATTTCTCCTTTGCAGATGCAAACTACTGCATAAGATGTCCGGAAAATCAATATCAGAATAAGAAGCGAGATCAATGTATTGCCAAAAATGTCACATTTTTGTCCCATCAAGAGAATTTGGGAATCATCCTTACTACCTTTGCTCTATTCCTAATTTTGACCACTATCGTTGTCTTGGGCATCTTCATTACATTTCAAGAAACTCCCATAGTCAAAGCCAACAACCGGGACCTCTCCTACATTCTCCTGGTCTCCCTTCTGATTTCCTTCTTGACCTCATTCCTCTTCATTGGTCGGCCAAGGAGAACCACCTGCCTTCTCCGACAAACAGTCCCCAACATCATCTTCTCAATTGCTGTGTCTTCTGTCTTGGCCAAAACAATCATGGTGGTGCTGGCCTTCCTGGCCACAAAGCCAGGAAATGGAGTGAGGAAATATCTGGGCAAGAGTCTGGCCAACATCATCATCATTTCTTGTTCCATTGTCCAGGTTGTCATTTGTTTCACCTGGTTAGGAGTTTTTCCTTCATTCCCTGATTCTGACATGAACTCCCAGCCTCGAGAGATCGTTCTGCAGTGCAATGAAGGCTCTGCTGCTATGTTTTATATTGCCCTTGGCTATATGGGCTTTCTGGCTGCCGTCTGCTTCATGGTGGCCTTCCTGGCCAGGAATCTCCCAGGGTCCTTCAATGAAGCCAAGCTGATCACCTTCAGCATGCTGGTCTTCTGCAGTGTCTGGCTGTCCTTTGTGCCTACCTATCTGAGCACCAGAGGGAAATACATGGTGGCTGTGCAGGTCTTCTCCATCTTGGCTTCCAGTGCTGGGCTGCTGGGTTGCATCTTCATCCCTAAGTGTTACATCATTGTGCTGAGGCCAGACTTGAATACAAAGCAGCAATTGATGTTGAAAAGTGAAGTAGAAAACTGATTCTCCTGGATGTTCTGGGGATATATTATATCTGGGGAGCTAATATTTTTACTCATCATTAGGTACTTTTCATTTCTCTGACTGCTTTTTAAAGTGATCTCCTGCTTAAACCCAATTTCCATCTTTCTATGTCTGCCAATACTACTTGGCATTTTGGGTTTCTGTATCAGCTTTTAAGTAAGGACATAGTAGCATTTTAGCATGGCAATTTAGACCTTTTTTGTAATTTTAGGAAAGCCCATTTTTCTCCTGAATCAAGGACATTTTTTAAATTTGTGTGAACTAACTTTTTCAGCCATTAAACTATAGAGAGAATATTCTGAAACTTCTTGAATACAGTTGCAAGTTTTAAGTAAGATACCAACCACCTGGGAAGGGGCATGATGTAACCCAGAGTAAATGTATGTATCATTTCTTTTTGTATGCTATCAAAAGACCTCCATCATCTTAATAAATTTTGTGGGTTTTTTGCTGTCATTTGAATCGTTGATTGGAGGTGAAAAGTTACTTTTGCAAAGGTTAATAGTGTTTCTTTCCCCTCTCAAATTCATTATAATAGATTTCATCAGCTCCATGCCAAATTCAGGGTGCCTGAATTTCTGGTAACAATAGGAGAAAAATGGCTGCAATGCAAAAGATGGACTTTTAATTTCAAGTGTCATTTATTCACCAATAAACACTTCATTGTTTAAAACTTTGAATACACAAGTGTATCTCTCTCTCTCTCTCTCTCTCTCTCTCTCTCTCTCTGTCTCTGTGTGTGTGTGTGTGTGTGTGTGTGTGTAAAATTTACTTTCTTCTAGCAGTCTGGTGGATCTTAATAATTACAAAACAGTTTTATTTGTGAGACTGGTGAGATACATTAGTGCTGGGATTGGTGAGAGATATGGAGAGTTTGGATGACAATTGTCCAGGAAGGTAGGGTCCAATAATGGATTCTTGATGAGTGCCTCTTTAAAACAGGATGGGGACATCCCCTTCATCAGGTATGAAGTTATCAACGCTTGGTCACACAAGAGGTGGTATTCAAGAGGTTCTGACCAATTCTGGAGAACCGGTAGAGGAAATTTGTTTAGTTCAGAGAACCAGTAAATACCACCTCTGACTGGCCCACCCCTATCTATTCTCTGCCTCCCGAGTCCCAGCTGATTGGGAAGAAATGGGGATTTTGCAGTATCCTTCCCCTGGAATGGGGAGGGAATGGAGATTTTACAATATTCTTCCCCTGCCACACCCACCAAGCCACACCCACCAAGCCATAGCCACCAAGCAATGGCCAGAGAACTAGTAGTAAAAAACTTTGAATCCCACCACTGGGTCACACCACCAGGTGTAATGGATGGGTGGGTGAATACATGGATATTTCTTTGATTTATGTTCATTCTACTTCAGACAGTTGTATGTCAACCCACAACATAAATAAAGCACCCATCCTATAACATAAAGGTCTGAACAATAAAGAATGCACAGTAGGCCTAAGGTAGTATCAACATCATTTAGTTAAAAAGTCCACAATAATAAAAGGTAACAGTAACAATTTCATCATATCAAAAACACAGCATCATACAATAAAACTTTCACATATTATATCATGAAAGAAAATCAATTGGAAGTAAACTAAGCAGAATGACAGGTGTCCCAAATACTCCCAGAACAATTTGGTCTTTGATGCTTCCTTGGAATCCATTACATTGAGTTACATCAGGAATTTTCCAGTTGGATCCCAGCTCAACCTGCAGGGAGGACTGAGAACCTCCTACTTCTCAGATAATTAATAGAATGTTAGTGATTTCTTTCTTGCCTTCAGGCTAAATGTCAAGAGATTCCTTATTCTCCTGGATCTCTGAAGGACATCAAAAGACTCAGGAGCAACACATAGTACTATCTGACATCATGAAAGTTAGTGCATAAATTGTCTTTTGACACTGGGAAGCTGGTCTGCACTTCATGGACACTGTTGTGTTTGCCCATGTTTCCATCATTTGGGAAGTCTTCTCTGGACTTTATACTATATTAGATAAGTCAATCTTGCTGCAATCTGCTTTCAACATCTCCAAACTCTTCTGCTCTGCTGATTCTAAGATCAGATGCAAAGCAGAGGATTCCTTCGACTAACCCAGAAATGAACCCACTGCTTCTGCTTCTGATGGAGCTTTTGTTGCCCCAGGCAGCCTGTGGGATGCTTGGCACCAAGTGCTTCTTGACTTTGGGGAGGGATGGAAGAGACCCACTCAACCACTACAGGCCAGGAGACCATCTCATCGGTGGGCTCTTCTCTGCCACAAATATTCGACATTTATGGATGCACAATTTCAGTTCATGTCCTTCTACAGAGGTTAAGTGGTAAGTCACAGAATTTTGAATGATGCTGTTATATTGCCTTTGATAATAAAAAAAAAATAGGGGGAGTTAAATTTCGGTACATTTGTATACAAACTGTATGAAATGCAATAGATTCCGCAGATAACACAAAAGCAAGCTTTAATGCTCAGCATCCTGATGTCAAACTGATCTCTATGCAGACAATGTGCTTTGATCTTTCAAGGCTTGCGAGTTTGATCATGGTTGTAGCTTGTCCATCAAAGAAAAGGACAGGAGGCTCTAACTGGTCAGTCCTGGTCAATCCCAGCTGAGAGAAATAGCTGACTTCTTTTCTGAGTCTTTCCTAGAACACAGTTCTGTATCTTCCAGAAGGACAGTTCTAGAAGACATTCAAAGACATCAGCCCTCAGATCAGCTGCCTCAGGACATTCTCCCAGATGCTCCTTCATGGCTTTCCTCAAAGGTCCATGGATTTCTTTAAACTCACCACTGCCAGATCAGCAGCCATTTATTGATTCCTTGATGTGGGTATGGTCATCCTAAGATGCTCCTTCTTGACTCACCTCTGCTTCCATTGATATCAAAGTGTTTTGAACAGTTCCTCTGTCTTCTCTCTCAAGCAATCAGGGATCAAGACTATTTACTCAAGAGAAATGGAGGAGCTGGTGCTTCTGTTCAGTTCTTAAATGTTTTATTTTCTGCCTTATCTCATTTACGTGCACTTATTCCGACATATAAAAACATGCCCACCATGCACATATAAGATGTGTATTATAGTCCTTTGAGTGAATCCTGGTTCCTACATGGAGAGGTCCATACAGATTTCTGAGCTACATTTTTACAAGTGGATGACCAATAGCTTTTCCTGGGATATTTTTTGACTCTACAGTTTTAGGTTGTGATAGAGAGATAGAGAGAGCAAGTGAGAAACAATGCACAGATTGTCTAGGGTGTTTCTGTTTTGGCTTTTAAAAAGTAGATGCTGAGATGAAGAATTTTGGTCAAAGACTTATACAGACACATTAGGACAGAAGAAAGGTATTATTTTCGTTGAATATAACATCATGGCATAATGTACATATCTTTTCAGGAAAGCACTTGTGATGCACTGGAAAATTCTGTCCTTCCTTTTTGCCATTCAGGAAATCAACAAAGATCCTCTTCTCTTGCCCAACCTCACCCTGGGTTATAACCTCCATGACAACTTTCTAGACAAAATGTTGACTTTGGATAGTCTGTTGGATCTGCTTTCGACTGGAGAGGCCAATGTTCCCAACTACAGATGCGGAAGGAAGAGAAACATGCTGGTTCTCCTGGAAGAGGCCAACTCTGACATATCCATCCTCATGGCTGCCATATTGGGCATCTACAAAATCCCACAGGTATAGAGCAGGGAAATGGCTCTCCAGGTTTACTCCAGAGCATTTCAAGGAGGTTTCCTTCTTAAAAATCTTAAGCATGAGTTAAGATGAGCAGTCCTTCTTTATTTCACATTTCATGAGCTGATATTGTGCCCTGTGGACAAGGCGCCATCAAAACTACAGCTTTAATTTTAACAGAATAATAGAGTTGGAAGGGACCTTTGAGGTCTGCTAGTCTAACCCCTGCTCAAGCAAGAAACCCTTTACCATTTTAGACAAATGGCTGTCCAGTCTCTTCTTAAAAGCTTACAGTGTTGGACACACACAACGTCTGAAAACAAGCTGTTCCACTGATTAATTGTTCTGTCAGGCAATTTCTATTTAGTTCTAGGTTGCTTCTCTCTTCCTTGATTTGTTTCCTTCCAAATGCTTTCTGGTGCTTTGGAAAATAGGTTGACACACACACAAACCTTCTTCTTTGTGGAAATCCCTCAAATATCACATTGTACAATACTGCACCTTCTATAAGGAGTCATGCACCCACCTCATAACACTTCATCTGATAAAATGTCCAGGAAACACTTATCTTCTTTATATACAATCACTATTATCAGATCAGTACAATGTAGTTCCTTTGAATGTAGTTTTTTTATACTGTTCGCAAAATTAGGTACTGACTGCCCACTGACAATCCATCACTAGTTTTAATATATTATCCTCTCATTCTTTTAATTTTTTTTTAATGTTTCTTGTCTGTAATACTGGTCTGTGACTGTAGTATATGATTAGCATTATTTAAATTTCAATCTTCCAAAGAGACCAAAAGAAACACGAAAACACCTATAGTTAAAAATTACCAGTTGGGAAAAAAAAAAAAAAAAAAGGTCTCTGAAAGCCCCTACTTTCCTGAAAAGTAGATTTCGATTTCTTTTTGTCTTTAAATATTCATTGATAACAATTGTTTGATTACATTCTCTGGATTTCTATTCCCCTATTATGTCCTGGCCATCTAGCTGTTCAAAAACATGCAAATGCAAGTAGATTAATAGGTACCACTTCACTGAGAATGTAACACTGTTCCATTCGCCTTTGGTATATAGACATGCTGGCTACATAACCAAAGAAATTGTCTTCAGATAATGCTGTCTCTCCCGGCCAAGAAACAGATTTTAGCACCATGCCCTAGAGTCAGATATGGCAGGGAAACTTTTACTTTTTTATTAAGTCCATCAAGGTAAGATGGAATCTTCCAGTCACTGTCTATGATCTGTCTTTTTCCCTAGGATCTAACACTTTGACTTTGTAAAATCCTAAAATCAAATACAAGCCATCTTTTTTTCCCAGATCAGCTACACTTTTATTTCACCCTTCCTGAGTGATAAAACTCGATTACCCTTTTTCTACTGGACCGTCCCCAAAGAAGGTGCTCAGAACCTGGGAATTGTTCAACTGCTGCTGTATTTTCGATGGACATTCATTGGTCTCCTTGCTGCAGACACTGATAATGGAGAACATTTCATTAGGACCTTCAATCCTGTGCTGGCCCAGAATGGCATTTGTGCTGCTTTTTCACAAATCACATTACTAGATATCAAGAACATCAAGTATCTGATTCCTATTTTCAAAATGTGGCACCAAATCAATGTATTTGTTTACTATGCAGAGTTTACCTTTATAGAAGGAGAAGCCTATGTAGAAATGATATTCAACTTTATGAAAAAACCTGTTGCAGGAAAAGTTTGGATCACAACCGCTTTGTGGGATCTCTCCATTGAATTATCATATAACAGTTTCTCTTTAAAATACACCCGTAGTATTTTTTCTTTTCTGATCCAGACCGGCCAAAGGACCAGATCTGAAGATTTCAGAGAATTCAATATTTTAATCAAAGCATTTATGATTAAAACATTTCACTGTTCATATGAGAAACCTGCCTTGTCTGTGAAAGGCTGGACAAGGTGTCTAGAGGAAAAGAACGTGGGGACTCTACCGCAAGAGAAGATTGACAAAGTCTTTTCTCTAGATAGCTCCTTAATTTACAACGCCATCCAGATTGTGGCACATGCCTTAAATGTGGCCTATTCATTCCAATCCCAAAGGACAATGAAGAAGAAAAAAATCAGGCTGGAAGTTGAAAAGATCCAACCATGGCAGGTATTCCCATGGAATAGAAATTACCTATTCCTATTCCTACAGATTTCATGTTTATTGCTAAGTGTGACATATAGATGGTGAACATTGCAAAATCCTCTCTGAGAAGTGTGGAATATATTGAGAAAAATTTCTTTAATGTGTAAAATCCCAGAAATTTCCCCAAGCCACTGAGATGCCAAAGAGAGTTTGACTCGAGACGAGGCTTACAAAAAGAAGCAGATTTTATTCATGGCCAAAAACAAAATTCTGGGTAGGACTATACCAGAACATACAAATACAATGCATCTGATGAATAGCCACATATAGGGGAAGCTATGGCATGATTTATACCTTCAGAATACACAATTCTTGCCCCCCTGGCCCATGCCTTCCTTGTAGCTCTGCATTGGCTGTGCTGAGAAGCAGGATCAGGGGGGCTGGGTGCTTAGCAACCCCACTTCTGGAGATATCCACCAGGCATGGAGTGTTACAGAAAAACAAAGTAACAGAGGTGAGATCACTAGTAGAAACAATTCTAATTTTTACAGGAGCAAAGCAATTCTTACAGAAACAAAACAAGTTATTATGTCCCACTAATTCCACCTATTCTATTATTATTATATCCCTGAAAATGAATCATTTTTTTCATGAAATCCCTCGTCTTCATCCTTCTTTTACCATTTGAACTCACACAGTGCCGAGCTACAAATTATTCCTTGCTGATATTGTCACGCACACCACTATAACATTTCCATCTCTTGCCCTTTGAGCTTTTCTTTCTTCAGAATCTGGAATTTCCACTTAGAAAAGGGATTCGGATTCTCTCCCTGGATATTACAATCCAATGCAATGTTGTATGATTGTCAGTGTACATCCTTGTAGGCGCTCCCAAAGAGTGCCAAAATCAATATATTAGTCACTCCTTACTTGATGTTTCAAGCTTTCCTTCAGATAACAAGAACATGGAAATGACATGTGTTTCCCAAATTCCCAAAGCCAAATAATATTTCCAGGACTGAAATATCCAAACTGATACTGTGGAAGCAAAACACAGGTTCCAAAATAAACAATCAAGGCCCACTGCAGTGTTTGTTGTTTGATGAACACAATAGGTAAATATAAAGGTTCTCCTTGCACATATGTGCTAGTCGTTTCCGACACTTGGGGCTGGTGCTCATCTCTGTTTCAAAGCCGAAGAGCCAGTGCTGTCCGAAGACGTCTCCGTGATCATGTGGCCGACATGACTATACGCCAAAGGCGCATGGAACACTGTGACCTTCCCACCAAAGGTGGTCCTTATTTTACTACTTGCATTTTCTATGTGATTTCGAACTGCTAGGTTGGCAAAAGCTGCGACAAGTAACGGGAGCTCACCCTATTATGAGTCACTAGGGATTTGAACCGTTGAACTGCCAACCTTTCGATCAACAAGCTCAGCATCTTGGCCACTGAGCCACCGTGTCTCTTAGGATGAGCATAATAGGGGCTCTCTATTATTGAGACACACCCCTACTGACGAAAGAATGCAACCCTATTATACTTCTCAGGGAGGATGGAGAAAATAATGCTTAAGCATCAGGGAATATCAGCAGGCGTATTCATAGGTAATACTTTGCAGCGGATCTTTGCCCCTTCTTCTGTCTACTTACCTTCAAGAGGACCAAAGCTACAAATGAACAATAAATCAAGAGTAAAGTGGACTTGGAATGTCAGATTCTGTGAAGAATATATTCCCCATTAACACCTTAATCTATGGGAATTGTCCTGATAAGAAAATAAGCTGCAGTTCAAAAAATCAAATTCCCTATATCTCTGTATACCAGCTTGATGTAGCAGATTCCATTCATCTAAAACTTTCCTCTCCTCACACTCTGTAGCTCCACCATTTCCTGAAGAATCCCCAGATCTACAACAACACGATGCAAGGAATGTACTTGGATGGGAATGGAGATTTGATGGCTGACTTTGACCTTGTGACTTGGGTGGGTTTTCATAATAGGTCAGGCACCAGTGTGAAATTTGGGAGTCTGGCAAGAGAAGGATCTGCAGGAGTGAAATTCAGCATCAACAAAGAAGCCATCACAAGGCACTATGGGCAGAACCAGGTGGGAAAAATCTTCCGTGTCTTCAGTTTTATCATTATCTCCATGAGTATCTCCTCCCCTCTCAACCTTTATATCAGACTGCCTGCCTTCAGATATAGGCTCTTTTTAATTCAGCAATAGAAATGGAGAAGGGGTTTTGTGAAGTATAGAAGGGTTCTGTTCCAAAAACATCAAAGGAAGTGACATGGGAAAGTAGGAAAATGCAGGCAGGATTTAAGAGTAGAGAAGCAAAATCACTTGAGTTGCCCATCTTCATTTTTACATTCAAGAAGTTTATTTATTTATTTATTTATTTATTTATTTATTTATTTATCTATTTATTTATTTGTGTAGACTAATATGCCACCCTTTCTCTGAAAGGACTCAGGGCGCTTCACAACAATAAAACAGAAAAAATAAAACAAAAACTCCGGGTTAAAAGTTACACATAAAATCCCTCAAATCAATTAAAATCCATTTAAAAAAACCCCATTAGTCCAGGCCGGCCAGGCGAAATAGCCATGTTTTTAGTTCGCGGCGGAAAGAGTGAAGGTCGGGAGCCATCCGGAGCTCCAGGGGGAGCTGATTCCAGAGGGTAGGTATGCCCACAGAGAAGGCCCGCTCCCTAGGGGTCACCAGCTGACACTGTCTGGCCGATGGCACCGCGAGTAGGACCTCTCTGTCAGAACACACAGGGTGATGGGGAGCTGTTTCATGCCACAGAAGATTTGCCAAATACTCTGTTCCTAAGCCATGTAGGGCTTTATAGGTAATCACGAGCACCTTGAATCTCACACGGACAGCAACTAGTAACCAATGCAGATTGCACAGGAGGGGTGTAACATGAGAGCATCAGGACACTCCCATCACTACCCATGCAGGCACATTCTGCATTAGCTGAAGCCTCCGAGTAGTCTTCAGGGGCAGTCCCATGTAGAGAGCATTGCAGTAGTCAATCCGGAGGTGATCAGCACATGAGTGACCGTGCGTAGGGCATCTTGGTCCAGGTAGGGGCACAAATGGTGCACGAGACGAATCTGGGCAAATGTCCCCTGGTCCCGGTCGTAACATGATCTTCCAGAGACAACTGTGAATTCAGGAGGATGCCTAAATTGCGTGCCCTGTCAACAGCTCACCTCCTATAACCAGCAGTGGAGTATCCCCATGGAACTGAGATGCTGGTACCCACAGCCACTCCGTCTTGGCAGGATTGAGTTGAAGCCTGTTCCTCCCCATCCAGAGCCGCACTGCTTCCAGGCACTGTGACATCACGTTGAGGACATCATTGGGTTGATTTGGGGTGGATAGAAAAAGTTGGGTATCATCAGCATACTGATGATACTCCACCCCAAAACCACGGATGATCTCCCCGAGCGGTTTCATATAGATGTTGAACAAAAGGGGAGAGAGGACCGACCCCTGGGGCACCCCACACGTAAGGGGCCTCAGGGCCAACCTCTGTCCCCCCGCCAACACCGCTTGCGAATGACCCATGAGGTAGGATGAGAACCACCGTAAAACAGTGCCTCCCACACCTAACAACTCAAGGCATTGCAGTAGGATACCATGGTCGATGGTATCAAAAGCTGCCGAGAAATCTAACAGAACCAGGACAGAGGAATGTCCCCTGTCCCGAGCCCTCCAGAAATCATCAACTAGCGCAACCAATGCCATCTCCATGCTGTACCTGGGCCTGAAACCCGTCTGGTATGGGTCCAGGTATACTGCTTCCTCCAGGGCCAACGGGAGCTGATGTGCCACCATGCTCTCAACAACCTTTGCAATAAAGCGAAGATTGGAGACAGGACGAAAGTTGTTCAAGATAGCTGGATCCAAGGCAGGTTTCTTGAGGAGGGGTCTCACCACCGCCTCCTTCAAGGTGGCAGGGAAGCTCCCCACACCCAAGGAAGCAGTAATCACTGCCTGGTGTCAGACTTCGATGCTATCTCAAAATAAATGAATTTCCAAGCTGCCAATCTTTAAGAAAATCTTTTCTTTAATTGAGCACAGCTACCGGATCATGACTCGATGCAGACAAGACTGACCTTTTGCCCCCCAATCCCTTCCTTTCCGATCCCCAAATATCTGCTTCTCATTGGCTATCTTCCAAGTCATTCTTCAGACTCCTTGTCTCGTCATTTCCCAGGAATGTCTCCCCCCCGTCATTTCCACAACAACTGGACATCAAAGGGATTTAGCAGGCAGAAGTTCAGAGCTTATCTCTCTCTCTCTCTCTCTCTCTCTCTCTCTCTCTCTCTCTCTCTCTCTCTCTCTCTCTCTCTCTCTCTCTGCTCTCTATGCCAGCGAAACACTGACACCTGGATCCAGTCACGTGTAACCTCCCGAGCCTAATAAACAAGCCAGGAGGGACACAGGTCCATCAAACACGTGGTGGTACTCAGCTTCCCCATGATCCTGTCCATTTCTTCGGGAGTAACAGGATCAAACTTGTCCCAGATAACCAGACCCGTCATCACCCCCTCAAGCGACCCTGCCCAGTTAGAGTCCAGCCCGTCCCGAATCTGAGCGATCTTGTCCAGCAGATGTTGGCTATACTCCTCGGCCCTCCCCCGCCTAGGGTCATCCCCCGCTCCCTGATTCAGAAGGACACCCTAAACAGGGCAGCCAGGAGATTATCTGCGGATGCGATGAGGGCAGAGAACTAAAGACACTTCGCTGCCTCCATCTCCACTAGATAAGATCGCGTAAAGGGTCTTAACTGTGCTTGGTCAGACTCGGAATGGCTGGATCTCCAGCAGCTCTCTAGGCTCTCCTCTGCCGCTTCAGCTCCCGGAGCTCCTCAGTAAACCAAGGGGCCAACTGAGATCTGCGTTGGGTCAGAGGCCGCAAAGGCACCACCTGGTCAGGAGCTCTGGTGGCTGCCTTTTCCCAGGCATCCACCAGAGTCTTGACCGGAGCATGGGAAAGAGAGACACGTATAGTCCCAAACTCCGTCTGGAACCGCTCAGGGTCCATCAGGCGCCTGGGGCGGAACCAGGTAGTCGGTCCTGCATCCCAGCAGCAGGGGGTGGCATAATGGATGTCCGATCTTGTCCAGCAGATGTTGGCTATACTGATTCAGAAGGGAGTGGGACACCCTAAACAGGGCAGCCAGGCGATTATCTGCAGACGCGATGAGGGCAGAGAAGTAAAGACACTTCGCTGGCTCCATCTCCACTAGATCGTGTAAAGGGTCTTAACTGTGCTTGGTCAGACTCAGAACGGCTGGATCTCCAACAGCTCTCTAGGCTCTCCTCTGCTGCTTCATCTCCTGGAACTCCTCAGCAAACCAAGGGGCCAACTGGGATCTGCGTCGGGTCAGAGGCCGCAAAGGCACCACCTGGTCGAGAGCCCCGGTGGCCGCCTTTCCCTAGGGATCCACCAGAGTCTCGACCAGAGCATGGGAAAGAGAGACAGGTATAGTCCCAAGCTCCGTCTGGAACCGCTCAGGGTCCATCAGGCACCTGGGGAGGAACCAGGTGGTCGGTCCCGCATCCCAGTGGCAGAGGGCGGCATAATGGATATCCAGCCGAAGGAGATAATGATCGGTCCATGACAGGGGTACATACTTGGTATACCCTCACTGAATTCACTACACCACTGCTCCGAGATAAAAATGAGATCAGGCGTGTGTCCCCCCACATGAGTCGGGCCCTGAATTACCTGAGTCAGGTCTGTGGCTGCCATGGAAGCCATGAACTCCCGGGCCGCCCCCGACACCCCACCCAGGGAAAGCAGGTTAAAGTCCCCCAGAACAATGAGTCTGGGAAACTCAACCACCAGCCCCGATAGGGTGTCCAGCAGCCCGGGCAGGGCTGTTGATACGCAGATGGGAGAAAGGTACGTAATCAACAAGACTCACTGCCCTCGAGGACCCCATCACACCCCTCCATCTGGGGAGCAGTGACCTCCCGCGGACTATGGGCCTCTCTAATAACAACCGCCACCACCTGCGTCCTCAGCTGGTGTAGCACCTGAAAACCTGGCAGGCAAAGTTCAGTCAGGGGGACACCACCCTCCGAGCCCAGCCAGGTCTCCATAATGCAATCCAGGTCTGCATTTTCCTCCTCGATCAGCTCATTGATGAGGGGAGCTTTGTTAACCACAGACTTAGCGTTAAAGTAAACCAGCTTGAGCCCAGAGGCTCAAACCCCTAGGAAGGCAGGCAGAACCAGGAGGGCCGGAGTGGGCCACCGCTTGACAATAGCGGGGGTGCGCTCCCAACCTCCGATACGGTCCTCCGTTCCTCCATCCACGGCCATTCCCCATTGCAACAGGGATCCATGCCCCTACCCCCTCCCTCAGAGTCCCAGGGGACCCCAACCCCGCTCCAACCTCACCACGACCCTCCCCTGACCTAGACCGACAACAACCTGGGGGAGCCCCCCCAGCCACCCGCTGGGTATCATAACCCTCCCTCTCCATAATCCCCTTAAAAACCTAATTAAAAAAGAGTGTAAGAAACTCCTTTTAAAATCCCCAAGACCCTTATGCCACTGTTGATGCTACAGCTGGATATTTGGTGGAAAATGTGTGCAAAATCAATCATGCTGCAGAATTCCAGAATGCCCGTTTCTTCCATGTCAGTTTCTAAAATGGAAGCCTGTTTGATTATCACGATCTACTACCAGTTTCAAGAATAAGTTTCCTGACAATTGTTGGACATCCCTGGAATGGCCACCACTATCACAGTTTGGCCTGGCAGAGAAACAGAATGTTCCATTTCTGATCTTTTTAGCACATACCTAGTTTCTTGACCCCTTCCAACTCTATGTCTCATTTTATAGCTGATGATTGCAGGTGCTTCTGAAGGCCAATTCTGTTCACTTTCAGACATTGCCTTACTCCCAGTGTGTGGAACCTTGTCAGCCTGGCTATTTCAAGGTGGCCAAGGAGGGGAAACCAAATTGTTGCTACAACTGTGTCCCCTGTGCAGAAGGAAGGATTTCTACCCAAGAAGGTGAGTGAGTAGAAATCAATGCAGTCCTTTCAATGAAGATGAATCTGGGTATTTGGCCCAAAGACGTGGTGTGGTGGCATAGAGATGGATCTCTCACCTCACAATCAGGAGGCTGTGAGTTCAACCCTAGATAGAGGCAGATATTTCTCTCTCTGGGCACAATGGTGAACAAAACTCCTCATTGGCAACAGGAAGGGCATACGGCCATTAAACACTCTGCTTTGTCGATTCAGTTGCCCAGACTCTACCCCTCAAGGGATTATGGGGTTGTTAAAAGATGATGATGATGATTTGGGTCAAAGGCATACTGTATTTATTTAACTACAATAACTGTTTTCATCAAGGATGTGTAGCAATAATGTGTCAAAATCCCCTTGAATGAGATTTTGAGATGTAGAAGAAACCAAACAGCTAAGGAGATACTTCTATAGCTTTGTGAAGCATCAGTGGAAATGACAGGAAGTAGTCTGTTACTTCATCTTGAGAAAGACTGTCATGTTGCTTCTATAGTATGAACGGCATGGCAGTCAAAACAAGAGAACATTCCAGCCATATCTCTGTCAAGGCCATTTCTACGGTAACCCACCGTAGCCGGAGGGGAGTTATCTCTACAATCTGCGAATTTGCTTCATTGGAGAATGTGACTGATGACACACCTTGGGGGGAGAGTGGGAAACAGGGTAAGAGCTGGAACGTAAATTAGGTGGAGTCAGAGTTGGCTTCACTTGGAATGTGCCGACATGAAGCTCCTAATAATTAACTGGATTTCTTTTGAAGATTGGCTCAAGGCTCATGATTTAATTAGGGCATCGGTTGGAACCCTGACAGCAAGCCAACTCTGACCCCACATAATTTACATTCCAGCTCTGACCCTATTTCCCCCCAGCATTTTTAAATCATTAACCATTGGGTTTTGGTGGACAAATGGAAAAGAAATATTCTAACCCTCTCAGGTTGACCAGTTCTGTTCCTTAGAGACCTTACTTAATGATAAAGATGGTTGTCCTTCACCCCTTTTATTTCCTACAGTCCCATGAATGGGAAAAAATGGAGAAAAATGGAGGTATTTGTCAAGTTAACTATATCTCCCCCCGGATTCTTTCCCTTCTTAATATAGCTACATTTTTTCACTTAATCAACTTTGGACATTTACAAATGCAAGCACATCCACACACATATTCATTTATCTATAAATTCATAAATTTATAAATTCATGGCAGGTGTTACATTTCTCCTTTGCAGATGCAAACTACTGCATCAGATGTCTGGAAAATCAATATCAGAATATGAAGCGAGATCAATGTATTGCCAAAAATGTCACATTTTTGTCCTATCAAGAGAATTTAGGAATCATCCTTACTACCTTTGCTCTATTCCTCATTTTGACCACAGTCTTTGTCTTGGGCATCTTCATTACATTTCAAGAAACTCCCATAGTCAAAGCCAACAACCGGGACCTCTCCTACATTCTCCTGGTCTCCCTTCTGATTTCCTTCTTGACCTCATTCCTCTTCATTGGTCGGCCAAGGAGAACCACCTGCCTTCTCCGACAAACAGTCCCCAACATCATCTTCTCAATTGCTGTGTCTTCTGTCTTGGCCAAAACAATCATGGTGGTGCTGGCCTTCCTGGCCACAAAGCCAGGAAATGGAGTGAGGAAATATCTGGGCAAGAGTCTGGCCAACACCATCATCGTTTCTTGTTCCATTGTCCAGGTTGTCATTTGTTTCACCTGGTTAGGAGTTTTTCCTTCATTCCCTGATTCTGACATGAACTCCCAGCCTAGAGAGATCGTTCTGCAGTGCAATGAAGGCTCTGCTGCTATGTTTTATATTGCCCTTGGCTATATGGGCTTTCTGGCTGCCATCTGCTTCACGGTGGCTTTCCTGGCCAGGAATCTCCCTGGGTCCTTCAACGAAGCCAAACTGATTACCTTCAGCATGCTGGTCTTCTGCAGTGTCTGGCTGTCCTTTGTGCCTACCTATCTGAGCACCAAAGGGAAATACATGGTGGCTGTGCAGGTCTTCTCCATCTTGGCTTCCAGTGCTGGGCTGCTGGGTTGCATCTTCATCCCTAAGTGTTACATCATTGTGCTGAGGCCAGATTTGAATACAAAGCAGCAATTAATGTTGAAAAGTGAAGTAGAAAACTGATTCTCCTAGATGTTCTGGGGATATATTATATATGGGGACTTAATATTTTAACTCATCATTAGGTACTTTTCATTTCTCTGACTGCTTTTTAAAGTGATCTGCTTAAGCCCAACTTCCATCTTCTTATCTTTCTATGTCTGGCAGTATTACTTGGCATTTTGGGTTTCTGTATCAGTTTTTAAGTAAGGACATAGTGGCATTTTAGCATGGCAATTTAGACCTTTTTTGGAACTTTAGGAATTCCCATTTTTTTTCTGAATCAAGAAGATTTTTTAAATTTGTGTTGACTAACTTTGTCAGCCATTAAACTATAGAGAGAATATTCTGAAACTTCTTGAATACAGTTGCAAGTTTTAAGTAAGATACTTACCTCCTGGGAAGGGGCATGATGTAATCCAGAGTAAATGTATGTATCATTTCTTTTTGTATGCTATCAAAAGACCTCCATCACCTTAATAAATTTTGTGGGTTTTTTGCTGTCATTTGTATTGTTGATTGGGTGTGAAAAGTGACTTTTGCAAAGGCTAATAGTGTTTTTTTCCCTCTTAAATTCATTATAATAGAATTCATCAGCTCCATGCCAAATTCAGGGTGCCTGAATTTCCGGTAACAATAGGAGAAAAATGGCTGCAATGCAAAATATGGACTTTTAATTTCAAGGGTCATTTATTCACCAATAAACACTTCATTGTTTAAAACTTTGAATACACAAGTCTCTCTCTCTCTCTCTCTCTCTCTCTCTCTCTCTCTCTCTCTCTCTCTCTCTCTCTCTGTGTGTGTGTGTGTGTGTGTGTGTGTGTAAAATTTACTTTCTTCTAGCAATCTGGTGGATCTTAATAATTACAAAACAGTTTTATTTGTGAGACTGGTGATATACTTCAATGCTGAGATTGGTGAGAAATATGGAGAGATTGGATGACAATTGTCCAAGAAGTTAGGGTCCAGTAATGGATTATTGATGAGTGCCTCTTTAAAACAGAATGGGGACATCCCCTTCATCAGGTATGAAGTTATCAACTCTTGGTCACCCAAGAGGTGGTATTCAATAGGTTCTGACCATTTCTGGAGAACCGGTAGAGGAAATTTTGTGTAGTTCACAGAACCAGTAAATACGACCTCTGACTGGCTCACCCCTATCTATTCTCTGCTCTCTGACTCCCAGCTGATTGGGAGGAAATGGGGATTTTGCAGTATTCTTCCCCTGGATTGGGGAGGGAATGAAGATTTTATAGTATTCTTCCCTAGGAGTGGGGAGGGAATGGAGATGTTACAGTATTATTCCCCTGCCACACCCATTAAGCCACGCCCACCAAGCCACAGCCACCAAGCAATGGCCAGAGAACTGGTAGTAAAAACCTTTGAATCCCACCACTGGGTCACACCACCAGGTGTAATGGATGGGTGGGTGAATAGATGGATATTTCTTTGATTTATGTTCATTCTACTTCAGACAGGTGTATGTCAACCCACAACATAAGTTTCCCTCATAAGCTCCCCTCATTCGTAATTTGATTGAGGAGGAAAACACAGACCTGGCTGCATTACGGAAACCTGGTTGGGCTCGGTGGGGTGGGGGTGCTCTGATTGAACTTTGCTCACCAGGCTTCTGGATGCTGCATCAGCCAAGGGCCCAGGGGACGGGATGGGGGGGTGGCGGTTGTTATTAGGGAGACCCTTAGTCTGCGGGAGGTAACTGCGCCTAAGACTGACGGGTGTGAGGCCCTCCTCATGAAGTGGGGCCCATGTGGGCATTTGGGCTTGTTGATTACGTATCTGTCTCCCAGCTGCATATCAACAGCCCTGCCTGGGCTACTCAATACCCTGAGTTTCCCAGACTTATTGTTCTGGGGGACTTCAATCTGCCATCCTTGGGTGAGGCGTTGGGGGTGGCTCGGGAGTTCATGGCTTCCATCGCAGCTATGGACCTGACTCAGATCATTCAGGGTCCGACACATGAGGGGCGCCACACGCCCGATCTTGTTTTTGTCTCGGAGCAGTGGTGAGTGGGGCTCGGTGGGGGATTATCTTCTATTTATCCCCTGTCATGGACCGACCACTATCTCCTTTGGCTGGGTTTCCAGTACACCACCCCTCCTCACTGGGAGCTGGAGCCGACCATCTGGTTTTGCCCGAGGCACCTGATGGACCTGGAGAGGTTCCAGACGGAGCTTGGGTTGATACCTCTGTCTCTCTCCCACGCCCTGGCCACGACCCTGGTGGATGCCTGGGATGAGGCTGCTTCCGGGGCTCTTGACTGGGTCGTTCCTTTGTGGCCTCTGACACGTCGCAGATCCCAAGTGGTGCCTTGGTTTACGGAGGAGCTCCAGGGGATGAAGCGACGTAGGCGAGGCCTAGAGAGCTGTTGGAGAGCCAGTCATTCAGAATCTGACCAGTCCTGGTTAAGGGTGGCCACACGGGCCTACATGGTGGAGTTGATGACAGCAAAACGTCGCTACTTCGCCGATGTCATCATGTCTGCAGAGAATCGCCTGGCTGCCATGTTCAGGGTGTTCCACTCCCTCCTGACTCAGAGGATGAGGGAAGACCCTCTGTGGGGGTGAGCCGAGGAGTTTAGCCAGCACCTGTTGGACAAGGTCGCTCAGATTCGGGACGGCTTGGACTCTGACTGGACAGAGTCAGACAGTGAGGAGGCAGCGGGTCCTGTGCTTTGGGAAGAGTTTGATTCTGTTACCCCAGAGGAAGTGGACAGGATCATGTGGAGGCTGTGTGTGGCCACTTGTGAGCTGGACCCGTGCCCCTCCTGGCTGGTTTATTCAGCCTGGGAGGGGACACGTGGCTGGATCCAGGTGGTGATAACGGCTTCCTTGAGGGAGGGAAGCTTTCCAACCACCTTGAAGGAGGCGGTGGTGAGGCTCCTCCTCTAGAAGCCGGCATTGGATCCAGCTGTTTTGAGTCATTTTTGTCCGGTCTCCAACCTCCGCTTTCTAGCGAAGGTTGTTGAGAGTGAAGTGGCGCGTCAGCTTCCACTGGCCCTGGATGAAGCAAATTACCTCGACCCATACCAATCAGGTTTCAGGCCCAGGTACGGCACAGAGACTGCATTGGTCGCACTGGTGGATGATCTCTGGAGGGCTCAGGACAGAGGTTATTCCTCTGTTCTGGTTCTATTAAATCTTTCCTCGGCTTTTGATACCGTCGACCACAGTATCCTGCTGCATCGCCTCTAGGGATTGGGAATGGGAGGCACTGTTTTATGGTGGTTCTCCTCCTACCTCTTGGGTAAAACCCAAGCAGTGTTGGCAGGGAGGCAGAGATCGACCTGGAGGCCCCTCACTTGTGGGGTGCCCCAGGGGTCGGTTCTCTTGCCCCTTCTGTTCAAAATCTATATGAAACCGCTGGGAGAGATCATCCATGGTTTTGGGGTGAGGTACCATCAATATGCTGACGACACTCAGCTCTTTATATCCACCCCAAACCAGCCCAGTGATGCCCTCGATGTGATGACCCGGTGCCTGGATGCGGTACCGGTCTGGATGGGAAGGAACAGACTTCAACTCAACCCAGCCAAGATTGAGTGGCTGTGGGTACCGGCATCTTGGTCCATGGGAGAGGTTCCATCGCTGGCTATAGGGGGTGAGGTTTTACCCCCTGTAGACAGGGCACGCAACTTGGGTGTCCTTCTGGATTCACGGTTGAGTTTAGAAGATCATATAACAACCGTGACCAGAGGGGCATACATTCAGATTCGTCTGGTACGCCAGTTGCGCCCCTACCTTGACCGGGATGCCCTACGCAGAGTTACCCATGCACTAGCCATCACCCGTATTGACTACTGTAACACTCTCTACCTGAGGCTGCCCTTGAGGACCACTCAGAGGCTTCAGCTGGTGCAAAATGCGGCCGTGCTTGTTGTGATAGGAGAATCCTGATACTCCCGTGTAACACCCCTCCTGCATGATTTGCATTGGTTACCAGTTGCCCTCCAGGTGAGATTCAAGCTGCTGGTGATGACCTATAAAGCCCTACATGGCTTAGGCCCAGGATATTTGGGGGACCATGTGCAGCCAGCAATAACATCCCATCCCATTGGTTTGCGCCCATAGTCAGGGCCTGCTCAGGGTGCCATCAGCGAGACAATGTTGGCTGGCGCCCCCCAGGGGTAGAGCCTTCTCTGTAGGCACGCCCATCCTCCGAAATCAACTTCCCTTGGGGCTTCGGCTGGCCCCTGACCTTCGCATCTTTCACCGCGAATTAAAAACTTGGTTATTCGAGTCCCCCGGCCTGAACTGATGGGTTTTTTTACGGTTTTTTTATTGTATGATTTAATTAGGCATTTTAACTTGCATTATGGATTGTGGTTTTATTGTTGTGAGCCGCTTTGAATCCGTTGGAGATAGGCATATAAGCCTAATGAAATAAATAAATAAATAAATAAATAAATAAATAAATAATATAATATAATATAATATAATATAATATAATATAATATAATATAATATAATATAATATAATATAATATAATATAATATAATATAATATAATATAATATAATATAATATAATATAATATAATATAATATAATATAATATAAATATAAATATAAATAAAGCAGCCATCCTATTACATAAAGGTCTGAACAATAAAAAATGCACAGTAGGCCTAAGGTAGCATCAAACTCATTTAGTTAAAAAGTCCACAATAATAAAAGGTAACAGTAACAATTTCATCATATCAAAAACACAGTATCCTACAATAAAACTTTCACATATTATATCATGAAAGAAAACCAATTGGAAATCAACTAAGCAGAATGACAGGTGTCCCAAATACTCCCAGAACAATTTGGTCTTGGATGTTTCCTGGGAATTCATTACATTGAGTTACATCAGGAGTTTTCCAGCTGGATCCCAGCTCATCCTGCAGGGAGGACTGAGAACCTCCTACTTCTCAGATAATTATTAGAATTTAGTGATTTCTTTCTTGCCTTCAAGCTAAATGTCAAGAGATTCATTATTCCCCCGGATCTCTGGAGGACATCAACAGACTCGGGAGCAACACATAGTACTATCTGACATCATGAAAGTTAGTGCATAAATTGTCTTTTGACACTGGGAAGCTGGACTATACTTCATGGACACCAGGAGGTCTGCTGTTGTGTTGGCCCATGTTTCCATCATTTGGGAAGTCCTTTCTTGACTTCATACTGTATTAGATAAGTCAATCTTGGTGCAATCTGCTTTCAACATCTCCAAACTCTTCTGCTCTGCTGATTCTGAGATCAGATGCAAAGCAGAGGATTCCTTTGGCTAACCTAGAAATGAACCCACTGCTCCTGCTTCTGATGGAGCTTTTGTTGCCCCAGGCAGCCTGTGGGATGTTTGGCACTAAGTGCTTCTTGACTTTGGGGAGGGATGCAAGAGACCCACTCAACCACTACAGGCCAGGAGACCATCTCATCAGTGGGGTCTTCTCTGCCACAAATATTCGACTGTTACAGCTGCACAATTTCAGTTCGTGTCCTTCTATAGAGGTTAATTGGTAAGTCGCAGAATGTTGAATGATGTTGTTATATTGCCTTTAGAAAGAAAATAGGGGGAGTTAAATTTCAGTACATTTGTATACAAACAGTATGAAGTGCAATAGATTCAGCAGATCACAGAAAAGCAAGCTTTAATGCTCAGCATCCTTATGTCAAACTGATCTCTATGCAGACAATGTGCTTTGATCTTTCAAGGCTTGGGAGTTTCATCATGCTTGCAGCTTGTCCATCAAAGAAAAGGACAGGAGGCTCTAACTGGTCAGTCCTGGTCAATCCCAGCTGAGAGAAATGGCTGACTTCTTTTCTGAGTCTTTCCTAGAAGACAGTCCTGTATCTTCCAGAAGGACAGTTCTGGAAGAAGTTCAAAGACATCAGCCCTCAGATCAGGTGCCTCAAGACATTCTCCTAGATGCTCCATCATGGCTTTCCTCATAGGTCCATGGATTTCTTTAAACTCACCACTGCCAGATCAGCAGCCATTTATTGATTCCTTGATGTGGGAATGGACTTCAGTAAGGCATTTGATTAAGTAGACCATAACCTACTACTTAATAAAATAGAAAAATGTGGGTTAGACTGCATCACCACCAGATGGATTCGTAACTGACTGACCAACCCTACTCAATATGTGGTCCTCAATGGAACAGCATCTACATGGAGGGAGGTATGCAGTGGGGTACCCCAGGGCTCTGTTTTAGGCCCAGTACTCTTCAACATCTTCATCAATGATTTGGACGAGGGGATAGATGGGGAACTCATCAAATTTACAGATGATACCAAGCTAGCAGAAATAGCCAACACTCCAGAAGATAGGCTTAAGATACAGAAGGATCTTGACAGACTTGGGCATTGGGCATTATCTAATACAATGAAATTCAATGGTGAAAAAAGTAAGGTTCTACATTTAGGGAAGAAAAACAAAATGTACAGGTACAGTACAGTATATGTGGTACCTTGCTCAATAGTGGTGACTGTGAGAGGGATCTTGGAATCCTTGTGGACAATTACTTAAATATAAGCCAGCAATGTACAGCAGCTGCCAAAAAAGCCACCACAGTTCTAGGCTGCATAAACAGAGGGATAGAATCAAGATCACATGAAGTGTTAATACCACTTTATAATGCTTTGTTAAGACCACACGTGGAATACTACATCCACTTTTGGTCGCCACGATGTAAAAAAGATGTGGAGGCTCTAGAAAGAGTACAAAGAGCAACAAAGAACATTAGGGGACTAAAGCATATAAAGAATGGTTGCTGGAGCTGGATATGTCCAGTCTTATAAAAAGAAGGACCACGGTGACATGATAGCAGTGTTCCAATATATCCAAGAGCCTTTGATAGTGCAGTGGGCTAAACTATTGTTAAAAGTAGCATTTAACGGCCAGCTGCCTGCAATTACTGCAAGTTCAAATCTCACCAGGCTCAAGGTTGACTCAGCCTTCCATCCTTCCGGGGTAGGTAAAATGAGGAACCAGATTGTGGGGGCAATAAGCTGACTTTGTATAAAACAGAACACCGCTTAGAGGCCCCCTGAAAGCCCTACTAAGCAGGAGAAGGGCAACATATAAAGCGAACCAATAAATAAATAAATAAATCTCAGGGGTTGCCACAAAGAAGAGGGAGTCAAATTATTGACCAAAGCACCTGAGGGTAGGACTGCAATGGGTGGAAACTAATCAAGGAGAGAAGCAACTTAAAACTAAGGAGCAATTTCCTGACAGTTGGAACAAATAATCTGTGGAACAACTTGCCTCCAGAAGTTATGAATGCACAAACACTGGAAGTTTTTAAGAAGATGTTGGATAACCATTTATCTGAAGTGGTGTAAGGTTTCCTGCCTACTCAAGGGATTGGACTAGAACAGTGGTCACCAACTGGTGGTCCGTGGACCACTGGTGGTCCGAGAGAAATTTTTGGTGGTCCGCAGAAAAGTTATTTGCATTTTTTTTATATTGCACTAAATCAAGGGTCCTCAAACTATGGCCCCTGGGCCAGATACATACAATTAGCATTTGTGTTGCTGCAGAGAGTCTCCCCCCTTTGGGGGCCTTTTTGTATGGGTCGGAGGGGGGCAGAAATTCTGATTCGGGGTCTGCTTCAGCCTCCTGGTGCAGGGCTTTGGGCCAAGGCTGGATGGAAGCATTGGTTGTGGCGAAGACCCAGAGGGCCTTGTTCCAGTGAGACTGCATCATGGCCTGGAACTGGCTGACCATCTCATTCCGCTGAACCTCCAGGCACCAGTACCTGGCCTTGCACTCCTGCAGGTCTTCCCTCTGCTTGGAAAGCCTATGATCGTAGTCCTCAGTGAGGTCCTTCTGCTGAGCCTCCTTCTTGGCCAGATCCAATTTGAACTGAGCCAACTCTTTTGCCAACTCTTTCTCATGGCGGCTGCTTAGCTCCAACAACTGCTTCCTGTTGGGGCCCTAAAGAGCCCAGGCAGGTAGGTGAGTGGCTGGGAAGGGAGGGGCGAGTAAAGGCCAGCAAGGGAGAGAGAGAGAGAGAGCAACTGACAAACAATTCACAGATTGTCTAGGGTGTTTCTGTTTTGGCTTTTAAAAAGTAGATGCTGAGATGAAGAATTTTGGTCAAAGACTTGTACAGTCATATTAATGTTAAATATTTTTTATTGTTTTATATCACATATTCCAATTCTATGTTGAACAGTGTTTTTTCTAGGTGTCCAAAGTGTTAACATATAAACATCATCATCATCATCATTATAATTATATATACATAAACATATATATGACAACATCAATTGTTATTGAAAAGTATACTATCTTCCATTATAGTATTGATTAAAGAACCATCAAAATATTTACTGATCAGTTTTTCTTTCTCATGCAATCCATATTTCACATAAATCCACTACTATAACCTCAGTATCTGTCATTTATAGAATAGTTCCCATGTTATAAAATATTCCGAGTCCTCTTTTCCTTTGACTTTCAGCGTTAATTTATCCATTTCTGCACATTTCAGAATTTTTTTGATTATAATGTCATCTGTAGGCGTTTCTGGATTTTTCCATTATTGTGCATACACAATCCTGGTTACTGTTAGGATATGTACAATTAAATATGTGTTACCCTTATTGTAGTTTCCTGGAAGCATGCCCAACAAGAATGTCTTGGGTTTCAAATCTATGTGTTGTTTTCTCATAATTTCCAGCCACATGCATATTTTCTTCCAGTATTTTTTTGCTTTGGGACTACCACATATGATAATATGAAACTGGTATTTAGAATAGAATAGAATAGAATAGAATAGAATAGAATAGAATAGAATAGAATAGAATAGAATAATAGAGTGGGAAGGGACCTTAGAGGTCTTGTAGTCCAACCCTCTGCCCAGGCAGGAAACCCTACACCACTTCAGACAAATGGTTATCTAACATCTTCTTAAAAACCTCCAGTGTTGGAGCATTCACAACTTCTGCAGGCAATTTGTTCCACTTATGTCGCAAAAAGGGGATTTTTAAACAGACTTTTAAGGGGTTCTGAGGGGTGGGGAGGTTATGTTGGTTTTGGGGAAAACCCACGGGGGATGGGGACTAGCCCGGCTGTTAATGGTGCCATGGGGGTATGGACTCTGGAGAAAGGGTACTGTTAGAATGCTCTCTATTGAGGGCTTCTCCATTAATATGCTTAATGTGATGAACGATTGCGTGCCCCGGTCCCCTTAGCTCTTCCCATTCCCCAGGTTGCTTAGAGTCTCAGGGCCCAAGTCTCCGGCTGATGTTTGTAATGCCAGGTCCGTAGTAAATAAAGCCCCCCTCATTTGTGATCTTATTCAGGAGGGGGGAGCGGACCTGGCAGGTATTACGGAGACCTGGTTGGGCCATGAGCGGGGGTTCCCCTCATGGAGATGTGCCCATCAGGCTTCCGTGCATTTCTTCAGCCGAGAGCTCAGGGCAGGGGCGGGGGGGGGGCGGTCATTCTAAGAGAAGGTCTTGATCCGAGGGAGACCACTGTACCTCAGATAGCCGGATGTGAGTCCTTTTTGTGAAGTGGGGTCATGGGGTGCAGATGTGTTTGTTGATCATATACTTGGATCCCTGCCACATGGCAATGACCCTGCCCGAACTCCTCAATGTCATAGCCGAGGTGGCGGCTGATACCCCCAGACTTGTGGTCATGGGGGATTTCAACCTGCCATCCATCGATGAAACATCTGAGGTAGCTCAGGAGTTCATGGCTTCCATGACGGCCATGGACCTAACGTAAGTAATTCACAGCCCTACTCACATAGGGGGACACACTCTGGACTTAGTTTTTATCTCTGGTCAGTGGTTGAGTGGCCTTGATACAGGGGATATAGATATTGAACCCTTGTCATGGTCTGACCACTCGCTCCTTCGACTTGACTTTCTGACCACTGCACTCCGTCGCAGGGAGGCGGAGCCCACCAGGTGGTTCCGCTCCAGGCACCTGATGGATTCTGATAGGTTCCAGATGGAGTTTGGGCCATTTCCTGAGACTCTAGCTCATGACTTGGCTGAAGTCCTGGTGGCTGCCTGGGATAGTGCGGCTGCCAGGGCTTTGGATCGGGTCGTGCCTTTGTGGCCTCTGACCCGGCACCGAACTCACTTAGCTCCTTGGTTCTCCGAGGAGCTGAGAGAGATGAAGCACCGGAAAAGATGCCTAAAGAGCGGTTGGAGGGCCAGTCGTTCCGAATCTGACTTGACACTGGTAAGGTTGCATATTAAGACCTACCTAGTGGCGATAAAAGCGGTGAAATCTAGCTATTTTGCCGCTCTTATCATGTCATCAGATAACCGCCCAGCCGCCCTGTTCAGGGTGACCCGGTCCCTTCTCCATCTGGGAGCGTGGGATGACCCCTTGCAGGGCTGAGCTGAGGATTTTGTACAGTATCTGTATGATAAAATAACTCAGATTCGGGGAGACTTGGCCGCTGACAGGGTTAGTTCAGACAAGATGACTGAGGCAGGCCTTGAGAGTGTTATCTGGGAGGAGTTCGATCCTGTGGCTCCCGAGGACATGGACAGTATCTTGGGACGGCTGAGCGCAACCACATGTTTATTGGACCCGTGTCCCTCCTGGTTGGTGCTGGCTTCCCGGGAGGTTACACGAGGCTGGCTCCAGGGGATTATCAACGCTTCTCTGAATGAGGGTGTCCTGCCGGCTGCCTTGAAAGAGGTGGTGGTGAGGCTTCTCCTCAAGAAGCCATCCCTGGATCCAGCTGTTTTGGCTAACTATCGTCCAGTCTCCAACCTTCGTTTTATTGCGAAGATTGTTGAGAGTGTGGTGGCGCGACAGCTTCCCCAGTACCTGGATGAAGCTGTCAATTTGAATCTGCTCCAGTCCGGCTTCAGACCTGGGTACAGCACAGAAACGGCATTGGTCGTGTTGGTGGATGATCTCTGGAGGGCTCAGGATAGGGGTTATTCCTCTATCCTGGTCCTGTTAGATCTCTCAGCAGCTTTTGATACCATCGACCATGGTATCATGTTGCGCCGGCTGGAGGGACTGGTAATGGGGGCACCATTTTGCGGTGGTTCTCCTCCTATCTCTCCGACCAGTCGCAATCTGTGTTGACAGGGGGGCAGCGGTTGACCCCAAGGCGCCTTGTTTGTGGGGTGCCACAAGGGTCGGTCCTCTCGTCCCTCCTGTTAAACATTTATGTGAAGCCGCTGGGTGAGATCATCTGTGGTTTTGGGGTACACCCAGAGGCTCCAACTGGTAGAGAATGTGGCCGCGCGGGGGATTATGGGAGCGACGGGGCGCTCCCATGTGACTCCTCTCCTGCGCGAGCTGCATTGGCTTCCGGTGGACTTCCGGGTGCACTTCAAGGTGTTGGAGATCACCTTTAAAGTGCTCCATGGCTTAGGGCCGGGGTACTTACGGGACCGCCTTCTGCCACCAATAGCCTCCCACCGGCCAATTCGCTCCCACAGAGAGGGCCTCCTCAGGGTGCCGTCGGCCAGACAATGTCAGCTGTTGACCCCCAGGAGGAGAGCCTTCTCTGCGGTGGCACCTACTCTTTGGAACAATCTACCCCCAGAGATACGAGTGATCTCCAACCTCTGGACTTTTCGTCGGGCCCTAAAAACTTATTTTTTTCAGTTAGCCGGTCTGTCCTGATTTTATGGTTGGTTTTAAAATTTGATACGGATTTTAAATTGATAAGTTTTAAATTACGGGGCAAATTTATTTAATTATTTTAAATCTATTTTTAACTTTATGTATAAATGTTTTTTATCTGGGCTGTTCACCGCCCTGAGTCCGAAAGGAGAAGGGCGGTATAGAAGTTTGAAAAATAAATAAATAAATAAATAAATAAATAAATAAATAAATAAATAAATAAATAAATAAATAAATAAATAAAATTATTAATTGTTCTAACTGTCAGGAAATTTCACCTTAGTTCTCAATTGCTTTCGGTTGCATTTCCAACATTGAACAGATTGATTGTTATACATATTCGCTAACCTTGCAGGTGAATAATGCCATCCATAAAACATTTTATAGAGGTTTTCTTTATACACTGTTGACATTGTGAGTTTGTGATTTCTATCCCATTATTTCTGCCACCTGTCCAACATTATCACAGAAGAAATTTATTATTTTTGTTGAATATAACATCATGGCATTATGTACATATCTTTTCAGGAAAACAGTTGTGTTGTACTGGAAAATTCTGTCCTTCCTTTTTGCCATTCAGGAAATCAACAAAGATTCTCTTCTCTTGCCCAACCTCACCCTGGGTTATAACCTCCATGACAACTTTCGAGACAGAATGTTGACATTGGATGGTCTGTTGGATTTGCTTTCGACTGGAGAGGCCAATGTTCCCAACTACAGCTGTGGAAGGAAGAGAAACATGCTGGTTCTCCTGGAAGAGGCCAACTCTGACATATCCATCCTCATGGCTGCCATTTTGGGCATCTACAAAATCCCACAGGTATAGAGCAGGGAAATGGCTCTCCAGGTTTACTCCAGAGCATTTCAAGGAGGTTTCCTCTTTAAAAATCTTAAGCATGAGTTAAGATGAGCAGTCCTTCTTTATTTCACATTTCATGAGCTGCTATTGTGCCTCTGTGGACAAGGGGCCATCGAAACTGCAGCTCTAATTTTAACAGAATAAGAGAGTTGGAAGGGACCTTTGAGGTCTGCTAGTCCAACCCCTGCTCAAGCAAGAGACCGTTTACCGCTACTGGCTCGGTGGAACCGGGCCGAACCGGGAGGAAGCCACCATTGCCACAACTTCTGAAAACAAGCTGTTCCACTGATTAATTGTTCTGTCAGGCAATTTCTCATTAGTTCTAGGTTGCTTCTCTCTTCCTTGATTTGTTTCCTTCCAATTGCTTTCTGATGTTTTGGAAAATGGGTTGACACACACACACACACACACACACCTTCTTCTTTGTGGCAATCCCTCAAATATCACATCCTACAATACATCACCTTCTATAAGGAGTCATGAACCCATCTCATAACACTTCTTCTGATAAAATGCCCAGGAAAGACTGATCTTTATATACAATCATTATTATCAGATCAGTACAATGTCGTTCCTTTGAATGCAGCTGAGTTTTGTTATAATGTTGGCAAAATTAGGTACTGACTGCCACTGACAATCCACCACTAATTGAAATATATTATCATGTTGTTCTTTTTTAAAAAAAATTAATGTTTCTTATCTGTAATACTGGTCTGTGACTGTAGTAAATTATTAGTATTGTCTAAACTTTCAATCTTCCGACGAGACCAAAACAAACAAAAAAACAACTATAATTAAAAATTACCAGTTAGCAAAAAAGGGTCTCTGAAAGCCCCCTCTTTCCAGAAAAATAGATTTGGATTACTTTTTACCTTTAAATATTCATTGATAACAGAATATTATCATATTCTGTTCATGTCATATCAGAATATTATAAGGCAGAATATAATCTTTCCCTAGAGGAGAAACAGAGAAACATGTTCTTGGAGACAGAAAGCAGCCCCCAAGTCTTTCTTAATTGCCCACAGCAGTTATTTTGTGCCCATTGAGAAAGAGGGGGCCAGTCTATCCCCAAAACAAAAGTGTTCCAGCTCCAGGATGATGGGATTAAGACATGATCCCTCGGGACATAATAGGATTAACCCTCTACCATCTAGCAGCAGAGATCACCACATTGGTTTTTCTTACCTAAGTGTAGGACTTTGCTTTTCTCTACATTGAATTTCATTTTGTTAGATAGGGCCCAGTGTTCAAGTCTGTCAGATCCAGCTGGATCTTGAGCCTAACTTCTAGGGTGTTAGCTATTCCTGCCAACTTAGTATCATCTGCAAATTTGGTAAATTTCCCTTCTATTCCCTCTTATAAATTGTTTATGAAGATATTGAAGAGTTCTGGGCCTAAGACGGAATCTTGTGGTACCCCACTGCTTCCTTCTCTCCATGTAGACTTAGACCCACCCTCCAGGCTTCAACCAAACTTAGTTCAGACATCCTACAGAGCCAGCTGTGACCCCAACAACAGCCAATAGTATACATGAACAGGAAGTTCACAGGAACAGGAAGTTCAAGTGCAAAGCCCAAGAGAACATATGAAAACCACTCACTCTCAACTCCATGTGGTCAGCTGCCCAGGACCTCAAACCCATGTGGTTCTGCTTCATCATTAAAGCACCTTTCCAATCAGCTTCCATGTTTCTTTTTTTTTTATTGAAAAAGTTTTTCAAATACAAAATTCCCCCCCTTTTTCCCCCTCCTCCCTAACCCCCCCTCCCCCTCCCCCTGTGACTTCTTCATAATAAAACCCAAATTCATAACAGATTATATAATACTTTACCATCCCCTTACTCCATCCCCATATACTGACCCTTTATTTCTAATAAAATTATCATATCCCCCTTATACTATACATTTCAAAATGACATTCTACTATAACATTATATAATAACTCCTAATTTAGCATAATAATAAATCAAATCTTTTGTGTATATTAATCTAACATTTCAAAACAACCTTCCGCTATAAAACTATATAATAAATCCTAATTTAACATTTATTCAGTTCATAGTCTACCCATTTCCTTCACCCTCGTCGTTATATCTCTTAACTCAAATCTTTTACATATATTCATATCTAAACATAATATCCCTTTTCTTAAACTAAACAATCAATAAACTAACCTGTCTCCACCCACTTTCCTACAAGACTACCATTCTTAATAATTCTTAATATCTTTATTCTTCTGCCCACTCCCCTAAAAAATATTCCCTTATGTAAATAAAATCCTCTTAAAAAGACTTTAGGCTTGTAATCCATATAATATCTTCTGTAATGTCTTTCAGCTGGATTATAAACTCCATCACCCATGTTAGGGTAACATCACATCCCAATTCCAACAGTATGTTCGGTATCTTCAATTACCATCTGCCCCCATCAATAGCAAATATCTTCATATTAAAAATAAACAACAACAACCACCCGAGTGACTTTATATTTGTATTCCATATAGTGTCTGTAGAGGTGTCTTTTATCCAAATTATTAATTCCAACCACCGTAATAGGGTAACAACCAGATCTTCTGCTTGCCCCAATCCCATAACTCTCTTGCCTTGTAACTCAGCATAAACTTAGTATATTTATCAAAGAATCCCCCCCCCCAAAAAAAAAGATAGTTCCAATCCATTCAATTTAAGGCCCTTTTCACATCCCAAAAGTTCAGCACTGCAGAGGTCTGACACTCTCCTCAGGATAAAATAAACCAATACTTTGCCAATTATCTTTTCATATATTCAATCATCTCTTAAATAACTGGCATTATTACACTGTTGTTTAGTTTAAAAGTTTTTGTTTTTGTGACACCTGCTTCTTCTTTTCTTGACTTTTTGTGGGTTGGATCTCCATCCTGAATTCCTTTCTGTAGATTGTATATCGACTATTTGGTTTTCATGCTGATCTATAACTTGATCTTGTTGGTTTTGCTTTTGTGGCTTAAATCTTTCTGGTTCTATAAATTGCATATCAACTGATTGATTTCCATGCTAGTTTGTGACTTGATAAGTCGTTACATTAGAATCCGGAGCCGCCTCTCTTGTATTAAATAGTCCAGCTGAGACCTCTGAAAGAGAATCCAAAAGCGGCTCATCTGTAGAAACCTCTGTAACTTGTTGTTTCTTCATTACTTCCATCTCCTTCTGCTTTTCTTGAATTTCTATCTCTTGTTGATTTTGCTTTTTAAGGACCTTGTAGTAAAATTCTTCCGCCTCTTCAACAGTATTTAACTGATATCTTTCTCCTTGATATCTCAATATTATACCCACTGGAACATCCCACCTGAATAAAATATTTTGTTTTTTTAGCTCAGTCACCAAAAGTCCAAATTTCTTTCTATCTTTTAACATCTTAGGCGGCAATTCTTTATATATCCGGATTTTTCTCCCATACAGTTGTGGAGTAGAATTAAAGGATTTTTGCACGATATCATTTCTTATTTCTTTATCTGTAAAGTAAATCACCACATCTCTAGGCAGTTGCCTTTGCTTTGCAATCCAAAAATTTACTCTGTAGGCCTTGTCAATTTTACAAGATACCTCCTCAGGATGAACCTTTAAAATCCCAGCCAGAATTTGAGCAGATATTTTTCTTAGATCATCTCTGTTATTTTCCTGTAACCCTCTTATTCTGACCGCAAATTCTGTGAGCCTGTATTGCATCATTACAACTTCTCTTTCAATCCCTTGCTTTATATCTTCTGCATTGTAAGTCTCGGGACCAGCTTCCTTTTTAGACTTTATTTCTAAACTATTGTCTTGAATATTTATCAAATCATTTTCAATTCTTTGTATTTTATTATCCAAATTATAAATCTTATCATCAAGTTCCTCCATTTTAGACTCTAATAATTTGATATTTGTATCCATCTTTATAACAACTTCTGAAAAAGAATTAGTCACTGTTACAATCTTTTGTTGCAGATTATCATACTTTAGTTGTATCATTTCTTTAATTTCCTGCCTTAATTTTTCAAATTTCTGGTTCACAGTCTCATAATATTTTGCCATTTCCTCCTGAAGAAATTCTTTTAAATTAAAACCATTCTGCAAAGTCTGTAGGCTCAGAGCTTGTTCAGATAATTGTGGATGGGGGAGCACACTCCCCCCCCCCGCTTGTCTGTCAGGCTTCATTAACTTTAACACCATCCTGCCACACAAAAAAGCTCTTTTTTTAAAAAAGAAAACTTTTCCCCAACCAAGATCAAATACAGATCTCCAAGAAAAAAGAAACTTAAAATGGATATTTTCCTTTTAGTCTAGCCGGCACTGTATATTTCGTTACTATGTAGCTTATTACGGAAGGACTTTCACTTTCAGCTTTCTTCTCAAGCCTCAGCAGTCGCCATTTTAAACTTATTTCTTCCATTCAAATAGAAACACTTGTAAAATCATTAAAAATACTTGCAATTAGGGTCACAGGTACAGATCTCGCTCTCTTCAATTAAACCATCTGTTATTTTATTAATTGATCCAGTCCCGGCGCCTAGCTCTGCAAAAAAAGCAGAGTCCTCCCGAAGCCCGGAGCATCGGTGAGGGAAAATAGGGAGCCCCGCTCTGCTCGTCCCCAAGAGCAAAAAAAAAAAAAAAACAACTCTGGGGACTTTGCAGAGGGCTCTACCTGCCCTCGCCTGCTCTGACTCACATTTCCATCAGGAAATGGAGTTTTTCGAGCTGCCTTTCAGTTGTAAAGGCGGCTCTTTACAGGCAACGGGGCTGGCGGTCATGGAGGACCATCTGGTGGCGACGGAAGCCAGACCCCCTACCCAGCTTCCATGTTTCCAGTGTCTTTCTCCCGGCTTGGAAATGAACCAGAGGGATATTTTTTCCCACACACTTTAAGTCCTGCCTACCTTAGCAGTTCAAAAGGGTGCAAATGCAAGTAGATTAATAGGTACCATTTTGGAGGGAAAGTAACAGTGTTCCATTCACCTTTGGCATATAGCCATGCTGGCCACATAACCATGGAAATTGTCTTTGGATAATGCTGGCTCTCTTGATCAAGAAACGGAGATGAGCACCATGCCCTAGAGTCAGATATGACAGGGAAACTTTTACATCCTTTATTAAGTCCATCAAGGTAGGCTAAGAATCTTCCAGTCATTGTCTATGATCTGACCGTTTTTTCCCCTACGTGGCATGAAGAGCCATCTTTCTGGGCACATGAGTTGTTGCCCAACTTACCTGCAGCTGTGCATCCACTCACGCCCCAGTTGGTGTTCGGGCCTCGGGTGCGCATGCATGTAATTCAGGGGACCCAGAAGGTCTTCGGAGCTATCCTGTGCATGTACATGCATGCATGCACAGATGGCGTTCACACACATGTATTGCGTGCACAAAATCCACATGCATGCACAAAGTTGGTGTGATTGCTTGTGCAGCGCACAGGGGAGCCATGCAATAGTCAAATGCATGCGTAGATGGTGTGGTTGCAAAGGATGCACGTGCAAGTCGAATGCATGCACAGATGTTGCAGTTGCGCGCAAAGTGCATGTGGAGGAGCCACAAATTAGCACGGATGGTATGCGTACACGCAAAGCGCACGAAACACATACCTGTTCAGCACTCGGTGAGTAAAAGGTTGGCCACCACTGCCATAGATCTAACACTTTGACTTGGTAAAATCCTAAAATCAAACACAAACTGACTTTTTTTCCAGATCAGCTACACTTTTATTTCACCCTTCCTGACTGATAAAAGTCAATTACCCTTTTTCTACCGGACCGGACCCAAAGAAGGTGCTCAGAACCTGGGAATTATTAAACTGCTGCTGTATTTTCGATGGACATTCATTGGCCTCCTTGCTGCAGACACTGATAACGGAGAACGTTTCATTAGGACCTTCAATCCTGTGCTGGCTCAGAATGGCATTTGTGCTGCTTTTTCACAAATCGCATTACCAGATATCAAGAACATCAAATATATGGTTCCTATTTTCAAAATGTGGCACCAAATCAACGTATATGTTTACTATGCAGAGTTTACCTTTATAGAAGGAGCAGCCTATGTCGAAATCATATTCAACTTTATGAAAAAAACTGTTGTAGGAAAAGTTTGGATCACAACCGCTTTGTGGGATCTCTCCATTGAATTATCATATAACAGTTTCTCTTTAAAATACACCCATAGTATTTTTTCTTTTCTGATCCAGACCGGCCAAAGGACCAGAAGATTTGAAGATTTGAGAGAATTAAATATTTTAATCGGAGCATTTATGATTAAAGCATTTCACTGTTCATATGAGAAACCTGCCTTGTCTGTGAAAGGCTGGACAAGGTGTCTAGAGGAAAAGAACGTGGGGACTCTACCTCAAGAGAAGATTGACAAGATCTTTTCTCTAGATAGCTCCTTAACCTACAATGCCATCCAGATTGTGGCACATGCCTTAAATGCGGCCTATTCATCCCAAACCCAAAGGACAACAATGAAGAGAAAAAACAGGCTGGAAGTTGAAAAGATCCAACCATGGCAGGTATTCCCATGGAATAGAAATTACCTATTCCTTTTCCTACAGGTTTCATATTTATTGCTAAGTGTGATGTATAGATGGTGAAGATATACAAAACCCTCTCTGAGAAGTGTGGAATATATTGAGAAAAATTGCTTTAATGAGTCATATTTTTCTCATGAAATCCCTTGTCTTCATCCTTCTTTTACGCTTTGAACTCCCACAGTGCCTCCCTTGCTGAGAGGGGTGGGATTGAAAAATTTCTGCAACTGGTTTGCTGCCCAGTTGCTGGCTGGGCATGTCCATGGGGGCATGGTCTATTCGGCATCCTGCACCACATTGGGGGTGCATTTTCACCCTCCCCAGGCTCCGGAGGCTTTCCTGGAGCCTCCAGGAGGATGAAAACGGCCTCCCCTGGGCATTGGAGGCCCTCCGGAGGCCAGAAATGAGCCCATTTCCAGAAAACCGGTACACCTGTTTCCCTCCCCACAAGAGCCTTTGCACATGTTCTGCACTTACCTGACATCCAAAAATGTGTGAAGCTCTTGCGAGGGGCAGGGAAGGGCAGGCAGTGTCAGCCAGTCCTTGGAACAACCGTTTCAGCGAACCAGATTAAAATTAACATCCAGTTCACCCAAACCAATCCAAACCAGCTGAATCCCATCCCTGCTTGCTGATATTGTTACGCAAACCACTACAACATTTCCATCTCTCTCCCTGTGAGCTTTTCTTTCTTCAGAATCCGTTATTTCCACTTAGAAAAGGGATTTGGATTCTCTTTTGAGTAGCTCAAAATTTTATCTCTAAATAAATAAATAAATACATCTAAATAAATACATCTAAATAGAGTACCTCTAAATTTTAATTTTAAAATTTGGATTCTCTGATTGTCAGTGTACATGTTTGTAGGGGCTCCCAGAGAGTGCCAAAATCAATATATTAGTCACTCCTGATTTGATGTTTTAAGCTTTCCTTCAAATATCAAGAACATGGAACTGACATGTGTTTCCCAAATTCCCAAAGCCAAATAATATTTCCAGGACTGAAATATCCAAACTGATACTGTGTCTTCTACATCTTCTCTCTTGTGGAAGCAAAACACAGGTTCCAAAATAAATAATCAAGGCTCACTGCAGTGTTTGTTGTTGGATGAATACAATAGGTAAATATAAAGGTTTCCCTTGCACATATGTTTTAGTTGTTCCCAAAAGTAGTGGGTGGTGCTCATCTCTGTTTTAAAGCTGAAAAGCCAGTGCTGTCCAAAGATGTCTCTGTGATCATGTGGCCAACATGACTATACGCCAAAGGCGCATGGAACACTGTTACCTTCCCACCAAAGATGGTCCTTATTTTTCTACTTGCATTTTCTACGTGATTTCAAACTGCTAGGTTGGCAGAAGCTGCAACAAGTAACGGGAGCTCACCCAGTTATGTGTCACTAGGAATTCGAACCTCTGAACTAACAACCTTTTGATCAACAAGCTCAGCATCTTGGCAACTGAGCCACCGTGTCTCTTAGGATGAGCACAATAAGGGCTCTCTATTCTTGAGACACACCCCTACAGACAAGAAAGAATGCAACCTTATTGATACTTCTCAGGGAGGATGGAGAAACTAATGCATAAGCATCAGGGGATGTAAGCATGCATATTCATATGTAATGCTTTGCAGGTGACCTTTGGCCCTTCTGCTCTCTACTTACCTTCAAGAGGACCAAAGGGAGAAATAAACCCTATGTCAGAGTCCCGTCACTCACATATATAAAGAGAGGAGAAGCTTGAACTTTTGCCTACTAAATCCCTTTGAAGATTCTGCCTCCTCGGAAATGGGACAGCGGGAAGACATTCCTGTGATCTGACGGAAAAGAGATGAGGAAAGTGGCTTGGAAGATAGCCAATGAGAAGCAGAGAATTGGGGATCAGAAAGGGAGGGATGGGGGGTAAAGGTCAGTACTGACCGCGAAAGAGCCAGGATCGGATGGCCTTGCTCAATAAAGAGAAAATTTCCTCAAAGATTGGCAGTTTGGAAATTCATTTATTTTGAGATAGCATCGAAACCTGACAGATGGTCAGTACTCACAACTTTCCAAGCCAAACTGGTAAACCTCCAACCCTCCAGCATCCTGCCAGATGTTTGGACGGAGTGGCGCCAAGGTTCCGAAGCCATGGCAGAAAGCCAACTCTCTACTGAAAGCTTCCTTCAAGTGGCTGTGAACCAGCACCCCCTCCCTACTCCTACTCCAGCCAGCTTGGATGTACCGGGCCCACCCCCTGCCCCAGCAAAGCTGCAACCCCCCCTTACTCCACCACTGCCACAGAATTACCAAAGTCAAACGATCATGTTCCAAGCCAAGAGAAGAAAAAATGATGAACCTTGGTGGACTTTCCCAAAATCTGCAGAAGCTGAGTTCCCCTTTCTAGACACTAAAGGTAAGGAGAAGCCTCTGAGTGAATTGGGAAGGGCGGACTGGTTATGGGACTGGCAACAAGCCAGACAACAGAAAGCTTCAAAGCTGCCACTCGAGAGCCCCATGCAGAAATTGAAGCAAGATTTTGAGCGTGCTGTCAGACTGGAAGAGAGACCATCCTGCAGGCCTAAGGAAAGGGGAAGGCCAGGCAAGCCTCTTGAATTAAGTCACTATAGACGGGAGCGCAGCCCTCCCCCCTCCCACACCAGAAGGAAAGAAAATTCCAGTGTACATCCATGGGTTCCTCCTCTGCCCAGCAAGCATACCAGCCTAAGCAGAACTTCGCCTCCCCGCCCCCGAATGAGAGATGAGGAAGAAGTCCAACGGCACCCTAGACAGGCTCACAGAGCCTACAATGGGAGGAGGGGCCACCGAGGGCGGAGCCACCCTGGTTCAGAGGGAAGTTCAATGGGGATCCAGACCAGGTAGTGCAGTTCCTCGACACAGCTGAGATCTACATTGAGTGCTATGGACACCTCTACCTATTCCCCAGAGCCCTAGTCAGTGCCATTTGAGAAGGGCTGGAGGGAGGAGCAAGGAATTGGTCAGCAGCCCTCTACAAGAATAGGGCCTCCCAACTACAAGATGCAGATGGTTTCTTGCAACTACTACGGGCTAGGTTCGAGGAGGCAGGGGAGGACCCCTATGTGAAAGACGAACTCAGAAACCTAATGCAGAAAGGGAAGCCCATCAAGGAGCACATTCATGAATTCAGAAGAGTGGTTGGCACCTTACCTCCCCTACCAGAGCGACTACTGGTGTATTTCTTCAGAACAAGCCTAGATAAGCAGATTGCCCAAGTGATCGCTTATCGGGACATCCCAAACCAACTCTCCGAATGGTTCCAGGTGGTGATGCAAGTTGAAAGGGGGCTGTGCACCAATGACATGCTAAAGCAACCAGAGGTCAAGGAGAGATACCAATCGGACCCGAGACCACATACGAGACGAGGAACCACTGCACTACGGCCTACCCAAAGGCCATTCGTTCCACGGAGCCCAATGAGGTGCTACAGATGTGGGGAAATGGACCATCTGGCAGCAGAGTGTGGAACTCAGGGCCCGAGGCCAAACCCACTGCCAAAGGCACAATGGGAATGGGGCCCCAAGCGTGCCACCAATGCGCCATGAAATCCCTCCCCAGGCACAGAGGTCTTCGCCCATCTGACCGAAGCAAGGAGAGTCCCAGATGATGGAGATCAATCCCCAAAAGAGTACCAAGACCTTGCAGAGGTATTTAGCGAGGTCGAGTGTGACGTCCTAACCCCACCACCACGATGCCGACTGCGCCATCGAAATCCTCCCTGGGGCAAAACTACCTAAACCTAAATTGTATGCCATGACGCCCCGTGAAATGCAAGAAATGCATAACTACCTAGACAAGAACCTACAAAGGGGTTTCATTGAGCCAGCCAAACCGCGAGTTGCACCACCGGTCCCCTTCAAAGAGAAGAAAGATGGCTCTATGCGTCTGGTAGTTGATTTTCACTGTTTCAATGCAGTCTGCGTACATAATTTATATCCCCTCCCTCTCATGAAAGACATGCTAGCCCACCTGGCCAAGGGGAAGGTTTTCACCAAATTAGATCTCTGCAAAGCCTATTACCGAATACACATCAGGGAAGGAGACGAGTGGAAGACAGCATTCAACTGCCCCCTGGGAAGTTTCCAATGCAAGGTGATGCCATTTGGGCTACAGGGAGCCCTAGCAGTGTTCATGCAATTGATAAATACAGTTCTTCACGACAACCTCTATAAGGGGGTCCTTGTCTACCTAGATGACATTCTCATTTACACGGAGACCATAGACGAACACATACCCCTCGTTCGCAAAGTGCTGGAAAAACTGCTGAAAGCGAACCTCTATGTCAAACTGTCAAAATGCAAGTTCCACCAATCGCGGCTAGACTATTTAGGTTACCGAGTGTCAAACGAGGGGATAGAGATGGACCTGGCTAAAGTACAATCAGTCCTAGACTGGCGACCTCCTCGCACCCGCAGACAACTGCAAAGCTTCCTGGGGTTCACAAATTTCTACAGGCAATTCATCCCCTCCTTTGCAAGAATTACTAAACTTCTGATGGACTTCCTAAAAACAGGGAGTCCGACATCAAAACCCCACCCGGGACAACCTCTACAGTGGGACCCGGCCTGCCAACAGGCATTCGAGACACTAAAACAAATGTTTGCAAAAGAACCAGTCTTGAAGCATCCTGACCCCGAACAACCCTTCGTCATCCAAGCAGATGCCAGTGATGTGGCAGTGGGGGCAGTCCTACTCCAAAAGAACAGCCAGGGGGACCTACAACCTTGTGCCTACACATCCCGCAAACTCACAGACACAGAGAGATGATGGGCGGTGTGGGAAAAAGAAGCTTTCGCATTGAGGTGGGCGCTGTTAACCTGGCAACATCTGCTAAAAGGAGGCCAAACAACGTTCAAGGTTTGGACTGACCATAAAAACCTGGAGGCCCTCAAGACCCCATGGAAGTTATCACCCAGACAAGTCAGGTGGGCCCAATACTTCAATCGTTTCAACTTTGAGCTGAAGCACATCCCAGGGGGGAAGAACTTTCTGGCCAATGCCCTCTCCCGAATGCCCCAATACAACAGTGAACGGGAGCAGGTGGTGAATGCCATCATCCCCTCTGGCCAAGGAGTGGGTCAGGTAACCACCAGACGGCAGCATCGCAACCAGCAGGGGCAACCAGCAAGTGACCTGATGACAAGGCTCAAGGCAGAAACGTTGGCAGACCCCTGGTTCTGAGACAATCAACATCTCTTGACAAAGAGGGATGGCCTAGCATGGAGAGGAACAAAACTTTATGTCCCAGAGACTCTACGCACCCTGGTCCTCAAGAGGAGTCATGACGTTAAACCAGCGGGGCATTTCGGTTTCCTAAAGACTCTCAATTTAGCACGAAGACAGTTCTGGTGGCCCCACATGAGAAAAGACGTAGACAGCTATGTAAAAAGTTGCACCATCTGTGCCACGATTAAAACCCAACCAGGAAGACCTCCCGGGCTGCTGCAGCCAGTAGCTGAACCATCAAGGCCATGGGAGGAGATTGCTATGGACTTCATAGTCGAACTGCCGAGGAGCGGCGGAAACACAGTGATCTGGTCTGTAATAGACTTATTCTCCAAACAGGCACATTTCATACCCTGCAGCGGACTACCCTCAGCCTGCCAATTGGCCAAACTGTTCGTGAAACACTTCTACCGCCTGCAGGGAGTACCCAGAAGAATCATCTCCAATCGAGGTATCCAGTTTACAGCAAAGTTCTGGAGGGAATTCCTTGAATCCATAGGATCATCCCAAGGCTTCAGCTCAGCGTTTCACCCGAGCACCAATGGGGGGTGGGGGGTGGCGGAGAGATTGAATGCCATGATAGAGCAGTACCTGAGGTGCTACATTGACTACCAACAATCGAACTGGGCGGACCTCTTATTGTTTGCAGAGGTCGCATATAACAATGCCATCCACAGTAGTACAGGACTAACCCCAGTTGCCCCAGTTACTAGGGAGGATACACCCCATTTTTCACAGTAGCCTCCTGAAGCCTGTGGTAGGGTCTACTTTAAGGCTGGTGCCACGTGATCCCCCAGGGCCCTTGATTATTGGAGGCCAGCGAATTCTTGATTCAAGCTGGCACAGAGGGAGCCTCCAATACTTAATTAAGTGGAAGGGTTACCCCTTGTCAGAAGCTTCCTGGGTGAAGAGCACGAACATTCAAGCTGACCGCCTTATAGCTAAATTCTATGCAGATCACCCGAACAAGGTGGGAGGGGGTGGGACACACCCTCAGAGGAGGTAATCGTACTAAACTTGTTGTTTGTCTTGTTCAGGCCTCACTGGGAGAGTGAAGGGAGAGGGGCCAGATGTCAGCGTCCTAGCACTGACATATATAAAGAGAGGAGAAGCTTGAACTTTTGCCTACTAAATCCCTTTGAAGATTCTGTCTCCTCAGAGATGGGAGGGGAGGAGACATTCCTGTGATCTGATGGAAAAGAGATGAGGAAAGTGGCTTGGAAGGTAGCCAATGAGAAGCAGAGAATTGGGGATCGGAAAGGGAGGGATTGGGGGGTAAAGGTCAGTACTGACTGCGAAAGAGCCAGGATTGGATGGCTGTGCTCAATAAAGAGAAAATTTCCTCAAAGATCGGCAGTTTGGAAATTCATTTATTTTGAGATATCATCGAAACCTGACACCATAAAACTAGAGTAAAGGGGACTTGGAATGTCAGATTCTGTGGAGCATATATTCCCTATTAGCACCTTAATCTAAGGGAATTGTCCTGATAAGAAAACAAGCTGAACTTCAAAAAAAAAAAAAAATCAAATTCCCTATATCTCTGTATACCAACTTGATGTAGCAGATTCCATTCATCTAAAACCTTCCTTTCCTCACACTCTGTAGCTCCACCATTTCCTGAAGAATCCCCAGATCTACAACAACACCATGCAAGGAATGTACTTGGATGGGAATGGAGATTTGATGGCTAACTTTGACCTTGTGACTTGGGTGGGTTTTCATAATAAATCAAGCACCAGTGTGAAATTTGGAAATCTGGCAAGAGAAGGAACTGCAGGAGTGAAATTCAGCATCAACAAGGAAGCCATCATGAGACACTATGGGCAGAACCAGGTGGAGTAAATCTTCCATCTCTTCAGTTTTATCATTATCTCCATGAATATCACCTTCCTTCCCAAACTATATATCAGACATCCTGCCTTCAGACACAGCAATAGCAATGGAGAAGGGGTTTTGTGAAGTAAAGATGAGTTCTGTTCCAAGGACATCAAAGGAAGTGACATGGGGGTGTAGGAAAATGTAGGCAGCATTTAAGGGTAGAGAGAAGCAAAATCACTTGAGTTCCTCATGTTCATTTTGACATTCAAGAGGGTTATGCTACAGCTGGATATTTGGTGGAAAATGTTTGCAGAATAAATCTTGCTGCAGAATTCCAGAATTCCTGTTTCTTCCATGTCAGTTTCTAAAATGGAAGCATGGTTGGTTATCACAATCTACTGCCAGTTTCAAGAATAACTTTCCTGACAATTGTTGGACATCCCTGGAATGGCCACCACCACCACTCCTCCCTGGGGGAGAAACAGAATTTTCCATTTCTAATCTTTTTAGCACATACCTAGTTTGTTGGCCCCTTCCAAGTCTATGTCTCATTTTATAGCTGATGATTGCAGGTGCTTCTGAATGCCAATTCTCTTCACTTCCAGACATTGCCTTACTCCCAGTGTGTGGAAGCTTGTCAGCATGGATCTTTCAAGGTGGTCCAGGAAGGGAAACCAAACTGCTGCTACAACTGTGTCCCCTGTGCAGAAGGGAGGATTTCTACCCAAGAAGGTGAGTGAGTGGAAATCAATGCAGTCCTTTCAATGAAGATGAATCTGGGTATTTGGGCCAAAGATGTAGTGTGGCGGCACAGAGGTGGAACTCTCAACTCATAATCAGGAGGCTGTGAGTTTGAACATAGATAGAGGCAAATATTTCTCTCTCTGGGCACAATCCTGAATAAAACACCTCATTGGCAACAGGAAGGGCATACGGCCATTAAAAATTCTGCTTGCTCCTTTCAGTTGCCCAGAGTTCATTCCTCAAGGGATTATAGGGTTGTTAAAGATGGTGATGATTTGGGCCAAAGGCATACAGTATTTATTTAACTACAATGACTGTTTTCACCAAGGGTGTGCAGCAATAATGTGCCTGAATCCCCTTGAATGAGATTTTGAGATGTAGAAGAAACCAAACAGCTAAGGAAATAGTTCTATAGTTTTGTGAAGCATCAGTGGAAATGACAGGAAGCAGTGTGTTGCTTCATCTTGAGAAAGAATGTGATGTTCCTTCTATAGTATGAATGGCATGGCAGTCAAAACAAAAGCAGATTCCAGCCATATCTCTGTCAAGGCCGTCTCAATGGTAACCCATAGTAGCCGGAGGGGAGTGATCTCTACATCCCGCGAAATTGCTTCATTGGAGAATGTTACTGATGACACATCTTGGGGGAGGGGAAAACAGGATAACAGCTGGAGTGTAAATTATGTGGAGTCAGAGTTGGCTTCACTTGGAAAGTGCTGACATGAAGTTCTTAATAAATAACTAGATTTCTTTTGAAGCTTGGCTCAAGGCTCATGATTTAATTAGGGCATCAGTCGGAACCCTGACAGCAAGCCAACTCTGACCTTCCGTAATTTATGTTCCACCTCTGACACTGTTTTCCCCCAGCCTTTATAAATCATTAACCATTGGGTTTTGGTGGACAAATGGAACAGAAATATTCCAACCCTCTCAGGTTGGCCAGTTCTAGTCCTTAGGGACCTTACTGAATGATAAAGATAGTTGTCCTTCACCCCTTTCATTTCCTACAGTCCCTGGAATGGAAAAAAAATGGAGAAAAATGGAGGTATTTGTCAAGTTAACTATGGTCTCCCCTTGGATTATCTCCCTTCTTAATATAGTTACATTTTTTCACTTAATCAACTTTCGACATTTACGAATGCAAGCATATCCACACACACATTCATTAATCTATAAATTCATTCATTTATAAATTCATGGCAGATATTACATTTCTCCTTTGCAGATGCAAACTACTGCATCAGATGTCCGGAAAATCAATATCAGAATGAGAAGCGAGATCAATGTATTGCCAAAAATGTCACATTTTTGTCCCATCAAGAGAATTTGGGAATCATCCTTATTACCTTTGCTCTATTCCTAATTTTGACCACAGTCTTTGTCTTGGGCATCTTCATTACATTTCAAGAAACTCCCATAGTCAAAGCCAACAACCGGGACCTCTCCTACATTCTCCTGGTCTCCCTTCTGATTTCCTTCTTGACCTCATTCCTCTTCATTGGTCGGCCAAGGAGAACCACCTGTCTTCTCCGACAAACAGTCTTCAACATCATCTTCTCAATTGCTGTGTCTTCTGTCTTGGCCAAAACAATCATGGTGGTGCTGGCCTTCCTGGCCACAAAACCAGGAAATGGAGTGAGGAAATATCTGGGCAAGAGTCTGGCCAACACCATCATCATTTCTTGTTCAATTGTCCAGGTTGTCATTTGTTTCACCTGGTTAGGAGTTTTTCCTTCATTCCCTGATTCTGACATGAACTCCCAGCCTAGAGAGATCGTTCTGCAGTGCAATGAAGGCTCTGCTGCTATGTTTTATATTGCCCTTGGCTATATGGGCTTCCTGGCTGCCGTCTGCTTCATGGTGGCTTTCCGGGCCAGGAATTTGCCTGGGTCCTTCAATGAAGCCAAGCTGATCACCTTCAGCATGCTGGTCTTCTGCAGTGTCTGGCTGTCCTTTGTGCCTACCTATCTGAGCACCAAAGGGAAATACATGGTGGCTGTGCAGGTCTTCTCCATCTTGGCTTCCAGTGCTGGGCTGCTGGGTTGCATCTTCATCCCTAAGTGTTACATCATTGTACTGAGGCCAGATTTGAATACAAAGCAGCAATTGATGTTGAAAAATGAAGTAGAAAAGTGATTCTCATGGATGTTCTGGGGATATATTATATCTGGGGACTTAATATTTTAACTCATCATTACATACTTTTCATTTTTCTGACTGCTTTTTAAAGTGATCTCCTGCTTAAGCCCAACTTCCATCTTTATATCTTTCTATGTCTCGCAGTATTGCTTCGCATTTTGAGTTTCTATATCAGCTTTTAAGTAAGGACTTAGTATGATTTTAACATGACAATTTAGAGCTTTTTCAAAACTTTAGGAATGCCCATTTTTCTTCTGAATCAAGGAGATTTTTTTTAAATTTGTGTGAACTAACTTTTTCAGCCATTAAACTATAGAGAGAATATTCTGAAAGTTCTTGAAGGTGCAAGTTTCAAGTAAGATACCTACCTTCTGGGAAGGGGCATGACGTAACCCAGAGTAAATGTATGTATCATTTCTTTTTGTATGCTATCAAAACACTTGACACCTCCATCACCTTAATAATTTTTCTGGTTTTTCTGCTGTCATTTGTATTGTTGATTGGGGTTGAAAGATGACTTTTGCAAAGGCTAATAGTATTTTTCCCCTCTCAAATTCATTATAATAGATTTCATCAGCTCCATGTAACAAAATCCACCTAACAATAGGAGAAAAATGGCTGCAATGCTAATGATGGACTTTTAATTTCAAGGGTAATTTATTCACCAATAAACGCTTCATTGTTTAAAACTTTGAATACACAAGTGTGTTTGTGTGTGTGTGTGTGTGTGTGTGTGTGTGTGTAAAATTTACTTTCTTCTAGAAGTCTGGTGGATCTTAATAATTACAAAACAGTTTTATTTGTGAGACTGGTGATATACTTTAGTGCTGAGATTGGTGAGAGATAGGGGGAGATTGGATGACAATTGTCCAGGAAGGTAGGGTCCAATAATGTATTCTTGATGAATGCCTCTTTAAAACAGGATGGGGACATCCCCTTCATCAGGTATGAAGTGATCAACGCTTGGTCAAACCAGAGGTGGTATTCAGTAGTTTCTGACAAGTTCTGGAGAACCGGTAGAGGAAATTTTGAGTAGTCCAGAGAACCGGTAAATACCACCTCTGACTGGCCCACCCCTATCTATTCTCTGCCTCCTGAGTCCCAGCTGATTGGGAGGAAATGGGGATCTTGCAGTATCCTTCCGCTGGAGTGGGGAGGAAATGGAGATTTTACAGTATTATTCCCCTGCCACAGCCACCAAACCATGCCCACCAAGCAATGGCCAAAGAACCAGTAGTAAAAAACTTTGAATCCCACCACTGGGTCACACCACCAGGTGTAATGGATGGGTGGGTGAATAGATGGATATTTCTTTGATTTATGTTCATTCTACTTCAGACAGGTGTATGTCAACCCACAACATTAATAAAGCATCCATCCTATAACATAAAAGTCTGAACTATAAAAAATGCACAGTAGGCCTAAGATAGCATCAACATCATTTAGTTCAAAAGTCCACAATAAAATCATATCATATCATATTCATCATATCAAAAACACAGTATCATACAATAAACCTGTCACATATTATATCATGAAAGAAAACCAATTGGAAATCAACTAAGCAGAATGACAGGTGTCCCAAATACTCCCAGAATAATTTGGTCTTGGAAGCTTTCTGGGAATCGATTACATTGATTTACATCCAGAGTTTTCCAGCTGGATCCCAGCTCAGCCTGCAGGGAGGACTGAGAACCTCCTACTTCTCAGATAATTATTAGAATGTTAGTGATTTCTTTCTTGCCTTCAAGCTAAATGTCAAGAGATTCCTTATTCCCCTGGATCTCTGGAGCAGATCAACAGAGTCAGGAGCAACACATAGTACTATCTGACATCATGAAAGTTAGTGCATAAATTGTCTTTTGACACTGGGAAGCTGGTCTGCACTTCATGGACACTGTTGTGTTGGCCCATGTTTCCATCATTTGGGAAGTCCTCTCTTGACTTCATACTGTATTAGAAAAGTCAGTCTTGCTGCAATCTGCTTTCAACATCTCCAAACTCTTCTGCTCTGCTGATTCTGAGATCAGATGCAAAGCAGAGGATTCCTTTGGCTAACCTAGAAATGAACCTACTGCTTCTGCTTCTAATGGAGCTTTTGTTGCCCCAGGCAGCCTGTGGGATGCTCGGCACCAAGTGCTTCTTGACTTTGGGGAGGGATACAAGAGACCCACTCAACTACTACAGACCCGGAGACCATCTCATTGGTGGACTCTTCCCGGCAACAAATCTTCGACATTTACAGCTGCATAATTTCAGTTCGTGTCCTTCTACAGAGATTGATTGGTAAGTCGCAGAATGTTGAATGATGTTGTTATATTGCTTTTGAGAAAAAATATAGGGAAGTGAAATTTCAGTACATTTATATACAAACATGAAGTGCAATAGATTCCGCAGACAACACAAAAGCAAGCTTTAATGCTCAGCATCCTGATGTCAAACTGTTCTCTATGCAGACAATGTGCTTTGAGCTTTCAAGGCTTGGGAGTTTGATCATGGTTGCAGCTTGTCCATCAAAGACAAGGACAGGAGGCTCTAACTGGTCAGTCCTGGTCAATCCCAGCTGAAAGAAATGGCTGACTTCTTTTCTGAGTCTTTCCTAGAAGACAGTTCTGTATCTTGCAGAAGGACAGTTCTGGAAGAAGTTCAAAGACATCAGCCCTCAGATCAGGTGCCTCAAGACATTCTTGATATGCTCCATCATGGCTTTCCATGGATTTCTTTAAACTCACCACTGCCAGATCAGCAGCCATTTATTGTTTCCTTGATGTGGGTATGGACTTCAGTAAGACATTTGATTAAGTGGACCATAATCTACTACTTAATAAAATTGAAAAATGTGGGTTAGACTGCATCACCAGCAGATGGATTTGTAACTGACTGACCAACCCTACTCAATATGTGGTCCTGAATGGAACAGCATCTACATGGAGGGAGGTATGCAGTAGGGTACCCCAGTACTCTGTTTTAGGCCCAGTACTCTTCAACATCTTCATAAATGATTTGGACGAGGGGATAGATGGGAAACTCATCAAATTTACAGAAGACACCAAGCTAGCAGGAATAATCAACACTCCAGAAGATAGGCTTAAGATACAGAAGGATCTTGACAGACTTGGACATTGGTTTTTATCTAACACAATGAAATTCAATGATGAAAAAAGTAAGGTTCTACATTTAGGGAAGAAAAACAAAATTCACAGGTACAGTACAGTATACATGGTACCTGGCTGAATAGTGGTGACTTTGAGAGGGATCTTGGAATCCTTGTGGACAATCACTTAAATATGAGCCAGCAGTGTGCTGCAGCTGCCAAAAAGGCCAACACAGTTCTAGGCTGCATAAACAGAGGGATAGAATCAAGATCACAGGAAGTGTTAATACCACTTTATAATGCCTTGGTAAGACCACACTTGGAATATTGCATCCACTTTTGGTCGCCACAATGTAAAAAAGATGTGGAGGCTCTAGAAAGAGTGCAAAGAGCAACAAAGATCATTAGGGGACTGGAGGCTAAAGCATATAAAGAATAGTTGCTGGATCTGGATATGTCCAGTCTTATGAAAAGAAGGACCAAAGGTGACATGATAGCAGTGTTCCAATATCACAGGGGGTGCCACAAAGAAGAGGGAGTCAAACTATTCCCCAATGCACCTGCACTGCAATGGTTGGAAACTAATCAAGGAGAGAAGCAATTTAAAAGTAAGGAGCAATTTCCTGACAGTTGGAACAAATAATCTGTGGAACAACTTGCCTCCAGAAGTTGTGAATGCTCCAACACTGGAAGTTTTTAAGAAGAGATTAGATAACCATTTGTCTGAAGTGGTGTAAGGTTTCCTGCCTAAGCAGGGGGTTGGACTAGAACAGCGGTCACCAACTGGTGGTCCGTGGACCACTGGTGGTCTGCGAGAAATTTTTGGTGGTCCGCAGAAAAGTTATTTGCATTTTTTTATATTGCACTAAATCAAGGGTCCTCAAACTATGGCCCCTGGGCCAGATACATACAATTAGCATTTGTGTTGCTGCAGAGAGTCTCCCCCCTTTGGGGGCCTTTTTGTATGGGTTGGAGGGGGGCAGAAATTCTGACTCGGGGTCTGCTTCAGATTCCTGGTGCAGGGCTTTGGGCAAAGGCTGGATGGAAGCATTGGTTGTGGCAAAGATCCAGAGGGCCTTGTTCCAGTGGGACTGCATCATGGCCTCGAACTGGCTCACCTCGCTGAGCCTCCAGGCACCAGTACCTGGCCTTCCACTTCCACAGGTCTTCCCTCAGCTTGGAAAGCCTATGCTCGTAGTCCTCAGTGAGGTACTCCTTCTTGGACAGATAAAATTTGAACTGAGCCAGCTCTTTTGCCAACTCTTTTTCATGGCGGCTTAGAAGCAACTGCTTCTTGTTGGGGCCCTAAAGAGGCAGGCAGGTAAGTGGCTGGGAAGGGAGGGGCGAGTACAGGCCGGCAAGGCACCTCTTGAGACAAGTGACATCAAGTTGGCCATGCCCACCCTTCTTGACTCACCTGTTATTCCACTGATATCAAAGTGTTTTGAACAGTTCCTCTGTCCTCTCTCTCAAGGAATCAGGGATCAAGACTATTTATTCAAGAGAAATGGAGGAGCTGGTGCTTCTGTTCAATTCTTAAATGTTTCATTTTCTGCCCTATCTCATTTACGTGCACTTATTCCTACATAGAAAAACATGCACACTATGCACATATAACATGTGTATTATAGTCCTTGGAGTGAATCCTGGTTGCTATGCAGGTTTGTGAGCCACATTGTCAGAAGTGGTTCACCAAAAGCTTTTCCTGGGATATTTTTTGACTCCACCATTTGAGATCGAGAGAGAGAGAGAGAAAGAGAGAGCAAGTGACAAACAATGCACAGATTGTCTAGGGTGTTTCTGTTTTGGCTTTTAAAAAATAGATGATGGGATGAAGAATTTTGGTCAAAGGCTTATACAGTCTAATTAATGTTAAATATTTTTACTGTTTTATATCACATATTCCAATTCTATGTTGAACAATGTGTTTTCTAGGTTTCCAAAGTGTTAACATATAAACATCATCATCATCATCATCATTATAATCATATATACATAAACATATATACAACAATATCAATTGTTTTTGAAAAGTATACTATCTTCCATTATAGTATTGATTAAAGAACTGTAGGAAGAAATATCCTTCTGGGTTGAGCTCCAAGTGGGGAAAAAGACACTGGAAACATGGAGACTGCTTGGAAAGATGTTTTAACGGTGGACAGGATCACATGGTTTGAGTTCCTGAACAGAAAAGGGGTGAGATACAGCGAGTCCCTGGGTTTTATGCTCTCTCTGGCTTTGAACTTCCTGGGCCCCCGAAAGAGTATCCTGGTTGGTTGTCAGACTCCCAGGGGGTGGGGGGTCTTAGCTAACCTTGCTGGCTGATGTAATCTTCCTAGGTGCCATGTGGTGAGTTTCTGTTGCTAGATGGGTCCTTTGTGTTGCAGATGATGGTCCATTGACAATGGGCCTCTGGCCCGTTGACAAAGGGTGGGGGCAGGAAGATGGGAGCTGCTTCATCTTTAAAACATGCTTCTCCATTTCTCATCCAGGGAAACATAATATTCTGCCTTTTTAATATTTCCTAAAATATTTCATTCTTCTAGGAAAGGGGTGAGTGCTAACTTCGTACAGAACCATCAAAATATTTACTCATCAGTTTTTCATTCTCATGCAATCCATATTTCACATAAAGCCACTACTCTAACCTCAGTATCTTTCACTTAACCATTTATAGAATAGTTCCCATGTTATAAAATATTCTGAGTCCTCTTTTCCTTTGACTTTTAGGGTTAATTTATCCATTTCTGCACATTCCAGAATTTTTTTGATTATCCTGTCATCTGTAGCGGTTTCTGGATTTTTACAGTATTGTACATACACAATCCTGGCTACTGTTAGGATATGTACAATTAAATATGTGTTACCCTTATTGTAGTTTCCTGGAAGCATGCCCAACAAGAATGTCTCCGGTTTCAAATCTATGTGTTGTTTTCTCATAATTTCCAGCCACAAGCGTATTTTCTTCCAGTATTTTTTTGCTTTGGGACACGTCCACCACATATGATAATATGAAACTGGTATTTAGAATAGAATAGAATAGAATAGAATAACAGAGTGGGAAGGGACCTTAGAGGTCTTCTAGTCCAATCCCCTGCCCAGGCAGGAAAACCTATACCACTTCAGACAAATGGTTATCCAACATCTTCTTAAAAACTTCCAGTGTTGGAGCATTCAGAACTTCTGCAAGCAAGTTGTTCCACTTATTAATTGTTCTAACTGTCAGGAAATTTCTCCTTAGTTCTAAATTGCTTTCGGTTGCATTTTCAACATTTAACAGATTGATTGTTGTATATATTTGCTAACCTTGAAGGTGAATAATGCCATCCATAAAACATTTTATAGAGGTTTTCTTTATACGCTGTTGACATTGTGAGTTTGTGATTTCTATCCCATGATTTCTGCCACCTGTCCAACATTATGACAGAAGAAATTTATTATTTTTGTTGAATATAACATCATGGCATAATGTACATATCTTTTCAGGGAACCATTTGTGATGTATTGGAAAATTCTGTCCTTCCTTTTTGCCATTCAGGAAATCAACAAAGATTCTCTTCTCTTTCCCAACCTCACCCTGGGTTATAACCTCCATGACAACTTTCAAGACAGAATGTTGACTTTGGATGGTCTGTTGGATTTGCTTTCGACTGGAGAGGCCAATGTTCCCAACTACAGCTGCGGAAGGAAGAGAAACATGCTGGTTCTCCTGGAAGAGGCCAACTCTGATATATCCATCCTTATGGCTGCCATATTGGGCATCTACAAAATCCCACAGGTATAGAGCAGGGGAATGGCTCCCCTCTGTTTACTCCAGAGCATTTCAAGGAGGTTTCCTCCTTAAAAATCTTAAGCATGAGTTAAGATGAGCTGTCCTTCTTTATTTCACATTTCATGAGCTGCTATTCTGCCTCTGTGGACAAGGCTCCATCGAAACTACAGCTCTAATTTTAACAAAATAACAGAGTTGGAAGGGACCTTTGATGTCTGCTAGTCTAACCCCTGCTCAAGCAAGAGACCCTTTATCATTTTACACAAATGGGTGTCCAGTCTCTTCTTAAAAGCCTACAGTGTTGGACACCCACAACTCATGGGTGGGATCAAAATTTTTTTTACTACTGGTTCTGTGGGCATGGCTTATTTTATGGGTGTGGCTTGATGATCATGTGACAATTCTTTAGGATTTAGCAGAGGTACTGGTCTACCAGGCTTTTAACTGCTTGCAGAGCTGTACCGGTCTACCCATTTAATTTTGCAGGCATCAGTCTACCCATTTATTTTTGCAGGCACCGGTCTACTCATTTGTTTTCTTTTAACATTGATCAGCTGTAGGGTGGCACTTTGAAGCCCTGCAGCAAGAATTTAAACAGTTTTTTTCCCTCTAGTCAATTGCTGGGACTCAGGAGGCAGCAATAGATTGGGAGTGGGGCCAAATAAAAGTAAGTATAATGCAGGGGGGCAGAGGTGGGGGAGCAGGAGGGTGGGGTGGGGTCGAGGGGCCAGAACTGGTTCGGTGACGTCATACTGTCACCACTACTGGCTCGGTGGAACCAGGCCGAACAGGGAGGAAGCCACCATTGCCACAACTTCTGAAAACAAGTTGTTCCACTGATTAATTGTTCTGTCAGGCAATTTCTCTTTAGTTCTAGGTTGCTTCTCTCTTTCTTGATTTGTTTCCTTCCAAATGCTTTCTGGTGTTTTGGAAAATAGGTTGACACATACACATACCTTCTTCTTTGTGACAATCCCTCAAATATCACATCCTACAATACTGCACCTTCTATAAGGACTCATGCACCCACCTCATAACACTTCATCTGATAAAATGTCCAGGAAACACTGATCTTCTTTATATATAATCACTATTATCAGATGAGTACAATGTAGTTCCTTTGAATGTAGCTGAGTTTTTTTTTTAAAAAAAAAAATAAATAATTTTATTTCTATATCGCCCTTCTCCTGAAGGACTCAGGACAGTGTACAGCCTATTAAAAACACAAAGACAGACATCAATTAAAAATAATTAAAATTATTAAATAATTTCAGCTCAGATTTAAAACCCCAAAAATTTAAAACACCCAATTTAAAAACATTACAACGATAGCCCGGCCTGACGGAACAACAGGGTCTTTTTAAAAAAAAAATTAAAAAGTTTTATCAAAGATACAAAGATAGCTCTGCTTCTGAGTCTATTTCAACCAGTGCATTATACAACCTTTTTATATGCATTTGGCCTTTATCTCTCATTTGTTTTACCAAATTCTCATCCTCTTGCCGAATACCAATTTTTTGATCTTCTCTCCATCTGGCTTGCAGCTGACCATACTGAAACCATGCTTTAATTATTCTTTCTTCTCTTAATTGATTCATAGATTTTAATTGTAATATGCCTCTTTCGTTATAAAGAAGCTCCTTATATATAATCTCATCTTGTTTTTTCTCTACACTTATATTCTCTATCACGTGTCTGGGTGCTGTCCACATTGGTAACTTATCGTTTAATTTATATTGATACTTTTTCCAGACACGCAATAAAGCATTCCTTAATATGTGACTTTTAAAGGTCTTATCCACTCTTTTATCATATAATAGATAAGCATGCCAACCGTAAACCAAACCATATCCTTCAATGTTTAGTATTCTTTCCTCTGTTAGATTCATCCAATCACTAACTGCTGAAAGGGCAGCTGCTTCATAGTACAGTCTTAAATTGGGCATTTTGAGACCTCCTCTTTCACGTATATCTTGCATTATTTTTTGTTTTACTCATGGTCTCTTTCCTGCCCAAACAAAGTTACTAATACCCTTCTGCCATTCCTTCAAATTTTCATCTTTTTAAAGTATTGGTATCATTTGAAAAAGAAATAAAAACCTTGGCAAAACATTCATTTTTACTGTGGCTATTCTTCCCATCAGAGACAGCTGTAATTTTTTCCACTTTCCCATCTCTTTCTGTATTTTTTGCCACAACGGTTCATAATTATGCTTATATAATTTCACATTTGAAGTCATAATATAAACCCCTAGGTATTTGACGTTCTTTACTATTTCAAATCCTGTTAATCTTTCTACTTCTTCTTTTTGATTTATAGTCATATTTTTAGTTATTATCTTTGTTTTACCTGCATTTATTTTAAATCCAGATACTTGTCCATATTGATTAATTGTATCCATTAAACCTGTAACTGATTGTACTGGTTGGGTTAAAGTAACAACCAAGTCATCTGCAAATGCTAGTAGTTTATACTCATGCTGCCTGATTTTAATTCCCTTTATTTCATCTGACCTACATATTTTACTCAACAAAAGTTCCAACGATAAAATAAACAATAATGGAGACAAGGGACATCCTTGCCTTGTTCCTTTTTCTATGAAAGTATCTGTTAAACCACCATTAATTACTATTTGTGCTGTTTGCTTCTGATATATTGCCTTAATAGCTTGTGTAAAACATTCTCCAAATTGCATCTTTTCTATTAATTTCAGTAAAAAATGCCAGTTCAATCGATCAAATGCTTTCTCCGCATCGAGAAATATTAATACTGCAGGGACTTGGTTGTTCTTCCCCAAATACTCTAACAAATTAACAATTTGCCTTACATTACTTTTCATTTGTCTACCACTTATAAAACCAGTTTGGCCATGATGGATCACTTGTTGCATAACTGTCATTAATCTATTTGCTACTATTTTAGCAAAAATCTTGTAATCTGTATTTAAAAGTGATTTCGGCCTATAATGTTTTGGATATATATGATCTTGATCCTCCTTTGGGATCAAAGAAATAAAGGCTGTCTTCCAAGATGGAGGTACCCCTCCTCCAAGTTGTATATTATTAAATAATTTCTTAAGTGGTTCCACAATTTCCAACTGTAGTTTTTTAAAGTAAAGAGCTGTCAAACCATCCGTCCTGGGAGCTTTACCCACTTTCTTTTTTTTTTTTTAATTGAAAAGTTTTACAAAAAACAAAAAGTTTCTCCCCCCCCCATATTCCTCCCATCCTTCCCCCCCCCTCATCCCACCCTCCCCCCCAGATTTCCCAGAGCAAAATACAAGGTATTTCATTTAATCAATCATAAACTAAATTAACCTACTTATCCTCTGGCTACCAACTCCCCCCCTGAAACCTTAACTCCACTATAGATACAAAATACTTCTAATACTTAACATTCAGTCATAAGCTATTTGATATTTTCTTGTCTGATACTTATTTTGAATATAATCAATCCATCTTCTCCATTCTGATACATATCTTTCTTGTGTATAGTCCTTCAAATACGCTGAGATTTTCGCCATTTCTACTAGGTTCATTACTTTCAGTATCCACTGTTCAATAGTAGGCAAAGAGTCCTTCTTCCAATATTGCGCTACCAACAGCCTAGCTGCTGGTATTAGATTCAAAATCAATTTAGTTTCTAATACTGTACAGTCCATAGTTATACCCAGTAGGAACAATTGAGGAGTAAATTTCAATCTTCTTTTCAAAATATTCTGCATCACCCACCAAATTTTTATCCAAAATGCCTTGATTTTCTTACAGGTCCACCATATATGATAGTAGGTTGCATCATTACATTCACATCTCCAACATTTAGCTTGCAAATTAGAATACATACATGATAATTTTTTAGGACCTAAGTGCCATCTATAAAACATTTTATAAAAATTCTCTCTCAAATTTTGTGCTTGCGTAAATTTAACATTTCTGACCCAAATCTTTTCCCACGTTTCCATCATCACTGGTTCCTGAAAGTTTTGTGCCCATTTTATCATACAATCCTTAACCAATTCCATTTCTGAATCTATTTCCAATAATGCATTATACAACCTTTTAATATGCATCTGGTTTTGATCTCTAATCTGTTTCACCAGATTTTCCTCATTTTGCATAACACCAAATTTTTGATCTTCCCTCCATCTAGCTTGAAGCTGACCATACTGGAACCAAGTATAAATTATCCCTTCTTCTTTTAATTCATCTAAAGATTCCAATTGCAACTTACCCTTTTCCAGAAAAAGAAGCTCTTTATAAGTAATTACCTCTGTTTTTTGCTCTATACTTTTATTTTCTATTGCATGTCTGGGATTTGCCCATACAGGTATCTTATAGTTTAGCTTGTATTGGTACTTTTTCCAAACCCTCAACAACGCATCTCTGAATATATGACCCTTAAACACTTTATCCACTTTTTTTTTCATATAACAAATAAGCATGCCATCCATATAACAAATCATAACCTTCTATATTTAACATTCTTTCTTCAGTTAAGTTAAACCAATAACTAATTTGTGATAAAGCAGCTGCTTCATAATACAATCTTAAATTAGGCATTTTAAGACCTCCTCTCTCAAGTATATCCTGTATAATTTTCAGTTTCACTCTTGGTTTCTTCCCAGCCCAAATGAAGATATTAACCCCTTTCTGCCATTCCATCAAATTTCCATCTTTCTTAAGCACTGGTGTCATTTGAAACAAAAATAAAAACCTAGGTAGTACATTCATTTTTATTGCTGCTATCCTTCCCAGTAACGATAGTTGTAACTTTTTTCCAATTTTCCATTTCCTTCTGTACTTTTTGCCAAAGAATTTCATAATTATTTTTAAACAATTTCGTATTTGAGGCTGCAATATATACTCCTAAATACTTAACCTTTTTAACTACTTCAAACCCTGTTATTCTCCCTAACTCTTCTCTTTGAGTTATGGACATATTTTTAGTTATCATCTTTGACTTATGAAGATTTACTTTAAATCCAGATACTTTGCCGTATTGGGCTACTATGTCCAGCATATAGGGAGCCCTTTCTATAGGTTGAGATAAAGTGAGAACCAGGTCATCTGCAAATGCTCTTAGCCTACAATCCTGCTGTCTAATTACAATTCCTTTTATTTTATCAGAGTCACATAACTTGTTCAACAAAACTTCTAGAGTTAAAATAAACAACAATGGCGACAAAGGACAACCCTGCCTAGTACCTTTCTCAATTTTAAACGCATCTGTTAAACCTCCATTAACTATTATTTGTGCTGTTTGATCCTGATATATTGCTCTAATTGATTGTATAAAGTACTCCCCAAAGTGCATTTTTTCTATTATTTTAAACAAGAATTACCAATTCAATCGATCAAATGCTTTCTCTGCATCCAAAAATATGAACGCTGCAGGGACCTGGTTATTTTTTTCCAAGTATTCCAATAGGTTTATAATTTGTCTAACATTATATTTCATCTGCCTCCCTTTTATAAAACCTGATTGGTTCATTGTGAATAGCTTGTTTCATTACTGGCATTAATCTATTCGCTAATATCTTAGCAAAAATTTTATAATCCGTGTTCAAAAGTGAAATTGACCTAAAATTTTCAGGTTTGATACAATTTTGATCTTCCTTCGGAATCAATGAAACAAAAGCTGTTCTCCAAGAGGGTGGAACTCCTCCCCCTAATTGAATTTTACAAAATAGAGCTCTAAGCGATTCTACCATTTCAAGCTGTAAATTCTTATAATAAACAGCTGTTAATCCATCTGTTCCTGGAGCTTTCCCTGTTTTTAACTGCTTAATTGCTGGAATGATCTCCTCAAAAGTTATTGGTTGGTTCAGTCCTTCCCTCTGTTCCAACGTTAATTCCGAAATATTCCAATCCTTTAAATATCTATCTATATCTATACCTTGTATTGAGTCACTATCATATAACTTTGTATAAAATTCCAAAAAAAAGCCTTTTTAATCATATTCTGTTGGTAAACTTCCTTACCTCTATATTCTATCTTACTAATGACTCATGATTTCTGTTTTTTCCTCAACATGTAGGCCAACCACCTACCTGGTGGCATTACAAAATGTATTATGTTTAGCATATTGTAAGCTGGTTGCCACCTGATCGGCCATTAACATATTAAATTGCCCTCGTAATATATTTATTGTCTCTTTTACTTTCTTATCTCCTGGATTAGATATAAGTAATTGTTCTTACTTTTTTATTTCTTCCTCTATTTCTTATGCTTCTTTTGTTGTTTTAGTCTATGTTTATTGTTCGTATGTATTAACATACCCCTCATATAAGCCTTGCTAGCATCCCATACCATTTCCATAGAAGTACCCTTATTCATATTAATAACAAAAAATTCTTTCATTTGTTTTTTAAGCTCTTTCACATTTTCTTCATATCTAAATAAATTTTCATTTAACCTCCAAGACCTCCTTTCTCCCCTCTCCTGTTCAAATTCCACCCAAACCGGACTATGATCAGTTAAAGTTCTTGGACATATCTTTGTCTTCTTCACCCTGGAAATAAAATCATTTGTGGTTAGTATAAAATCAATCCTGGAGAAGGATTGATGTCTATCAGAAAAAAAAGTAAAATCTTTTTCCTCCAGGTTATGTTCTCTCCAGATATCTCTCAGTTCTATATCTTCCATCATATCAAAAAAAGATTAGGGTAGTTTTGCACGTGTTGAGATCTTTAAAAGCTTTTTTAATCTTTCTGTAAGTCTATTACTCCATTCCAGTCATCCATTAATATGAAAGATTTATAGTCCCATTGTATTATTTTGGTATGTAAAAAATTATAAAACTTGTCTTGTTGCTGATTAGGGGCATATATTCCAATAAAAAGCATTCTCCCAGTCTGTGTTAATAATTCAATTGCAATATATCTTCCTTGATCATCTGCCTCAATTAAATTAGCTGATAGTCCTTTCCTTACATATATGACTAGTCCATTTTTCTTCTCTGGCGCTGATGCCACAAAATGTGTACCTAATCTTGAATTTATCAAATATTTTTGATCTGGTAATCTGATATGTGTTTCTTGCAAGCAAATAACATCATTGTTAAATTGTTTCAAGTAGTAAAATACTTTCTTTCTTTTTTGTGGTGAATTTAGGCCATTGACATTCCAAGATAGGAATTTAGTTGCCATCTTTAGCCTTTCAAAGCCTTGTGAGCATCAGCTGAAGCTCCTCCTCCACCTTATTCTTCGGCCTAGCCCCCCCACCCCCCCGCTTCTGTTTTTTGAACTGCTTGAGATAAATCTTTTTGATTTATCAAAAAGTTTATCTGCCTTTTTGATTGTTGTTCTTGAAGTTTATAAGTTGATCGGGTCAGTCATTGTGCTTTCGGCTCTCCCTTCTTAGATGGTTCCAAAGTTGGGGGTAAGCCCCCAAGATCCAAATCTTCTTCTACAATAATTCCTCCAGCTGCAACTTCAGCATAGGTTTGTATCTGTTTTCCATCTTTTTCTTGCTGTAAAAACTCTGTTTTCTTCCTCCCCCCCCCACCCCGGTGAGGGTGGGTATCCAGTCTTTAGAACATTTACATAGAAATCTTTTGCCTTCCAGACTGTATTTAACCAGTATCTTTCTCCATTATAAGTCACTATTAGACCAATTGGAACATCCCATCTGTATGCCACTTGTTGATTTCTCAGCTCATTTACCAAAAAACCAAAGTCTTTTCTGCTTCTCAACATCTTTGGAGGAATCTCTTTCAAAACCACCAACTCTTGCACAGCCACCTGAACTTTATTCTTGTAGGAGGCTTGTAAGATATCATTTCTGATCCTCCTAGTTGTAAAATAAATCACCACATCTCTTGGCAGTTGCCTTTGTTTTGCCAGCCAGGAATTGATCCTGTAAATTTTATCAATTTGGCTTGCCACATCTTCTGGTCTTTCTTTAATTATCTCAGCAATAGAATCAGCACAAATGTCTTTTAGATTTTCTTTACTATTTTCTTTCAGGCCTCTCAGTCTCAAAGCAAACTCGATGGACCTGTATTGTACCATTATCAGTTCATCGACCACTTTCTCTGTTCTAGTCATAACATCTCCCATTTTGCTTTCCAAATTTAAATTAGCTTGGTTAATTTCTTCAACTTTCCCATCAAGCTGGATAATAAGGTTTGACAATCCTGATACAACATAAACAATATCATCTTTTATTTTATTGTGTTCCTCTGCAACCACCTCCTTGATTGATCTGATATCCTCCTCAACTTTCTTTAATTTCCCTTCCACAAGTAGTGTCAGATTATTCATTGCTATGGCTTGATTATTCATGGCTTCTTTCATATATTCTTTAAAACCATTAAGTGCTGCATCTTGACTCTGAGTCTGGCTCTGTGAATCAACCGGAAGTTATGCCTTCTGTGTCACCACTGACACAACTGGAGAACCTCCCCCTCCTTTAACAACTCCTGGTTTCACTTGTCTAGAAGCCATCCCCCCCCCCCCCGCTCTTTTAAGGAGATCTTTAAAAACCACAAAGTCTTTGAAGATGTTTGTAATTTATAGGCTCTAATTTGCCAGACAGAATAGTTTTGTTTGTTTGTTTGTTCTTTTCTCTTCCTCCCTCCACAAACTCTCAGCTCCCAGCAGTTAGTATGCAGCTAATTCACTCTCCCAGCACAAAGTTCTCAAGCACTTTTGCTTCTGGCTTTCACTTTCAAAACCATAACAAAGACGCCATCTTCAGCCTCCAGCTCAGTAAAATTCAAATTGAAACAAAGTAACTTTGGAGTTAAGCTCTGTACTTTTAAGGCTTGCTCTCCTGTTTTCCATTCTGCCTGTGCTTGCAATCAGTCAAACTCACTTTTAAAAGCAGGATCGGATTGCGGCTTCTTGCTCTGCCTTCGCAAAGTCATCCTGGCTCCAGAGCTTCTTGGCGGGCCCTGGGGAGCTCTCACCCTCCAAGCCTCTGGAAATGTTCCAGAGGGCTTTCGGGGAGCTCTACTCTTGCCCACCGGCTCTCCTCTCCTTTTCCTGGAGAGTTTTTCAGCCGCCAGACATCCGGTTTGCGCTGTCAAAGCGGCTTTTACGGAGACACAGGGCTGGCGGTCTTAAAAGACCGTCCACGGAGCCTGCAGTGCCAACCGGAAGTCCGAGCTTTACCCACTTTCAATTGCTTAATGGCAAACATAATTTCCTCAGAAGTTATCGGTTGATTTAAACTCTCCCTTTGCTTTTTTGAAATTATATGAATATTCTCTTTCTGTAAGTATCTATCTATATCTATATCTTGAATTTTGTCACCAGTATACAACCTAGTATAAAATTCTAGGAATTATTTTTTAATCATCTCTTGTTGATAAACCTCTTTACTTTACTCTTTAGTTTTGGCCAAATTTTAAAACCCAATATTAAAACCCAATTTAAAATCATTCAGTTAGAGAGCCCCACCTGTCAGAACAGTAGGGTCTTGAGGGCACAGCGAAATACACGGAGGTCGGAGATATTACGCATTTCTGGGGGTAATTCATTCCACAGGGCAGGGGCTCCCATAGAGAAGGCCCTCACCCTGGGTGTTGCCAGCTGACATAACTTGGCCGATGGCACCCTGAGGAGACCCTCTCTGTGGGAGCGGACTGGCCGGTGGAAGGCTATAGGTGGCAAAAGTCAGTCTCGAAGGTACTGGAGCCCTATGCCATGGAGAGCTTTAAAGGTGGTGACCAACACCTTGAATCACACCTGGAAGACTACTGGGAGCCAGTGCAGTTCGCGCAGGAGGGGTGTCACATGGGCACAATGAGTTGCGCCCATAACCACCTGCGTGGCCGCATTCTGGACCAGTTGGAGCCTCCGAGTGCTCTTCAAGGGGAGCCCCATGTAGAGAGCATTACAATAGTCCAGCCGGGAGGTGACAAGGGCATGAGTGACCATGTTATAATGTTTGCAAAATTAGGTACTGACTGCCCCCTGACAATCCACCACTAGTTGTACTATATTATCCTGTCGTTCTTTTTAATATTTTTAAATGTTTCTTATCTGTAACATTGGTCTGTGACTGTAGTAAATTATTAGTATTGTTTAAACTTTCAATCTTCCAAAGAGACCAAAACAAACACAAAAACAACTGTAGTTAAAAATGACCAGTTAGCAAAAAAGGGTCTCTGAAAGCTCCCTCTTTCCAGAAAAGTAGATTTGGATTACTTTTTACCTTTAAATATTCATTGATAACAGAATATTATCATATTCTGATCATATCATATCAGAATATTATAAGGAAGAATATGATCTTTCCCTAGAGGAGAAACAGAGAAACATGTTCTTGGAGGCAGAAAGCAGCCCCCAAGTCTTTCTTAATTGCCCACAGCAGTTATTTTGTGCCCATTGAGAAAGAGTGGGCCAGTCTATCCACAAAACAAAAGAGTTCCAGTTCGAGGATGATGGGATTAAGACATGATCCCTCGGGACATAATAGGATTAACCCTCTACCGTCTAGGAGGGTAGAGCCGAGGATTTTGTACAGTATCTGTATGACAAAATCGCTCAGATTCGGGAACATCTGGACTCTGACTGGGTAGATTCAGCGGGGAGGACAGAGGCAGGGCTTGTGAGTATTATCTGGGAAGAGTTTGATTCTGTGACGCCCGAAGACGTGGACAGGATACTGGGTAGACTGAGCGCAGCCACATGTTTACTGGACCCGTGTCCCTCCTGGTTGGTGCTGGCCTCTCGGGAGGTTACACGAGGCTGGCTCCAGGGGATTATAAATGCTTCCTTGAGTGAGGGTGTCTTCCCTGCCGCCTTGAAAGAGGCGGTGGTGAGGCCTCTCCTCAAGAAACCTTCCCTGGACCCGGCAGTGTTGGCAAATTATCATCCAGTCTCCAAACTTCGCTTTGTTGTGAAGGTTGTTGAGAGTGTGGTAGCACGACAGCTCCCCCAGTACCTGGATGAATCGTCGTATCTGGATCCGTTCCAGTCGGGCTTCAGGCCTGGGTACAGCACGGAAACGGCATTGGTCGCGTTGGTTGATGATCTCTGGAGGGCTCGGGACAGGGGTTGTTCCTCTGTCCTGGTCCTATTAGACCTCTCAGTGGCTTTTGATACCATCGACCATGGTATCATGCTGCATCGGCTAGAGGAGTTAGGGGTAGGGGGCACCGTCCTACGGTGGTTCTCCTCCTTTCTCTCTGACCGGTCGCAGTCTGTGTTGACAGGGGGGCAGAGGTCGACCCCGAGGCCCCTTGTATGTGGGGTGCCACAAGGGTCGGTCCTCTCGCCCCTTCTGTTCAACATTTATGTGAAGCCACTGGGTGAGATCATCCATGGTTTCGGGCTGAAGTACCACCAGTACGCTGATGATACTCAGCTGTACATCTCCACCCCGGACCACCCCAATGATGCCCTTGAAGTGATGTCCCGGTGCCTGGAGGCCGTGCGGATCTGGATGGGGAGAAACAGACTCAGGCTCAACCCATCCAAGACCGAGTGGCTGTGGTTTCCGACATCCCGATATAGTCAGTTGGTGCCATCACTGACTATTGGGGGCGAGTCATTGGCCCCCACGGAGAGGGTTCGCAACTTGGGTGTCCTCCTGGACTCACGGCTGTCTTTAGAAGAGCACATGACGGCCGTGGCCAGGGGGACTTTTTATCAGGTCCGCCTGATTCACCAGTTGCGTCCCTTTCTGGATTGGGACTCGTTAAATACGGTCACTCATGCTCTCGTTACTTCCCGCTTGGACTACTGCAATGCTCTCTACATGGGGCTCCCCTTGAGGAGCACCCGGAGGCTCCAGCTGGTCCAGAATGCGGCCGCGCGTATGGTTATGGGAGCGACGTGGCGCTCCCATGTGACCCCCCCTCCTGCGCGAGCTGCACTGGCTCCTGGTGGTCTTCCGGGTGCATTCCAAGGTTTTGGTTACCACCTTTAGAGTGCTCCATGGCATGGGACCGGGGTATCTACGAGACCTCCTTCTGCTACCAATAGCCTCTCACCGACCAGTACGCTCCCATAGAGAGGGGCTCCTCAGGGTGCCGTCGGCCAAACAGTGTCGACTGGCGGCCCCCAGGGGGAGAGCCTTTTCTGTGGGGGCACCTACCATCTGGAACGAGCTCCCCCCAGAGATACGGAAGATCCCGGACCTGCGCACATTTCCCCGTGCTCTCAAAACTTTTCTATTTCAGCAAGCTGGCCTGGCCTAACTCCCATCTTTTAAATTTTTAATTTTTTTTAATTCGTGATTTTATAAATTGGGTGTTTTAATCTGTGTTTCAGCCGAAATATTTAATAATTTTAAGGGATTTTTTAATATTTGTATTATCTGTATTTTATCTTGGCTGTTCACTGCCCTGAGTCCTTCGGGAGTAGGGCGGTATAGAAATTTGATTAATAATAATAATAATAATAATAATAATAATAATAATAATAATAATAATAATAGCAGCAGAGCTCACCACATTGGTTTTTCTTACCTAAGTGTAGGACTTTACTTTTCTCTACATTGAATTTCATTTTGTTAGATAGGGCCCAGTGTTCAAATCTGTCAGATCCATCTGGATCTTGAGCCTAACTTCTAGGGTGTTAGCTATTCCTGCTAGCTTAGTATTATCTTTAAATTTGGTAAATTTCCCTTCTATTCCCTCTTATAAGTCATTTATGAAGATATTGAAGAGTTCTGGGCCTAAAACGGAATCTTGTGGTACCCCACTGCTTCCTTCTCTCCATGTAGACTTAGACCCACCCTCCAGGCTTCAACCAAACTTAGTTCAGACAACCCACAGAGCCAGCTATGACCCAACAACAGCCAATAGTATACATGAACAGGAAGTTCACAGGAACAGGAAGTTCAAGTGCAAAGCCCAAAAGAAGATATGAAAGCTCCTCACTCTCAACTCCATGTGGTCAGCTGCCCAGGACCTCAAACCCATGTGGTTCTGCTTTACCATTAAACCACCTTTCCAATCAGCCTCCATGATTCCAGTGTCTTTCTCCCAGCTTGGAACTGAACCAGAGGGATATTTCTTCCCAAACCCTTTAAGTCCTGCCTTCCTTAGCAGTTCAAAAGGGTGCAAATGCAAGTAGATTAATAGGTACCATTTTGGAGGGAAAGTAACAGTGTTCCATTCGCCTTTGGCATATAGCCATGCTGGCCACATAACCATGGAAATTGTCTTTGGATAATGCTGGCTCTTTTGACCAAGAAATGGAGATGAGTCCTAGACCTATGCCCTAGAGTCAGATATGACAGAGAAACTTTTACATCCTTTATTAAGTCCATCAAGGTAGGCTAAGAATCTTCCAGTCATTGTCTATGATCTGACCCTTTTTTCCCCTAGGTGGCATGCAGAGCCATCTTTCTGGGCACATGAGCTGTCGCCCAACTTACCTGCAGCTGTGCATCCACTCACGTCCCAGTTGGTGTTCGGGCCTCGGGTGCGCATGCATGTAATTCAGGGGACCCAGAAGGTATTCAGAGCTGTCCTGCGCATGTACATGCATGCATGCACAGATGGCGTTCACACACATGTATTGCGTGCACAAAATCCACATGCATGCACAAAGTTGGTGTGATTGCTTGTGCAGTGCACAGGGGAGCCATGCAATAGTCAAATGCATACGTAGATGGTGTGGTTGCAAAGGATGCACGTGCAAGTTGAATGCATGCATAGATGTTGCAGTTGCGTGCAAAGTGCATGTGGAGGAGCCACAAATTAGCACGGATGGTATGCGTACACGCAAAGCGCACGAAACACATACCTGTTCAGCACTCGGTGAGTAAAAGGTTGGCCACTACTGCCATAGGATCTAACACTTTGACTTGGTAAAATCCTAAAATCAAACACAAACTGTCTTTTTTTCCAGATCAGCTACACTTTTATTTCACCCTTCCTGACTGATAAAACTCAGTTACCCTTTTTCTACCGGACCGGACCCAAAGAAGGTGCTCAGAACCTGGGAATTATTAAACTGCTGCTGTATTTTCGATGGACATTCATTGGCCTCCTTGCTGCAGACACTGATAACGGAGAACGTTTCATTAGGACCTTCAATCCTGTGCTGGCTCAGAATGGTATTTGTGCTGCTTTTTCACAAATCACATTACTAGATAACAACAACATAAATTATATGGTTCCTATTTTCAAAATGTGGCACCAAATCAACGTATTTGTTTACTATGCAGAGTTTACCTTTGTAGAAGGAGAAGCCTATGTAGAAATCATATTCAACTTTATGAAAAATCCTGTTGCAGGAAAAGTTTGGATCACAACCGCTTTGTGGGATCTCTCCATTGAATTATCATATAACAGTTTCTCTTTAAAATACACCCATAGTATTTTTTCTTTTCTGATCCAGACCGGCCAAAGGACCAGATATGAAGATTTGAGAGAATTCAATATTTTAATCAAAGCATTTATGATTAAAACATTTCACTGTTCATATGAGAAACCTGCCTTGTCTGTGAAAGGCTGGACAAAGTGTCTAGAGGAAAAGAACGTGGGGACTCTACCTCAAGAGAAGATTGACAAGATCTTTCTTCTAGATAGCTCCTTAACTTACAACGCCATCCAGATTGTGGCACATGCCTTAAATGTGGCCTATTCATCCCAATCCCAAAGGACAACAATGAAGAGAAAAACCAGGCTGGAAGTTGAAAAGATCCAACCATGGCAGGTATTCCCATGGAATAGAAATTACCTATTCCTATTCCTACAGGTTTCATGTTTATTGCTAAGTGTGAAGTATAGATGGTGAAGATATACAAAACGCTCTCTGAGAAGTGTGGAATATATTGAGAAAAATTGCTTTAATGAGTCATATTTTTCTCATGAAATCCCTTGTCTTCATCCTTCTTTTACGCTTTGAACTCCCACAGTGCCTCCCTTGCTGAGAGGGGTGGGATTGAAAAATTTCTGCAACTGGTTTGCTGCCCAGTTGCTGGCTGGGCATGTCCATGGGGGCATGGTCTATTCGGCATCCTGCACCACATTGGGGGTGCATTTTCACCCTCCCCAGGCTCCGGAGGCTTTCCTGGAGCCTCCAGGAGGACAAAAATGGCCTCCCCTGGGCATCAGAGGCCCTCCAGAGGCCAGAAATGAGCCCGTTTCCAGAAAACTGGTACACTTGTCCCCCCCCCCCTCCTGGGAGCATTTGCACATGTTCTGCGTTTACCTGACCTCCAAAATGCATGAAGACTCTTGGGAAGGGCAGGGAAGGGCAGGCAGTGTCAGCCAGTCCTTGGAACAACCGTTTCAGCGAACCAGATTAAAATTAACATCCAGTTCACCCAAACCAATCCGAACCAGCTGAATCCCATCCCTGCTTGCTGATATTTTCACGCAAACCACTACAACATTTCCATCTCTCCCCCGTGAGCTTCTCTTTCTTCAGAATCTGTTATTTCCACTTAGAAAAGGGATTTGGATTCTCTTTTGAGTACCTCAAAATTTTACCTCTAAATTGATAAATAAATACCTCTAAATAAATACCTCTAAATAGAGTACCTCTAAATTTTAATTTTAAAATTTGGATTCTCTGATTGTCAGTGTACATCTTTGTAGGGGCTCCCAAAGAGTGCCAAAATCAATATATTAGTCACTCCTGACTTGATGTTTCAAGCTTTCCTTCAGATATCAAGAACATGGAACTGACATGTGTTTCCCAAATTCCCAAAGCCAAATAATATTTCCAGGAATGAAATATCCAAATTGATACTGTGTCTTCAACATTTTCTCTCTTGTGGAAGCAAAACACAGGTTCCAAAATAAATAACCAAGGCTCACTGCAGTGTTTGTTGTTGGATGAATACAATAGGTAAATATAAAGGTTTCCCTTGCACATATGTTTTAGTTGTTCCCAAAAGTAGTGGGTGGTGCTCATCTCTGTTTTAAAGCTGAAAAGCCAGTGCTGTCCAAAGATGTCTCTGTGATCATGTGGCCAACATGACTATACGCCAAAGGCGCATGGAACGCTGTTACCTTCCCACCAAAGATGGTCCCTATTTTTCTACTTGCATTTTCTACGTGATTTCAAACTGCTAGGTTGGCAGAAGCTGCGACAAGTAACGGGAGCTCACCCAGTTACGTGTCACTAGGAATTTGAACTGCCAACCTTTTGATCAACAAGCTCAGCAGCTTGGCAACTGAGCCACCGTGTCTCTTAGGATGAGCACAATAAGGGCTCTCTATTCTTGAGACACACCCCTACAGACAAGAAAGAATGCAACCTTATTGATACTTCTCAGGGAGGATGGAGAAACTAATGCATAAGCATCAGGGGATGTAAGCAGGCATATTCATATGTAATGCTTTGCAGGTGACCTTTGGCCCTTCTGCTCTCTACTTACCTTCAAGAGGACCAAAGGGAGAAATAAACCATATGTCAGCGTCCCAGCACTCACATATATAAAGAGAAGAAAGCTTGAACTTTTGCCTACTAAATCCCTTTGAAGATTCTGTCTCCTCGGACATGGGAGGGGAGGAGACATTCCTGTGATCTGACAGAAAAGAGATGAGGAAAGTGTCTTGGGAGATAGCCAATGAGAAGCAGAGAATTGGGGATCGGAAAGGGAGGGATTGGGGGGTAAAGGTCAGTACTGACCGTGAAAGAGCCAGGATTGGATGGCTGTGCTCAATAAATAGAAAATTTCCTCAAAGATCAGCAGTTTGGAAATTCATTTATTTTGATATAGTATCGAAACCTGACACCATAAAACTAGAGTAAACGGGACTTGGAATGTCAGATTCTGTGAAGAATATATTCCCTATTAGCACCTTAATCTATGGGAATTGTCCTGATAAGAAAACAAGCTGAACTTCAAAAAAATCAAATTCCCTATATCTCTGTATACCAACTTGATGTAGCAGATTCCATTCATCTAAAACCTTCCTTTCCTCACACTCTGTAGCTCCACCATTTCCTGAAGAATCCCCAGATCTACAACAACACCATGCAAGGAATGTACTTGGATGGGAATGGAGATTTGATGGCTAACTTTGACCTTGTGACTTGGGTGGGTTTTCATAATAAGTCAGGCACCAGTGTGAAATTTGGGAGTCTGGCAAGAGAAGGATCTGCAGGAGTGAAATTCAGCATCAACAAGGAAGCCATCATGAGACACTATGGGCAGAACCAGGTGGAGTAAATCTTCCATCTCTTCAGTTTTATCATTATCTCCTTGAGTATCCCCTCCCTTCCCAAACTATATATCAGACTGCCTGCCTTCAGACACAGACACAGATAATTCAGCAATAGCAATGGATACGGGGTTTTGTGAAGTAAAGATGAGTTCTGTTCCAAGGACATTGAAGGAAGTGACATGGGGTGTAGGAAAATGGAGGCAGGATTTAAAAGGGGAGAGAAGCGAAATAACTTTGGTTCCCCATGTTCATTTTGACATTCAAGAGGTTGATGCTACAGCTGGATATTTGGTGGAAAATGTTTGCAGAATACATCTTGCTGCAGAATTCCAGAATTCCTGTTTTTTCCATGTCAGTTTCTAAAATGGAAGCATGGTTGATTATCACAATCTATTGCCAGTTTCAAGAATAACTTTCCTGACAATTGTTGGACATCCCTGGAATGGCCACCACCACCAAAGTTTGCCCTGGGGGAGAAACAGAATTTTCCATTTCTAATCTTTTTAGCACATACCTAGTTTGTTGACCCCTTCCAAGTCTATGTCTCATTTTATAGCTGATGATTGCAGGTGCTTCTGAATGCCAATTCTGTTCACTTCCAGACATTGCCTTACTCCCAGTGTGTGGAAGCTTGTCAGCATGGATCTTTCAAGGTGGTCCAGGAAGGGAAACCAAACTGCTGCTACAACTGTGTCCCCTGTGCAGAAGGGAGGATTTCTACCCAAGAAGGTGAGTGAGTGGAAATCAATGCAGTCATTTCAATGAAGATGAATCTGGGTATTTGGGCCAAAGATGTGGTGTGGCGGCACAGAGGTGGAACTCTCATCTCATAATCAGGAGGCTGTGAGTTTGAACATAGATAGAGGCAAATATTTCTCTCTCTGGGCACAATCCTGAACAAAACACCTCATTGGCAACAGGAAGAGCATACAGCCATTAAAAACTCTGCTTGCTCCTTTCAGTTGTTCAGAGTTCATCCCTCAAGGGTTTATAGGGTTGTTAAAGATAATGATGATTTGGGCCAAAGGCATACAGTATTTATTTAACTACAATGACTGTTTTCACCAAGGTTGTGCAGCAATAATGTGCCTGAATCCCCTTGAATGAGATTTTGAGATGTAGAAGAAACCAAACAGCCAAGGAAATAGTTGTATAGCTTTGGGAAGCATCAGTGGAAATGACAGGAAGCAGTCTGTTGCTTCATCTTGAGAAAGAATGTGATGTTCCTTCTATAGTATGAATGGCTTACTATCAAAAGAAAAGCAGATTCCAGCCATATCTCTGTCAAGGTCGTCTCAATGGTAACCCACAGTAGCCAGAGGGGAGTGATCTGTACAACCCACGAAATTGCTTCATTGGAAAATGTGACTGATGACACATCTTGGGGGAGGGGAAAACAGGATAACAGCTGGAGTGTAAATTATGTGGAGTCAGAGTTGGCCAGGGGCAGCCCCTGGCAGCTACCTCTCCCTGGTGTTAGCTGACCCCTATACATCTCCATGGGAGAGGGAACTGATGAAGAAACTCCACTTGTTAGGTTTTTCAGGGGATGCCATGGGAGACTATGGCCTCAAAGACGTCCAATTTAGGGTAGCCCAATGGCTTCTGGACATAGACTTACAATATCTGAGAGCTAGAGCTAATGAAACCTGCTCCCCTTTGGTCTTCAGCCAACTTAATAATTTTGGACTGAGGATGGCCTTATATTTCTATACTCTAACCATCCCTAAGTATAGAAGAGTCTTCTCCCTTGCTCGTTTTAACATCTTGCCTTCAGCATTGCTGGACGGACGATTCAAGAGGCTTCCGAGGGGCGAGCGGCTATGTCCCTGTGGTAGAGCGGAGGTTGAGACTGTGGAGCATGTCCTTTTACACTGCCCCATGTACAACGTAGGCAGGACTAATTTGATGTCTCTCTTAGAGACAGATTTCTGTGGGCCCAATGATAGTGATTTGGCCTTGTATTGTTTAGGGGATGGCTCCACATACAATACTTCTCAGGTCTCAAAATTTTTTCTAAGAGCCGTAACCATTAGAGGAGAGCGCTGTGGTCCCTCTCGGCCGGGGCTTCCGGTGGCCGGTTGTTCATGATGTTCCTTTTCCTATGTATTTCTGTAGCTGTGCTTGCATTTTGGTCTGTAAACGTAAATAAATTTATAAAAAAACTTCTGAAGAGTCAGTGTTGGCTTCACTTGGAAAGTGCTGACATGAAGCTCCTAACAAATAATTAATCTTTTGAAGCTTGGCTCAAGGCTCATGATTTAATTAGGGCATCGGTCAGAACCCTGACAGCAAGCCAACTCTGACCTTCCGTAATTTATGTTCCAGCTCTGACACTGTTTACCCCCAGCCTTTATAAATCATTAACCATTGGGTTTTGGTGGACAAATGGAACAGAAATATTCCAACCCTCTCAGGTTGGCCAGTTGTAGTCCTTAGAGACCTTACTGAATGATAGAGATAGTTGTCCTTCACCCCTTTCATTTCCTACAGTCCCTTGAATGGAAAAAAATGGAGAAAAATGGAGGTATTTGTCAAGTTAACTATGGTCTCCCCTTGGATTATCTCCCTTCTTAATATAGTTACATTTTTTCACTTAATCAACTTTGGACATTTACAAATGCAAGCATATCCACACACACATTCATTAATCTATAAATTCATACATTTATAAATTCATGGCAGATGTTACATTTCTCCTTTGCAGATGCAAACTACTGCATCAGATGTCCGGAAAATCAATATCAGAATGAGAAGCGAGATCAATGTATTGCCAAAAATGTCACATTTTTGTCCTATCAAGAGAATTTAGGAATCATCCTTACTACCTTTGCTCTATTCCTAATTTTGATCACAGTCTTTGTCTTGGGCATCTTCATTACATTTCAAGAAACTCCCATAGTCAAAGCCAACAACCGGGACCTCTCCTACATTCTCCTGGTCTCCCTTCTGATTTCCTTCTTGACCTCATTCCTCTTCATTGGTCGGCCAAGGAAAACCACCTGCCTTCTCCGACAAACAGTCTTCAACATCATCTTCTCAATTGCTGTGTCTTCTGTCTTGGCCAAAACAATCATGGTGGTGCTGGCCTTCCTGGCCACAAAGCCAGGAAATGGAGTGAAGAAATATCTGGGCAAGAGTCTGACCAACACCATCATCATTTCTTGTTCCATTGTCCAGGTTGTCATTTGTTTCACCTGGTTAGGAGTTTTTCCTTCATTCCCTGATTCTGACATGAACTCCCAGCCTAGAGAGATCGTTCTGCAGTGCAATGAAGGCTCTGCTGCTATGTTTTATATTGCCCTTGGCTATATGGGATTTCTGGCTGCTGTCTGCTTCACCGTGGCTTTCCTGGCCAGGAATCTCCCTGGGTCCTTCAACGAAGCCAAGCTGATCACCTTCAGCATGCTGGTCTTCTGCAGTGTCTGGCTGTCCTTTGTGCCTACCTATCTGAGCACCAGAGGGAAATACATGGTGGCTGTGCAGGTCTTCTCCATCTTGGCTTCCAGTGCTGGGCTGCTGGGTTGCATCTTCATCCCTAAGTGTTACATCATTGTGCTGAGGCCAGACTTGAATACAAAGCAGCAATTGATGTTGAAAAGTGAAGTCGAAAATTGATTCTCATGGATGTTCTGGGGATATATTATATATGGGGAGCTAATATTTTAACTCATCATTAGGTACTTTTCATTTCACTGACTGCTTTTTAAAGTGATCTCCTGCTTAAGTCCAATTTCCACCTTTTTATCTTTCTATGTCTGGCAGTATTACTTGGCATTTTGGGTTTCTGTATCAGCTTTTAAGTAAGGACATAGTAGCATTTTAGCATGGCAATTTAGACCTTTTTCGTAACTTTAGGAGTGCCCATTTTTCTTCTGAATCAAGAAGATTTTTTTTAATTTGTGTGGACTAACCTTTTCAGCCATTAAACTATAGAGAAAATATTCTGAAACTTCTTGAATACAGTTGCAAGTTTTAAGAAAGATACCTACCTCTTGAGAAGAGGCATGATGTAACCTAGAGTAAATGTATGTATCATTTCTTTTTGTATGCTATCAAAAGACTTGACACTTCCATCACCTTAATAAATTTTGTGGTTTTTTTGCTGTCATTTGTATTGTTGATTGGGTGTGAAAAGTGACATTTGCAAAGGCTAATAGTGTTTCTTTCCCCTCTCAATTTCATTATAATAGATTTCATCAGCTCCATGCCAAATTCAGGGTGCCTGAATTTCCGGTAACAATAGGAGAAAAATGGCTGCAATGCAAAATATGGATTTTTAATTTCAAGGGTCAATTATTCACCAATAAACACTTCATTGTTTAAAACTTTGAATACACAAGTCTCTCTCTCTCTCTCTCCCTCTCTCTCTCTCTCTCTCTCTCTCTCTCTCTCTCTCTCTCTGTGTGTGTGTGTGTGTGTGTGTGTGTGTGTGTGTAAAATTTACTTTCTTCTAGCAGTCTGGTGGATCTTTTTTTTTTTTAATTTTTAAAATTTTTATTAATTTTAGAAACCACATAATACATTTATAAATGCAAATAAAACAATTTACAACAAACATCATCTTTATAACATCTACCTATAATATCTAAATTGTTACAATATCAATATCCTATATTCTTCAATATACAATATTTCTCTCACCCTATATAATGATATTATTTTATTGATATCTCGTATCTCTTAAATTTCATTTGATGTAAAAATTTATTTTACTCTATTGGTATCTTTTCTTTTATTTATTTTTTCCTTCTTTCTTCTTCTCTTTTTTTTTTCCACTTCCCTCTAACCATTTATACCATTTTTGCCAGACCAGATAATATTCAGATTCTTCCTTTCCTTGGATCTCTGGTGGATCTTAATAATTACAAAACAGTTTTGTTTGTGAGACTGGTGAGATACATTAGTGCTGGGATTGGTGAGAGATATGGAGAGATTGGATGACAATTGTCCAAGAAGTTAGGGTCCAGTAATGGATTCTTGATGAGTGCCCCTCCTTGCTGGTTTATTCAGCCTGGGAGGGGACACACGGCTGGATCCAGGTGGTGATAACGGCTTCCTTGAGGGAGGGAAACTTTCCAACCACCATGAAGGAGGCGGTGGTGAGGCTTCTCCTCAAGAAACTGGCCTTGGATCCAGCTGTTTTGAGTCATTTTCATCTGGTCTCCAACCTCCGCTTTCTCGCGAAGGTTGTTGAGAGTGTAGTGGCATGTCAGCTCCCACTGGCCCTGGATGAAGCGAATTACCTCGACCCATACCAATCGGATTTCAGGCCCAGGTACAGCACGGAGACGGCATTGGTCGCGCTGGTGGATGATCTCTGGAGGGCTCGGGAAAGAGGTTATTCCTCTGTTCTGGTCCTATTCGATCTTTTGACAGCTTTTGATACCATTGACCACGGTATCCTGCTGCGTCGCCTTGAGGGATTGGGAGTGGGAGGCACTGTTTTATGGTGGTTCTCCTCCTACCTCTCAGGTCGAATGCAAGCAGTGTTGGCAGGGGGGCAGAGATCGACCTGGAGGCCCCTCACTTGTGGGGTGCCCCAGGGGTCAGTTCTCTTGCCCCTTCTGTTCAACATCTATATGAAACCACTGGAAGAGATCATCCAGGTTTTCAGGGTGATGTATCATCAATATTCTGATGACACTCAGCTCTTTATATGCACCCCGAACCAGCCCAGTGATGCCCTCGACGTGATGACCCGGTGCCTGGAAGCGGTATGGGTCTGGATGGGAAGGAACAACCCAGCCAAGACTGAGTGGCTGTGGGTACCAGCAATGTTGGCTGGCAGCCCCCAGGGGTAGAGCCTTCTCTGTGGGTGTGCCCACCCTCTGGAATCAACTTCCCTTGAGGCTTCGGCTGGCCCCTGACCTTCACACCTTTCGCCGTGAATTAAAAACTTGGTAATTCGAGTCCCCCGGCCTGGACTGATGGGGTTTTTTATGGGTTTTTAACTGTATCTCATTTAATTAGGCATTTTAACTTGCATTATGGATTGTGGTTTTATTGTTGTGAGCTGCTCTGAATCCATTGGAGATAGGGCGGCATATAAGCCTAATAAAATAAATAAATAAATAAATAAATAAATAAATAAATAAATAAATAAATAAACAAACAAACATAAATAAAGCATCCATCCTATAACATAAAGGTCTGAACAATAAAAAATGCACAGTAGGCCTAAGGTAACATCAACATCATTTAGTTAAAAAGTCCACAATAAAAAAAGGTAACAGTAACAACTTCATCATATCAAAAAGACAGCATCATACAATAAACCTGTTACATATTATATCATGAAAGAAAACCAATTGGAAATCAACTAAGCAGAATGACAGGTGTCCCAAATACTCCCAGAACAATTTGATCTTGGATGCTTTGTGGGAATCCATTACATTGAGTTACATCAGGAGTTTTCCAGCTGGATCCCAGCTCAGCCTGCAGGGAGGACTGAGAACCTCCTAGTTCTCAGATAATTAATAGAATGATAGTGATTTCTTTCTTGCCTTCAGGCTAAATGTCAAGAGATTCCTTATTCCCCTGGATCTCTGGAGCAGATCAACAGAGTCAGGAGCAACACATAGTACTATCTGACATCATGAAAGTTAGTGCATAAATTGTCTTTTGACACTGGGAAGCTGGTCTGCACTTCATGGACACTGTTGTGTTGGCCCATGTTTCCATCATTTGGGAACTCCTCTCTTGACTTCATACTGTATTAGAAAAGTCAGTCTTGCTGCAATCTGCTTTCAACGTCTCCAAACTCTTCTGCTCTGCTGATTCTGAGATCAGATGCAAAGCAGAGGATTCCTTTGGCTAACCCAGAAATGAACCCACTGCTTCTGCTTCTGATGGAGCTTTTGTTGCCCCAGGCAGCCTGTGGGATGCTTGGCACCAAGTGCTTCTTGACTTTGGGGAGGGATGCAAGAGACCCACTCAACCACTACAGGCCAGGAGACCATCTCATCGGTGGACTCTTCTCTGCCACAAATATTCGAATATTTCAGATGCACAATTTCAGTTCGTGTCCTTCTATAGAGGTTAATTGGTAAGTTGCAGAATGTTGAATTATGTTGTTATATTGCCTTTGAGAAAAAAAATAGGGGGAGGTAAATTTCGGTACATTTGTATACAAACAGTATGAAGTGCAATAGAATTCAGCAGATAACACAAAAGCAAGCTTTAATGCTCAGCATCCTGATGTAGAACTGATCTCTTTGCAGACAATGTGCTTTGAGCTTTCAAGGCTTGGGAATTTGATCATGGTTGTAGCTTGTCCATCAAAGAAAAGGACAGTAGGCTCTAACTGGTCAGTCCTGGTCAATCCCAGCTGAGAGAAATGGCTGACTTCTTTTCTGAGTCTTTCCTAGAAGACAGTTCTGCATCTTGCAGAAAGACAGTTCTGGAAGTTCAAAGACAGCCCTCAGATAAGGTTCTTCAAGACATTCTCCAGATGCTCCATCATGCCTTTCCTCATAGGTCCATGGATTTCTTTAAACTCACCACTGCCAGATCAGCAGCCATTTATTGTTTCCTTGATGCGGGTATGGACTTCAGTAAGACATTTGATTAAGTAGACCATAACCTACTACTTATTAAAATAGAAAAATGTGGGTTAGACTGCATCACCACCAGATGGATTCTTAACTGAATGACCAACCCTACTCAATATGTGGTCCTGAATGGAACAGCATCTACATGGAGGGAGGTATGCAGGGGGGTACCCCAGGGCTCTGTTTTAGGCCCAGTACTCTTCATCAATGATTTGGACGATTGGATAGATGGGGAACTCATCAGATTTACAGACGACAGCAAGCTAGCAGGAATAGACAACACTCCGAAAGATAGGCTTAAGATACAGAAGGATCTTGACAGACTTGGACGTTGGGCGCTATCTAACAAAATCAAGTTCAATGCTGAAAAAAGCAAGGTTCTACATTTAGGGAAGAAAAACAAAATGCACAGGCACCATATATGTGGTACCTTGCTCAATAATAGTAACTGTGCGAGGGATCTTGGAATCCTTGTGGACAATTATTTAAATATAAGCCAGCAATGTACAGCAGCTGCCAAAAAAGCTAACACAGTTCTAGGCTGCATAAACAGAGGGATAGAAGCAAGATCACATGAAGTCTTAATACCAATTTATAACGCCTTGGTAAGACCACACTTGAAAAACTGCATCCACTTTTGGTCACCACGATGTAAAAAAGATGTGGAGGCTTTGCCTCTTTCGAGGCAAAGAGCAACAAAGATCATTAGGGGACTGGAGGCTAAGCATGTAAAGAATGGTTGCTTGAGCTGGATATGTCCAGTCTTATAAAAAGAAGGACCAAGGGTGACATAATAGCAGTGTTCCGATATCTCAGGGGTTACCACAAAGAAGAGGGAGTCATTTATTTTCCAAAGCACCTGGGGATAGGACTGCAATGGGTGGAAACTAATCAAGGAGAGAAGCAACATAAAACTAAGGAGCAATTTCCTGACAGTTGGAACAAATAATCAGTGGAACAACTTGCCTTCAGAAGTTGTGAATGCTCCAACACTGGAAGTTTTTAAGAAGAGATTAGATAACCATTTATCTGAAGTGGTGTAGGGTTTCCTGCTTAAACAGGGACTTGGATTAGAACAGTGGTCACCAACTGGTGGTCCGTGGACCATTGGTGGTCCGTGAGAAATTTTTGGTGGTCAGCAGAAAAGTTATTTGCATTTTTTATATTGCACTAAATCAAGGGTCCTCAAACTATGGTCCCTGGGCCAGATACATACAATGAGCATTTGTGTTGCTGCAGAGTCTCCCCCCTTGGGGGCCTTTTTGTATGGGTAGGAGGGGGGCAGAAATTTTGACTTGGGGTCTGCTTCAGCCTCCTGGTGCAGGGCTTTGGGCCAAGGCTGGATGGAAGCATCGGTTGTGGCAGAGCCAGAGCAGCCTTGTTCCAGTGGGACTGCATCATGGCCTGGAACTGGCTCACCCCGCTGAGCCTCCAGGCACCAGTACCTGGCCTTGCACTCCCACAGGTCTTCCCTCTGCTTGGAAAGCCTATTATCATAGTTCTCAGTGAGGTCCTTCTGCTGAGCCTCCTTCTTGGCTAGATCCAATTTGAACTGAGCCAACTCTTTTGCCAACTCTTTTTCATGGCTGCTGCTTAGCTCCAACAGCTGCTTCCTGTTGGGGCCCTAAAGAGCCCAGGTAGGCAGGTGAGTGGCTGGGAAGGGAGGGGCGAGTAGAGGCCGGCAAGGCACATCTTGAAGCGAGTGACATTCAGTTGGCCACGCCCACCCAGTCACATGCCCACCTAAACACTCACACCCAGCTGGTCATTAGGCAGATCATATTAGTGGTCTGCGGATTTTAAATTATGAATTTAGTGGTCTCTGAGGTCCGAAAGTAGTGACCCCTGGACTAGAAGATCTCCAAGGTCCCTTCCAACTCTGTTATTCTATTCTATCCTTAGATGTTCCTTCTTGACTCACCTGTTGTTCCACTGATACTAAAGTGTTTTGAACAGTTCCTCTGTCCTCTCTCTCAAGGAATCAGGGATCGAGACTGTTTACTCAAGAGAAATGGAGGAGCTGTTGCTTCTGTTCAGTTCTTAAATGTTTCATTTTCTGCCCTATCTCATTTACGTGCACTTATTCCTACATAGAAAAACATGCACACTCTGCACATATAACATGTGTATTATAGTCCTTTGAGTGAATCCTGGTTGCTATGCAGGTTTCTGAGCCACATTGTCAGAAGTGGTTCACCAAAAGCTTTTCCTGGGATATTTTTTGACTCCGCAGTTTGAGGTTGAAAGAGAGAGGGAGAAAGAGAGAGAGAGAGAGAAAGAAAGCAAGTGACAAACAATGCACAGATTGTCTAGGGTGTTTCTGTTTCTGGATTTTTCCACTATTGTGCATACACAATCCTGGTTACTGTTAGGATATGTACAATTAAATATGTGTTACCCTTATTTTAGTTTCCTGGAAGCATGCCCAACAAGAATGTTCCTCGCATGTACGCTTTACTTGCATCCCATACCATTTCCATAGATGTACCATTTTGCATATTCATAACAAAAAAATTCTTTCATAAATTTTTTACACTCTTTTAAATTTTCTTCATATCTAAACAAATTATCATTTAACCTCCAGGACCTCCTAGGCCCTTTCCCATACTCCAATTCCAGCCAGACTGGACTCTGGTCTGTCAATGTTCTTGAACAAATCTTCGTGTTCTTCACCCTAGATAAGAGATCATTAGTAATTAATATAAAATCAATCCTTGAAAATGATTGATGTCTTTCCGAGAAAAAAGGAAAGTCTTTTTCTTCTGGGTTTCTTTCGCGCCAAATATCCCTCAGCTCCCAGTCATCCATCATCTCCCAAAACGGTTTGGGCAATTTTGCTCTTGTCAAAACATTTTGTTTAGGTCCCTTCTTATCTTTTTTTACATCCAAAACACCATTCCAATCCCCCAATAGGATACAAGTCTTATATCCCCATTGTGTCAACTTTGAATGTAGTAAGTTATAAAATTTTTCTTGTTGTTGGTTCGGGGCATATACTCCAATTACAAGTGGTTTTTGTCCTTTTATTAAAAGTTCAATTGCTAAAAATCTTCCTTGATCATCCGCTTCAACTAATTTTGCAATTAAGTCTCTTTTCAAATATATAACTATACCGTTTTTCTTCTCTGATGCTGCTGCTACATAATGCGTACCTAGTCTTGTATTTGTCAAATATTTTTGATCTTGTATCCTAATATGAGTCTCTTGTAAACAAATTACTTCGTTCTTGAATTGTTTAAGATAGTGAAATATTTTCCTTCTCTTCTGTGGAGAATTCGAACCATTGACATTCCAAGTCAAAAATCTAGTTCCAATCTCTGGGCCTCTGAAGTATCTGGAGCAATTTCTGATGATCTTGCCTCATTTGACTTTTAGGTCTTGCTCCTCCCACAGCTTCTGTTTTGGTAGTTTCTTGGGTTGCCATCTGAAGTTGTTGCTATCTTAACTCTTCCTTGCGCCTAGCTGTTGCTGCTCTGGTCTGTCTTTGATCCTTTGGTTCTTCAAATATATCAATTAATCTGCTCATATGGACAAGTATCTGGTTTTAAAATAAATACAGCCAAAATGAAAATAATAGCTAAAAATATGGTCAGAAGCCAGAAAGAAGAGATAGAAAGGTTAACAGGATTTGAAATAGTTAAGAAGGTTAAATATTTAGGGGTTTATATTATGACTGTAAATATGAAATTATATCAGTATAATTATGAACCGTTATGGCAAAAAATACAGAAAGAAATGGAAAATTGGAAAAAATTACAACTGTCTTTGCTGGGTAGGATAGCTGCTGTAAAAATGAATATTTTACCAAAATTTTTATTTCTTTTTCAAATGATACTTTAAAAAGATGAAAATTTGAAGGAATGGCAGAAGGGCATAAACAAGTTTGTGTGGGCAGGGAAGAAACCGTGAGTTAATCAAAAGATAATGCAAGATACTTGAGAAAGAGGTGGTCTTAAAATGCCTAATTTAAGATTGTATTATGAAGATGCTGCCCTCTCAGCAATTACAGATTGGATAAATTTAACGGATGAAAAGATATTGAATATTGAAGGATATGGTCTGGTCTATGGCTGGCATCTTATCTATTGTATGACAAGAAAGTAGATAAGACTTTTAAAAGTCATATATTAAGAAATACTCTATTGCATGTCTGGAAAAAGTGTAAATATAAATTAAATGATAAGTTACCAATATGGACAGTACCCAGACATGCGATAGAGAATATAAATTTGGAGCAAAAGCAAGATAAGTTTACATATAATGAACTCCTTTATAAGGAAGGAGTTAGATTACAATTAAAATCTATGGAGCAATTAAAAGAAGAAGGAATTATTAAGACTTGGTTTCAGTATGGTCAGCTGCAGGTCAGACGGAGAGAAGATCAAAAAACTGGTATTTTATTTATTTATTTGTTTGTTTGTTTGTTTCAATTTGTATACCACCCTTCTCCAACACGACTCAGGGCGGTGAACAGCCAGAATAAAAACAAAACATACAAAATTTAAAAACAGTTTAAAATAATTAAATATTTTTGGCTGCAATTTAAAACAAAACCAATTTAAAATCAATTAAAATTTAACCCAAAACTGTGGGATCAAGCCAACCCAGCTAGTTGAAATAAATAAGTTTTTAGGGCCCGACGAAAAGTCCGGAGGTCTGATATTGTATGTATCTCTGGGGGGAGGTCATTCCAGAGGGTGAGCGTCGCCACAGAGAAGGCTCTCCCCCTGGCGGTCGCCAGCCGACACTGTCTGGCGGACGGCACCCTGAGGAGGCCCACTCTGTGTGAGCGTACTGGCCTGTGGGAGGCTATTGGTGGCAGAAGGCGGTCTCGTATACACCCCGGCTGTAAGCCATGGAGCGCTTTAAAGGTGGTCACCAACACCTTGAAGCACACCCAGAAGACCACCAGGAGCCAGTGCCCCATCGCTCCCATAATCCCCCGCGCGGCTGCATTCTGGACCAGCTGGAGCCTCCGGGTGCACCCCAGGGGGAGCCCCATGTAGAGAGCATTGCAGTAGTCCAGGCGGGAGGTGACGAGTGCCTGAGTGACTGTGTGTAGGGAGTCCCTCTCTAGAAAGGGGCGCAACTGGCGTATCAGGAGAACCTGATAAAAAGCCCCCCTGTCCACGGCCATCATATGCTCTTCTAAAGACAGCCATATCTTTAGCCGTGTTTTGCAGCAGGATGAGAATTTGATAAAGCAAATAAGAGATAAAGGTCAAATGCATATAAAAAGGTTGTATAATGTATTAGTGGAAATAGATTCAGAAACAGAGCTAATTAAGGATTGTATGATAAAATAGGCACAAAACACAGGTGAACCAATAATGATGGAAACATGGGAAAAGATATGGGTAATAAATGTAAGATTCACACAAGCTCAAAATTTAAGAGAGAACTTTTATAAAATGTTTTATAGATGGCATTTAGATCCAAAAAAACTAGCCTGTATGTACCCAAATTTACAACCTGTAAAAAAATTAAGGCTTTTTGGATAAAAATATGGTGGATTATTCAAAACATTTTAAGGAAAAAAATTAAATTTACACCACAGTTTTTCCTGTTGGGAATAGTTACAGATTGTACTGTAGTAGAGACTAAGTTGGTTTTGAACTTAATAACAGCTGCCAGGTTACTGGTGGCACAGTACTGGAAGAAGGAAGTTCCACCCACCATTGAGGAATGGACACAAAAAGTTGTGCATTTGGCAGAGATGGCAAAAATTTCATCATACCTTAAAGACCATTCAAATGAGAGATACATATCGGAATGGAGAAGATGGATTGACTATATACAAAAAAAGTATCCAAATAAGAAGATACATATAGCTTATGAATGAAATATTTTTAAGTAGTTTATGTTTATAGTTTTTTGAGTTATAATGAGTTAAAGACTTAGGGAGAATATGAATGCAATAATTTGTTAGTATATTTTAGCTTTATGTTTGTGAATGCTATACCCTGTGCTTGTTCTGGGAAGCCTGGGGAGAGGGGTGGAGGGGGAGGGGAAGGGGGATGGGAGGCAGGGGGGTAGGAGGGGTTGAGGGGGGATGGGTGGGGGGGAGAAAATGTTTGTATTTCTTATAAAACTTTTTAATTAAAAAAAACAGATTGATTGTTATACATATTCGCTAACCTTGCAGATGAATAATGCCATCTATAAAACATTTTATAGATGTTTTCTTTATGCGCTGTTGACATTGTGAGTTTGTGATTTTTATCCCATGATTTCTGCCACCTGTCCAACATTATCACAGAAGAAATTTATCATTTTTGTTGAATATATATAACATCATGGCATAATGTACATTTCTTTTCAGGGAAGCATTTGTGATGTACTGGAAAATTCTGTCCTTCCTTTTTGCCATTCAGGAAATCAACAAAGCTCCCCTCCTCTTACCCAACCTCACCCTGGGTTATAACCTCCATGACAACTTTCAAGACAAAATGTTGACATTGGATGGTCTGTTGGATTTGCTTTCGACTGGAGAGGCCAATGTTCCCAACTACAGCTGTGGAAGGAAGAGAAACATGCTGGTTCTGCTGGAAGAGACCAATTCTGACATATCCATTCTCATGGCTGCCATATTGGGCATCTACAAAATCCCACAGGTATAGAGTAGGGAAATGGCTTTTCTCTGTTTACTCCAGAACATTTCAAGCAGGTTTCCTTCTTAAAAATCTTGCGCATGAGTTAAGATGAACAGTCTTTTTTTTAAAAAGTATTTTTTAATTTTTTTATAACAAAAACATAAAACACATCTTTTCAAAACAAAGTTTTTGCTCCAGTCACATATTCAAACAAACCATTAACAAATCTTATTTTTTCAATTGACACAACTAAATATTTTAAACAAATCTTTCCCTCAAATCTATCTATATAACTATGCCATTATCTCCAAAAACTTATTACTTAATCTTGAATCCTAACCAATTAGCAATCCATTTTTCTCTTTCATTTGCTTAGATGGATATATTTTAACAATATGAATCATACAATTACATTAAGCATTCCAAAAATATTTAATTTCAACATACCCATTTTGTCTCTAATTATTAAACTCAAAATTTATACTCTTTATTTCTATTATTAAACCTAACTTATCCATTTTATCTTAACTATCACTCTCAACATGTGTCTCCTCAGTTTAATTATCCCACCTCCTTTTGTATTTTCCTAAAAAGAAAAAAGAACCCAGCGTTATTTATTATTTATCTTTATTGTTAAACCAATCATTTTTATTCCTTAACTATAACACCACATAATCATTTATTTGACTGTTGAACACAGCATATCCTTTTTTTAATTTTTTGGCTCATACACAGCATGCCCTTTCTTGTTTGGCTGTTAAACACAGCATGTTAATTTTTGTTTTTTGGCTTTTAAGCACAGCATTTCATTTTTATTTTTGTTTGGCTGTTACATGGCATATTCAGTTTTGTTTTGGCTGATACACAGTTTGGCTGTTCAACACAGCATAATATACCTTTTTGGCTGTTAAACACAGCACTTTCATAATTGGTTTAACTTTGTCTATTTAAATCTCTATTTAATCCTTTCTTTGTTGTTTCCATCCATCTATACATTGTTTTTTCACATAGTCATTATTTTTCTGTATCCTTTTTCATAACATTCATAACATTTTAACATTGAGACATGTGTTGGTTCTTGCTTAAAACATATCTTTAAATGTATTTAATTCCTTTTAATATTTTCAGTTAATCATATTTATCCTTATTCTTTCCTTTAGCATTTTAACTTTAAAACATAGTTCTTGCATCAAGCATATCTTACATGTATTAATTTCTTTTAACATTCTTAATTTCTGTAAAGACCTCCCTTAATATTACAATCTATTTTTGCTTTATTTTATTTTTAATCACATTATCTTCATTTCCTTGCCTTTCCATTCTCCAATATTAATTTTATTCTCCATAAATCAAATGAATTCTCTTTTCTTATTTTTATTCCGTACATAATATTTCAAATCTTTTTCTTTTAGAGCTACACTTAGTCCTTCTTCTATTCCTGCGCCAGCATTTTTCATCTGTAGGAGTTCCATTGTAGGTTCCTTTTCTTTTCAGCATCATCAAGCTGTCTGCATACAGCAAGGAAAAAACCTCTTCCACATAGTTCAGTAGTCTTTATCTGTAGAGCTCAAAGTTTCCCATAACAAAGGGAATTTACAAAGTTCCTCTTTACGCCAGATGGTGTCTCTCTGCAATTCACATTTGTGTTAGTCATGCAAACCTCCATTTTATTTGTTGTTATATAACCATCCAATCTTCTTTTAATTAAAAATGTATCAAATCATCTTTTCCTTTGAAAAACCCAATTCAAATTTTTAAAGTGTTTAGTCTTTTCACCATATCTCCAATTTGATTCTAATAATTCTGTCCCAAAATTAGTTGTTTCAGAGGTCTTGTCTCTTTAAAGTTGTAGATTTAAAGTCTTTATCTGTAGAGCTCAAAGTTTCCCATAACAAAGGGAAGTTACAAAGTTCCTCTTTATGCCAGATGGTGTCTCTCTGTAATTCACATTTGCATTAGTCATGCAAACCTCCATTTTATTTGTTGTTATATAACCATCCAATCTTCTTCTTTTAATTAAAAAGGTATCAAATCTTCTGTAATTATACCTAACAAAAACAACTGTGGAGTAAACTTTATCCTTTTTTAAAAAATATTTTGAATAATCCATCATATTTTTATCCAAAATGCTTTAACTTTTTTATAAGTCCACCAAACATGAAAATAGGTAGCATCAACACAATCACATTTCCAACATTTGGGTTGTAGGTTTGGGTACATACAAGCTAACTTTTTACGATCCAAATGCCATCTCTAAAACATTTTATAAAAATTTTCTCTCAAATTTTGAGCTTGTGTAAATTTTACATTTCTTACCCAGATCCTTTCCCATGTTTCCATCATTATTGATTCCTCAAAATTTTGTGCCCATTTTATCATACAATCTTTAACTAACTCTGCCTCCGAGTCTATTTCTATCAGTATATTACACAACCTTTTTATGTGCATTTTACTCTGGTCCCTAATTTGTTTTATCAAATTTTCTTCACTTAGTATAATACCAATTTTCTGATCTTTTTTCCATCTATTCTGCTGCTGTACATACTGAAACCAGGTTTGAATTGCCCTTTCCTCTCTTAGAACATTCAGAGGCTTTAACTGTAGTACATTTCTTTCTGTAATCAGAAGTTCTTTATAAGTAATTACATTCTGTCTTTGTTCTATATTTATATTTTCTATAGCATGTCTGGGTACTACATGTATCCTGCATTATTTTTAATTTAACTCTCGGTCTCTTCCCTACCCAAACAAAGTTGTTAATACCTCTCTGCCATTCCTCCAAGTTTCCATCCTTTTTAAGTATTGGTATCATTTGAAAGAGAAATAGAAACTTGGGCAGAACATTCATTTTAACTACTACTATTCTTCCCAACAAAGACAGTTGTAATTTTTTCCATGTATCCATCTTTGTCTGTATTTTATGCCATAACAATTCATAATTATACTTGTATAATTTCCCATTTGACATTGTAATAAAAATTCCTAAGTACTTAACCTTTTTCACTATCTCGCATCCTGTTACTCTTTCCATTTTTTCTTTTTTATTTGTATTCATATTCTTAGCTATCATCTTTGTTTTCCCTATATTTATTTTAAACCCTGACACTTGACCATAATGCCTAATTATCTCCATCAAACCTCTAACTGAATTTACTGGTTGGGTTAAAGTTACAACCAAATCATCTGCAAATGCTCGTAATCTATAATCATGTTGCCTGATCTTAATACCCTATATGTTATCCAAGTCCCGTATTTTATTCAGCAATATTTCCAAAGTTAAAATAAACAATAGTGGAGACAAGGGACATCCCTGTCTTGTTCCTTTCTCAATTTTAAAGGTTTCTGTGAGACTACCATTAACTATTATTTGTGCTATTTGTTTCTAGTATATTGCCTTAATAGATTGTATGAAATGCTCTCCCAACTGCATCTTTTGTGCTACTTTCACTAAAAACTGCCAATTCAATCGATCAAATGCTTTCTCTGCATCCAAAAACATAAGCACTGCAGGGACTTGGTTGTTCTTCCCCAAATACTCCATTATATTAACAATTTGTCTTACATTACTTTTCATTTCTCTCCCTTATATAAATCCAGTTTGATCTTTATGAATCACTTGTTGCATAACTGACATTAGTCTATTTGCCAAAATTTTTGCAAAGATCTTATAATCTGTATTAAGCAATGTTATGGGTCTGTAATTTTTGGGTTGACTATGAGTTTGATCTTCTTTCGGAATCAGGGAAATAAAAGCTGTTCTCCAGGATGGTGGCATCTCTCCTCCCCATTGTATTTTAGCAAATTATTATTATTATTATTTATTAAATTTATATCCTGCCCTTCTCCCCAAAGGGACTCAGGGGAGGAGGCCCTCTCTGTGAGAGCGTATTGGCCGGTGGGAGGTTATCGGTAGCAGCAGGCAGTCTCCTAAATACCCTGGCCCTAAGCCATGGAGCGCTTTAAAAGTGAGAACCAACACCTTGAAGCGCACCCAGAAGACCACCGGGAGCCAGTGCAGCTAGCGCAGGAGAGGTGTTATATGGGAGCGCCATGTCGCTCCCGTGATCACCCTCGCAGCCACATTCTGGACCAGTTGGAGCCTCTGGGTGCTCCTCAAGGGGAGCCCCATGTAGAGAGCATTAGCGTAGTCCAGGCGAGAAGTGACGAGAGCATGAGTGACTGTGCATAAGGAATCCCGACTCAGAAAGGGGCGCAACTGGCATATCAGGCGAACCTGATAAAAAGCCCCCCTGGCCACGGCCGTCATATGCTCTTCTAAAGACAGCTGTGTGTCCAAGAGGACGCCCAAGTTGCGAGCCCCCTCTGTGGGGGTCAATGACTCGCCCCCAATAGCCAGTGATGGCGCCAGCTGGCTATATCGGGATGCCGGCATCCACAGCCACTCGGTCTTGGAAGGGTTGAGTCGAAGCCTGTTCCTCCCCATCCAGACCTGCACGGCCTCCAGACACTGGGACATCACTTCAAGGGCATCGTTGGGGTGGTTTGGGGTAGAGATGTACAGCTGAGTGTCATCAGCGTACAGATGGCATCGCACCCCAAATCCACGGATGATCTCACCCAGCGGCTTCAAATAAATGTTGAACAGGAGTGGTGAGAGGACCGACCCTTGTGGCACCCCACAAACAAGGCACCTCGAGGTCGACCTCTGCCCCCTGCCAACACAGACTGCGACCGGTCGGAGAGATAGGAGGAGAACCACCACAACATGGTGCCTCCCACCCCCAGTCCCTCCAGCCAGTGCAGCATGATACCATGGTCGATGGTATCAAAAGCCTCTGAGAGATCTAATAGAACCAGAACAGAGGAGCAACCCCTGTCCTGAGCCCTCCAGAGATCATCACCCAACGCGACCAATGCCGTTTCTGTGCTGTACCCAGGCCTGAAGCCAGACTGGCATGGGTCTAGATAGACGATTTCATCCAGGTACTGCGGGAGCTGTTGCACAATAACTCCTTAAGAGGTTCTACCATTTCTAATTGAAAATTTTTATAATACACTGCTGTCAAACCATCTGTGCCAGGAGCCTTTCCACTTTTTAATTGTTTAATTGCCAAAAGAATTTCCTCAGTGGTTATTAATACATTCAATCTTTCCCTTTGTTCATCAGTAATTGCAAGAATATTCTCCTTCTGCAAATATCTCTCTATATCATTACCTTGTATATTATCACCAGCATATAACCTCATATAAAAATCTAAAAATGTTTTTTTAATCAAATTCTGTTGGTATACCTCTTTACGTTTATACTCTATTTTTTCTATTGTACAAGATTTTTGTTTTTTCCTTAACATATATGCTAACCACCTGCCTGGTTTATTTGCATTATAAAAAGTATTATGTTTAGCATATTGCAAGTTCGTTGCAACTTGTTCTGACCTCAACATATTAAACTGTCCTCACAATATTGTAATGGCTTCTTTTATATTCTTATCATCTGGTTTATCCACTAACGCCTGTTCCTTCTTTTTTATTTCCTCTTCCAATTCCCTCCGTTTTTTCCCCTGTCTACGTCTGTAGAAATTATTCAAATTTATTAAAACTCCTCTCATATATGCTTTACTTGTATCCCATACCATTTCCACAGGTGTACCCTTATGCATATTTAAAACAAAACATTCTTTCATTAACTTGTTACATTCTATCACATTTGCCTCATATCGAAATAAGTTTTCATTCAGTTTAGAAAGATGGAAAAATCTCCAGCTATCAATTTTGGGAAGGGTGGCAACCATTAAGATGTGCGTGTTACCCAAATGGTTATTTCTATTCCAAACAGCCCCGGTAAGGTTGAATAAAGAGTTTTTTACAAATTTGGATAGGACTATATCTAAATTTATCTGGCAGGGAAAGAGGCCGCGGATTAGACTTAAAATGTTACAAGAACCCAAAAATAGAGGAGGATTTGGACTTCCAAATTGGGAGCTCTATCACCAAGCAGTGAACTTGATCTGGGTGAAAGAATGGATGGTCCTACAAAAGAGATGACTTTTGACATTTGAGGGAGCCGGTCTTCAACATGGCTGGCACTATTCTCTATGGCCAGGAGCATCCAGCCGTCCTAGACACTTTGATGATCACTATTTACGTAGGACGCTTGGGTACACTTGGGAAAAGGTTAGAAGAAGAGTATATACAAAAGTTCCATGTTGGATTTCGGCACAGGAAGCTCAGGTTTACCCGACATTGTATAAAGGGGAGAAAACCTTGACGTATGAAGGTTTCTTGGATGTTCAGGGTAATCCGAAGTCACGAGAATTATTAAATCTTCAAGGATATAAGATAGACTGGTGGTCTTATTCTCAAGTGCACTCCAGGTATAAAAAAGATTTACATAGTGAAGGAATCTACCGTAAAAGACAAGAATTGGATAAGATCTTATTAGAAGTAGGGAAAGGGATATTATCTAAATGTTATGCATATTTATTGTCTCTGCAGATAGGACAGGATGTAGTGAAGGATTGTATGATAGCATGGGGGTGAAATTTTGGATATCCCCTTGACTTCCAGCAATGGGAACAGATTTGGTTGAAAAATATGAAATTAACCATGGCCTCCTCATATAAAGAAAACATATATAAAATGATCTACCAGTGGCATCTACCCCCGGCGAGATTAGCTAAAATGTTTCCCGGGACATCTGTCTGCTGTTGGAAGTGCGGTTACAGCAATGGAACCTATTTTCACCAATGGTGGACCTGCCCGCAGGCAGTTAAATATTGGAAAAAAATACAGCAATGGATTTTGGAAATTACACAGATTAATTTGGAATTAAGTCCTGAGATTTTCCTATTGGGGGCAAAACCTTTGAATGTTAAATCAGATATATGGTTCTTGTTGATTCACATTATCACTGCAGCAAGATTAGCGTATGCGCAGGAGTGGAAAAATCAATACTTACCGATAGATTTGAAAATAATATATAAAATTAATGAGCGTGCGAAATCAGATAGACTAACTAGATTGATCAATGGTAAAAAAGATTCAGAATTTTATAACAGTTGGAAAGTATGGTACGATTGGGTCCAGAAAAGGTGGGATAGAATAGATATATGATGATGTATATATATATATATATATGGTGGCAAATGTGTATGTATAAAGGAATGATTTTATACTTATGGACAATGTAATTACATTATACCATGGTGGCAGGATTGTATATTTTATTTGTGTATTAGTGTATAGAATATATTAATAAAAATTATATTAAAAAAAACCCCAAAAAACTGCACTTTCCCACCAGCCATTCAGCAGAACCAACAGGTCTTCTTAATCTCAGTCCTTAATAATTATTATGGCTTATTGATAAGTCAATATTGTATTCTTTAATTTCCAATCCTCAAAATTCCGCAACAAAGTCTTTTAAAAAGGTACTGACAGCGTTAACAAGCGTTAATGAGCGTTAACAAGCACTTTTTCTTTTAACTTTCGTTTTCACACCCTTAAGCAACTCAGCACCATCTTTTTTAAGCTTTCTCCCATCTCAAGCTCTGAAGGAAGTAGTAGTTTATTAGAGTTAAAGTTTAGTACTTGCAGTTGTGATTTCTCCTGTCTTTGCTCTGCCTGCTTTAAAGTCCAATCGATGTGAAATCATTTAGTTTGCAGGGGTGGTCTCCATGTTCTGTTTAAAACAGAAACATCCTGGATCCAGAGGTCCTTCAGGTGCTTTGGTCCTCTCACCCTCTGCGCCCCAGGATTAATCCTGGGGGTGTTGGGGAGCTCTACCCACACCTGCCTGCTCGCCTTCCCCTCTTCTCCCAAGGGGAAAGTTCTGAGCTGCTAGAACAGGTGATTTTCACTGCTCTAGCGGCTTTACAAGATCACAGGGGTTAGCGTTCCCAAAGGAGCTGCCGCCGACACCTGCGGTGCCACCAAAAGTTCCCTCAAGCACTTTTCTCCAAGGAACTTGCCTGTTCCTCTCGGTAGTCCAAGGAGCCCCTCTTCTTCCCCTGTCCCTGCAAGACTGGATCGGTTCGAAGAACCATCGACAGTGGTTCAGCAGCTGGGGTTTTCGTGGGACTCATCAGAGCCCGCTATTTCCCTGACTGTCTCGCCATGATGCCAAACCAGAAGTCAGTGAGCAGTCCTTTTTTATTTCACGTTTCATGAGCTGATATTGTGGACCTGTGGACAAGGCGCCATTGAAACTACAGCTCTAATTTTAACAGAATAACAGAGTTGGAAGGGACCTTTGAGGTCTCCTAGTCCAACCCCTGCTCAAGCAAGACCCTTTACCATTTTAGACAAATGACTGTCCAGTCTCTTCTTAAAATCCTACAGTGTTGGACACCCACAACTTCTAAAAACAGTCTGTTCCACTGATTAATTGTTCTGTCAGGGAATTTCTCTTTAGTTCTAGGTTGCTCCTCTCTTCCTTGATTTGTTTCCTTCCAATTGCTTTCTGGTGTTTTGGAAAATAGGTTTCCCCCCCCCCTCACACACAGCTTCTTCTTTGTGGAAATCCCTCAAATATCCCCTTCTATAAGGACTCATGCACCCACCTCATAACACTTCATCTTATAAAATGACCAGGAAACACTGATCTTTATATACAATCATTATTATCAGATCAGTACAATGTAGTTCCTTTGAATGTAGCTGAGTTTTGTTATACTGTTTGCAAAATTAGGTACTGACTGCCCACGGACAATCCACCACTAGTTGTAATATATTATCCTGTCATTCTTTTTAGTTTTTAAAATATTTCTTATCTGTAACACTGGTCTGTGACTGTAGTAAATTAGTAGTATTGTTTAAACTTTCAATCTTCCAAAGAGACCAAAACAAACACAAAAACAACTATAGTTAAAAATGACCAGTTAGCAAAAAAGGGCCTCTGAAAGCCCCCTATTTCCAGAAAAGTAGATTAGGATTTCTTTTTATCTTTAAATATTCATTGATAACAGAATATTATCATATTCTGATCATATCATATCAGAATATTATAAGGCAGAATATTATCTTTCCCTAAAGGAGAAATAGACAAACATGTTCTTGGAGACAGAGAACAGCTCCCAAGTCTTTCTTAATTGCCCCCAGGAGATATTTTGTGCCCGTTGAGAAAGAGTGGGCCAAATGGTTTGAGAATACTACAAATGGATCATTGACATTTAAGTCTATATCAATCAACAGTTGTTTATAATATATTACTTCTGTGCACATTAAAGACAGACAGGAAAATTCAGTTTCCATGGTTGATAAATTTCCTGATAGATTTCCATCCTATTAATGAATTTCCCAACATTATTGCAATTCTTGATGTTGATTTATGTGTGGATAAATCAATTGCAAAACTAGCTCAGCATTCAGCAATCAGCATATGCAGTTAATAGATCATTGTTAAGCTCTAAATATAACGCATAATGTATTGTTTGTTTTAAATATCTTAGTAGTCGCTTTGCAGCTTGCCAATGCCTCTCAGTTGGTTCAGCGTTATACCTAGCTAGTTTTCTTTACACTACAGGATATATCTGGCCCAGGGGTGAAATGCTCCCAGTTCAGACCAGCTCGGGCGAGTAGGTAGTGGAGATTGAGGCTAGTTCGCCAAACCGGGAGCAATGGCCGGCTGGCCATGCCCCTGAACCGGTCCACAGCCCGCAGTCCTGCCATGCTTGTCTGTCTTCCATGCTCCCTTCCTGGCGTCCCGTTGGCCAGTTTGCGAAGGCTAGCAAGCAGAAACCCATGTGGAAGGCAGGCAAGCATGGCAGGGCTGTGGGGAAGGAGCCCACATGGAAGGCAGGCAAGCATGGCAAGGCTGCGGGGAAGGAGTCAAATTGAGTGTCTCTCAATTTGCAAAGAATCGCAATCATTAAAAAGATCAGTAAGCCTAAATATCAATAACAGAGACCGAGGCTGTGTGTGTGTGTGTGTGTGTGTGTGTGCGCGCGCGCACATGGGTGTGTTAAGCTCGAAGCATTACAAAGTGCTGGACTACTCCCGACACCTTCCTTCCAGTTGACTGATTGGCAGGCAGAGGCTTTTTTAAAAAGCCTCTGCCGATCAGGGAACTCAGCTGGGATCGTCAGAGCCTTTTGAAAGCATTTTTTACAACCTCTTAAGGTTGTAGAAAAAATGGTTTTAAAAGTAAAAAAAAAAATTGGCCACGCCCATCCAGTCACATTACCCCCCACCAAGCCACGCCCACAGAACCGGTAGTAACACATTTTAGATTTCACCCCTGATGTGGCCTAGACCAATTACTAATATAAGATAGACTACCAATCAAGGATTGATAAAGTTCCTTGTTGAATACAGGACTTTGAATATTATCATGTATGTTACTGCTCTAGTCAGTTTGAGGTTATTATTCCAGATTTCTTCCCAATCGTCTAAATTTATATTGTGTCCAATATTTTTCCCCCAAGCAATCATCTGATCCTTAACTATTTCTCCTTCCCTGTCATATTCAAGCATGTATGAGTATAATTTGGCTAATAATTTATTTATTTACTCCCATCCATATCCTATCAAATCCATTGGTCCCTATTTCTATGCCACTTTCCTCCTTATCTTTCCTGTATCGTGATTTAATTTGCAAGTAAGGCCACCAGTCAATTTGAATCCCTTGTTCTTCCAAGGCCTTATTTGTTTTAAGATTGCCACTTTCGTCTAAAATGTCTTGGTATGTAAACATTTTTTCCATACCTAACAAATTCGGATATATCATTGCCTCCATTATGGAGGTCCATTTTGGGATTTTTGTGTAGTGTTTGTATCTGATTTCCTTCCAAGTCTGCATTAATACATTTCTAATTTTATGTCTATAGAAGTACGTCTCAGCCCCTTTTCCTTTATCCCACAGGTAGGCATGCCAGCCTTTCTGCAGGTCATACCCTTCCAGTGTCAAGAGTCTTTTATTTCATAATTCAACCCATTCTCTTAACCAGACTACATTAGCAGCTCTCTGATATATCTTCCATACTGGGAGGCTGAATCCACCTTTATTCCTTTTGTCCTGCAGTGTTTGAAGTGCAATCCTTCGCTTTTTTCCTCCCCAGATAAATTTCCTTATGGTCGTATTCAAAACTGAGCCTGGATAGCTCTGCAGACAAAGGCACCGTAATTTAACACCAGCTGTCTGCAATTAAAGTAAGTTCGAATCTTGCCAGGCTCAAGGTTGACTCAGCCTTCCATTCTTTCTAAGGTAGGTAAATTGAGGACCCAGTTTGTGGGGGCAATAAGCTGACTTTGTATTATTTATTTATTTATTTTATTAGATTTCTATACCGCCCTACTCCCGAAGGACTCTTTTGTATAAAATATACAAAAGTATGAAGGCTATTGCTTAACACACTGTAAGCCGCCCTGAGTCTCTGGAGAAGGGCGGCATATAAATCAAATTAAAAAAAAAAAATCTAAACAAAAAATATTATCTAAATTAACTAGTGTAGTTTGAAATAAGTATACCAGTTTAGGTAGGATGCTCATCTTAATGGTAGCTATCCTACCTAATATTGATATTTGCAGCTTCCCCCACCATTCCAAATCTTGCTTAATTTTGCCTAATAGTAGTACATAATTATCTTCCTTTAAAGACGTACATCTAGCCCTTATCCAAACTCCTAAGTATTTTATCTTTTTGACTACTTGCAGACCTAGAGTTTCTTCTAATATTTTCTGTTGCCCGCCTGACATATTTTTGGTTAACATTTTGGTTTTTGTTTTGTTCAATTTAAATCCGAATAGCTTCCCATACTGGTCCAATTCTTCCAATATTTTTCCCCGGTCTCTAGTGGTTCTTCCATGATTAATGCAACATCATCGGCAAATGCTTGAGTTTTAAAAGTTTCACTCCTAATTTTTAATCCTCTTATCTCATTATTATGTCTTATTCGTCTTAACAGAACCTCCAGAGCCAATATAAATAAAAGCTGTGACAGCGGGAAGCCTTGTCTCACACCTTTACTAATCTGAAAAGTTTTTGTCATGTCACCATTTAATATAATATTTGCACTTTGTTTATTATATATTGTTGTAATCGCTGTCTCAAAGTTTTCTCCAAATTTCAACTCTCTAATTTGCTGAATCATGAATTCCCAGTTTAAATTGTCAAACGCCTTCTGGGCGTCAAGGAAGACTAGTGCCACTTGTTCCTCAGAGTGTGTTTTATTGTATTCTAAAATATCTAACACTACCCTCAAATTATTCCTAATCTGCCTTCCCGGGAGAAATCCATTTTGGTCAGAGTGGATCCAATTGTTCAATATCGTCTTCATCCTACCTGCAATTATACTCATAAATATTTTATAATCTATGTTGAGTAGGGAAATCGGCCTATAATTCTTTATTTGATTTGATTTGGTATCTTCTTTTAACACCAATGTAATGTATGCCTCCCTCCACGAGTCTGGAATTTTGGATCCGCTCAGTGCCTCATTACATATTACCAACAGTTTTGAAGTGAGTATTTCTTCTAGGTCTTGATTTTTGTACAGCTCTCCTAGGAGACCATCCGGGCCTGGGGATTTGTTATTCTTTAATTTTGAAATTACCCTCTTTAGTTCCTCAATTGTGATCTCTCTGTTGAGCATCTCACTTTCTTCCTCTTTTATCTGAGGGAGCTTCTCCTTTGCCAAGTATTGTTTGATATTCTCCATTGGGATTTACTCCTCCTTATACAGGACCTCATAATATTTCTGGGCGAATTCGAGTTTTTCCTCCTCTTTATTCAAAAGCGTTCCGTCCAGATCCTCCAATTGATAAATAATCCCCTTTTCTTTGTCTTTTTTTAATTTATACGACAGCCACTTCCCCGGTTTATTTGCGTTCTCAAAATAATATTGTTTAGATTGTTTAATTTTACAAGCCAATTCTTCCTGTTCTAATAAATTTAATTTGTGTCTCATTGCCATCCAATTTTCTATTTTTGCCTCATAGCTCGGGTCCCGCTGTAGTCTCTTTTCTGCATCGCCTAGTTGCTCCATCAAGTCTTTCTGTGCCTTCCTTTTCTCTTTATTTTTGTATATGTTGTGCGATATTACTAGCCCTCTTAAGTATGCCTTCATTGTATCCCAAACAATTGCACGAGGGGTCTCTTGATTTTTGTTTTCCATAAAAAATAGTTTTAGCTCTCCCTCGAGTTTTTTGGTATGCTCCTTGTCTCTCAAGATTTGGGTATTTAGCCTCCATCTCTTCTGTTGTTTCCTATGTGAATTTTTCCACCTTATCTCTAGTGGACTATAGTCAGCCCAAATATTTGGGGTTATTACCACTGAGTCAATTTCTATCCCCAAACCCCTAACTGACCCGCACCATGTCAATTCTTGACCAAGAATTTTGGGGGTTCGAATAAGAAGTATATTGCTTTTCATTCTGGTGTAGGACCCACCATAAATCCACTAGATTGTGTTCATCCGCTAGTTCAAAGAAGGTTTTTGGCAACTTTCTTTTTTTAAAAAAAAATACTTTATTGACTTTTCCAAAATTAAAAAAGGATAATATACAATCTCTATCTTGATCAGAGGTACAGTGTTTACACAATTGGTGAATCAAACGTTGGATGGATTCCATCCGTAACTATACAATATACTATACAATTCTATACAATTAAGTCCAATTCTAGTGCCTAATAAGTCATAACCTATTATCATACTTTTATCTTGTTCTTCAACCAGTTATACCAATTTCCCCATACTTCATAATATTTAGAATTCTCCTCATTTTTTAACTCGCTCGTCAATTTTGCCATTTCTGCGCACTCTAGAATTTTATTTATTAATGTTTCTTCTGAAGGCGTAGATTTATTTTTCCAGAGTTTCGCAAAAGTAGTCTAGCCGCGGTTGTGATTTGAATTACAAGTTGGGTTTTGTTATTGTTAACACCATCTTCAGTCATACCTAAGAGAAAGGATTCTGGGGCCAGGGCTATCTCCTGTCCCGTTATTTCAGAGAGCCAGAGTCGAATCTTTAACCAGAACTTTTTAGTCTCGGGACAAGTCCACCAAAGATGATAGAAGGTGCCGACCGTTTTCCCACATTTCCAACATGTAGCAGAGAGGTTTGGGAATATTTTCGCCAGCCTGTCCGGGGCTAGGTACCACCTATGCAACATTTTGTAATGATTTTCTCTGAATGTTGCCGATTTCGTTATTTTGTAATTCCTGTTCCAAGCTATCTCCCAATCATTGAAATTAAGGCTGTATCCTAAGTTTTTTTTCCCAAATGCTTAACTGATTTTTTGCTATGGTCTCTGCTCTATCCTCATCTAATAAAAAATTGTAGATTTTCGATAACATTTTCTTATCTGTTCCCCAGATAATTTTGTCAAAATATCCATATTTCATTTCAATACCACATGTGTCTCTATCTTTTTGAAATCTAGAATTTATCTGGAGATAGTTCCACCAATCCAGGTTGAACCCCTGGTCCCTCAATACTTCCAACGATTTGAGCTTCCCTTCTTGATCCAAGATGTCCTTATATGTGCCCAATTTATAGTTTCCTCTCCTATTTGGGGCCACTAAAGCTTCCATAATCGACAACTAGCTAGGAACCTTGGTATAAATCCTCTGTCTGATTTCTACCCACGTACGAATCAGTGTCTCCCTAATTTTATGTTTATGGAAATAAATTTTCCTCCTATCCTTTGAATCCCAGAGATAAGCATGCCATCTTTCAAGGAGATCATGTCCTTCTAGTGTCAGAATTCTCTCATCTTGTAGCTTGATCCACTCCTTTATCCAAATTATTTTTGCCGCCTTTTGGTATAATTCCCAATCAGGGAGCCCGAACCCTCCCAAATTCCTTTTCCCTTGAAGTGTCTTAAGAGAGATCCTCGATTTTTTGCCCTCCCACAGAAAGTTCCTTATATGTTTGTTCAAATCCAGAAAAAAAATTTTATCTAGTGATATCGGTATATTTTGGAATAAAAATAGAATTTTAGGTAGGATATTCATTTTGATTGCCGCAATTTTACCAATCAGGGACAATTTAAGCCTCTTCCACCTATCAAGGTCTTGATAAATTTTCTGCAATAAGAGGATATAATTATCATCTTTTAATGAAGAGAGTCTCACAGTGATCCATATTCCCAGATATTTTGTTTTCTTAACTGCTTGGAGGCCTAATCGATCTTCTAATTCTTTCATTTGTGGGTTTGTCATATTTTTCACAATTATTTTAGTTTTATTCTTATTAAGTTTAAGGCCCGCCACTTCTCCGTAATCCTGTACTTCCTGCATTAATTTTAAACCGGTTTCTAATGGGTCTTCTATTATGAGGGCAACGTCGTCCGCAAAAGCTTGGGTTTTAAATGTTTCCTTCCTGATCTTTAAGCCTTTAATATCTTTATTGGCTCTAATCTTTCTAAGTAGGACCTCTAGTGCCAGGATATAAAGTAAGGGAGATAGGGGACATCCCTGCCTGACTCCTCTTTGAATCTGAAATGCCTGAGTTCTGTCTCCATTCACTAATATATTAGCCCTCTGATTTTGGTAAATATTCTCTATCATCCTCCTAAAGTTGGTCCCGAATCCCATTAGATCTATTTGGTTTACCAAGAAGGTCCAGTTTAAGTTGTCGAATGCCTTTTGGGCATCGACAAACATTAAGGCCAGCTGTTTTTCAGGGTGTTGTTCGTAGTACTCTATCGTATTTAGGACTGTTCTCAAATTATCTCTAATCTGTCTCCTTGGGAGGAAACCGTTTTGATCCTTATGTATCCATCGATTTAATTTAATTTTCTTGAGCCTCTCCGCCATTATATTCATAAATAATTTGTAATCTGTATTCAGCAATGAGATAGGTCTGTAGTTGGATATCTGCTTCGGGTCGGCACCTTCTTTCAGAATGAGCGTCAAGTATGCTTCCCTCCAAGAGTCTGGGATTGTTATGCCAGCAATAGCATCATTTAGAATTTCTAACAGTTCTAATTTCAAGACATCGTCAAACTTTTGATATAATTCCCCGGGGAGACCATCAGGGCCTGGGGTTTTATTCTTCTTTATTTTGGATAGGGCCGTTCTTAGCTCCTCTATAGTGATCTTTTCATTTAACATTTCCTTTTCTTCTTCGGAGATTTGAGGTAAATTGGCTTCCAACAAATACTGTTCTACCTTGTTTAACTCAATTCCTTCATTTTTATATAGAGATTCATAAAATTTTCTTATGCTTTCTAATTTGTCTTCTTCCTTCGTCAACAGGGTGCCCTGTGGGTCTTCTAAAACTAATATTTGGTTTTTTTCCTTCTCTTTTTTTAATTTATACGCCAACCATCTCCCGGACTTGTTAGCATTCTCAAAACAATAATGCTTAGATCTTTTTATTTTTTGAGCCATCTCCTCCTGGTCCAATAAATTCAGTCTATGTCTCATCATCAACCACTGTTGTTTCGTCGCCTCGTCTCCCGGTCGTTGCTGGAGTTCATCTTCAATTTGTAATAGTTTTTGGGTGAGTTCTTCTCTAATCTTTCTTTTTTTCCTTATTTTTAAAGGCAATATATGAGATGGCTACCCCTCTTACATAAGCCTTCATAGTGTCCCAAACAATTTCTTTGGCTGTCTCTCGATTCCCATTTTCTAGGAAGAAACGTTTGACTTCTTCATTCAATTTAAGTGTGAACTCTTTTTCATTTAAGAGATTGGTCCTTAAACTCCATCTCTGTTGTGTTTTCTTGGTGTCATGGAGCCAACTAATTTCAAGGAGCTTATGATCTGCCCAAGTATTGGTGCTCATATTAACCTTTTTAATTTCTATAGCCAATTTTCTGGTAACCCAAACCATATCAATTCTGGACCAGGAGTTCTGTGGAATAGAATAAAATGTAAATTGTCTATCCTGGGGATGTAAAATACGCCACATGTCAATTAAATTTATCTCATCCACCAGATCAAAAAAGGTCTTTGGTAAGGGAGATCTTTTAGTCTTTTTAGTTATATCACACTTATAATCATACTTTGGATCCACAATTCCATTAAAGTCCCCTAGCATACATATTTCAAGATGTGCCCAATTTGCCAGCTGTTCATGGAGTTTCCGGTAAAATTTCCCTTGTTTTTTGTTCGGGGCATAAACCCCTACTAATAGCACCTTAGAGTTACCTCTCATTATTTCAACTATAAGTATTCTCCCTTTTCCATCTTTATATTTACATTCTGCCTCTATTCCTTTCTTAACATAGATAGCGACCCCCCCCCCTTTTTTTCTTTTCTCGGCTAGTGAAGAGAATACTTTACCAAATTTACAATAATTTAAATGGTCGGCTTCATCTTTTTTTATATGGACCTCTTGAATGCAGATAATATCAGGATTTTGTTTCACCAATATTATCCTACTTTTTTATAATCATTTAATCCGTTCACATTCACCGATATGATTTTAGTATCGTACATTCCTGTAGTTGGTTTCTGGTCTCTTGTTCTTATTTACCTTTTAAAGTTACTGCTCTCACTGGTCTAGATTTTTTCCCTTTTTCCTCTGTGTCCTCCTTTTTCTTCTCCTCTTCTATATCTTCCCTAGTAATTTGTTCTTGGGATGTCTCTTCTTCCGTATTTGCTATCTCGTTTTCCTCCTTACTAGTTTGTTCCTCTTCTCCTCCCCTTAGTTGATCTAGGAAGTCTTGAGCATCACTTAAGCAATCAATTCTAATTTTCCTCCCTTGCCAGGAAATTAGCATTCCTTCTGGCAGAAGCCACCTAAAGATTATACTTCTCCTGTTTAAATGATTTGTCAAGAATCTATAATTTTTCCTCCTTTCCCTCACTCTTCTCGGAATTTGTTTCAAAATATTAATTTCTTTCCCCCCATAAGTGATTTTTTCCTCCCGGGCTATGTTGTACAAGATGTCCCTAACTTTTTTTCTAGCGAAGCGTACATGGACCTCTCTGGGGAGTCTGTTTCTTCTTACGTAGTTCGTCTGAACTCTGTACACCTCGTCAATCTCATGGATTATTTCTTGTTTATCTTGCTGCAGAGTCTCTGCAATCAACTCAGCCATCTTATCTCCTAGGTCCTCATCCTTATCTTCCAAGATGTTCTGGAATCGCAGGTAAAACGAGGCTTTGTCCATCTCAAGTTGGATCAGGGCGTCTTCAGTTTTGTTGTTTTGTGCCGACAAAGTTTGGTCCACTGTATCCAGTTTTTTCTCGTTTTTTTCAATTCTTTGTTCTGCTTTTTGGATTCTATTTTCATTACTCGCAATAGCAGTCTGGATCTCATTCATTTTGAAATCGAGAGCGTGGATGTCTGATTTTAATTCGGAGTGACTATTCAAGAGTTTTTCTTGCATCGCAAGCATTGTTTCTTGAATTGACTGAAGAGAAGCTTGTACCGTTTGCAATGTAGGTGTTGTAGGGGGTTTGTCTGCTTTCTGGAGGCCTTCCACTGATTTCTGGGTGGCTGGAGAAGACATCGCTAGATTGTGTTAATCCACTAGTTCAAAGAAGGTTTTTGGCAACTTTCCCCTTTTTTTCTTTTTTTCATTCCCGCTCCTATAATCCTTATCTGGGTTTACTACCCCATTAAAATCCCCGACTATACAAATATTCCTATATTCCAATTCACTTATTTTTTCACCTAACTGCTTGTACAATTCTGCTGTCTCAGTATCTATATGAGTAATTCGATAGTCATTTTTCGCTGCCCACACTAACATTGTTCTCAATGTAGTCACTCTTAAACTGGGAGCAAAAACTTTCACCATAGTCTTTTTCAGACTGAGGGAATCCTTGAGCAATTATTTATTTATTTATCAATTTATTTATCAATTTATTTATTTATTTATTTATTGGATCAATTTATATGCCGCCCTTCTCCAGAGACTCAGGACACCTTACAATGCATTAAGCAATAGCCTTCATATTTTTGTATATACCTGCTTAGTAGGGCTTTCGGCCCCCCCAAGCGGTGTTCTTTTTATATACAAAGTCAGCTTATTGCCCGCACAATCCAGGTCCTCATTTTACCTACCTTGGAAGGATAGAAAGCTGAGTCAACCTTGAGCCTGGTGAGAATTGAACTCGCAGTAATTGCAGGCAGCTGGCAGCTAAAGTGCTAATTTTAACAGCACATTAGTTTTCTGCGCCACCAAGGCTTGTCTTAACTAATCTTGCTTTATGGGTTACAGTTCCATCAACCCCTGTTATTAATTTATAAACCCCTTTACAACCAATTAAATGTTCGCCTGGTGGTAACTTAACATTTTCATACACATTTAACTCAGTTAATGATTTAAGTTCTTTATCCATAGCTTCCTTCCAAGCTACTTGATCCATTTCAGGATGCAATTTGAGATCATTGTAGTTAGAAGGTTCTATATTTACCTGACAAACCACACTAGCTTGATACCTATCCAATGAATGTTTAACCCGAGTAGATCTTCTAGGTAATTCAGGACGCATAACCGGTGTTTCAACTAATTCATCCCCTAAAACTTCCTCTTCCTTTACAGTATTAGGTTCTACATCATCTATGACATCTTCAGGGGTATTATTGAACATTTGAGTATCAATAATAACACTATCCTCATTTTTGTAACCAGCTCGCTCAAGCTTATCCCAACCAACATGCTCCAGGAATTTAGCACTAGCACTACAATAAATGCTAGTGGTACCTGGCATTCAAAATCTAAATGAACTGTGATTATATTCGTATCTAATAAAAAAACATTTTCTAGCTCTTTGTTGTCCCTTTCGCCTTAATTGCGGGGGAATATGAATCCAAGCAGGAGCACCAAACGTATGCAGATAGCTTAATTCAGGTTTTCTACCATGCCAAAGTGTAAATGGTAACTCACCAGTTGATGAATTAACTATGTTATTCAAAACATGGTTAGCACACATTATTGCTTCACCCCAAAATGTTTCAGGCAAACCAGAATTGGCTAACATTGACCTAGACATAGCTTACATTGTTTGTCCTCTGCATTCTATATAAGCATTATGTTGCGGTCTATAAGGGGCAGAATGTTTATGTTCAATACTTGCCTCCCGTAACATATTGTCTAATCTTATATTGGTAAACTCGGTACTATTATCTGTTACCAAGCAAACCACCTTATGTTTCTGTTTTCTTTCAACAAATTTCAGCCAATTTATTTATTTATTTATTTATTTATTTATTTATTATATTTCTATACCGCCTTTCTCCCGTAGGACTCAAGGCGGTGTACAGTCAAGAAAAATATAGACGCACAAACATCATAAAATTGCTAATTAAAATTATTACTTAGTTTGGTCAATTAAATAAAACCCAGAATTAGATAACATTTAAAAAAAAAAAAATCATTCACATGTTCATATGTTTAGCCCCGCCTGTTGAAACATCAGGGTCTTGAGGGCACGGCGGAAAGCACGGAGATCAGGGATATTCCGTATCTCCGGGGGCAGTTCATTCCAAAGGTTGGAGCCCTCACAGAGAAGGCCCTCCCCCTGGGAGTCGCCAGTCGGCATAATTTGACTGATGGCACCCTGAGTAGTCCCTCCCTGTGAGAACGAACTGGTCGGTGGGAGGCTATTGGTGGCAAAAGATGGTCTCGTAGGTACCCAGGTCCTAAGCCATGGAGCGCTTTAAAGGTGATAACTAACACCTTGAATCGCACCCGGAAGACCACCGGGAGCCAGTGCAGCTCGCGTAGGAGAGGTGTTACATGGGCGTAATGAGCTGCGCCCATAATCACTCGCGCGGCTACATTCTGGACCAGTTGGAGCCTCCGGGTGCTTTTCAAGGGGAGCCCCATGTAGAGAGCATTACAGTAGTCCATACGGGAGGTAACTAGGGCATGAGTGACCGTGCACAAGGCAATTTGACATACACTAAAATGTTTCTGATTTAGTTTTCATCAAGTAACAGAAACCATAAAGAAAAATGATCAATAATGCTTAATATATAGCAGGCTCCACCTAAACTAGGTTGTTTAGGAACAATTATATCAGCAAACACTAGTTCTAGTGGTTCTTTAGTGTTAAATCCATTGACTCTATTTGCTGGGGTTACTTTGCTCTTCTCTTGGTTACATGCATTGCAATTGAGATATTTATTACAAAGTTTTAACTTTATCCCCTCAGATAATTCTACTGTCCTTCTCAACACCTTAAAATTCACATATCCTAAATGCCAATGAAGCAAATGAATGCATTCATCATGTGGCTTATTATTGTCATCAACCGAGTTAGCATTAGCCACAATTGCTGGATCATCCTTCAATATAAACAAATCATTCTCTAACTTTGCAATAACACTTTTACCATCTTTTCCTATTAAACATTTATCTCCCCTAAAGGTTACTACAATATTCAGCTTGTAATAATGATTTTACAGATAACAAGTTGAATTTTAGTTTTGGTATAAATAACATTGGTAACTGCTCATTTATAAATGAACAATATGCAATACCTTCTCCAGCTACTTTCATTTTCCATCCATTGGCTAATGTTACATGTTGTTTACTATTAGTCAGTTTTACAAACTTTTATTTACTTCTAGTGATGGATTACGATGCACCACTATCAACTACCCACAAATCATGTTTTACAGTAGTGGAACTGGATATAGCTAGATTAACATTCTTTTTGGCTCTCTTTTGATTACCAATATTCATTTTCTTACCCTTAGTACAGAATTTAGCTATATGACCCTTAGCCCCACAAGAAAAACATCTTTTAACAATATAGGCAGTTGAAGACAATTTTTCTTCCTGTGGTTGTCTCTCTCTTAGTTGTTCTCTTTCTTGCCTTCTTCTGGACTCTTCCAACAATCTTCCGGTTCTCCCAGTCAACGTTAGTTCATCTCTGCTCAAAACCTCTAGTGAAGACACATAATCATCATAACTTTCATCCAAAGAAGAAAGAATGATATAAACCAGTTGCAACTCAGAGAAAATTAGGTCCTTTTCATGTAGCTCTTGTAAAGTTCTCTTCATAAACTCCAAATGAGCTAACATATCTCCCCCTTCAAGAAGATGAGTTTTAAACTTTACATGTAAGGTGTATGTGTGCACCCACACGATCATGAACATAAATTCTCTTCAAATTGTTCCAACACCTGGCAGCAGAATCTTCACCACGAATATGGACTAGCTGCTGGTCACTCAGTGTCAGTCCAATTATACAAAGAGCTTGTTCGCTATACCATTTAAATTTAACTATTTTCTTCGCAACTTCATCATCTCCTGGATTCCATACAGTTACATCTGGTGGATCATTAACTACATCCCATAATCCTTCCTTACGCAGAAGTAGGCTGCATTTCATAGACCAGGAAACATAGTTTGTTCCATCCAACCGGGTTATCAAGGATATGCTGGATGACTGTTCTTGTGCCATCTTCACTTGGACAAAAAACAACTAACAGAGCTGTCTGAATATACTACTGTGCATTCACACTAACTCTCAGTGTCCTGGGCCCATAACCAATCTTAAGGATATTCTTAGCTCATAAATTATGTTGTGGGTTATTGAGCAGACTACCCTTTGAGTATACGCATAAAAGCAACTGGGAGTGTTTGTGAATAGTCACAGTTAACATACAGACACACTGAGTTGTGGTAATCTTTTACTTTTAAGGAAAAGTAAAGCAAAGTCCAAAAACAATCCAAGTCATACACAGATAAAGCAAGAATTAAAAGATCAATCCAGGGATATTTCAAGTACAAAGTCTTCTTACCAGTTGTACTCATACACAATAAAACAGTTCTTTTTGAGTTTCCAGCAGGAACAAGTTTAATATTAAAACATTCAATGAATAGTAGAAAGCAATGAATAGCAATGATCAAACAGTGATAATGCAGAGAGATCAGGTAGAGAATAACAGAAAATAAGCAGGTAAAATGGTGTAGTGTCCACACAAGCCATGATTCATGCTTTCCTTAAGTACATTGGCTACAGAGCTTAGCCAATCAGGATACAGGATGATGCAATACAGTCTTAAAGCAATATGATAACTTTTGACTGCAAATATGGTTTATATATTGCCTGACCAACTAGTTAGACAATTAGCCATGTTCTAACAGTATGAAGCTCCTCACTCGCAACTCCATGTGGTCAGCTGCCCAGGACTTCAAACCCATGTGGTTCTGCTTCATCATTAAACCACCTTTCCAATCACCCTCCATATTTCCAGTGTCTTTCTCCCGGCTTGGAAATGAACCAGAGGGATATTTCTTCCCACACCCTTTAAGTCCTGCCTTAGCCGTTCAAAAGGGTGCAAATGCAAGTAGATTAATAGGTATCATTTTGGAGGGAAAGTAACAGAGTTCCATTCGCCTTTGGCATATAGCCATGCTGGCCACATAACCATGGACATTGTCTTTGGATTATGCTGGCTCTCTTGACCAAGAAACGGAGATGAGCACCATGCCCTAGAGTCAGATATGACAGGGAAACTTTTACTTTCTTTATTAAGTCCATCAAGGTAGGATGGAATCTTCCAGTCATTGTCTATGTTCTGACCCTTTTTCTCCCTAGGTGGCATGCAGAGCCATCTTTCTGGGCACATGAGCTGTTGCCCAACTTACCTGCAGCTGTGCATCCACTCATGCCCCAGTTGGTGTTCGGGCCTTGGCTGCGCATGCATGTAATTCAGGGGACCCAGTTGATCTTCCGAGCTATCCTGCACATGCATATGCATGCATGTGCATGCATGCACAGATGATGTTCACACACATGTATTGCATCCACAAAAGCCACACGCATGCAAAGTTGGTGCGATTGCATGCGGAAAAGACGGGGGAGCCCTCGAAAAGTCACATGCATGTGTAGATAGTATGCTTGCACAAAGAGTGCACAGGATGCATGTGCAAGTCGCATGCATGCACAAATGGTGCAGTTGCATGCACATTGCACGTGGAGGAGACACGCATTAGCACGGACGATATGCCTAGACGCAAAGCACATGAAACACATACCTGTTCAGCACTTGATGTGTAAAAGGTTGGCCACCACTGCCATAGGATGTAACACTTTGACTTTGTAAAATCCTAAAATCAAACACAAACTGTCTTTTTTTCCAGATCAGCTACACTTTTATTTCACCCTTCCTGAGTGATAAAACTCAATTACCCTTTTTCTACCGGACCGGACCCAAAGAAGGTGCTCAGAACCTGGGAATTGTTCAATTGCTGCTGTATTTTCGATGGACATTCATTGGCCTCCTTGCTGCAGACACTGATAACGGAGAACATTTCATTAGGACCTTCAATCTTGTCCTTGCTCAGAATGGTATTTGTGCTGCTTTTTCACAAATCGCATTACCAGATATCAAGAACATCAAATATATGATTCCTATTTTCAAAATGTGGCACCAAATCAATGTATTTGTTTACTATGCAGAGTTTACCTTTGTAGAAGGAGAAATGTTTGTAGAAATCATATTCAACTTTATGAACAAACCTGTTGCAGGAAAAGTTTGGATCACAACCGCCTTGTGGGATCTCTCCATTGAATTATCATATAACAGTCTCTCTTTAAAATACACCCATAGTATTTTTTCTTTTCTGATCCAGACCGGCCAAAGGACCAAATCTGAAGATTTGAGAGAATTCAATATTTTAATCAAAGCATTTATGATTAAAACATTTCACTGTTCATATGGGAAGCCTGCCTTGTCTGTGAAAGGCTGGACAAGGTGTCTAGAGGAAAAGAATGTGGGGACTCTACCTCAAGAGAAGATTGACAAGGTCTTTCTTCTAGATAGCTCCTTAACTTACAACGCCATCCAGATTGTGGCACATGCCTTAAATGCAGCCTATTCATCCCAATCCCAAAGGACAACAATGAAGAGAAAAACCAGGCTGGAAGTTGAAAAGATCCAACCATGGCAGGTATTCCCATGAAAGAGAAATTACCTATTCCTATTCCTACAGGTTTCATGTTTATTGCTAAGTGTGACATATAGATGGTGAACATATACAAAACCCTCTCTGAGAAGTGTGGAATATATGGAGAAAAATTGCTTTAATGAGTCATATTTTTCTCATGAAATCCCTTGTCTTCATCCTTCCTTTATGCTTTGTACTCCCACAGTGCCGAACAACAAATTACTCTTTTGAAAAATTTCAGCAACTGGTTTGCTGCCCGGTTACTGACTGGGTGTGTCCATGTGGGCGTGGCTTACTCGGCATCCTGTACCACATTGTAGGTGTATTTTCACCCTCCCCAGGCTCCAGAGGCTTTCCTGGAGTCTCCAGGAGGGCAAAAACAGCCACCCTAGGCATCGGAGGCCATCTGGAGGCAAGAAATGAGCCCGATTCCAGAGTCCTGGTAGGCCCATTCCCCCCCCCCCGCAAGCCTTTGCACATGTCCTGTATTTACGAGGCATCCAAAATGCATGAAGACTCTTGGGAGGGGCAGGGTGGGGCGGGCGGTATCAGTCAGTCCTTAAACCAATTTAAAGCAAACCAAATTAAAATTAACATCCAGTTCTCCCAAACCAGTCTGAACTGGCTAAATCCCATCCCTGCTTGCTGATATTGTCACGCACACCACTGCAACATTTCAATCTCTGCCGCTTTGAGCTTTTCTTTCTTCAGAATCCAGAATTTCTACTTAGAAAAGGGGTTTGGATTCTCTCCCAGGATATTAGAATCCAATACAACATTGTATGATTGTCAGTGTACATCTTTGTAGGGGCTCCCAAAGAGTCCCAAAATCAATATATTAGACACTATTAGACACTCCTGACTTGATGTTTCAAGCTTTTCTTCAGATAACAAGAACATGGAATTGACATGTTTCCCAAATTCCCAAAGCCAAATAATATTTCCAGGACTGAAATATCCAAACTGATACTGTGTCTTCTACATCTTCTCTCTTATGGAAACAAAACACAGGTTCAAAAATTAATAATCAAGGCCCACTGCAGTTTTTGTTGTTTCATGAACACAATAGGGAAAGGTTCCCCTTGCACATATGTGCTAGTAGTTACCAAAACTAGGGGGTGTTGCTCATCTCTGTTTCAAAGCCAAAGAGCCAGTGCTGTCTGAAGATCATGTGGCCGACATGACTATACGCCAAAGGTGCATGGAACTCTGTTACCTTTCCACCAAAGATGGTCCCTATTTTTCTACTTGCATTTTCTACATGTTTTCGAACTACTAGGTTGGAAGAAGCTGCGACAAGTAACGGGAGCTCACCCCGTTATGGGTCACTAGGGATTGAACCTCTGAACTGCCAAACTTTCGATCATCAAGCTCAGCATCTTGGCCACTGAGCCACCGTGTCTCTTAGGATCAGCACAATAAGGGCTCTCTAATATTGAGACACACCCCTACAGATAAAAGAATGCAACTCTACTGATATTTCTCAGGGGGGATGGAGAAACTAACGCATAAGCATCAGGGCATGTAAGCAGGCATATTCATAGGTAATGCTTTGCAGGTGACCTTTGGCCCTTCTTCTGTCTACTTACTTACCTTCAAGAGGACGAAAGAGAGAAATAAACTCTCTAGAGTAAAGGGGACTTGGAATGTTAGATTCTGTGGAGCACATATTCCCTATTAGCACCTTAATCTATGGGAATTGTCCTGATAAGAAAACTAGCTGCACTTCAAAATAATCAAATTCCCTATATCTGTGTATACCAACCTGATGTAGCAGATTCCATTCATCTAAAACCTTCCTTTCCTCACACTCGGTAGCTCCACCATTTCCTGAAGAATCCCCAGATCTACAACAAAACCATGCAAGGAATGTACTTGGATGGGAAAGGAGATTTGATGGCTGACTTTGACCTTGTGAGTTGGGTCGGTTTTCATAATAAGTCAGGCACCAATGTGAAATTTGGGAGTCTGGCAAGAGAAGGATCTGCAGGAGTGAAATTCAGCATCAACAAGGAAGCCATTATGAGGCACTATGGGCAGAACCAGGTGGGGAAAATCTTCCGTCTCTTCAGTTTTATAATTATCTCCATGAGTATCCCCTCCCTTCCCAATGATATATCAGACTGCCTGCCTTCAGATACCGGCTCTTTTCAATTCAGCAGTAGAAATGGAGAAGAGGTTTTGTGAAGTATAGAAGGGTTCTGTTCCAAAAACATTGAAGGAAGTGACATTGGGATTTAGGAAAATACAGGGAGGATTTAAGGGGAGAGAGAAACTTGAGTTGCCCATGTTCATTTTGACATTCAAGAGGTTGATGCTACAGCTGGATATTTGGTGAAAAATGTGTGCAAAATCAATCATGCTGCAGAATTCCAGAATTCCTGTTTCTTCCATGTCAGTTTCTGAAATGAAGCATGGTTGATTATCACAATCTACTGCCAGTTTCAAGAATAACTTTCCTGACAATTGTTGGACCTCCATGGAATGGCCACCCCCACCACAATTTGGCCTGGGGGAGAAAAAGAATGTTCCATTTCTAATCTTTTTAGCACATACCTAGTTTCTTGACCCCTTCCAACTCTATGTCTCATTTTATAGCTGATGATTGCAGGTGCTTCTGAAGGCCAATTCTGTTCACTTTCAGACATTGCCTTACTCCCAGTGTGTGGAAGCTTGTCAGCATGGATATTTCAAGGCGGCCAAGGAGGGGAAACCAAAATGTTGCTACAACTGTGTCCCCTGTGCAGAAGGGAGGATTTCTACCCAAGAAGGTGAATGAGTGGAAATCAATGCAGTCCTTTCAATGAAGATGAATCTGGGTATTTGGGCCAAAGATGTGGTGTGGTGGCATAGAGGTGGAACTCTCACCTCACAATCAGGAGGTTGGGAGTTCAATCCTAGATAGAGGCAGATATTTCTCTCTCTGGGCACAATGCTGAACAAAACTCCACATTGGCAGCAGGAAGAGCATACAGCCATTAAACATTCTGCTAGCTCCATTCAGTTGCCCAGACTCTACCCCTCAAGGGATTATGGGGTCATTAAAAGATGACGATGATTTGGGCCAAAGACATACAGTATTTATTTAACGACAATGACTGTGTAGCAATAATGTGCCAGAATGCTCTTGAATGAGATTTTGAGATGTAGAGGAAACTCAACAGCTAAGGAGATACTTCTATAGCTTTGTGAAGCATCAGTGGAAATGACAGGAAGTAGTCTGTTGCTTGAGCTTGAGAAAGAATGTCATGTTGCTTCTATAGTACTATGTCAAAACAAAAGCAGACTCCAGCTATATCTCTGTCAAGACTGTCTCCATGGTAACCCACAGTAGCAGGAGGGGAGTGATCTCTACAACCCATGAAATTGCTTCATTGGAGAATGTGACTGATGACACACCTTGGGGGGAGGGGGAAACAGTATCAGAGTAAATTACGTGGGGTCAGAGTTGGCTTCATTTGGAACATGCTGACATGAAGCTCCTTATAAATAATTGGATTTATTTTGAAGCTTGGCTCAAGGCTCATGATATAATTAGAGCATCAGAACCCTGATAGCAAGCCAACTCAGACATTCCATAATTTACGTTCCAACTCTGACCCTGTTTCCCCCCAGCCTTTTAAAATCATTAACCATTAGGTTTTTGTGGACAAATGGAATAGAAATATTCCAACCCTCTCAGGTTGGCCAGTTCTAGTCCTTAGAGACCTTACTGAATGATAGAGATGGTTGTCCTTCAGCCCTTTCGTTTCCTACAGTCCCACAAATGGACAAAAGTGGAGAAAAAATGAGGTATTTGTCATGTTAACTATGTCTCCCCCCAGATTCTCTCCCTTCTTAATATAGTTACATTTTTTCACTTAATCAACTTTGGACATTTACAAATGCAAGCATATCAACACACAGATTCATTAATCTATAAATTCATAAATTTATAAATTCATGGCAAATGTTACATTTCTCCTTTGCAGATGCAAACTACTGCATCAGATGTCCAGAAAATCAATATCAGAATGAGAAGCGAGATCAATGTATTGCCAAAAATGTCACATTTTTGTCCCATCTAGACAATTTGGGAATCATCCTTACTACCTTTGCTCTATTACTAATTTTGATCACAGTCTTTGTCTTGGGCATCTTCATTACATTTCAAGAAACTCCCATAGTCAAAGCCAACAACCGGGACCTCTCCTACATTCTCCTGGTCTCCCTTCTGATTTCCTTCTTGACCTCATTCCTCTTCATTGGTCGGCCAAGGAGAACCACCTGCCTTCTCCGACAAACAGTCCCCAACATCATCTTCTCAATTGCTGTGTCTTCTGTCTTGGCCAAAACAATCATGGTGGTGCTGGCCTTCCTGGCCACAAAGCCAGGAAATGGAGTGAGGAAATATCTGGGCAAGAGTCTGGCCAACATCATCATCATTTCTTGTTCCAGTGTCCAGGTTGTCATTTGTTTCACCTGGTTAGGAATTTTTCCTTCATTCCCTGATTCTGACATGAACTCCCATCCTAGAGAGATCGTTCTGCAGTGCAATGAAGGCTCTGCTGCTATGTTTTATATTGCCCTTGGCTATATGGGCTTCCTGGCTGCTGTCTGCTTCACGGTGGCTTTCCTGGCCAGGAATCTCCCTGGGTCCTTCAATGAAGCCAAGCTGATCACCTTCAGCATGCTGGTCTTCTGCAGTGTCTGGCTGTCCTTTGTGCCTACCTATCTGAGCACCAGAGGGAAATACATGGTGGCTGTGCAGGTCTTCTCCATCTTGGCTTCCAGTGCTGGGCTGCTGGGTTGCATCTTCATCCCTAAGTGTTACATCATTGTGCTGAGGCCAGATTTGAATACAAAGCAGCAATTGATGTTGAAAAGTGAAGTAGAAAACTGAATCTCATGGATGTTCTGGGGATATATTATATCTGGGGAGCTAATATTTTTACTCATCATTAGGTACTTTTCATTTCTCTGACTGCTTTTTAAAGTGATCTCCTGCTTAAATCCAATTGCCATCTTTCTATGTCTGGCAGTACTACTTGGCATTTTGGGTTTCTGTATCAGCTTTTAAGTAAGGACATAGTAGCATTTTAGCATGGCAATTTAGACCTTTTTCGTAATTTTAGGAAGGCCCATTTTTCTCTTGAATCAAGGACATTTTTTAAATTTGTGTGGATAACCTTATCAGCCATTAAACTATAGAGAGAATATTCTGAAAGTTATTGAATGCAGTTGGAAGTTTTAAGTAAGATTCCTACCACCTGGGAAGGGACATGATGTAACCCATATATTTGCCATTTGGGGACTTTTATCTGTAGTCCATGTTTTCTATTATTCAATTCTTACATGTAATCATCTTTTTCTTTTTTATTGGTTGCTTTCTGATGTATCACACAGACTAAATGTATGTATCATTTCTTTTTGTATGCCATCAAAAGACTTGACGCCTCCATCACCTTAATAAATTTTGTAGTTTTTCTGCTGTTATTTGTATTGTTGATTGGAGGTGAAAAGTGACTTTTGCAAAGGCTAATAGTGTTTTTTTCCCCCTCTCAAATTCATTATAATAGATTTCATCAGCTCCATGCCAAATTCAGGGTGCCTGAATTTCAGGTAACAATAGGACAAAACAATAGGACAAAACAATAGGAGAAAAATGGCTGCAATGCAAAGGAGGACTTTTAATTTCAAAGGCCATTTATTCACAATGGTATAGGACCTGGGTATTTGCAGGACCACCTTTTGCCGCTGATAGCTTCCCAACGACCAGTACGCTCCCACAGAGAGGGACTCCTCACGGTGCTGTCAGCCAGGCAATGTCGGTTGGTGACCCCCAGGTGGAGGGCCTTCTCTGAGGCAGCTCCTGCCCTCTGGAACTATTTGCCTCCAGAGATAAGAACGATATCGGATCTCCGGGTCTTTCGCCGTGCCCTAAAAACTTTTCTTTTCCATCAAGCAGAGCTGGCATGAAACCCCCCCCCCCTTTTTTTTTAGTTTTTTAGCTTTTTAGCTTTTAATCTGTCAATGGGTTTTAATTAGAATTGTTTTAAATTTGGGCCAAAGTATGTAATTCTTTTAATAATTTTAAATTTTGTATTGGTATGTGTTTTAGTTCTGGCTGTGCACCGCTCTGAGTCCACTAGGAGAAGGGTGGTATACAAATTGAATAAAACAAACAAACAAACAAACAAACAAATAAATAAATAAATAAACAAACAAACAAACAAACAAACAAACAAACATTTCATTGTTTAAAACTTTGAATACACAAGTGTGTGTGTGTCTGTGTGTGTGTGTGTGTGTGGAAAATTTACTTTTTTCTAGCAGTCTGGTGGATGTTAATAATTACAAAACAGTTTTATTTGTGAGACTGGTGATATACTTTAGTGCTGAGATTGGTGAGAAATATGGAGAGATTGGATGACAATTGTCCAGGAAGGTAAGGTCCAATAATGGATTCTTGATGAGTGCCTCTTTAAAACAGAATGGGGACATCCCCTTCATCAGGTATGAAGTTATCAACGATTGGTAACACAAGAGGTGGTATTCAAGAGGTTCTGACCAATTCTGGAGAACCGGTAGAGGAAATTTTGTAAAGTTCGGAGAACCAGTAAATACCAGCTCTGACTGGCTCACCCCTATCTATTCTCTGCCTCCTGAGTCCCAGCTGATTGGGAGGAAATGGGGATTTTGCAGTATCCTTCCCTTGGAGTGGGGAGGGAATGGAGATTTTACAGTATTATTCCCCTGCCACAGCCACCAAACTACGCCCACCAAGAACTGGTAGTAAAAAACTTTGAATCCCACCACTGGGTCACACCACCAGGTATAATGGATGGGTGGGTGAATAGATGGATATTTCTTTGATTTATGTTCATTCTACTTCAGACAGGTGTATGTCAACCCACAAGATAAATAAAGCACCCATCCTATAACATAAAGGTCTGAACAATAAAGAATGCACAGTAGGCCTAAGGTAGCATCAACCTCATTTAGTTAAAAAGTCCACAATAAAAAAGGTAACAGTAACAACTTCATCATATCAAAAACACAGTATCATACAATAAACCTGTCACATATTATATCATGAAAGAAAACCAGTTGGAAATCAACTAAGCAGAATGACAGGTGTCCCAAATACTCCCAGAACAATTTGGTCTTTGATGCTTCCTTGGAATCCATTACATTGAGTTACATCAGGAGTTTTCCAGCTGGATCCCAGCTCAGCCTGCAGGGAGGACTGAGAACATCCTACTTCTCAGATAATTATTAGAATGTTACTGATTTCTTTCTTGCCTTCAGGCTAAATGTCAAGAGATTCCTTATTCCCCCGGATCTCTGGAGGACATCAACAGACTCAGGAGCAAGACATAGTACTATCTGACATCATGAAAGTTAGTGCATAAATTGTCTTTTGACACTGGGAAGCTGGACTATACTTCATGGACACCAGGAGGTCTGCTGTTGTGTTGGCCCATGTTTCCATCATTTGGGAAGTCCTTTCTTGACTTCATACTGTATTAGAAAAGTCAGTCTTAGTGCAATCTGCTTTCAACATTTCCAAGCTTTTCTGCTCTGCTGATTCTGAGATCAGATGCAAAGCAGAGGATTCTTTGGCTAACCCAGAAATGAACCCACTGCTTCTACTTCTGATGGAGCTTTTGTTGCCCCAAGCAGCCTGTGGGATGCTTGGCACCAAGTGCTTCTTGACTTTGGGGAGGGATGCAAGAGACCCACTCAACCACTACAGGCCAGGAGACCATCTCATCGGTGGGCTCTTCTCGGCAACAAATATTCGACGATTACAGCTGCACAATTTCAGTTCGTGTCCTTCTATAGAGGTTGATTGGTAAGTCGCAGAATGTTAAATTATGTTGTTATATTGCCTTTGAGAAAATAATAGGAGGAGTTAAATTTCAGTACATTTGTATACAAACAGTATGAAGTGCAATAGAATTCAGCAGATAACACAAAAGCAAGCTTTAATGCTCAGCATCCTGATGTTGAACTGATCTCTATGCAGACAATGTGCTTTGATCTTTCAAGGCTTGGGAGTTTGATCACGGTTGCAGCTTGTCCATCAAAGAAAAGGACAGGAGGCTCTAACTGGTCAGTCCTGGTCAATCCCAGCTGAGAGAAATGGCTGACTTCTTTTCTGAGTCTTTCCTAGAAGACAGTCCTGTATCTTGCAGAAGGACAGTTCTGGAAGAAGTTCAAAGACATCAGCCCTAAGATCAGGTGCCCTTAAGACATTCTAAGTGCTCCATCACAGCTTTCCTCATAGGTCCATGGATTTCTTTAAACTCACCACTGCCAGATCAGTAGCCATTTGCTGTTTCCTTGATTTGGGAATGGACTTCAGTAAGGCATTTGATTAAGTAGACCATAACCTACTACTTAATAAAATAGAAAAATGTGGGTTAGACTGCATCACCACCAGATGGATTCTTAACTGAATGACCAACCCTACTCAATATTTGGTCCTCAATGAAACAGCATCTACATGGAGGGAGGTATGCAGTAGGGTACCCCAGGGCTCTGTTTTGGGCCCAGTACTATTCATCAATGATTTGGATGAGGGGATAGATGGGGAACTCATTAAATTTACAGACGGCACCAAGCTAGCAGGAATAGCCAACACTCCAGAAGATAGGCTTAAGATACAGAAGGATATTGACAGACTTGGACATTGGGCCTTATCTAACACAATGAAATTCAATGGTGAAAATAGTAAGGTTCTACATTTAGGGCAGAAAAACAAAATGCTCTGGTACAATACAGTATACGTGGTACCTTGCTCAATAGTGGTGACTGTGAGCGGGATCTTGGAATCCTTGTGGTCAATTACTTAAATATAAGCCAGCAGTGTTCCTCAGCAGCCAAAAAAGTCGGCAGAGTTCTAGGCTGCATAAACAGAGAGATAGAAGCAAGATCACATGAAGTCTTAATACCACTTTGTAATGCCTTGGTAAGACCACACTTGGAATACTGCATCCACTTTTGGTTACCACGATGTAAAAAAGATGTGGAGGCTCTAGAAAGAGTGCAAAGAGCAACAACGATCATTAGGGGACTGGAGGCTAAATCATATAAAGAATAGTTGCTAGAGCTGGATATGTCCAGTCTTATAAAAAGAAGGACCAAGGTTGACATGATAGCAGTGTTCCGATATCTCAGGGGTTGCCACAAAGAAGAGGGAATCAAACTATTCTCCAAAGCACCTGACGGTTAGAACTACAATGGGTGGAAACTAATCAAGGAGAGAAGCAACTTAAAACTAAGTAGCAATTTCCTGACAGTTGGAACAAATAATCAGTGGAACAACCTGCCTTCAGAAGTTGTGAATGCTCCAACACTGGAAGTTTTAAAGAAAAGATTAGATAACCATTTGTCTGAAGTGGTGTAGGGTTTCCTGCCTACTCAAGGGCTTGGACTAGAACAGCGGTCACCAACTGGTGGTCCATGGACCATTGGTGGTCCATGAGAAATTTTTGGTGGTCCGCAGAAAAGTTATTTGCATTTTTTATATTGCACTAAATCAAGGGTCCTCAAACTATGGCCCCTGGGCCGGATACATACAATGACCATTTGTGTTGCTACAGAGAGTCTCCCCCCTTTGGGGGCCTTTTTGTATGGGTTGGAGGGGGGCAGAAATTCTGACTCGGGGTCTGCTTCAGCCTCTTGGTGCAGGGCTTTGGGCGAAAGCTGGATGGAAGCATCGGTTGTGGCGAAGAGCCAGAGGGCCTTGTTCCAGTAGACTGCATCATGGCCTGGAACTGGCTCACCCTGCTGAACCTCCAGGCACCAGTACCTGGCCTTGCACTCCCATAGGTCTTCCCTCAGCCTGGAAAGCCTATGATCATAATCCTCAGTGAGGTCCTTCTGCTGAGCCTCCTTCTTGACCAGATCCAATTTGAACTGAGCCTGCTCTTTTGCCAATTCTTTTTCATGGCGGCTGCTTAGCTCCAACAGCTGCTTCCTGTTGGGGCCGTACAGAGCCCAGGTAGGCAGGTGAGTGGCTGAACATAACATGTGTATTATAGTCCTTTGAGTGAATCCTGGTTCCTATGCAGGTTTCTGAGCCACATTGTCAGAAGTGGTTCACCAAAAGCTTTTCCTGGGATATTTTTTGACTCCGCAGTTTGAGGGAGGGAGGGGGAGAGAGAGAGAGAGAGAGAGCGCAAGTGACAAACAATGCACAGATTGTATATGGTGTTTCTGTTTTGGCTTTTAAAAAGTAGATGCTGAGATGAAGAATTTTGGTCAAAGACTTGTACAGTCATATTAATGTTAAATATTTTTTATTGTTTTATATCACGGGGGAAACACGCTGGATCTGGTTTTTGTCTCTGGACAGTGGTTGAGGGATCTTGAGATAGGGGATATAGTTACCGAACCCTTGTAATGGTCAGATCACCCTCTCCTTTGTCTCGACCTTCAAACTGTTGCACCCTGCCGCAGGGAGGCAGAGCCGGTAAAATGGTTCCACCCCAGGTGCCTGATGGAACCTGACAGATTCCAGATGGAGCTTGGGCCATTTCCTGAGGCTCTGGCACACAGCTCGACTGGACACCTTGTGGCCGCCTGGGATAGGGCGGCTGCTGGAGCTCTGGATCGGGTTGTGCCTTTGCGGCCTCTGACCCGGCGCCAATCTCAATTGGCTCCTTGGTTTACCGAGAAGCTGAGGGAGTTGAAGCACTGGAAAAGATGCCTAGAGAGTAGTTGGAGCGCCAGTCTCTCTGAATCTGACCGGACACTAGTAAAATCCCATATTAGGAATTACCTAGTGGTGATAAAAGCAGTGAAATGTAGATATTTTGCTGCTCTTATTGCATCATCAGATAACCGCCCGGCCGCTCTCTTTAGAGTGACCCACTCTCTGCTCCATCAGGAAGCGCAGGAGGACCCCTTGGAGGGTAGAGCCAAGGATTTTGTCCAGCATCTGTATGACAAAATCACTCAGATTCGGGAAGATTTGGACTCCGACTGGGTAGTCTCAGGGGGAGAGACAGGGGCAGGTCTTGAGAATGTTATCTGGGATGAGTTTGATCCTGTGACCCCTGAGGATGTGGACAGGATTCTGGGCAGACGGTTGGTGACCACTTGTTTATTGGACCCGTGTCCTTCCTGGTTAGTACTGGCTTCCCGGGAAGTGACATGAGGCTGGCTCCAGGGGATTATAAATGCTTCGTTGGGTGAAGGTGACCTTCCTGCCACCTTGAAAGAGGTGGTGGTGAGGCCTCTCCTCAAGAAGCCTTCTCTGGACCCGGCAATGTTGGTAAACTATCATCCGGTCTCCAACCTTCACTTCGTGGCGAAGGTTGTTGAGAGTGTAGTTGCGCAACAGCTGCCCCAGCACCTAGATGAAACGATGTATCTAGATCCATTCCAGTCGGGCTTCAGGCCTGGGTACAGCACGGAAATGGCATTGGTCGCATTGGTAGATGATCTCTGGAGGGCTCGAGACAGGGAATGCTCCTCTGTCCTGGTCCTCTTAGATCTCTCTGCGGCTTTTGATACCATCGACCATGGTATCATGCTGCACCAGTTGAAAGAGTTAGGGGTGGGAGGCACCGTGTTGCAGTGGTTCTCCTCATTTCTCTCTGACCGGTCGCAGTCTGTGTTGACAGGGGGGCAGAGGTCAATCCCAAGGCCCCTCATATGTGGGGTGCTGCAAGGGTCGGTCCTCTCACCCCTCCTGTTCAACATTTATGTGAAGCCACTGGGTGAGATCATCCATGGTTTTGGGGTGAAGTACCACCAGTACGCTGACGACACCCAGCTGTACATCTCCAGCCCAGACCACCCCAACGATGCCCTTGAAGTGATGTCCCAGTGCCTGGAGGCCGTGCGGATCTGGATGGGGAGGAATTGGCTCAGGCTCAACCCATCCAAGACCGAGTGGCTGTGGTTTCTGATGTCCCGATATAGTCAGTTGGTGCCATCACTGACTATTGGGGGTGAATCATTGGCCCCCATGGAGAGGGCGCGCAACTTGGGCATCCTCCTGGATGCACGGCTGTCTTTAGAAGAGCACTTGACGGCCGTGACCGGGAGGATTTTTCATCAGGTTCTCCTGATCCGCCAGTTGCGTCCCTTTCTAGATCGGGACTCCTTACACACAGTCACTAATGCCCTCGTCACCTCCCGCCTGGACTATTGTAACGCTCCCTACATGGGGCTCCCCTTGAGGAGTACACGGAGGCTGCAACTGGTGCAGAGTGCGACCGCGCAAGTGGTAATGGGAGCGACATGGTGTTCCCACGTAACACCCCTCCTGCGCGAGCTGCACTGGCTCCCAGTGGTCTTCCAGGTGCGCTTCAAGGTTTTGGTTACCACCTTTAAAGCGCTCCATGGCTCAGGACCTGGGTACTTGTGGGACCGCCTACTACCACCAATAGCCTCCCACTGGCCGGTACGCTCCTATAGAGAGGGGCTCCTCCGGCTGCTGTTGGCCAAACAATGCTGACTGGCAGCCCCCAGGGGGAGAGCCTTCTCTGTGGGGGCACCTACTATCTGGAACGAGCTCCCCCCGGAGATACGGAGGATCCCGGATCTGCGCACCTTCCGCCGCACTCTAAAGACCTTATTATTTCACCAGGCGGGCATGGCCTAATTTTCTCCCTCTTTTATAAAAGATTTTTCATTTTTAATATCTTTTAGTATTTTAGATATTCAAATTTTACAATTGGTTTTAAATAGTTTGGGGTTTTAATTCGTCTGGGCCAAAACTATTTAATTTGATTTTAATTCTACTTTTAAATTTTGTATGTATGTGTTTTATTGTTTGGCTGTGCATCGCCTTGAGTCCTTCGGGAGTAGGGCGGTATAGAAATCAAATCAAATCAAATAAATAAATAAATATCACATATTCCAATTCTATGTTGAACAGTGTGTTTTCTAGGTGTCCAAAGTGTTAACATATAATCATCATCATCATCATCATCATCATCATGATATATACATAAACATATATACAACAATATCAATTGTTATTGAAAAATATACTATCTTCCATTATAGTAACGATTAAAGAACCATCAAAATATTTCCTCATCAGTTTTTCTTTCTCATGCAATCCATATTTCACATAAATCCACTCCTCTAACCTCAGTATCTGTCTTTTATAGAATAGTTCCCATGTTATAAAATATTCCGAGTCCTCTTTTCCTTTGACTTTTAGGGTTAACTTATCCATTTCTGCACATTCCAGAATTTTTTTTTATTGAAAAAGTTTTTCAAATACAAATTCCCCCCTTTCCCCCCCAACCCCCCTCCCCTCCCCCCATGGCTTCTCCAAGATGAAATCCAAATTAATATCACATTATATAATACTTTACCACCCTTATACACCACCCCCTATGTGCTATACATTTCTTCCTAACATTATTATTATATCCCCTGTATACTATACATTTAACAACATTCAGCTAAAAACTATATAATAGATCCTAATTTGGCATTTATTCTACTCATAATCTACCCATTTCCTCCGCCTGGATACTTATATTTCTTTTAAATATATTTATATCTAAACATAACATCCCTTTTCCTAAACTAAGCAATCAATAACCTAACCTATCCCCTTGTACCATATTAATTTTATATCACCCACTTTCCTACAGGTCTACCATACATAATATATTTAATATCTTTATTTTTCTGCCCATATCACTAAAAAATATTAATATTTCCATAAAACCCTCAAATGACTTTAAATTTGTATTCCATATAGTATCTTCTGTAATGTCTTTCAACTAGATTGTTAATTCCATCAACCATGTTAGGGTAACATCAAATCCTGCTTCCAACAGTATATTCAGTATCTTCAATTACCATCTGCCCCCATCATTAATAAGTATTCTCTTGCCTTATAGCTCAACATATACATAATCCATTTTTCAAAGAGTTCCAGTAAGAAAGTTCCAGTCCGCTCAATCACAGGCCATCTTCCACATCCCAAAAACACCAGCACTGCAGAGATCTGTTATTCTTCTCAAAATAGTATGAGTCTATAATTTGCCTCCGTTATATTTTCATGTATCAGCCTCCTATAAATCCTGCTTATTATATTTAATCGTCTCTTAGATAACTGGCATAATCTGTTGGCTAAAAAAGAGTTGTTTAGTTTAAATTTTTTTAGTTTTGTAGAACCTGCTTCTTTTCTTAACTTATTGTGGTTTAGATCTCCACCCTGGTTGCCTTTCTAGGACTTGTATATCAGCTGATTGAGTTCCATGCTGGTCTTTAACTTGATAAGACATCAAATCAAGATCCAAAGCCGCCTCTCTTATATTTATAGGTAATCCAGCTATAGCCTCTGAAGGAAAATCCAGAAGCGGCTCATCCAAAAAGCCCTCTGTAACTTGTTGTTTTTCCATTACCTCCATCTCCATCTGCTTAGCCTGAGTTTCAATCTCTTGATCATTTTGCTTTTCTTTATCCCCCTCCTGTATTCCTGACACTGATAACATACGTGGAGATGTTGGGCCCATTTTAAAAACCTTGTAGTAAAATTCTTCCGCTTTTTCAACAGTATTTAATTGATATCTGTCTCCTTGATATCTCAATATTATACCAACTGGAGCATCCCACCTAAATGGGATGTTATGTTTCTTTAACTCAGTCACCAAAAATCCAGTCCTTTCTGTCTTTTAACATCTTGGACGGCAGCTCTTTATATATCCAAATCTTCATTCCATTCATTTCTAGAGTGGAGTTAAAAGACTTTTGCACAATAGCATTTCTTATTCCTTTATCAGTAAAATAGATCACCACATCTCTAGGCAATTGTCTTTGCTTTGCCACCCAAGAATTTATTCTGTAGACCTTATCAATCTTACAGAATACCTCTTCAAAGCTAACCTTTAAAATCACAGCCAGGACTTCAGCAGACATCTTTCTCAAGCCCTCTCTATTATTTTCCTGTATTCCCCTCATTCTGATCGCAAATTCCATGGATCTGAATTGCATCATTGTAACTTCATTTTCAATCCTTTGCTTTATATTATCTACATTGTAAGTCTTGTGATCAACTTCCTTCATTTTAAACTCTACTTCTAAGCTGTTTTTTTGAATCATTGTTAAATCATTTTCAATTCTTTGTATTTTATTATCCAGATTATGAATCTTATAATCAGCTTCCTTCATTTTAGACACTATTTCTAAACTGATATCTTTATCCTAATTTATAATTATTTCTGAAAAGCTTTTAAAGGCTGTTACAATATGTCGCTTCAAGTTATCATACTATTGTTGAACCAACTCTTTAATTTCCTGTCTAAATTTTTCAAGATTCTGGTTCATAATCTCATCATGTCTTGCCAACTCCTCCACAACAAATTCCTTTAAGTCTTTAAAACCATTCTTCTGCATCTGCAAGCTCAAAAATTGCTCTTGTGATTGATAAATGGGGAAGCCCCCCCCCCCCAGCTTGGTTGTCTGGCTTTGTCAGTTTTAACGCCATCCTGCCACACAAACAGACTCTTTTTAAAGAAAAAGTTTTCTCTCCACACAATATCAATATAAAGTCTCTAAGAAGGGAGAAGCATGAAACAGAAATTTTTCTCTTCTCTTCTAGCCAGCGCTATTGCTTCAAATACTTTATAGCATATTAAACCATTCAAACGGAAAGACTTTCACTTTCAGCTTTCTTCTCAAGCCTCAGCCAATCGCCATTTTAAACTCTTTTTTTTTCCCCTTTCACTCTTTCTTCTTTTTTAAAATCAATTATAGGGTTGTTACAAATACTTGCAATTTAGAGTCCCAAATCTGGATTTCATCCTGTTTATTCAAACAGTCTGTTAGTTTTCGCTGATTAGGCTGGTCACACCGTCTAGATCTGCAAAGTGCAGAGTTCCCCCGAAGCCCGGAGCAACGGCGAGCTGGATAGGGAGCCTCATCCTGCTTCCTCCCCAAGAGTTTAAAAAAAAAAACCTCTGGGGACTTTGCAGAGGGCTCTACCTGTTCACGCCTGCTCTCTTCACATTTCCTTAAGGAAACGGAGTTTTTCGAGCTGCCTCTCATCTGTAAAGGTGGCTCTTTACGGGCGACGGGGCTGGTGGTCCCAAAACACCGTCTGGCAACGACGGAAGCCAAACTGGAAGCCACATTCCAGAATTTTTTTGACTATAATGTAAACTGTAGGGGTTTCTGGATTTTTCCAGTATTGTGCATACACAATCCTGGTTGTTGTTAGGATATGTAAAATTAAATATGTGTTACCCTTATTGTAGTTTCCTGGAAGCATGCCCAACAAGAATGTCTCAGGTTTCAAATCTATGTGTTTTTTTTTCATAATTTCCAGCCACATGCGTATTTTCTTCCAGTATTTTTTTGCTTTGGGACACGTCCACCACATATGATAATATGAAACTGGTATTTAGAATAGAATAGAATAACAGAGAGGGAAGGGTCCTTAGAGGTCTTCCAGTCCAACCCCTGCCCTGGCAGGAAACCCTACACCACTTCAGACAAATGGTTATCCAACATCTTCTTAAAAACTTCCAGTATTGGAGCATTCACAACTTCTGCAGGCAAGTTGTTCCACTTATTAATTGTTCTAACTGTCAGGAAATTTTTCCTTAGTTCTAAATTGCATTTGGTTGCATTTCCAACATTTAACAGATTGATACATATTCATATTCATATACATATTCGCTAACCTTGCAGGTGAATAATGCCATCTATAAAACATTTTATAGATGTTTTCTTTATGTGCTATTGACATTGTGAGTTTTTTATTTTTATCCCATGGTTTCTGCCACCTGTCCAACATTATCACAGAAGAAATTTATCATTTTTGTTGAATATATATAACATCATGGCATAATGTACATATCTTTTCAGGGAAGCACTTGTGATGTACTGGAAAATTCTGTCCTTCCTTTTTGCCATTCAGGAAATCAACAAAGATCCTCTTCTCTTACCCAACCTCACCCTGGGTTATAACCTCCATGACAACTTTCGAGACAAAATGTTGACATTGGATGGTCTGTTGGATTTGCTTTCGACTGGAGAGGCCAATGTTCCCAACTACAGCTGTGGAAGGAAGAGAAACATGCTGGTTCTCCTGGAAGAGGCCAACTCTGACATATCCATCCTCATGGCTGCCATATTGGGCATCTACAAAATCCCACAGGTATAGAGTAGGAAAATGGCTCTCCATTTTCTCCATTTTTTTTAAAAAAAATGATTTATATGCCGCCCTTCTCCGGAGACTCAGGGCATCTTACAATGCGTTAAGCAATAGCCTTCATACTTTTGTATATTTTATACAAAGTCAGCTTATTGCCCCCACAAACTGGGTCCTCAATTTACCTACCTTAGAAAGGATGGAAGGCTGAGTCAATACTCCAGAGCATTTCAAGGATGTTTCCTTCTTAAAAATCTCAGGCATAAATTAAGATGAGCAGTCTTTTTTTAAAAAAAATATTATTTTTTTAAAACAAAAACATAAAACACATCTTTTCAAAACAAAGCTTATTTTTCAATTGACACAACTAAATATTTTAAACAAATCTTTCCCTCAAATCTATCTATATAACTATGCCATTATCTCCAAAAACTTATTACTTAATCTTGAATCCTAACCAATTAGCAATCCATTTTTCTCTTTCATTTGCTTAGATGGATATATTTTAACAATATGAATCATACAATTACATTAAGCATTCCAAAAATATTTAATTTCAACATACCCATTTTGTCTCTAATTATTAAACTCAAAATTTATACTCTTTATTTCTATTATTAAACCTAACTTATCCATTTTATCTTAACTATCACTCTCAACATGCGTCTCCTCAGTTTAATTATCCCACCTCCTTTTGTATTTTCCTAAAAAGAAAAAAGAACCCAGCGTTATTTATTATTTATCTTTATTGTTAAACCAATCATTTTTATTCCTTAACTATAACAACACATAATCATTTATTTGACTGTTGAACACAGCATATCCTTTTTTTAATTTTTTGGCTCATACACAGCATGCCCTTTCTTGTTTGGCTGTTAAACACAGCATGTTAATTTTTGTTTTTTGGCTTTTAAGCACAGCATTTCATTTTTATTTTTGTTTGGCTGTTACATGGCATATTCAGTTTTGTTTTGGCTGATACACAGCATAACCTTTTTGTTTGGCTGTTCAACACAGCATAATATAACTTTTTGGCTGTTAAACACAGCACTTTCATAATTGGTTTATCTTTCTCTATTTAAATCTCTAGTTAATCCTTTCTTTGTTGTTTCCATCCATCTATACATTGTTTTTTCACATAGTCATTATTTTTCTGTATCCTTTTTCATAACATTCATAACATTTTAACATTGAGACATGTGTTGGTTCTTGCTTAAAACATATCTTTAAATGTATTTAATTCCTTTTAATATTTTCAGTTAATCTTATTTATCCTTATTCTTTTCTTTAGCATTTTAACTTTAAAACATAGTTCTTGCATCAAGCATATATTACATGTATTAATTTCTTTTAACATTCTTAATTTCTGTAAAGACCTCCCTTAATATTACAATCTATTTTTGCTTTATTTTATTTTTAATCACATTATCTTCATTTCCTTGCCTTTCCATTCTCCAATATTAATTTTATTCTCCATAAATCAAATGAATTCTCTTTTCTTATTTTTATTCCGTACATAATATTTCAAATCTTTTTCTTTTAGAGCTACACTTAGTCCTTCTTCTATTCCTGCGCCAGCATTTTTCATCTGTAGGAGTTCCATTGTAGGTTCCTTTTCTTTTCAGCATCATCAAGCTGTCTGCATACAGCAAGGAAAAAACCTCTTCCACATAGTTCAGTAGTCTTTATCTGTAGAGCTCAAAGTTTCCCATAACAAAGGGAAGTTACAAAGTTCCTCTTTACGCCAGATGGTGTCTCTATGTAATTCACATTTGTGTTAGTCATGCAAACCTCCATTTTATTTGTTGTTATATAACCATCCGATCTTCTTCTTTTAATTAAAAAGGTATCAAATCTTCTTTTCCTTTTAAAAACCCAATTCAAAATTTTAAAATGTTTAGTCTTTTCACCATATCTCCAAATTAATTCTCATAATTCTGTCCCAAAATTAGTTGTTTCAGAGGTCTTTGTCTCTTTAAAGTTGTAGATTTAAAAAAAATTCCAAAGCCCCTTTGTTGTGTACCCACTAATTTAGGCTAGGAGTCTTCTAATTATTAATAATGCTCCAAACGTTGTTACAAGCCTGGCTGTTGTCACTCACCTGGCTTCAAAAGGCTCAGTTTTTCTCCGCTTTCCTCCAGCACTTTTCTTGCTCAGTTGTCACAACTTCGTGGCAGCTGCCATGGCTGCCATCACCTGCCGCCAACTCACAGATGGTTCCCTCCGACCTCCCAGGAACTTGCCTGTTCCTCTCGGTCATCCAAGGCGCCCCTCTTCTTCCCCTGTCTCTGCAAGGCGGGTTCTATCTGAAAAACCATCGACAGTGGTTCGGCAGGCGGGGTTTTCATGGAACTCATCAGAGCCCACTATTTCCCTAACGCCAAACCGGAAGTCGATGAGCAGTTCTTTTTTATTTCACATTTCATGAGCTGATATTGTGCCCCTGTGGACAAGGTGCCATCAAAACTACAGCTCTAATTTTAACAGAATAACAGAGTTGGAAGGGACATTTGAGGTCTTCTAGTCCAACCCCTGCTCAAGCAGGGGCTGTCCAGTCTCTTCTTAAAAGCCTACAGTGTTGGACACACACAACTTTTGGAAACAAGCTGTTCCACTGATTAATTGTTCTGTCAGGCAATTTCTCTTTAGTTTTAGGTTGCTCCTCTCTTCCTTGATTTGTTTCCTTCCAATTGCTTTCTGGTGTTTTGCAAAATAGGTTGCCACACACACACACACTTTATTCTTTGTGGAAATCCCTCAAATATCACATCCTACAATACTGTACCTTCTATACTGTTTGCAAAATTAGGTACTGACTGCCCACTGACAATCCACCACTAGTTGTAATATATTATCCTATCATTCTTTTTAATTTTTTAAATGTTTCCTATCTGTAAGAGTGGTCTGTGACTGTAACAAATTATTAGTATTGTTTAAACTTTCAATCTTCCAAAGAGACCAAAACAAACACAAAAACAACTATAGTTAAAAATGACCAGTTAGCAAAAAAGGGCCTCTGAAAGCCCCCTATTTCCAGAAAAGTAGATTTGGATTTCTTTTTATTTTTAAATATTCATTGATAACAGAATATTATCATATTCTGATCATATCATATTAGAATATTATAAGGCAGAATATTATCTTTCCCTAAAGGAGAAATAGACAAACATGTTCTTGGAGACAGAGAGCAGCTCCCAAGTCTTTCTTAATTGCCCCCAGGAGATATTTTGTGCCCATTGAGAAAGAGTGGGCCAAATGGATTGAAAATACTAGAAATGGATCGTTTACATTTAAGCCTATATCAATCAACAGTTGTTTATAATATATTAGTTCTGTGCACATTAAAGACAGACAGGAAAATTCAGCTTCCATGGTTGATAAACTAATGTGCTTTTGCCTGATAGATTTCTATCTTATTAATGAATTTCCCAACATTATTGCAATGCTTGATATTGATTTACGTGTGGATAAATCAGTTGCAAGACTAGGTCAGCATTCAGCAATCAGTATATGCAGTTATTACAAGATCATTGTTAGGCTCTAAATATAATGCATAATGCATTGTTTGTTTTAAATATCTTAGTATTCGCTTTGCAGCTTGCCAATGCCTCTCAGTTGGTTCAGCGTTATACCTAGCTAGTTGATTTACACTATAGGATATATCTGGCCCAGGGGTGAAATGTTCCTGGTACGGACCGGCTCGGGTGAGTAGATAGTGGAGATTGAGGCTAGTTCGCCAAACCAGGAGCAATGGCTGGCTGGCCATGCCCCTGAACCAGTCCACAGCCCGCAGTCCTGCCATGCTTGCTGGCCTTCCATGCTGCCTTCCTAGCTTCCCGGTGGCCAGCTTGTGAAGACAAGCAAGCAGAAGCCCACATGGAAGGCCAGCAAACATGGCAGAGCTGTGGGGAAGGAGTCAAATTGAGCATCTCTCAATTTGCAAAGAATCGCGATCGTTAAAAAGACCAGTAAGCCTAAGTATCAATAACAGAGACTGAGGCTGTGTGAGGGGTGTGTGTGGGTGTGTGGGTGTGTGGGTGTGTTAAGCATGAAGCATTACAAAGTGCTGGGCTACTCACGACACCTTCCTTCCCGGGCATGGCAAAGAACCGGGAAGTCTGTGTGTGTGTGCCCGAGGGAGGAAGCCTTTGCCTGCCGATCAGGCAACTCAGCTGGGATCATCAGAGCATTTAAAAGAAATGCTCTGATGATCCCAGTTGAGTTGCTTGATTGGCAGGCAGAGGCTTTTTTAAAAAGCCTCTGCCAATCAGGGAACTCAGCTGGGATCGTCACAGCCTTTTGAAAGCATTTTTACAACCTCTTAGCCAAAGAGGTTATAGAAAAAATGGTTTTAAAAGTAAAAAAAAAAATGGCCATGCCCACCCAGTCACATTACACCCCACCAAGCCACGCCCACAGAACCAGTAGTAACACATTTTAGATTTCACCCCTGATCTGGCCTAGACCAATTACTAATATAAGATAGACTACCAATCAAGGATTGATAAAGTTCCTTGTTGAACACAGGACTTTGAATATTATCATGGTTAAAATCCTGACTCATTGGTGTCTTCGCAGGCTTACATAGTTCCATATTATAGTGTTTTAACAATTGGCTAGTTTTACTAGTTTGTGTACCCTCTATTAGTTTTCACAACATCAAAACCTAAATAGTGCTTGATTTCACCTAGATATCTAATCCTAAACTTATTCTGTAACATAGAAATAAGTTCTGTTGCTTCCTGTTCTGTTTTTGTAATAATAGCAATATCATCAGTAAACAAGAGTAAAAACGAAATCAAACCATCTTTCTCCTGTTTAAATAAACATTTATCTGCTACACCTTCAATAAAACCCATAGCATTCAATTCTTTAACTATACATCTATGCCACTCATACCCTGATTGCTTTAAACCATAGAGACTCTTCTTTAGTTTCCAGCAATCAGTTCGCTCATCAGTTCTTACACCCAATGGTTTTTCATATAGATATTGTGCTGTAAAGGTGCATGTAAATATGCTGTCTCAACATCTATACGAGTAATTTGATAGTCATTTTTAGCTGCCCATACTAACATTGTTCTCAATGTGGTCACTCTCAAACTGGGAGCAAAAACTTCATCATAGTCTTTTTCAGACTGAGGGAATCCTTGAGCAACTATTTATTTATTTATTTATTTATTTATTTATTTATTTATTTATTTATTGGTTCGATTTATATGCCGCCCTTCTCCGGAGACTCAGGGCGGCTTACAATACATTAAGCAATAGCCTTCATACTTTTGTATATACCTGCTTAGTAGCGCTTTTTGCCCCCATCCCCCAAGCGGTGTTCTTTTTTATACAAAGTCAGTTTATTGCCCCCACAGTCCGGGTCCTCATTTTACCTACCTTGGAAGGATGGAAGGCTGAGTCAACCTTGAGCCTGGTGAGAATTGAACTCGCCGTAATTGCAGGCAGTTGGCAGCTAAAGTGTTAATTTTAACAGCACTTTAGTCCTCTGCGCCACCAAGGCTCATCTTAACTAATTTTGCTTTATGGGTTACAGTTCCATCAACACCTGTTTTTAATTTATAAACCCCTTTACAACCAATTAAACGTTCGCCTGGTGGTAACTTAACATTTTCATACACATTTAACTCAGTTAATTATTTAAGTTCTTTATCCATAGCTTCCTTCCAAGCTACTTGATCCTTTTCAGGATACAATTTGAGGTCGTTGTAGTTAGAAGATTCTATATTTACCTGACAAACCACACTAGCTTGATACCTATCCAATGAATATTTAACCTGAGTAGTTCTTCTAGGTAATTCAGGACTCATAACCGGTGTTTCAACTAATTCCTCCCCTAAAACTTCCTCTTCCTTTACAGTATTAGGTTCTACATCATCTATGACATCTTCAGGGGTATTATTGAACATTTGAGTATCAATAATAACACTATCCTCATTTTTGTAACCAGCTCGCTCAAGCTTATCCCAACCAACATGCTCCAGGAATTTAGCACTAGCACTACAATAAATGCTAGTGGTACCTGGCATTCAAAATCTAAATGAACTGTGATTATATTCGTATCTAATAAAAAAACATTTTCTAGCTCTTTGTTGTCCCTTTCGCCTTAATTGCGGGGGAATATGAATCCAAGCAGGAGCACCAAACGTATGCAGATAGCTTAATTCAGGTTTTCTACCATGCCAAAGTGTAAATGGTAACTCACCAGTTGATGAATTAACTATGTTATTCAAAACATGGTTAGCACACATTATTGCTTCACCCCAAAATGTTTCAGGCAAACCAGAATTGGCTAACATTGACCTAGACATAGCTTACATTGTTTGTCCTCTGCATCCTATATAAGCATTATGTTGCGGTCTATAAGGGGCAGAATGTTTATGTTCAATACTTGCCTCCCGTAACATATTGTCTAATCTTATATTGGTAAACTCGGTACTATTATCTGTTACCAAGCAAACCACCTTATGTTTCTGTTTTCTTTCAACAAATTTCAGCCAATTTATTTATTTATTTATTTATTTATTTATTTATTTATTATATTTCTATACCGCCTTTCTCCCGTAGGACTCAAGGCGGTGTACAGTCAAGAAAAATATAGACGCACAAACATCATAAAATTGCTAATTAAAATTATTACTTAGTTTGGTCAATTAAATAAAACCCAGAATTAGATAATTCATGTAGCTCTTGTAAAGTTCTCTTCATAAACTCCAAATGAGCTAACATATCTCCACCTTCAAGAAGATGAGTTTTAAACTTTACATGTAAGGTGTATGTGTGCACCCACACGATCATGAACATAAATTCTCTTCAAATTGTTCCAACACCTGGCAGCAGAATCTTCACCACGAATATGGGCTAGCTGCTGGTCACTCAGTGTCAGTCCAATTATACAAAGAGCTTGTTCGTTATACCATTTAAATTTAACTATTTTCTTCGCAACTTCATCATCTCCTGGATTCCATACAGTTACATCTGGTGGATCATTAACTACATCCCATAATCCTTCCTTACACAGAAGTAGGCTGCATTTCATAGACCAGGAAACATAGTTTGTTCCATCCAACCGGGTTATCAAGGATATGCTGGATGACTGTTCTTGTGCCATCTTCACTTGGACAAAAAACAACTAACAGAGCTGTCTGAATATACTACTGTGCATTCACACTAACTCTCAGTGTCCTGAGCCCATATCCAATGTTAAGGATATTCTTAGCTCATAAACGATGTTGTGGGTTATTGAGCAGACTACCCTTTGAGTATATGCATAAAAGTGACTGGGAGTGTTTGTGAATAGTCACAGTTAACATACAGACACACTGACTTGTGGTAGTGTTTTACTTTTAAGGAAAAGTAAAGCAAAGTCCAAAAACAATCCAAGTCATACACAGATAAAGCAAGAGTTAAAAGATCAATCCAGGGATATTTCAAGTACAAAGTCTTCTTACTAGTTGTACTCATACACAATAAAACAGTTCTTTTTGAGTTTCCAGCAGGAACAAGTTCAATATTAAAACATTCAATAAATAGTAGAAAGAAAGAAATAGCAATGATCAAACAGTGATAATGCAGAGAGATCAGGTAGAGAATTATAGCAAATAAGCAGGTAAAATGGTATAGTGTCCACACAAGCCATGATTCATGCTTTCCTTAAGTACATTGGCTACAGAGCTTAGCCAATCAGGATACAGGATGATGCAATACAGTCTTAAAGCAATATGATAACTTTTGACTGCAAATATGGTTTATATATTGCCTGACCAACTAGTTTGACAATTAGCCATGTTCTAACAGTATGAAAGCTCCTCATTCGCAACTCCATGTGGTCAGCTGCCCAGGACTTCAAACCCATATGATTCTGCTTCATCATTAAACCACCTTTCCAATCACCCTCCATGTTTCCAGTGTCTTTCTCCCGGCTTGGAAATGAACCAGAGGGATATTTCTTCCCACATCCTTTAAGTCCTGCCTACCTTAGCAGTTCAAAAGGGTGCAAATGCAAGTAGATTAATAGGTACCATTTTGGAGGGTACCAAGATGGAGGATGGAAAAAACACCCAGTTGGTGTTTGGGCCTCAGGTGCGCATGCATGTAATTCAGGGGACCCAGAAGGTCTTCGGAGCTATCCTGCGCATGTACGTGCATGCATGCACAGATGACGTTCACACACATGTATTGCATCCACAAAAGCCACACGCATGCAAAGTTGGTTCAATTGCATGCGCTGCAGACGGGGGAGCCCTGCAAAAGACACACACATGTGTAGATGGTATGCTTGTGCAAAGAGGTGCACAGGACACATGTGCAAGTCGCATGCATGCACAGATAGTGCAGTTGCATGCACAGTGCATGTGGAGGAGCCACAAATTAGCACGGATGATATGCGTACACGTAAAGCGCATGAAACACATACCTGTTCAGCACTCGGTGAGTAAAAGGTTGGCCACCACTGCCATAGGATCTAACACTTTGACTTGGTAAAATCCTAAAATCAAAAACAAACTGTCTTTTTTTCCAGCTCAGCTACACTTTTATTTCACCCTTCCTGACTGATAAAAGTCAATTACCCTTTTTCTACCGGACCGTCCCCAAAGAAGGTGCTCAGAACCTGGGAATTGTTCAACTGCTGCTGTATTTTCGATGGACATTCATTGGCCTCCTTGCTGCAGACACTGATAATGGAGAACGTTTCATTAGGACCTTCAATCCTGTGCTGGCTCAGAATGGCATTTGTGCTGCTTTTTCACAAATCGCATTACCAGATATCAAGAACATCAAATATATGATTCCTATTTTCAAAATGTGGCACCTAATCAACGTATTTGTTTACTATGCAGAGTTTACCTTTATAGAAGGAGAAGCCATTGTAGAAATGATATTGAACTTTATGAAAAAAACTGTTGCAGGAAAAGTTTGGATCACAACCGCCTTGTGGGATCTCTCCATTGAATTATCATATAACAGTCTCTCTTTAAAATACACCCATAGTATTTTTTCCTTTCTGATCCAGACTGGCCAAAGGACCAAATCTGAAGATTTGACAGAATTCTATAGTTTAATCGAAGCATTTATGATTAAAACATTTCACTGTTCATATGGGAAACCTGCCTTGTCTGTGAAAGGCTGGACAAGGTGTCTAGAGGAAAAGAACGTGGGGACTCTACCTCAAGAGAAGATTGACAAGATCTTTTCTCTAGATAGCTCCTTAACTTACAATGCCATCCAGATTGTGGCACATGCCTTAAATGCAGCCTATTCATCCCAATCCCAAAGGACAACAATGAAGAGAAAAACCAGGCTGGAAGTTGAAAAGATCCAACCATGGCAGGTATTCCCATGGAATAGAAATTACCTATTCCTATTCCTACAAGTTTCATGTTTATTGCTAAGTGTGACCTATAGATGGTGAAGATATACAAAACTTTCTCTGAGAAGTGTGGAATATATTGAGAAAAATTGCTTTAATGAGTCATATTTTTCTCATGAAATCCCTTGTCTTCATCCTTCCTTTATGCTTTGTACTCCCAAAGTGCTGAACAACAAATTACTCCTTGCTGACAGGGGTGGGATTGAAAAATTTCTGCCACCAGCTTGCTGCCCGGTTACTGGCTGGGCATGTCCATGTAGGGAGGCCTAATCAGCATCCTGCACCACATTGGGGGTGCATTTTCACCCTCCCCAGGCTCCGGAGGCTTTCCTGGAGCCTCCAGGAGGGCGAAAACGGCCACCCTGGGCATCGGAGGCCATCTTGAGGTGAGAAATGAGCCTGATTCCAGACTTCTGGTATGCCCATCCCCCCCCCAAGCCTTTGCACATGTCCTGTACTTACGAGGCATCCAAAACGCATGAAGACTCTTGGGAGGGGCAGGGTGGGGCAGGCGGTGCCAGCCAGTACTTGGAACAACTGGTTCAGTGAACCAAATTAAAATTAACATCCAGTTCTCCCAAACCAGTCTGAACCGGCTGAATCCCATTCCTACTTGCTAATATTGTCACTCACACCACTACAATATTTCCATCTCTTCCGCTTTGAGTTTTTCTTTCTTCAGAATCTGGAATTTCCACTTAGAAAAGGGATTCAGATTCTCTCCCTGGATATTACAATCCAATGCAATGTTGTATGATTGTCAGTGTACATCCTTGTAGGGGCTCCCAAAGAGTGCCAAAATCAATATATTAGACACTCCTGACTTTCCTTCAGATATCAAGAACATGGAACTGACATGTGTTTCCCAAATTCCCAAAGCCAAATAATATTCCCAGGACTGAAATATCCAAATATCCAGTGTTTCTTGTTTGATGAACACAATAGATAAATATAAAGGTTTCCCTTGCACATATGTTTTAGTTGTTCCCGAAACTAAGGGGTGGTGCTCATCTCTGTTTCAAAGCCGAAGAGCCAGTGCTGCCCAAAGATGTCTCTGTGATCATGTGGCCAATATGACTATACGCCAAAGGTGCATGGAACGCTGTGACCTTCCCACCAAAGATGGTCCCTATTTTTCTACTGGCATTTTCTACATGCTTTCGAGCTGCTACATTGGCAGAAGCTGCGACAAGTAATGGGAACTCATCCATGACGTGTCACTAGGGATTAGAATCTCTGAAATGCCAACCTTTCAATCAACCTGCTCAGCATCTTGGCCACGGAGCCACCGTGTCTCTTAGGATGAGCATAATAGGGGCTCTCTATTATTGAGACACACCCCTACAGACAAAAGAATGCAACTCTACTGATACTTCTCAGGGAGGATGGAGAAAATAATGCATAAGCATCAGGGCATGTAAGCAGACATATTAACAGGTAATACTTTGCAGATGATCTTTCGCCCTTCTTCTGTCTACTTACCTTCAAGAGGACCAAAGAGAGAAATAAACAATAAAACAAGAGTAAAGAGGACTTGGACTGTCAGATTCTGTGAAGAATATACTCCCTATTAGCACCTTAATTTATGGGAATTGTCCTGATAAGAAAACAAGTTGCACTTCAAAAAAATCAAATTCCCTATATCTGTGTATACCAACTTGATGTAGCAGATTCCATTCATCTAAAACCTTCCTTTCCTCACACTCTGTAGCTCCACCATTTCCTGAAGAATCCCCAGATCTACAACAACACCATGCAAGGAATGTACTTGGATGGGAATGGAGATTTGATGGCTGACTTTGACCTTGTGACTTGGGTGGGTTTTCGAAATAAGTCAGGCACCAATGTGAAATTTGGGAGTCTGGCAAGAGAAGGATCTGCAGGAGTGAAATTCAGCATCAACAAGGAAGCCATCACGAGGCACTATGGGCAGAACCAGGTGGGGAAAATCTTCCATCTCTTCAGTTTTATCATTATCTCCATGAGTCTCCCCTCCCTTCCCAACGATATATCAGACTGCCTGCCTTCAGATACAGACTCTTTTCAATTCAGCAATAGAAATGGAGAAGAGGTTTTGTGAAGTATAGAAGGGTTCTGTTCCAAAAACATCGAAGGAAATGACATGGGGATGTAGGAATATACAGGCAAGATTTAAGGGGAGAGAGAAGCAAAATCACTTGTGTTGCCCATGTTCATTTTGACCTTCAAGAGGTTGATGCTACAGCTGGATATTTGGTGGAAAATGTGTGCAAAATCAATCATGCTGCAGAATTCCAGAATTCCTGTTTCTTCCATGTCAGTTTCTAAAATGGAAGCATCGTTGATTATCACAATCTACTGCCAGTTTCAATAATAACTTTCCTGACAATTGTTGGACATCCCTGGAATGGCCACCACCATCACAGTTTGGCCCGGGGGAGAAAAAGAATGTTCCATTTCTAATCTTTTTAGCACATACCTAGTTTCTTGACCCCTTCCAACTCTATGTCTCATTTTATAGCTGATGATTGCAGGTGCTTCTGAATGCCAATTCCGTTCACTTTCAGACATTGCCTTACTCCCAGTGTGTGGAACCTTGTCAGCATGGATATTTCAAGGTGGTCCAGAAGGGGAAACCAAATTGCTGCTACAACTGTGTCCCCTGTGCAGAAGGGAGGATTTCTACCCAAGAAGGTGAGTGAGTAGAAATCAATGCAGTCCTTTCAATGAAGATAAATCTGGGTATTTAGGCCAAAGATATGGTGTGGCGGCATAGAGATGGAGCTCTCACCTCACAATCAGGAGGCTGTGAGTTCAATCCTAGATAGAGGCAGATATTTCTCTCTCTGGGCACAATGTTGAACAAAACTCCTCATTGGCAACAGGAAGGGCATACGGCCATTACACACTCTGCTATGTCCATTCAGTTGCCCAGACTCTACCCCTCAAGGGATTATGGGGTCATTAAAAGATGATGATGATGATTTGGGCCAAAGGCATACAGTATTTACAATATTTAACTACAATGACTGTGTAGCAATAATGCACCAGAATCCTCTTGAATGAGATTTTGAGATGTAGAGGAAACTCAACAGCTAAGGAGATACTTCTATAGCTTTGTGAAGCATCAGTGGAAATGACAGGAAGTAGTCTGCTGCTTGAGCTTGAGAAAGAATGTCATGTTGCTTCTATAGTACTATGTCAAAACAAAAGCAGACTCCAGCCATATCTCTGTCAAGGCCGTCTCCACGGTAACCCACAGTAGCCAGAGGGGAGTGATCTGTACAACCCGCGAAATTGCTTCATTGGAGAATGTGACTGATGACACACCTTGAGGGGAGGGGGAAACAGGGTAAGAGCTGCAACGTAAATTATGTGGGGTCAGAGTTGGCTTCACTTGGAACGTGCTGACATGAAGCTCCTAATAAATAACTGGAGTTATTTTGAATCTTGGCTCAAGGCTCATGATATAATTAGAGCATCAGAACCCTGATAGCAAGCTAACTCTGACAGTCCCATGAATGGGAAAAAAATGGAGAAAAATTGAGGTATTTGGCAAGTTAACTATGTCTCCCCTTGGATTCTCTTCCTTCTTAATATAGTTACATTTTTTTTCTTAATCAACTTTGGACATTTACGAATGCAAGCATATCCACACACACATTCATTAATCTATAAATTCATAAATTTATAAATTCATGGCAAATATTACATTTCTCCTTTGCAGATGCAAACTACTGCATCAGATGTCCGGAAAATCAGTATCAGAATAAGAAGCGAGATCAATGTATTCCCAAAAATGTTACATTTTTGTCCCATCTAGACAATTTAGGAATTATCCTTACTACCTTTGCTCTATTCCTAATTTTGACCACTATCGTTGTCTTGGGCATCTTCATTATATTTCAAGAAACTCCCATAGTCAAAGCCAACAACCGGGACCTCTCCTACATTCTCCTGGTCTCCCTTCTGATTTCCTTCTTGACCTCATTCCTCTTCATTGGTCGGCCAAGGAGAACCACCTGCCTTCTCCGACAAACAGTCTTCAACATCATCTTCTCAATTGCTGTGTCTTCTGTCTTGGCCAAAACAATCATGGTGGTGCTGGCCTTCCTGACCACAAAGCCAGGAAATGGAGTGAGGAAATATCTGGGCAAGAGTCTGGCCAACACCATCATCCTTTCTTGTTCCATTGTCCAGGTTGTCATTTGTTTCACCTGGTTAGGAGTTTTTCCTTCATTCCCTGAATCTGACATGAACTCTCAGCCTCGAGAGATCGTTCTGCAGTGCAATGAAGGCTCTGCTGCTATGTTTTATATTGCCCTTGGCTATATGGGCTTCCTGGCTGCCGTCTGCTTCACGGTGGCTTTCCTAGCTAGGAATTTGCCGGGGTCCTTCAACGAAGCCAAGTTGATCACCTTCAGCATGCTGGTCTTTTGCAGTGTCTGGCTGTCCTTTGTGCCTACCTATCTGAGCACCAGAGGGAAATACATGGTGGCTGTGCAGGTCTTCTCCATCTTGGCTTCCAGTGCTGGGCTGCTGGGTTGCATCTTCATCCCTAAGTGTTACATCATTGTGCTGAGGCCAGATTTGAATACAAAGCAGCAATTGATGTTGAAAAGTGAAGTAGAAAACTGATTCTCATGGATGTTTTGGGGATATATTATATCTGGGGAGCTAATATTTTTACTCATCATTAGGTTCTTTTCACCTCTCTGACCGCTTTTTAAAGTGATCTCCTGCGTAAACCCAATTTCCATCTTTCTATGTCTGGCAGTACTACTTGGCATTTTGGGTTTCTGTATCAGCTTTTAAGTAAGGACATAGTAGCATTTTAGCATGGCAATTTAGACCTTTTTCATAATTTTAGGAAAGCCCATTTTTCTTCTGAATCAAGGACATTTTTTAAATTTGTGTGAACTAACCTTTTCAGCCATTAAACTATAGAGAGAATATTCTGAAAGTTATTGAATACAGTTGTAAGTTTTAAGTAAGATACCTACCACCTGGGAAGGGACATGATGTAACCCATAAATTTGCCATTTGGGGACTTTTATCTGTAGTCCATGTTTTCCCTTGTTCAATTCTTACATGTAATCATCTTTTATTTTTTATTGGTTGCTTTCTGATGTATCACACAGACTAAATGTATGTATCATTTCTTTTTCTATGCTATCAAAAGAATTGATACCTTCATCACCTTAATAAATTTTGTAGTTTTTCTGCTGTTATTTGTATTGTTGATTGGAGGTGAAAAGTGACTTTTGCAAAGTCTAATAGTGTTTTTTTTCCCTCTCAAATTCATTATATTGAGTTTCATCAGCTCCATGAGAAATTCAGGGTGCTTGAATTTCAGGTAACAATAGGAGAAAAATGGCTGCAATGCAAAAGATGGACTTTTCATTTCAAGGGTCATTTATTCACCAATAAACACTTTATTGTTTAAAACTTTGAATACACAAGTGTGTGTGTGTGTGTGTGTGTGTGTGTGTGTGTGTGTGTGTGTGAAAGTTACTTTCTTCTTGCAGTCTGGTGGATCTTAATAATTACAAACAGTTTTATTTGTGAGACTGGTGATATACTTTAGTGCTGAGATTGGTGAGTGATATGGAGAGATTGGATGACAATTGTCCAAGAAGTTAGGGTCCAATAATGGATTCTTGATGAGTGCCTCTTTAAAACAGGATGGGGACATCCCCTTCATCAGGAGGAAATGGGGATTTTGCAGTATCCTTCCCCTGGAATGGGGAGGGAATGGAAATTTTACAGTATTCTTCCCTTGGAGTGGGGAGGGAATGGAGATTTTACAATATTCTTCCCCTGCCACACCCACCAAGCCACACCCACCAAGCAATAGCCACCAAGCAATGGCCAGAGAACTGGTAGTAAAAAACTTTGAATCCCACCACTGGGTCACACCACCAGGTGTAATGGATGGATGGGTGAATAGATGGATATTTCTTTGATTTTTGTTCATTCTATTTCAGACAGGTGTATGTCAACCCACAACATAAATAAAGCACCCATCCTATAACATAAAGGTCTGAACAATAAAGAATGCACAGTAGGCTTAAGGTAGAATCAACATCAGTTAGGTTATTTTTTTTTAATTTGATTTATATGCAGCCTTTCTCCGGAGACTCAGGGCAGCTTACAATGCACTAAGCAATAGCCTTAATACTTTTGTATAGTTATACAAAGTCAGCTTATTGCCCCCACAAACTGGGTCCTCATTTAACCTACCTTAGAAAGGATGGAAGGCTGAGTCAACCTTGAGCCTAGTAAGATTCGAACCTGCAGAAATTGCAGGCAGCTGTGTTAATAACAGGGTGCATTAATCCACTGTTCTACCAAGGCTCTTTTAAAAGTCCACAATTATAAAAGGTAACATAACAATTTCATCATATCAAAAACACAGTATCATACAATCAACCTGTCACATATTATATCATGAAAGGAAACCAATTGGAAGTCAACTAAGCAGAATGGCAGGTGACCCAAATACTCCCAGAACAATTTGGTCTTGGATGTTTCCTGGGAATCCATTACATTGAGTTACATCAGGAGTTTTCCAGCTGGATCCCAGCTCAGCCTGCAGGGAGGACTGAGAACCTCCTACTTCTCAGATAATTATTAGAATGTTAGTGATTTCTTTCTTGCCTTCAGGCTAAATGTCAAGAGATTCCTTATTCTCCTGGATCTCTGGAGGACATCAACAGACTCGAGAGCAAGACATAGTACTATCTGACATCATGAAAATTAGTGCATAAATTGTCTTGTGACCCTGGGATGCTGGTCTGCACTCCATGGACACTGTTGTGTTGGCCCATGTTTCCATCATTTGGGATGGAAGTCCTCTCTTGACTTCATACTGTATTAGAAAAGTCAGTCTTGCTGCAATCTGCTTTCAACATCTCCAAACTCTTCTGCTCTGCTGATTCTGAGATCAGATGCAAAGCAGAGGATTCTTTGGCTAACCCAGAAATGAACCCACTGCTTCTGCTTCTGATGGAGCTTTTGTTGCCTCAGGCAGCCTGTGGGATGCTCGGCACGAAGTGCTTCTTGACTTTGGGGAGGGATGGAAGAGATCCACTCAACCACTACAAGCCAGGAGACCATCTCATTGGTGGGCTCTTCCCTGCAACAAATATTCGACATTTATGGATGCACAATTTCAGTTCATGTCCTTCTACAGAGGTTAAGTGGTAAGTTACAGAATTTTGAATGATGTTGTTATATTGCCTTTGAGAAAAAAAATAGGGGGAGTTAAATTTCAGTACATTTATATACAAACAGTATGAAGTGCAATAGATTCATCAGATAACACAAAAGCAAGCTTTAATGCTCAGCATCCTGATGTCAAACTGATCTCTATGCAGACAATGTGCTTTAATCTTTCAAGGCTTGGGAGTTTGATCATGGTTGCAGCTTGCCCATCAAAGAAAAGGACAGTAGGCTCTAACTGGTCAGTCCTGGTCAATCCCAGCTGAGAGAAATGGCTGACTTCTTTTCTGAGTCTTTCCTAGAAGACAGTTCTGTATCTTCCAGAAGGACAGTTCTGGAAGACATTCAAATACATCAGCCCTCAGATCACCTGCCTCAAGACATTCTCTGAGATGCTCCATCATGGCTTTCCTCAAAGGTCCATGGATTTCTTTAAACACACCACTGCCAGATCAGCAGCCATTTATTGTTTCCTTGACGTGGATATGGTCATCCTAAGATGCTCCTTCTTGACTCACCTCACCTTCCTTTGATATCAAAGTGTTTTGAGCAGTTCCTCTGTCTTCTCTCTCAAGCAATCAGGGATCAAGACTATTTACTCAAGAGAAATGGAGGTGCTGGTGTTCTGTTCAATTCTTAAATGTTTTATTTTCTGCCTTATCTCATTTACAGGGATACTTATTCTTACATATGAAAACATGCCCACCATGCACATATAACATGTGTAGTATAATCCTTTGAGTGAATCCTGGTTCCTACATGGAGAGGTCCATACAGATTTCTGAGCTACATTTTTAGAAGTGGTTGACAAATAGCTTTCCTGGGATATTTTTTGACTCTACAGTTTCAGGTTGTGATCGAGAGAGAGAGAGAGCAAGTGAGAAACAATGCACAGATTGTCTAGGGTGTTTCTGTTTTGGCTTTTAAAAAGTAGATGCTGAGATGAAGAATTTTGGTCAAAGACTTGTACAGACACATTAGGACAGAAGAAAGGTATTATTTTCGTTGAATATAACATCATGGCATAATGTACATATCTTTTCAGGAAAGCACTTGTGATGCACTGGAAAATTCTGTCCTTCCTTTTTGCCATTCAGGAAATCAACAAAGATCCTCTTCTCTTACCCAACCTCACCCTGGGTTATAACCTCCATGACAACTTTCGAGACAAAATGTTGATTTTGGATGGTCTGTTGGATTTGCTTTCGACTGGAGAAGCCAATGTTCCCAACTACAGCTGCGGAAGGAAGACAAACATGTTGGTTCTCCTGGAAGAGGCCAACTCTGACATATCCATCCTCATGGCTGCCATATTGGGCATCTACAAAATCCCACAGGTATAGAGCAGGGAAATGGCTCTCCAGGTTTACTCCAGAGCATTCAAGGAGGTTTTCTTCTTAAAAATCTTAAGCATGAGTTAAGATGAGCAATCCTTCTTTATTTCACATTTCATGAGCTGATATTGTGCCACTGTGGACAAGGCGCCATCAAAACTACAGCTCTAATTTTAACAGAATAAGGGAGTTTTGAGGTCTGCTAGTCCAACCCCTGCTCAACCAAGAGACCCTTTACTATTTTAGACAAACAGCTGTCCAGTCTCTTCTTAAAAGCCAATGGTGTTGGACACCAACAACTTCTGAAAAGAAGCTGTTCCACTGATTAATTGTTCTGTCAGGCAATTTCTCTTTAGTTCTAGGTTGCTCCTCTCTTCCTTGATTTGTTTCCTTCCAATTGCTTTTTGGCGTTTTGGAAAACAAGTTGACACACAAAAACACCTTCTTCGTTGTGGAAATCCCTCAAATATCACATCCTACAATACTGTACCTTCTATAAGGAGTCATGCACCCACCTCATAACACTTCATCTGATAAAATGCCCAGGAAACACTGATCTTCTTTATATACAATCATTATTATCAGATCAGTACAATGTAGTTCCTTTGAATGTAGTTTTTTTTATACTGTTTGCAAAATTAGGTACTGACTGCCCACTGACAATCCATCACTAGTTGTAATATATTATCCTCTCATTCTTTTTATTTTTTTTTAATGTTTCTTATCTGTAATACTGGTCTGTGACTGTAGTATATGATTAGTATTGTTTAAACTTTCAATCTTCCAAAGAGATCAAGACAAACACAAAAACACCTATAGTTAAAAATTACCAGTTAGCAAAAAAAAGGTCTCTGAAACCCCCCACTTTTCTGAAAAGTAGATTTGGATTTCTTCTTATCTTTAAATATTCATTGATAACAATTTGATTACATTCTCTGGATTTCTGTTCCCCTATTATGTTTTGCCCACCTAGCAGTTCAAAAACATGTAAATGCAAGTAGATTAATAGGTATCACTTCACTGAGAATCTAACAGTGTTCCATTCGCCTTTGGTATATAGACATGCTGGCTACATTACCAAAGAAATTGTCTTCAGATAATGCTGGCTCTCCCGGCCAAGAAACGGTGATGAGCACCATGCCCTAGAGTCAGATATAACAGAGAATTTTTTACTTTTTTATTAAGTCCATCAAGGTAAGCTGGAATCTTCTAGTCACTGTCTATGCTCTGACCCTCTTTTTCCCTAGGATCTAACACTTTGACTTTGTAAAATCCTAAAATCAAACACAAGCCATCTTTTTTTCCCAGATCAGCTACACTTTTATTTCACCCTTCCTGACTGATAAAAGTCAATTACCCTTTTTCTACCGGACCGTCCCCAAAGAAGGTGCTCAGAACCTGGGAATTGTTCAACTGCTGCTGTATTTTCGATGGACATTCATTGGCCTCCTTGCTGCAGACACTGATAATGGAGAACGTTTCATTAGGACCTTCAATCACGTGCTGGCCCAGAATGGCATTTGTGCTGCTTTTTCACAAATCGCATTACTAGATATCAAGAACATCAAGTATCTGATTCCTATTTTCAAAATGTGGCACCAAATCAATGTATTTGTTTACTATGCAGAGTTTACCTTTCTAGAAGGAGAAATGTTTGTAGAAATCATATTGAACGTTATGAAAAAACCTGTTGCAGGAAAAGTTTGGATGACAACCGCCTTGTGGGATCTCTCCATTGAATTATCATATAACACTTACTCTTTAAAATACACCCATAGTATTTTTTCTTTTCTGATCCAGACCGGCCAAAGGACCAAATCTGAAGATTTCAGAGATTTCTATATTTTAATCAAAGCATTTATGATTAAAACATTTCACTGTTCATATGGGAAACCTGCCTTGTCTGTGAAAGGCTGGACAAGGTGTCTAGAGGAAAAGAACGTGGGGACTCTACCTCAAGAGAAGATTGACAAGATCTTTCTTCTAGATAGCTCCTTAATTTACAACGCCATCCAGATTGTGGCACATGCCTTAAATGCAGCCTATTCATCCCAATCCCAAAGGACAACAATGAAGAGAAAAATCAGGCTGGAAGTTGAAAAGATCCAACCATGGCAGGTATTCCCATGGAATAGAAATTACCTATTCCTATTCCTACAGGTTTCATATTTATTGCTAAGTATGACATATAGATGGTGAACATATACAAAATCCTCTCTGAGAAGTGTGGAATATATTGAGAAAAATTTATTTAATGTGTAAAATCCCAGAAGTTTCCCCAAGCCACTGAGATGCCAAAGAGAGTGTGACTCGAGACGAGGCTTACAAAAAGAAGCAGATTTTATTCATGGCCAAAAACAAAATTCTGGGTAGGACTATACCAGAACATACAAATACAATGCATCTGAGGAATAGCCACATATAGGGGAAGCTATTGCATGATTTATACCTTCAGAATACACAATTCTTGCCCCCCTGGCCCATGCCTTCCTTGTAGCTCTGCATTGGCTGTGCAGAGAGAAGTAGGAGCAGGGGGCTGGGTGCTTAGCAACCCCACTTCTGGAGATATTCACCAGGCACTGAGTGTTACAGAAAAACAAAGTAACAGAGATGAGATCACTGGTAGAAACAATTCCAATTTTTACAGGAGCAAAGCAATTCTTACAGAAACAAAACAGCAGGTTATTATGTCCCACTAATTCCACTATTCTATTATTATGTCCCTGCAAATGAATCATTTTTTTTTCATGAAATCCCTCGTCTTCATCTTTCTTTTATCATTTGAACTCACACAGTGCCGAACTACAAATTATTCCTGCTTGCTGATATTGTCACGCACACCACTATAACATTTCCATCTCTTGCCCTTTGAGCTTTTCTTTCTTCAGAATCTGGAATTTCCACTTAGAAAAGGGATTCGGATTCTCTCCCTGGATATTACAATCCAATACAATGTTGTATGATTGTCAGTGTACATCCTTGTAGGGGCTCCAAAGAGTGCCAAAATCAATGTATTAGTCACTCCTGACTTGATGTTTCAAGCTTTCCTTCAGATAACAAGAACATGGAAATGACATGTGTTTTCCAAATTCCCAAAGCGAAATAAAATTTCCAGGACTGAAATATCTAAACTGATCCTGTGTCTTCTACACCTTCTCTCTTGTGGAAGCAAAACACAGATTCCAAAATAATCAAGGCCCACTGCAGTGTTTGTTGTTTGATGAACACAATAGGTAAATATAAAGGTTCCCCTTGCACATATGTGCTAGTTGTTCCCAACACTTGGGGCTGGTGCTCATCTCTATTTCAAAGCCGAAGAGCCAGCGCTGTCCAAAGACGTCTCCGTGATCATTTGGCCGACATGACTATACGCCAAAGGCGCATGGAACGCTGTGACCTTCCCACCAAAGGTGGTCCCTATTTTTCTACTTGCATTTTCTACGTGATTTCAAACTTCTAAGTTGGCAGAAGCTGCAACAAGTAACGGGAGCTCACCCCGTTATGGGTCACTAGGGATTCAAACCGCTGAACTGCCAACCTTTTTTTTTTATTGAAAAGTTTTATGAAAAATACAAACATTTTCACCCCCCCTTCCCCCCCTCAACCCCCCTCCCCTTCCCACCCATTTGTGCCCATTTTATCATACAATCCTTGACTAACTCTGTTTCTGAATCTATTTCCAGTAATGCATTGTACAACCTTTTTATGTGCATTTGACCTTCATCTCTTATTTGCTTTATCAAATTCTCATCCTGCTGCAAAATACCAATTTTTTGATCTTCTCTCCATCTGGCCAGCAGCTGTCCATATTGAAACCAAGTCTTAATAATCCCTTCTTCTTTTAGTTGTTCCATGGATTTTAACTGTAGTCTGACTCCTTCCTTATAAAGGAGTTCCTTATATGTAATCTTATCTTGCTTTTGCTCTAAATTTATGTTCTCTATCGCGTGTTTGGGTACTGTCCATATTGGTAACCTATCATTTAGTTTATATTTATACTTTTTCCAGACACGCAATAGAGCATTTCTTAATATATGACTTTTAAAAGTCTTATCTACTTTCTTATCATACACTAAGTAAGCATGCCAGCCATAAACCAAACCATATCCTTCAATATTCAATATCTTTTCTTCCGTTAAGTTTGTCCAATCTGTGATTGCTGCGAGGGCAGCAGCTTCATAGTACAATCTTAAATTGGGCATCTTAAGACCACCTCTTTCTCTAGTATCTTGCAATATCTTTTGTTTAACTTGTGGTTTCTTCCCTGCCCACACAAATTTGTTTATGCCCTTCTACCATTCCTTCAAGTTCTCATCTTTTTTAAGTATAGGTATCATTTGAAAAAGAAATAGAAATTTTGGTAAAATATTCATTTTTACAGCGGCTATCCTTCCCAGCAAAGACAGTTGTAGTTTTTTCCAGTTGTCCAACTCTTTCTGTATTTTGTGCCATAATGGTTCATAGTTGTACTGATATAATTTCGTATTTGCAATCATAATATAAACCCCCAAATATTTAACCTTCTTAACTACTTCAAATCCTGTTAACCTTTCTATCTCTTCTTTTTGGCTCCTAACCATATTTTTAGCTATTATTTTTGTTTTAGCTGCATTTATTTTAAAGCCAGATACTTGTCCGTATAAGCAGGTTATATCCATCAAGGCTGTAATCGATTGTACTGGTTGGGTTAAGGTAACAACCAGGTCATCCGCAAATGCTCGTACCTTGTATTCATGCTGTCTAATTTTAATTCCCTTAATTGTATTCATCTCGTGTATCTTGTTTAATAAAATTTCCAGCGTCAAAATAAACAATAACGGGGACAAAGGACAGCCTTGCCTTGTTCCTTTTTCTATGTTAAAAGCATCTGTTAAACCACCATTAACTATTATTTGCACTGTTTGTTTTTGATATATTGCCTTAATAGATTGTACAAATTGTTCTCCAAATTGCATCCTTTCTATTAGTTTTAGTAAAAATTGCCAATTCCATCTATCAAAGGCTTTCTCAGCATCCAAGAACACAAGCACTGTGGGGACCTGGTTGTTCCTTCCCAAATACTCTAATAAGTTAACAATTTCCCTTACATTACTCTTCATTTGTCTACCATTTATAAGACCAGTTTGATCATGGTGAATCATTTGCTGCATGACTGTCATTAATCTATTTGCCAAAATTTTAGCAAATATCTTATAGTCTGTATTTAATAATGAAATTGGCCTATAATTTTTAGGATCTGTATTGTCATGTCCTTCTTTTGGGATCAACGAGATAAATGCTGTCTTCCAAGTAGGAGGTACCTTTCCTCCCTGTTGTATATTGTTAAATAATTCTTTCAACGGTTCTATCATTTCCTCCTGTAGGGTTTTATAGTAAATAGCCGTCAAACCGTCCGTCCCAGGAGCTTTACCCACTTTCAACTGCTTAATTGCTAACGCAATTTCCTCGGAAGTTATCGATTGATTTAAACTATCCCTCTGCTCATTTGAAATTGTATAAATATTCTCTTTCTGCAAAAATCTCTCTATATCTATATCTTTAATTTTGTCACCAGTATACAGCCTCGAATAAAACTCTAAAAAAGATTTTTTAATCAATTGTTGCTCATAAACCTCTTTACCCTTATATTTTATTCTCTCTATTGTCCTTGATTTTTGCTTTTTCCTTAACAAATATGCTAACCACCTGCCTGGTTTATTGGCATTGTAAAAAGTATTATGTTTTGCATATCTTAAATTAGTTGCCACTTGATCTGCTATTAACATATTAAATTAAATTTTTCTACTTGCATTTTCTACATGCTTTCGAGCTGCTAGGTTGGCAGAATCTGCATCAAGTAACGGGAGCTCACCCTATTATGGGTCACTAGGGATTCAAACCGCTGAACTGCCAACCTTTTGATCAACAAGCTCAGCATCTTGGCCACTGAGCCACCGTGTCTCTTAGGATGAGCACAATAGGGGCTCTCTATTATTGAGACATACACCTACAGACAAAAGAATGCAACCCTATTGATACTTCTCAGGAAGGACGGAGACGATAATGCATAAGCATCAGGGAATGAAATAGGCGTATTGATAGGTAGTGCTTTGCAGGTGATCTTTGGCCCTTCTTCTGTCTACTTACCTTCAAGAGGACCAAAGCTACAAATGAACCATAAAACTAGAGTAAAGGGGACTTGGAACGTCAGATTCTGTGAAGAATATATTCCCTATTAACACCTTAATCTATGCGAATTGTCCTGATAAGAAAATAAGCTGCAGTTCAAAAAATCCAATTCCCTATATCTCTGTATACCAAATTGATGTAGCAGATTCCATTCATCTAAAACCTTCCTTTCCTCACACTCTGTAGCTCCACCATTTCCTGAAGAATCCCCAGATCTACAACAACACCATGCAAGGAATGTACTTGGATGGTAATGGAGATTTGATGGCTGACTTTGACCTTGTGAGTTGGGTGGGTTTTCATAATAAGTCAGGCACCAATGTGAAATTTGGGAGTCTGGCAAGAGAAGGATCTGCAGAAGTGAAATTCAGCATCAACAAGGAAGCCATCACGAGACACTATGGGCAGAACCAGGTGGGAAAAATCTTCTATCTCTTCAGTTTTATCATTATCTCCATGAGTCTCCCCTCCCTTCCCAAATTATATATCAGACTGCCTGCCTTCAGATACAGGTTCTTTTTAATTCAGCAATAGAAATGGAGATTGAATTTTGTGAAGTATGGAAGGGTTCTGTTCCAAGAACATCGAAGGAAGTGACATGGGGATGTAGGAAAATGCAGGCAGGATGTAAGAGGAGAGAAGCAGAATCACTTGAGTTGCCCATCTTCATTTTGACATTCAAGAAGTTTGTTTGTCTATTTATTTATTTATTTATTTATTTATTTATTTATTTATTTATTTATGTAGACCTTTCTCTGAGAGGACTCAGGGCGCCTCACAACATTTAAACAGAAAAATAAAACAAAAACTCCGGGTTAAAAGTTACACATAAAATCCCTAAAATCAATTAAAATCCATTTAAAAAACCCCCATTAGTCCAGGCCAGCCCGGCGAAATAGCCATGTTTTTAGTTCACGGCGGAAAGAACGAAGGTCGGGGGCCATCCGGAGCTCTAGGGGGAGCTGATTCCAGAGGGTAGGTGTGCCCACAGAGAAGGCCCACTCCCCTAGGGGTCACCAGCCAACACTGTCTGGCCGATGGCACCGCGAGTACGCCCTCTATGGGAACGCACGGGCCGATGGGGACCTGTTGCTGGCCACAGAAGGTCTGCCAAATACCCTGGTCCTAAGCCATGTAGGGCTTTATAGGTAATCACAAGCACCTTGAATCTCACACGGAGGGCAACCAGTAACCAATGCAGATCGTGCAGGAGGGGTGTAACATGAGAGCATTGGGACACTCCTATCACTACCCGCGCAGCTGCATTCTGCACCAGCTGAAGCCTCCGAGTAGTCTTCAGGGGCAGTCCCATGTAGAGACCATTGCAGTAGTCATTCCGGGAGGTGACCAGCACATGAGTGACCGTGCGTAGGGCATCTTGGTCCAGGTAGGGGCGCAACTGGTGCACCAGATGAATCTGGGCAAATGCCCCCTGCTCACAGTCACAACATGATCTTCCACAGACAACCGTTAATTCAGGAGGACGCCTAAGTTGCATGCCCTGTCAACAGGGGGCAACACCTCACCCCCTATAACCAGCGGTGGAGCATCTCCATGGAACCGAGATGCCGGTACCCACAGCCACTCCATCTTGGCAGGGTTGAGCTAAAGCCTGTTCCTCCCCATCCAGAGCCGCACTGCTTCCAGGCACTGGGACATCACGTTGAGGGCATCACTGGGCTGATTTGGGGTGGATACCCCAAATCTGATGATACCCCACCCCAAAACCACGGATGATCTCCCCCAGCGGCTTCATATAGATGTTGAACAAAAGGGGAGAGAGACCCCGTTAGGGGCCTCGGGGCCAACCTCTGTCCCCCCACCAACACCACTTGTGAATGACCCGTGAGGTAGGATGAGAACCACCATAAAACAGTGCCTCCCACCCCTAACCCCTCGAGGCATCACAGTAGGATACCATGGTCGATGGTATCAAAAGCTGCCGTGAGATCTAACAGAACCAGGACAGAGGAATGTCCTCTGTCCCGAGCCCTCCAGAGATCGTCAACCAGTGCGACCAATGCCATCTCCATGCTGTACCCGGGCCTGAAATACAACTGGTATGGGTCCAGTATACTGCTTCCTCCAGGGCCAAAGGGAGCTGATGTGCCACCACGCTCTCAACAACTTTTGCAATAAAGCGAAGGTTGGAGACAGGACGAAAGTTGTTCAAGATAGCTGGATCCAAGGCAGGTTTCTTGCGGAGGCGTCTCACCACCGCCTCCTTCAATGCAGCAGGGAAGTTCCCCACACCCAAGGAAGCAGTAATCACTGCCTGGATCAAGTCACGTGTAACCTCCCCAGCCGAATAAACAAGCCAGGAGGGACATGGGTCCAACAAACACGTGGTGGTACTCAGCTTCCCCATGATCCTGTCCATTTCCTCGGGAGTAACAGGATCAAACTTGTCCCAGACAACCAGACCCAGAGTCACCCCCTCAATTGACCCTGCCCAGTCAGAGTCCAGCCCGTCCCGAATCTGAGCAATCTTGTCCAGCAGATGTTGGCTATACTCCTTGGCCCTCCCCCACATAGGGTCATCCCCCGCTCCCTGATTCAGAAGGGAGCGGGACACCCTAAACAGTGCGGCTGGGCGATTATCTGCAGATGTGATGAGGGCAGAGAAGTAAAGACACTTCGCTGCCTCCATCTCCACTAGATAAGATCGTGTAAAGGGTCTTAACTGTGCTTGGTCAGACTCGGAACGGCTGGATCTCCAGCAGCTCTCTAGGCTCTCCTCTGCCGCTTCAGCTCCTGGAGCTCCTCAGTAAACCAAGGGGCCAACTGAGATCTGTGTTGGGTCAGAGGCCGCAAAGGCACGACCTGGTCAAGAGCTCTGGCGGCTGCCTTTTCCCAGGCATCCACCAGAGTCTCGACCGCAGCATGGGAAAGAGAGACAGGTATAGTCCCAAACTCCGTCTGGAACCGCTCAGGGTTCATCAGGCGCCTGGGGCGGAACCAGGTGGTTGGTCCTGCATCCCAGCAGCAGGGGGTGGCATAATGGATGTCCAGCCAAAGGAGATAATGATTGGTCCATGACAGGGGGTACATACTTGGTATACCCTCACTGACTTCACTACGCCACTGCTCCAAGATAAAAATGAGATCAGGTGTGTGTCCCCCCACATGAGTCAGGCCATGAATTACCTGAATCAGGTCCATGGCTGCCATGGAAGCCATGAACTCCCGGGCCGCCCCCGACGCCCCACCCAGGGAAAGCAGGTTAAAGTCCCCCAGAACAATGAGTCTGGGAAACTCAACCACCAGCCCCGATAGGGTGTCCAGCAGCCTGGGCAGGGCCGTTGATATGCAGCTGGGAGATGGGTACGTAATCAACAGGCCCCACTGCCCTCGAGGACCCCATCTCATGAGTAGGGACTCACATCCCTTCATCTGGGGAGCAGTGACCTCCCACGGACTATGAGCCTCCTTAATAACAACCGCCACCCCGACCTCCGGTGGCTCTGTGAAACGCCGACAGAGCTCTTCTTACGAGCTCCAGCCCTGTGACTTCATATAGCTGCTAGAACAGCAAAAATCAGCTGTCTAGCGGCTTAAAAACTCTCCCCCAGGGAAAAGGGGGAGAGAAGAGATGAAGGGTCTGGGTAGAGCTCCCCTAGACCCTCAGGCTTTTTTTTTAAAGCCTGGGGTTTGCAGGGTGAGAGCTCCATGAAAGCCCTTTAAGAGCGCCGGAGCCGGGATGCGTCTGCTTAAAAATCAGCAGACCAAAGCATCGCGACCACACTAGCAAAGCAACTAGAAAGATTATAAAGAATTTGGACTATGGAGACTTCCGGTTTCCTCGTCTTCGGCGGCGACGGTGCTTTCCTTTGGCACCGCCACCCCCGCCGCTTGTAGAGCCGCTTCCTGATTGCGAAGCGGCTCGAAATCTTCGAAATCCCTAGGATTGTAGAAGAAGAGGCAGCAGGGCACAGGTAGAGCCCCTGCAACCCCCCCAGGGAACTGTTTCTGGGGAGGAAGCAGGCGCGGCTCCCTAACAACCTGCTGAAACTCCGGGCGGCGTGGGACGTCTTCTGCCTGTGCGGAACAAGCCGACCTCAGGAAACCTTTAAAGAGCGAGGAAAAAACTCAAATAAACATCCGCAATCCACTTGAACCCTGAAACTTTGAACTGCAAGTATCAGACCTTTGCTGAACTTTTTTACTGAAGTGAAAGTCTCGGAATGAGTGAAAGTGATTGAAAAAATATGGCGCTCAGCAAATGAATTAGTGGGTGTGGATTGGTGAAGTTATCTTGTCTTGCTACAAAGTTAAAAAGTTGTTACAGAGTTGCTCCGGCTGCAACAGAAATAAGAGGAAAATCTCTCCCTTTTACTTGTCTTTGCTGCATTATAGCTTTGCTTTGAGTAACTCTGGGGGACTTTTTTAGAAGGTATTGTGGAGGTGGCAGAAGAGGCGGACCCTCCCTTTTTAAGAAAGCTAGCTTACGTGGCAGGATGGCTTCAAAAAAGCAGGAAGGCAAAACAGGGGGGGGATCCCCCCCACGTAAGCAGGATACGCAGTCACAAGCCCAAAAAAAAGATTTGGATATGGGAGAATTAAAAGCATTCATTTCAAATATTTTGGATGAGAAATTTCAAGACATGGATGACAAAATAAATAAAATAGATGAAAAAATTCAAAAGTCACAACAGGAAATCATGCAGGAAATGCAGCAGAGCCAAAAGATGGTGACCAAAAAAATAACGGATGTGGCGTCTGGTCTGGCAGGATTTATTATGAAAGTTGAGACAAAAGTGGATGAATTTAAATTAGAAGTTAATGCTAAGATGAAAAATAATGATCATAAATTTTTTGATGTTGATGACAAGATGCAGAGAGTTGAGAATGATATTGTTATGATGCAATTTCGTGCAATGGAATTTGCTATAAGGCTTCGAGGAATTAGAGAGGAGGAGAGACAAGATTTGAGACAGATCTGTGCTGAAGCCCTAGCTGTGATTTTAAAAGTTGAACCTGAGATGGTTTTTTGCAAAATAGATAAAATCTATAGAGTCAACTCGTGGGTGGCCAGACAAAGACAATTGCCTAGAGATGTGGTCATATATTTTACAGATAGAGCAATAAGAAATGACATTTTGCAAAAATCTTTTCTCACTTCTGTGCAAGTGAGTGGATCCAAGATTACAGTTTACAAGGAGCTCCCACCTAAGATGTTGAAATCTAGAAAAGAGTATGGTTTTCTTGTTAAAGAACTGCAGAATAATCAAATCCCATTTCGTTGGGACGCCCCAACTGGCATAATTTTGAGATACAAGGGAGAGAAACACCGTCTGAATACTGTGGAGAAGGCGGAGCAATTTTATAATGACATCTTTAAAGAAAGAACTCCATCCCCACGCACATCTACAGTTTTGGAGATTAAAGAACAACAATCTAAGCAGGAATTAGCAGAGCTGAAGGGTGCTGAAGGAGGCTTTTTGGATGAGCCTTTGCTGGAACCTTCTCCAATCTCGGAGCTGGCTTGGGCGGCTGAAGTTAAGGATCAGCGTATAACTCGAGCAAAAGCTAAGGAACTTAAAGAAAAGTTACAGCAGGAGAGTCAAGACAAGGCTGGAGCTGTGGGAAAAGCAGGACAGAGGATCTCAGATGACATCCTAAGGTTCTGCGCTTCGCTCCAGAAGGAGAATAAGGATGATTAAATGTTTATCTTGGAATGTGAATGGGTTGAATGCAACACAAAAAAGGAAGAAAATATTTGCATATTTAAAACAACATAATAATGATATAATTTGTTTACAAGAAACGCATATTACAGTTCAAGATCAAAACTATTTGAAAAATTCCAAATTAGGAACACATTTTATATCCTCAACTAATCAAAAAAAGAATGGTGTGGTTATTTATGTAAACAAAAAATTAACAGCCAAACTTATAGAAGCTGATCAAGATGGTAGGTTTGTAGCAATTGAATTACTTTCTGCCAATAGTCAAATTCTTCTGATAGGAATTTATGCTCCTAATCAACAACAGGACTATTTTTATAAAATGCTGCATACTAAAATACTTCAATGGGATTATAGATCTATTTTAATTATGGGAGACTGGAATGGAGTAATTGACTCTAAATTAGATAAAAAGACTTTGGCAAAATCAAGAATTAGATTACCACAGACTTTTTTTGATATGAAAGAAGACCTGGAATTAAAAGATATTTGGAGAGTACATAACCCAAAAGAACTGGACTATACTTTCTTTTCTGACAGACATAGATCCTTCTCCAGGATTGATTTTATTTTGTTGTCTGATGACTTACTTGTTAGGACAAAAAGAACAAAGATTCTGCCAAGAACTTTGACTGATCACAGTCCAGTCTGGATAGAAATTGAGACATGTAAGAATGAGAGACGCTCTTGGAGATTAAATGAAAATCTGTTTAGATATGAGAAAAATATAATAGAACTTAAAAAGCATCTGAAAGAGTTTTTTGAAATGAACTTGAATAAAGGCACCCCAATGGAAATTGTGTGGGACGCAAGCAAAGCTTATATGAGAGGGGTGCTTATATATATGAACTCTAAACATAAGCGGATTCGACAAAAGAAAAGACTTGAATTGGAAGCAGAAATAAAGGATAAAGAACAGTTACTTATTAAAAACCCAACAGATGAAAGAATACTTAGTGTTATAAAACTTCTGAAAGACCAATTCCAAATGCTTATAGCGGAACAAGTTGCAACAAACTTACAATATGCGAAGCATAATACATTCTGCAATGCTAACAAACCAGGCAGGTGGTTGGCTTACACATTAAGGAAGAAACAAAGCATACGGACTATTGATAGTGTTGATATTGGTGGGAAAGAAGTTTTTCAACAGAATTTAATAAAAGAAGCTTTTCTTCAATATTACACTAAACTATATGCCAGAGAGGAGGTGCAGAATGGACTTATAGAAAAATATTTGGATAATAAAAGAGTTACAAAAATCACTGAACAACAAAAGGAAAGAATGGATTATCCCATAACAGAGGAGGAGATAATAGCAGCAATAAAACAATTAAAAACAGCCAAAGCTCCTGGAACGGATGGTCTGACAGCAGTGTATTATAAAACTTTACAGGCAGAAATGGTGGAACAACTCAGAGACTTATTTTGCAACATACAACAAGGGGGAAAAGTACCTCCATCGTGGACTACAGCTTATATTTCTTTGATACCAAAAGAGCAAGTAGGTCCCAAAAAACCGGAGAATTACAGACCAATATCTCTTTTGAATACGGATTATAAAATTTATGCAAAAGTATTAGCCAACAGACTGATGCCAGTAATTCAAAAGGTGATTCATGATGACCAAGCGGGATTTATTGAGGGTAGGCACATGAAGGACAATGTAAGGCAAGTAATAGATTTATTGGAATATCTTGAGAAGAATAAACAGATCCCTGCAGTGCTGGTCTTTCTGGATGCAGAGAAGGCCTTTGATAGAGTGGATTGGAATTTTCTACTAAAGACATTAAAAAAGATGGACTTTGGGGACCAATATATACAGGCGGTCTCAGCAATTTATCAAGAGCAAAAGGCACAGATTATTATCAATGGAAGTCTGACAACAGAGTTTAAAATTGAAAAAGGTACAAGACAGGGATGTCCATTGTCCCCATTGTTGTTCATTTTAACACTAGAAGTCTTGTTAAATACAATAAGGGATTCTAACACATTGAAAGGTATAATGATAAGGCAAGAGGATTACAGAATAAAGGCATTTGCAGATGATCTGGTTGTTACCCTAACACAGCCAATGGAATCGATAATCCAGATGAAGGACATTATACAAGACTTTGGTAAAGTTTCAGGTTTCAGATTGAATCAGAGAAAAACTAAGATGGTAGTTAAAAATATGACACAAGATCGTAAACTGGAGTTAGAAAGAAGGGCAGGTTTTGAGATAGTACCAAAGGTAAAATATCTAGGAGTTCAGGTTGCAGAATCAAATATGAAATTGTTTCAAAATAACTATGAGGCGTTGTGGCGAGAGGTGCAAAAAGATATGGAGATTTGGAAAAAACTGCAGCTGTCTTTACTTGGAAGAATAGCAGCAGTTAAGATGAACATTTTGCCAAGATTTCTTTTTTTGTTTCAAATGATTCCGGTGCTCAAAAATGATAAACAACTAAAAGCATGGCAAACTGGTATCAACAAATTTGTTTGGAATGAGAAAAAACCAAGAGTAAAAATGAAAATTATGCAAGACATCCCAGAAAGGGGAGGTCTCAAACTTCCAAACCTACAATTATATTATGATGCAACAGCTTTGACTTTAGTAAGTGATTGGTTTGGAGGAAAAAAGACTGGAATATTGAATGCAGAAAGTTTTGATTTGGAATTTGGATGGCACGCTTACTTATTTTATGATAGCAAAGTGGATAAAGTATTTAAAAGCCATATACTTAGAGATTCTTTGCTGAGAGTTTGGAAGAAGCACCGAAACAACTGGAATTACAAAATACCGCTATGGCTGGATCTTGGTCATACCTTGTGGAATACAAATATAATGTCACTCGGGGGGTTTTTATATAAAGAGGTTCTTTTTGCAGATGCGGGCAGATGGCAGCTGAAGACATTACAGACATTGTTGGCTGAAGGGATTAATTTAACTTGGTTACAATATAATCAATTGCAATTGAGATGGAAAGAGGACCAAAAAACTGGTATTATGATGTATGAGGAAGAATTAGTTAGACATATAAAAGAGAAAGGCCCAATGCATATTAAAAGACTTTATAATGTTTTGTTAGAAAGGGATTCAGAAACTGAACTAGTTAAAGACTGTATGGTTAAGTGGGCACAAAATTTTGAGGAACCAGTGATGTTGGAAACATGGGAAAAAATTTGGGTTCAGAATGTTAAATTTACACAGTCACAGAATCTGCGGGAAAATTTCTACAAAATGTTTTATAGATGGCATTTAGATCCAAAAAAATTGTCGTGTATGTACCCTAGTGCCCAGCCTAAATGTTGGAGATGCGATTGCTTAGATGCTACATATTATCATGTTTGGTGGACCTGTAAGAAAGTTAAGGCTTTTTGGATAAAAATTTGGTGGGTCATGCAGAATGTTTTGAAGAGAAAGATTCAATTTTCTCCACAACTGTTTTTATTGGGTATAGTTAAGGGTTTTACATTGGGGGAAACAAAAATGATATTGTACATGATAACTGCAGCAAGATTGTTGATAGGTAAATACTGGAAAAATGAAGCGCTGCCTTCGATTGAGGAATGGATTTTGAAGATGGCCAGTTTTGCGGAGATGGCGAAGATTTCAGCATATTTAAAAGACTGTTCTCAAGAGACTTATGAATGGGAATGGAAGAAGTGGATAGATTATGTTCAGAACAAATATCAAACTAGGAAGTACCAAATAGCTTTTATTTGAAAATGTTATATTAAGATAGAAATATTTTAAGGTTGAGGATGAAAATTTATTTAAAATGTTATATTAAGATAGAAATATTTTTAAGGTAATCAGGATGAAAATTTAGTTGAAAATGTTATATTAAGATAGAAATATTTTTAAGGTAATCAGGATGAAAAGTTATTTGAAACTGATATATTAAGATAGAAATATCTTCAAGGTAATCAGGATGAAAATTTATTTGAAACTGCTATATTAAGATAGAAATAGGTTAATGTAATGAAGATGAAAATTTGTAAGGGGAGGGCGGGGTTCAAGTTTTATATACAAAGGAGGGTTTTTCCTTTTATTTGACATGATTATATTGTGAGGAAGTCTGGGGGGAGGGGTGGGTTAGGGTGGGTTAGGGAGGTTGGGAAGTTTGGGGCGGGTCGAGGGGGGGGAAAAAAGGGGTGAAAATGTAATTGTAAAACTTTTGCAATAAAAAAAAAAAAAGAATTTGGACTATGGATTTTGGATGCTGGCAGAGTTAATCCAGGAGACTAAAAATTCAAGTATTGTATGTTAACTCCATTTAGAAAGGAAAGATGGCGCCTTAGGGTGTGAAAATGAAACTTATAAGTGAAGTGAAAGTCCTTGTTAACATCAGTAACATTGTTAAAGCTATCGGATTATTCAAGAAAAAGATTTAAAGTGGAAGTGGAATGGAAAAGACTGTGGTATTGATTTTAACTAACATCCTTAATTTGCGTGGAAAATAATTGGATTTAATGACCTAATAGCCGAATTAATACAAACATAAAGAGACAATTGAAAAATGGCTGAAATTAAAGATGGATTAAATGAGTCAGCAAATTTACAAGTGGTGACTGCGAAGGACTTAAAAGATTTTTAAAAATGTTTTACTTTTGAGATAAGACAGATAATTAAAAGAACTATTCAGATTTTAAATTGGGGGATAATAATGACTTGCTGGCTGTCAAAGAGGAAGAAATTAATCAGGATAATGTGCCTTTGCAGGATAAAAGAGACATTGTTGGGGAGATTATTATACTGAAAACAGAGGTTCTGGAAGAGGTTTCCATTCAATTGATTGAGAAACAGCAGGAAGACTCTTTACTGCAGGTTGATAAATATTTTGACAAGTTTTGGCTCTATAGACAGAATCAATATATAAGGAATGAACTGATGGTCCACAAATGCAGGAAGAGTCAAAATGGGGGCTTCAAATTAAAAGAAACAACCCCAAGAAGAGAACGAATTCCGAAGACACACCAACTACAATTTCAAACCCCAAAATTTTTGAAAATAAAAGCAGGGGGAGGACCAATGCTGAAGAAGAAAGAATTCTTGAAGAAGGACTGGAAAAAATATAGAAAGAAAGAAAGACTGGTTATATTCTGGAGATTGTCTCATGATGTTAAAATATTTAATTAAAGTTGGTTAACTTCTGAATTTTATGGTAGTTTTAAAGTATTGAAGTTTACAGGTGGATAACTTAATTTTTTTTAAAAAAAATTGATTTATATGCCGCCCTTCTCCGGAGACTCAGGGTGGCTTACAGTGCATTAAGCAATAGCCTTCATACTTTTGTATATTTATACAGAGTCAGCTTATTGCCGCCACAAACGGGATCCTCAATTTACCTACCTCAGAAAGGATGGAAGGCTGAGTCAACCTTGAGCCTGGTGAGATTTGATCTTACTTTAATTGCAGACAGCTGGTGTTAAATTACAGAACTCTGTCTGTTGAGCTATCCAGGCTTTAATGGATAACTTTTTGAAAGTTTTGAAACTTATATTTTGGAGAATGTTCTGCTAATGTACTAAGAGATTTTAAAATGTTTAAAATAAGATTATGGTTTTTATTTTATTTTTTTGGTTTTGTTTTGCTTTTTTTGCAAATGTGAAATGTGATAAGAGAATTTAAAAAAAGAAGGTTGAAGCGTCATTTTAAAAAGGGGAGTTAACAAGTGTGAGAGAGTTTTGAATTCTGTAATAGTTAGCATATTTTACCTTATGTTTGTTAAATGATATATCCTGTTTTTGCTTTGGGAAGTCGGGGGGGGGAATTGGGGAGGGAGGTCTGGGTTCAGATAAAATTATGTATGATAATTGATTGATGTGATCGATTGTGTAGTGTTTGGTTGTTTGAATATAAAAAATAAAAAAACCCTTTGTCTTAAAAAAAATAACAACCGCCACCCCCCCACCCCTCCCCTGGATCCTCAGCTGGTGTAGCACCCGAAAACCTGGTGGGCAGTCAGGGGGACTCCAAGCCCAGCCAGGTCTCCATAATGCAAGCCAGGTCTGCATTTTCCTCCTCGGTCAGCTCACTGATGAGGGGAGCTTTGTTAACCATGGACCTAGTGTTAAAGTAAAGTAGCTTGAGCCCAGAGGCTCTATCTCTCAAACCCCTAGGAAGGCAGGCAAAACCAGGAGGGCCGGAGTGGGCCACTGCTTGACAATAGCGGGGGTGCGCTCCCAACCTCCGATACAGTCCTCCGTTCCTCCATCCGCGGCTATTCCCCATTGCAACAGGGATCCATGCCCCTACCCCCTCCCTCAGAGTCCCAGGGGACCCCAACCCCACTCCAACCTCACCGCAACCCTCCCCTGACCTGGACTGACAACAACCTGGGGGAGCCCCACCCCAGCCACCCACTGGTAACATAACCCTCCCTCTCCATAATCCCCTTAAAAACCTAATTAAAAAAGAGTGTAAGGAACTCCTCTTAAAAACCCCAAGACCCTTATGCCACTGTTGATGCTCCAGCTGGATATTTGGTGGAAAATGTGTGCAAAATCAATCATTGTGCAGAATTCCAGAATTTCCATTTCTTCCATGTTAGTTTCTAAAATGGAAGTCTGTTTGATTATCACAATCTACTGCCAGTTTCAAGAATAAATTTCCTGACAATTGTTGGACATCCCTGGAATGGCCATCCCCACCACAGTTTGGCCTGGCAGAGAAACAGAATATTCCATTTCTAATCTTTTTAGCACATACCTTCCAACTCTATGTCTCATTTTATAGCTGATGATTGCAGGTGCTTCTGAATGCCAATTCTGTTCACTTTCAGACATTGCCTTACTCCCAGTGTGTGGAAGCTTGTCAGCATGGATCTTTCAAGGTGGTCCAGGAGGGGAAACCAAACTGCTGCTACAACTGTGTTCCCTGTGCAGAAGGAAGGATTTCTACCCAAGAAGGTGAGTGAGTGGAAATCAATGCAGTCCTTTCAATGAAGATGAATCTGGGTATTTAGGCCAAAGATGTAGTGTGGCGGCATAGAGGTGGAGCTCTCACCTCACAATCAGGAGACTGTGAGTTCAATCCTAGATAGAGGCAGATATTTCTCTCTCTGGGCACAATGCTGAACAAAACTCCTCATTGGCAACAGGAAGGGCATATGGCCATTAAACACTGCTATGTCCATTCAGTTTCCCAGACTCTACCCCTCAAGGGATTATGGGGTTGTTAAAAGATGATGATGATTTGGGTCAAAGGCATACTGTATTGATTTAACTACAATAACTGTTTTCACCAAGGGTGTATAGCAATAATATGCCAAAATCCCCTTGAAAGAGATTTTGAGATGTAGAAGAAACCAAACAGCTAAGGGGATATTTCTATAGCTTTGTGAAGCATCAGTGGAAATGATCTTGAGAAAGACTGTGATATTGCTTCTATAGTATGAACGGCATGGCAGTCAAAACAAGAGAACATTCCAGCCATATCTCTGTCAAGGCCATCTCCACAATAACCGACAGTAGCCAGAGGGGAGTGATCTCTACAACCTGCGAATTTGCTTCATTGGAGAATGTGACTGATGATACACCTTGGGGGGAGAGTGGGAAAAAGGGTAAGAGCTGGAATGTAAATTACGTGGAGTCAGAGTTGGCTTCATTTGGAATGTGCCGACATGAAGCTCCTAATAATTAACTGGATTTCTTTTGAAGATTGGCTCAAGGCTCATGATTTAATTAGGGCATCGGTTGGAACCCTGACAGCAAGCCAATTCTGACCCCACATAATTTACGTTCCAGTTCTGACACTGTTTCCCCCCAGCCTTTGAAAATCATTAACCATTGGGTTTTGGTGGACAAATGGAACAGAAATATTCCAACCCTCTCAGGTTCGTCAGTTCTGCTCCTTAGAGACCTTACTGAATGATAAAGATGGTTGTCCTTTGCCCCTTTCATTTCCTACAGTCCCACGAATGGAAAAAAATAGAGAAAAATGGAGGTATTTGTCAAGTTAACTATGTCTCCCCTCGGATTCTTTCCCTTCTTAATATAGCTACATTTTTTCACTTAATCAACTTTGGACATTTACAAATGCAAGCATATCCACACACATATTCATTAATCTATAAATTCATAAATTTATAAATTCATGGCAAATGTTACATTTCTCCTTTGCAGATGCAAACTACTGCATCAGATGTCCAGAAAATCAATATCAGAATGAGAAGCGAGATCAATGTATTGCCAAAAATGTCACATTTTTGTCCCATCAAGAGAATTTGGGAATCATCCTTACTACCTTTGCTCTATTCCTAATTTTGACCACTATCGTTGTCTTGGGCATCTTCATTACATTTCAAGAAACTCCCATAGTCAAAGCCAACAACCGGGACCTCTCCTACATTCTCCTGGTCTCCCTTCTGATTTCCTTCTTGACCTCATTCCTCTTCATTGGTCGGCCAAGGAGAACCACCTGCCTTCTCCGACAAACAGTCCCCAACATCATCTTCTCAATTGCTGTGTCTTCTGTCTTGGCCAAAACAATCATGGTGGTGCTGGCCTTCCTGGCCACAAAGCCAGGAAATGGAGTGAGGAAATATCTGGGCAAGAGTCTGGCCAACATCATCATCATTTCTTGTTCCATTGTCCAGGTTGTCATTTGTTTCACCTGGTTAGGAGTTTTTCCTTCATTCCCTGATTCTGACATGAACTCCCAGCCTCGAGAGATCGTTCTGCAGTGCAATGAAGGCTCTGCTGCTATGTTTTATATTGCCCTTGGGTATATGGGCTTTCTGGCTGCCGTCTGCTTCATGGTGGCCTTCCTGGCCAGGAATCTCCCAGGGTCCTTCAATGAAGCCAAGCTGATCACCTTCAGCATGCTGGTCTTCTGCAGTGTCTGGCTGTCCTTTGTGCCTACCTATCTGAGCACCAGAGGGAAATACATGGTGGCTGTGCAGGTCTTCTCCATCTTGGCTTCCAGTGCTGGGCTGCTGGGTTGCATCTTCATCCCTAAGTGTTACATCATTGTGCTGAGGCCAGACTTGAATACAAAGCAGCAATTGATGTTGAAAAGTGAAGTAGAAAACTGATTCTCCTAGATGTTCTGGGGATATATTATATCTGGGGAGCTAATATTTTTACTCATCATTAGGTACTTTTCATTTCTCTGACTGCTTTTTAAAGTGATCTCCTGCTTAAACCCAATTTCCATCTTTCTATGTCTGCCAATACTACTTGGCATTTTGGGTTTCTGTATCAGCTTTTAAGTAAGGACATAGTAGCATTTTAGCATGGCAATTTAGACCTTTTTTGTAATTTTAGGAAAGCCCATTTTTCTCCTGAATCAAGGACATTTTTTAAATTTGTGTGAACTAACTTTTTCAGCCATTAAACTATAGAGAGAATATTCTGAAACTTCTTGAATACAGTTGCAAGTTTTAAGTAAGATACCAACCACCTGGGAAGGGGCATGATGTAACCCAGAGTAAATGTATGTATCATTTCTTTTTGTATGCTATCAAAAGACCTCCATCATCTTAATAAATTTTGTGGGTTTTTTGCTGTCATTTGAATAGTTGATTGGAGGTGAAAAGTTACTTTTGCAAAGGTTAATAGTGTTTCTTTCCCCTCTCAAATTCATTATAATAGATTTCATCAGCTCCATGCCAAATTCAGGGTGCCTGAATTTCTGGTAACAATAGGAGAAAAATGGCTGCAATGCAAAAGATGGACTTTTAATTTCAAGTGTCATTTATTCACCAATAAACACTTCATTGTTTAAAACTTTGAATACACAAGTGTATCTCTCTCTCTCTCTCTCTCTCTCTCTCTCTCTCTCTCTCTCTCTCTCTCTCTCTCTGTGTGTGTGTGTGTGTGTGTGTGTGTGTGTGTGTGTGTGTAAAATTTACTTTCTTCTAGCAGTCTGGTGGATCTTAATAATTACAAAACAGTTTTATTTGTGAGACTGGTGAGATACATTAGTGCTGGGATTGGTGAGAGATATGGAGAGTTTGGATGACAATTGTCCAGGAAGGTAGGGTCCAATAATGGATTCTTGATGAGTGCCTCTTTAAAACAGGATGGGGACATCCCCTTCATCAGGTATGAAGTTATCAACGCTTGGTCACACAAGAGGTGGTATTCAAGAGGTTCTGACCAATTCTGGAGAACCGGTAGAGGAAATTTGTTTAGTTCGGAGAACCAGTAAATACCACCTCTGACTGGCCCACCCCTATCTATTCTCTGCCTCCTGAGTCCCAGCTGATTGGGAAGAAATGGGGATTTTGCATTATCCTTCCCCTGGAATGGGGAGGGAATTGAGATTTTACAATATTCTTCCCCTGCCACACCCACCAAGCCACACCCACCAAGCCATAGCCACCAAGCAATGGCCAGAGAACTAGTAGTAAAAAACTTTGAATCCCACCACTGGGTCACACCGCCAGGTGTAATGGATGGGTGGGTGAATACATGGATATTTCTTTGATTTATGTTCATTCTACTTCAGACAGTTGTATGTCAACCCACAACATAAATAAAGCACCCATCCTATAACATAAAGGTCTGAACAATAAAGAATGCACAGTAGGCCTAAGGTAGTATCAACATCATTTAGTTAAAAAGTCCACAATAATAAAAGGTAACAGTAACAATTTCATCATATCAAAAACACAGCATCATACAATAAAACTTTCACATATTATATCATGAAAGAAAATCAATTGGAAGTAAACTAAGCAGAATGACAGGTGTCCCAAATACTCCCAGAACAATTTGGTCTTGGATGCTTTCTGGGAATCCATTACATTGAGTTACATCAGGAGTTTTCCAGTTGGATCCCAGCTCAACCTGCAGGGAGGACTGAGAACCTCCTACTTCTCAGATAATTAATAGAATGTTAGTGATTTCTTTCTTGCATTCAGGCTAAATGTCAAGAGATTCCTTATTCTCCTGGATCTCTGGAGGACATCAACAGGCTCGGGAGCAAGACATAGTAGTATCTGACATCATGAAAATTAGTGCATAAATTGTCTTGTGACCCTGGGATGCTGGTCTGCACTTCATGGACACTGTTGTGTTGGCCCATGTTTCCATCATTTGGGAAGTCCTTTCTTGACTTCATACTGTATTAGAAAAGTCAGTCTTGGTGCAATCTGCTTTCAACATCTCCAAACTCTTCTGCTCTGCTGATTCTGAGATCAGATGCAAAGCAGAGGATTCTTTGGCTAACCCAGAAATGAACCCTCTGCTTCTGCTTCTGATGGAGCTTTTGTTGCCCCAGGCAGCCTGTGGGATGCTTGGCACCAAGTGCTTCTTGACTTTGGGGAGGGATGGAAGAGACCCACTCAACCACTACAGGCCAGGAGACCATATCATCGGTGGGCTCTTCCCTGCAACAAATATTCGATATTTATGGATGCACAATTTCAGTTCATGTCCTTCTACAGAAGTTAATTGGTAAGTCGCAGAATGTTGAATGATGTTGTTATATTGCCTTTGAGAAAAAAAAATAGGGGGAGTTAAATTTCGGTACATTTGTATACAAACAGTATGAAGTGCAATAGATTCCGCAGGTAACACAAAAGCAAGCTTTAATGCTCAGCATCCTGGTGTCAAACTGATCTCTATGCAGACAATGTGCTTTAATCTTTCAAGGCTTGGGAGTTTGATCATGGTTGCAGCTTGCCCATCAAAGAAAAGGACAGGAGGGTCTAACTGGTCAGTCCTGGTCAATCCCAGCTGAGAGAAATGGCTGACTTCTTCTCTGAGTCTTTCGTAGAAGACAGTTCTGCATCTTCCAGAAGGACAGTTCTGGAAGAAGTTCAAAGACATCAGCCCTCAGATAAGGTGCCTCAAGACATTCTCTCAGATGCTCCATCATGGCTTTCCTCAAAGTTCCATGGATTTCTTTAAACTCACCACTGCCAGATCAGCAGCCATTTACTGTTTCCTTGACGTGGATATGGTCATCCTAAGATGCTCCTTTTTGACTCACCTCACCTTCCTTTGATATCAAAGTGTTTTGAGCAGTTCCTCTGTCTTCTCTCTCAAGCAATCAGGGATCAAGACTATTTACTCAAGAGAAATGGAGGAGCTGGTGCTTCTGTTCAGTTCTTAAATGTTTTATTTTCTGCCTTATCTCATTTACAGGGATACTTATTCTTACATATGAAAACATGCCCACCATGCACATATAACATGTGTAGTATAATCCTTTGAGTGAATCCTGGTCCCTACATGGAGAGGTCCATACAGATTTCTGAGCTACATTTTTAGAAGTGGTTGACAAATAGCTTTTCCTGGGATACAGTTTCAGGTTGTGATCGAGAGAGAGAGAGAGCAAGTGAGAAACAATGCACAGATTGTCTAGGGTGTTTCTGTTTTGGCTTTTAAAACGTAGATGCTGAGATGAAGAATTTTGGTCAAAGACTTGTACAGTCACATATGCACAGAAGAAAGGTATTATTTTCGTTGAATATAACATCATGGCATAATGTACATATCTTTTCAGGGAAGCACTTGTGATGCACTGGAAAATTCTGTCCTTCCTTTTTGCCATTCAGGAAATCAACAAAGATCCTCTTCTCTTGCCCAACCTCACCCTGGGTTATAACCTCCATGACAACTTTCTAGACAAAATGTTGACAATGGATGGTCTGTTGGATTTGCTTTCGACTGGAGAGGCCAATGTTCCCAACTACAGCTGCGGAAGGAAGAGAAACATGCTGGTTCTCCTGGAAGAGGCCAACTCTGACATATCCATCCTCATGGCTGCCATATTGGGCATCTACAAAATCCCACAGGTATAGAGCAGGGAAATGGCTCTCCAGGTTTACTCCAGAGCATTCAAGGAGGTTTTCTTCTTAAAAATCTTAAGCATGAGTTAAGATGAGCAATCCTTCTTTATTTCACATTTCATGAGCTGATATTGTGCCACTGTGGACAAGGCGCCATCAAAACTACAGCTCTAATTTTAACAGAATAAGGGAGTTTTGAGGTCTGCTAGTCCAACCCCTGCTCAACCAAGAGACCCTTTACTATTTTAGACAAACAGCTGTCCAGTCTCTTCTTAAAAGCCAATGGTGTTGGACACCAACAACTTCTGAAAAGAAGCTGTTCCACTGATTAATTGTTCTGTCAGGCAATTTCTCTTTAGTTCTAGGTTGCTCCTCTCTTCCTTGATTTGTTTCCTTCCAATTGCTTTTTGGCGTTTTGGAAAACAAGTTGACACACAAAAACACCTTCTTCTTTGTGGAAATCCCTCAAATATCACATCCTACAATACTGTACCTTCTATAAGGAGTCATGCACCCACCTCATAACACTTCATCTGATAAAATGCCCAGGAAACACTGATCTTCTTTATATACAATCATTATTATCAGATCAGTACAATGTAGTTCCTTTGAATGTAGTTTTTTTTATACTGTTTGCAAAATTAGGTACTGACTGCCCACTGACAATCCATCACTAGTTGTAATATATTATCCTCTCATTCTTTTTATTTTTTTTAATGTTTCTTATCTGTAATACTGGTCTGTGACTGTAGTATATGATTAGTATTGTTTAAACTTTCAATCTTCCAAAGAGATCAAGACAAACACAAAAACACCTATAGTTAAAAATTACCAGTTAGCAAAAAAAAGGTCTCTGAAACCCCCCACTTTTCTGAAAAGTAGATTTGGATTTCTTCTTATCTTTAAATATTCATTGATAACAATTTGATTACATTCTCTGGATTTCTGTTCCCCTATTATGTTTTGCCCACCTAGCAGTTCAAAAACATGGAAATGCAAGTAGATTAATAGGTATCACTTCACTGAGAATCTAACAGTGTTCCATTCGCCTTTGGTATATAGACATGCTGGCTACATTACCAAAGAAATTGTCTTCAGATAATGCTGGCTCTCCCGGCCAAGAAACGGTGATGAGCACCATGCCCTAGAGTCAGATATGGCAGGGAAACTTTTACTTTTTTATTAAGTCCAACAAGGTAAGCTGGAATCTTCTAGTCACTGTCTATGCTCTGACCCTCTTTTTCCCTAGGATCTAACACTTTGACTTTGTAAAATCCTAAAATCAAACACAAGCCATCTTTTTTTCCCAGATCAGCTACACTTTTATTTCACCCTTCTTGAGTGATAAAACTCAATTACCCTTTTTCTACCGGACCGTCCCCAAAGAAGGTGCTCAGAACCTGGGAATTGTTCAACTGCTGCTGTATTTTCGATGGACATTCATTGGCCTCCTTGCTGCAGACACTGATAATGGAGAACGTTTCATTAGGACCTTCAATCACGTGCTGGCCCAGAATGGCATTTGTGCTGCTTTTTCACAAATCGCATTACTAGATATCAAGAACATCAAGTATCTGATTCCTATTTTCAAAATGTGGCACCAAATCAATGTATTTGTTTACTATGCAGAGTTTACCTTTATAGAAGGAGAAATGTTTGTAGAAATCATATTGAACGTTATGAAAAAACCTGTTGCAGGAAAAGTTTGGATCACAACCGCTTTGTGGGATCTCTCCATTGAATTATCATATAACAGTTTCTCTTTACAATACACCCGTAGTATTTTTTCTTTTCTGATCCAGACCGGCCAAAGGACCAGATCTGAAGATTTGACAGAATTCAATATTTTAATCGAAGCATTTATGATTAAAACATTTCACTGTTCATATGAGAAACCTGCCTTGTCTGTGAAAGGTTGGACAAGGTGTCTAGAGGAAAAGAATGTGGGGACTTTACCTCAAGAGAAGATTGACAAGATCTTTTCTCTAGATAGCTCCTTAATTTACAACGCCATCCAGATTGTGGCACATGCCTTAAATGCGGCCTATTCATTCCAATCCCAAAGGACAACAATGAAGAGAAAAACCAGGCTGGAAGTTGAAAAGATCCAACCATGGCAGGTATTCCCATGGAATAGAAATTACCTATTCCTATTCCTACAGGTTTCATATTTATTGCTAAGTGTGACGTATAGATGGTGAAGATATACAAAATCATCTCTGAGAAGTGTGGAATATATTGAGAAAAATTTCTTTAATGTGTAAAATCCCAGAAATTTCCCCAAGCCACTGAGATGCCAAAGAGAGTTTGACTCGAGACGAGGCTTACAAAAAGAAGCAGATTTTATTCATGGCCAAAAACAAAATTCTGGGTAGGACTATACCAGAACATACAAATACAATGCATCTGAGGAATAGCCACATATAGGGGAAGATATGGCATGATTTATACCTTCAGAATACACAATTCTTGCCCCTCTGGCCCATGCCTTCCTTGCAGCTCTGCCTTGGCTGTGCAGAGAGAAGCAGGAGCAGGGGGCTGGGTGCTTAGCAACCCCACTTCTGGAGATATCCACCAGGCACTGAGTGTTACAGAAAAACAAGGTAACAGAGGTGAGATCACTGGTAGAAACAATTCCAATTGTTACAGGAGCAAAGCAATTTTTACAGAAACGAACAGCAAGTTATTATGTCCCACTAATTCCACCTATTCTATTATTATTATATCCCTGCAAATGAATCATTTTTTTATGAAATCCCTCGTCTTCATCCTTCTTTTATCATTTGAACTCACACAGTGCCAAACTACAAATTATTCCTGCTTGCTGATATTGTCACGCACACCACTATAACATTTCCATCTCTTGCCCTTTGAGCTTTTCTTTCTTCAGAATCTGGAATTTCCACTTAGAAAAGGGATTCGGATTCTCTCCCTGGATATTACAATCCAATGCAATGTTGTATGATTGTCAGTGTACATCCTTGTAGGGGCTCCCAATGAGTGCTAAAATCAATATATTAGTCACTCCTGACTTGATGTTTCAAGCTTTCCTTCAGATAACAAGAACATGGAAATGACATGTGTTTCCCAAATTCCCAAAGCGAAATAATATTTCCAGAACTGAAATATCCAAACTGATACTGTGGAAGCAAAACACAGGTTCCAAAATAAATAATCAAGGCCCACTGCAGTGTTTGTTGTTTGATGAAAACAATAGGTAAATATAAAGGTTCCCCTTGCACATATGTGCTAGTCGTTTCCAACACTTGGGGCTGGTGCTCATCTCTGTTTCAAAGTCGAAGAGCCAGTGCTGTCCGAAGACATCTCCATGGCCATGTGGCCAACATGACTATATGCCAAAGGCGCATGGAACACTGTGACCTTCCCACCAAAGATGGTCCCTATTTTTCTACTTGCATTTTCTACGTGATTTCGAACTGCTACATTGGCAGAAGCTGCGACAAGTAACAGGAGCTCACCCCGTTATGGGTCACTAGGGATTTAAACCGCTGAACTGCCAACCTTTTGATCAACAAGCTCAGCATCTTGGCCACGGAGCCACCGTGTCTCTTAGGATGAGCACAATAGTGGCTCTCTATTATTGAGACACACCCCTACAGACAAAAGAATGCAACCCTATTGATACTTCTCAGGGAGGATGGAGAAAATAATGCATAAGCATCAGGGAATGTCAGCAGGTATATTCATAGGTAATACTTTGCAGATGATCTTTGGCCCTTCTTCTGTCTACTTACCTTCAAGAGGACCAAAGCTACAAATGAACCATAAAACTAGAGTAAAGGGGACTTGGAATGTCAGATTCTGTGAAGAATATATTCCCTATTAACAGCTTAATCTATGGGAATTGTTCTGATAAGAAAACAAGCTGCAGTTCAAAAAATCAAATTCCCTATATCTCTGTACACCAACTTGATGTAGCAGATTCCATTCATCTAAAACCTTCCTTTTCTCACACTCTGTAGCTCCACCATTTCCTGAAGAATTCCCAGATCTACAACAACACCATGCAAGGAATGTACTTGGATGGGAATGGAGATTTGATGGCTGACTTTGACCTTGTGAGTTGGGTCGGTTTTCATAATAAGTCAGGCACCAGTGTGAAATTTGGGAGTCTGTCAAGAGAAGGATCTGCAGGAGTGAAATTCAGCATCAACAAGAAAACCATCATGAGGCACTATGGGCAGAACCAGGTGGGGAAAATCTTCCGTCTCTTCAGTTTTATCATTATCTTCATGAGTATCCCCTCCCTTCCCAATGATATATCAGACTGCTGCCTTCAGATACAGGGTCTTTTTAATTCAGCAATAGAAATGGAGAAGGGGTTTTGTGAAGTATAGAAGGGTTCTGTTCCAAGAACATCAAAGGAAGTGACATGGGGATGTAGGAAAATGCAGGCAGGATTTAAGAGGAGAGAAGCAAAATCACTTGAGTTGCCCATCTTCATTTTGACATTCAAGAAGTTTATTTATTTATTTATTTGTTTGTTTGTTTGTTTGTTTGTTTATTTATATAGACTAATATGCCACCCTTTCTCTGAGAGGACTCAGAGTGCCTCACAACAATAAAACAGAAAAATATAACAAAAACTCCGGGTTAAAAGTTACACATAAAATCCCTAAATTCTATTAAAATCCATTTTAAAAAACCCCATTAGTCCAGGCCGGCCAGGCGAAATAGCCATGTTTTTAGTTCGCGGCAGAAAGAGCGAAGGTCGGGGGCCATCCGGAGCTCCAGGGGGAGCTGATTCCAGAGGGTAGGTGCGCCCACAGAGAAGGCCCGCTCCATAGGGGTCACCAGCCGACACTGTCTGGCCGACGGCACCCCAAGTAGGCCCTCTCTGTGGGAATGCACAGGGCGATGGGGAGCTGTTGCATGCCACAGAAGGTCTGCCAAATACCCTGGTCCTAAGCCATGTAGGGCTTTATAGCACCTTGAATCTCACATGGACAGCAACCAGTAACCAATGCAGATCGCGCAGGAAGGGTGTAACATGAGAGCATCAGGACACTCCCATCACTACCCATGCAGCCACATTCTGCACCAGCTGAAGCCTCCGAGTAGTCTTCAGGGGCAGCCCCATGTAGAGAGCATTGCAGTAGTCAATCCGGGAGGTGATCAGCAAATGAGTGACCGTGCGTAAGGCATCTTGGTCCAGGTAGGGGAACAACTGGTGCACCAGATGAATCTGGGCAAATGCCCCCTGGTCACGGTTGTAACATTATCTTCTAGAAACAACCGTGAATTCAGGAGGATGCCTAAATTGCACACCCTGTCAACAGTGGGCAACACCTCGCCCCCTATAACCAGCAGTGGAGTATCCCCATGGAACCGAGATGCCGGTACCCACAGCCACTCCATCTTGGCAGGGTTGAGCTGAAGCCTGTTCCTCCCCATCCAGAGCCGCACTGCTTCCAGGCACTGGAACATCACGTTGAGGGCATCACTGGGCTGATTCGGGGTGGATAGAAGAAGTTGGGTATCATCAGCATACTGATGATACCCCACCCCAAAACCACGGATGGTCTCCCTGAGTGGCTTCATATAGATGTTGAACAAAAGGGGAGAGAGGACTGACCCCTTGGGCACCCCACACGTAAGGGGCCTCGGGGCCAACCTCTGTCCCCCCGCCAACACCGCTTGTGAACGACCCATGAGGTAGGATGAGAACCACTGTAAAACATTGCCTCCAACCCCTAACCTCGAGGCATCGCAGTAGGATACCATAGTCGATGGTATCAAAAGCTGCCAAGAAATCTAACAGAACCAGGACAGAGGAATGTCCCCTGTCCCGAGCCCTCCAGAGATCGTCAACCAGCGCGACCAACGCTATCTCCGTGCTGTACCCAGGCCTGAAACCTGACTGGTATGGGTCCAGGTATACTGCTTCCTCCAGGGCCAACGGGAGCTGATGTGCCACCACTCTCTCAACAACCTTTGCAATAAAGCAAAGGTTGGAGACAGGACAAAAGTTGTTCAAGATAGCCGGATCCAAGGCAGGTTTCTTGAGGAGGGGTCTCATCACCCCCTCCTTCAAGGCGGCAGGGAAGCTCCCCACACCCAAGGAACCAATAATCACTGCCTGGATCCAGTCACATGTAACCTCCTGAGCCAAATAAACAAGCCAGGAGGGGCAGAGGTCCAACAAACACATGGTGGTACTCAGCTTCCCCATGATCCTGTCCATTTCCTCAGGAGTAACAGGATCAAACTTGTCCCAGATAACCAGACCTGTCATCACCCCATCAATCAACCCTGCCCAGTCAGAGTCCAGCCTGTCCCGAATCTGAGCGATCTTGTCCAGCAGATGTTGGCTATACTGATTCAGAAGGGAGTGGGACACCCTAAACAGGGCAGCCAGGCGATTATCTGCAGACGCGATGAGGGCAGAGAAGTAAAGACACTTCGCTGGCTCCATCTCCACTAGATCGTGTAAAGGGTCTTAACTGTGCTTGGTCAGACTCAGAACGGCTGGATCTCCAACAGCTGTCTAGGCTCTCCTCTGCTGCTTCATCTCCTGGAGCTCCTCAGCAAACCAAGGGGCCAACTGGGATCTGCGTCGGGTCAGAGGCCGCAAAGGCACCACCTGGTCGAGAGCCCCGGTGGCCGCCTTTCCCTAGGGATCCACCAGAGTCTCGACCAGAGCATGGGAAAGAGAGACAGGTATAGTCCCAAGCTCCGTCTGGAACCGCTCAGGGTCCATCAGGCACCTGGGGAGGAACCAGGTGGTCGGTCCCGCATCCCAGTGGCAGAGGGCGGCATAATGGATATCCAGCCGAAGGAGATAATGATCGGTCCATGACAGGGGTACATACTTGGTATACCCTCACTGAATTCACTACACCACTGCTCCGAGATAAAAATGAGATCAGGCGTGTGTCCCCCCACATGAGTCGGGCCCTGAATTACCTGAGTCAGGTCTGTGGCTGCCATGGAAGCCATGAACTCCCGGGCCGCCCCCGACACCCCACCCAGGGAAAGCAGGTTAAAGTCCCCCAGAACAATGAGTCTGGGAAACTCAACCACCAGCCCCAATAGGGTGTCCAGCAGCCCGGGCAGGGCTGTTGATACGCAGATGGGAGAAAGGTACATAATCAACAAGACTCACTGCCCTCGAGGACCCCATCACACCCCTCCATCTGGGGAGCAGTGACCTCCCGCGGACTATGGGCCTCTCTTATAAAAACTGCCACCCCCTGGGTCCTCAGCTGGTGTAGCAACTGAAAACCTAGCAGGCAAAGTTCAGTCAGGGGGACACCACCCTCTGAGCCCAGCCAGGTCTCCATAATGCAATTCAGGTCTGCATTTTCCTCCTTGATCAGCTCATTGATGAGGGGAGCTTTGTTAACCACAGACCTAGCGTTAAAGTAAACCAGCTTGAGCCCAGAGGCTCAAACACCTAGGAAGGCAGGCAGAACCAGGAGGGCCGGAGTGGGCCACCGCTTGACAATAGCGGGGGTGCGCTCCCAACCTCCGATATGGTCCTCCGTTCCTCCATCCGCGGCCATTCCCCATTGCAACAGCGATCCATGCCCCTACCCCCTCCCTCAGAGTGCCAGGGGACCCCAACCCCGCTCCAACCTCACCGCGACCCTCCCCTGACCTGGACTGACAACAACCTGGGGAAGCCCCCACCCCCCAGCCACCCACTGGTATCATAACCCTCCCTCTCCATAATCCCCTTAAAAACCTAATTAAAAAAGAGTGTAAGGAACTCCTTTTAAAAACTCCAAGACCCTTATGCCACTGTTGATGCTCCAGCTGGATATTTGGTGGAAAATGTGTGCAAAATCAATCATTATGCAGAATTCCAGAATTCCCGTTTCTTCTAAGTTAGTTTCTAAAATGGAAGCCTGTTTGATTATCACAATCTACTGCCAGTTTCAAGAATACATTTCCTGACAATTGTTGGACATCCCTGGAATGGCCACACCCCCCCCCCCACAGTTTGGCCTGGCAGAGAAACAGAATGTTCCATTTCTAATCTTTTTAGCACATACTTAGTTTCTTGACCCCTTCCAAATCTAGGTGTCATTTTATAGCTGATGATTGCAGGTGCTTCTGAATGCCAATTCTGTTCACTTTCAGACATTGCCTTACTCCCAGTGTGTGGAACCTTGTCAGCATGGATATTTCAAGGTGGCCAAGGAGGGGAAACCAAATTGTTGCTACAACTGTGTCCCCTGTGCAGAAGGGAGGATTTCTACTCAAGAAGGTAAGTGAGTGGAAATCAATGCAGTCCTTTCAATGAAGATGAATCTGGGTATTTAGGCCAAAGATGTGGTGTGGCGGCATAGAGGTGGAGCTCTCACCTCACAATCAGGAGACTGTGAGTTCAATCCTAGATAAAGGCAGATATTTCTCTCTCTGGGCACAATGGTGAACAAAACTCCTCATTGGCAACAGGAAGGGCATACGGCCATTAAACACTCTGCTATGTCCATTCAGTTGCCCAGACTCTACCCCTCAAGGGATTATGAGGTTGTTAAAAGGTGACGATGATTTGGGTCAAAGGCATACTGTATTTATTTAACTACAATAACTGTTTTCACCAAGGATGTGTAGCAATAATGTGTCAAAATCCCCTTGAATGAGATTTTGAGATGTAGAAGAAACCAAACAGCTAAGGAGATACTTCTATAGCTTTGTGAAGCATCAGTGGAAATGACAGGAAGTAGTCTGTTACTTCATCTTGAGAAAGACTGTCATGTTGCTTCTATAGTATGAACGGCATGGCAGTCAAAACAAGAGAACATTCCAGCCATATCTCTGTCAAGGCCATCTCTACGGTAACCCACAGTAGCCGGAGGGGAGTTATCTCTACAATTTGCGAATTTGCTTCATTGGAGAATGCGACTGATGACACACCTTGGGGGGAGAGTGGGAAACAGGGTAAGAGCTGGAACGTAAATTAGGTGGAGTCAGAGTTGGCTTCACTTGGAATGTGCCGACATGAAGCTCCTAATAATTAACTGGATTTCTTTTGAAGATTGGCTCAAGGCTCATGATTTAATTAGGGCATCGGTTGGAACCCTGACAGCAAGCCAATTCTGACCCCACATAATTTACGTTCCAGTTCTGACACTGTTTCCCTCCAGCCTTTTTAAATCATTAAACATTGGGTTTTGGTGGACAAATGGAAGAGAAATATTCCAACCCTCTCAGGTTGACCAGTTCTGCTCCTTAGAGACCTTACTTAATGATAAAGATGGTTGTCCTTCACCCCTTTCATTTCCTACAATCCCATAAATGGGAAAAAATGGAGAAAAATGAAGTTAACTATGTCTCCCCTCGGATTCTCTCCCTTTTTAATATAGTTACATTTTTCACTTAATCAACTTTGGACATTTACAAATCCTTACACATCCACACACACACTCATTACTCTAACTCTTATCCTATAAATTCATGGCAAATGTTACATTTCTCCTTTGCAGATGCAAACTACTGCATCAGATGTCCGGAAAATCAATATCAGAATAAGAAGCGAGATCAATGTATTGCCAAAAATGTCACGTTTTTGTCCTATCAAGAGAATTTAGGAATCATCCTTACTACCGTTGCTCTATTCCTAATTTTGACCACTATCGTTGTCTTGAGCATCTTCATTACATTTCAAGAAACTCCCATAGTCAAAGCCAACAACCGGGACCTCTCCTACATTCTCCTGGTCTCCCTTCTGATTTCCTTCTTGACCTCATTCCTCTTCATTGGTCGGCCAAGGAGAACCACCTGTCTTCTCCGACAAACAGTCTTCAACATCATCTTCTCAATTGCTGTGTCTTCTGTCTTGGCCAAAACAATCATGGTGGTTCTGGCCTTCCTGGCCACAAAGCCAGGAAATGGAGTGAGGAAATATCTGGGCAAGAGTCTGGCCAACACCATCATCCTTTCTTGTTCCATTGTCCAGGTTGTCATTTGTTTCACCTGGTTAGGAGTTTTTCCTTCATTCCCTGATTCTGACATGAACTCCCATCCTAGAGAGATCGTTCTGCAGTGCAATGAAGGCTCTGCTGCTATGTTTTATATTGCCCTTGGCTATATGGGCTTCCTGGCTGCCGTCTGCTTCACGGTGGCTTTCCTAGCCAGGAATTTGCCTGGGTCCTTCAACGAAGCCAAGCTGATCACCTTCAGCATGCTGGTCTTCTGCAGTGTCTGGCTGTCCTTTGTGCCTACCTATCTGAGCACCAGAGGGAAATACATGGTGACTGTGCAGGTCTTCTCCATCTTGGCTTCCAGTGCTGGGCTGCTGGGTTGCATCTTCATCCCTAAGTGTTACATCATTGTGCTGAGGCCAGATTTGAATACAAAGCAGCAATTGATGTTGAAAAGTGAAGTAGAAAACTGAATCTCCTGGATGTTCTGGGGATATATTATATCTGGGGAGCTAATATTTTTACTCATCATTAGGTAGTTTTCACCTCTCTGACTGCTTTTTAAAGTGATCTCCTGCTTAAGCCCAACTTCCATCTTCTTATCTTTCTATGTCTGGCAGTATTACTTGGCATTTTGGGTTTCTCTATCAGCTTTCAAGTAAGGACATAGTAGCTTTTAGTATGTCAATTTAGACCTTTTTCGTAATTTTAGGAAAGCCCATTTTTCTTCTGAATCAGGGACATTTTTTTAAATTTGTGTGGACTAACCTTTTCAGCCATTAAACTATAGAGAGAATATTCTGAAAGTTATTGAATACAGTTGCAAGTTTTAAGTAAGATACCTACCACCTGGGAAGGGACATGATGTAACCCATAAATTTCCCATTTGGGGACTTTTATCTGTAATCCATGTTTTCTATTGTTCAATTCTTACATGTAATCATTTTTTGTTTTTTATTGGTTGCTTTCTGATGTATCACACAGACTAAATGTATGTATCATTTCTTTTTGTATGCTATCAAAAGACTTGACACCTCCATCACCTTAATAAATTTTGTGGGTTTTTTGCTGTCATTTGTATTGTTGATTGGGGGTGAAAAGTGACTTTTGCAAAGGCTAATGGTGTTTTTTTTTTCCCCTCTCAAATTTATTATAATAGATTTCATCAGCTCCAGGCGAAATTCAAGGTGCCTGAATTTCAGGTAACAATAGGAGAAAAATGGCTGCAATGCAAAAGATGGACTTTTAATTTCAAGGGTCATGTATTCACTTTATTGTTTAAAACACTGAACACACAAACAAAACAGTTTTTGTTAAGGATATTGTTGTGTTACCAACCAGCAGAGTAAGTGCACAGAGAAACAGTACTGAGAGCAATGAATACATACAAATACATACAAACTGGTTTAACAAAGCTTTTACTTTGTAGTGAAAAACAAATGCATAGTCTTTTAGTTAATCCAAGTCTTTAGCCATTCAAATCAATCCGAACTTACAGATATCTTCTTACCATACAAACAGCAATTCAACGCTGGTAACAAATCATGATGGTAGCATATCCATCCACATCTTCACACATGACAGTCACAGTTCCAGTCAAGCAGCAAGTCAAGCAATGATGAGAGCAGGTCCAACAATGACTATAGCTCGGCTTCCTCCTTATATACATTTTACACTAGTAATTATCCACTTAAGATAATTGAAGTCAGCAATGCAATGACTCAACAGTACAATTATGATAATTGCAGTCAGCAGTTAGTCAGCAGTCATTAGTCATTACAATGACTCAGCAGTACAATTATTCAGCATTACATTTATTTTATAGAACACATATATTGCCTGGACAACTTGTTAAACTTATACCATATCCTAACATTCTCCCCTTTGGACAGGCTAATATATACCTGTTCAAATTCTCAAGCCATAGCTTTCGCAACACATTTTATGTTTAATTGCACCCTGCGCTTTGGTGAAATTATCAGCAATATTGTTTTCAGACATACAATATTCTAACTGAACTATATCACTTTGAATACTCTGACGAACATTTAGATAATGAATATCAGTATATTTTGACCTTGTCTTAACTGCTAAATTTGTTGCCATTTCTATAGCAGCTTGGTTATCCTCATAAATTACAATAGGATAATCTACCTTTAATCCTACATTTAGCATTAACTGTTTATAGTAAATTAAATCAGTACATACTAGTGACAAGCAGGAAAATTCTGCTTCCATAGTGGATAAACTAATATGTTTTTGCCTTATTGACTTCCATCCTATTAAACAATTACCTAACATGATCGCAATACCTGATGTAAACTTTCTGGTGGCCAAATCAGTAACGAAACTAGTATCAGCATATGCACCCAGTGTAAAATCACGGTTAGGTTCTAAATATAATGCATAATGCATTGTCATCTTTAAATATCTCAATATCCGCTTTGCAGCTTGCCAATGCCTATCTGTTGGCTCTGCATTATACCTTGCTAATTGGTTTATGCTATATGAAATATCAGGTCTCGACCAATTACTAATATATGATAGACTCCCTATCAGTGATTGATAGAACTCCTTACTAAATCCAGGACTTTGGATTTCTTCATGTTGAAAATCCTGTGCCATAGGTGTTTTAGCTGGCTTACATAGCTCCCTGCTATAGTGTTTCAACATCTGACTTATTTTGCTAGCCTGTGACAGTTTATACCCTCTAGCCATTTGAAAAATATCAAGACCTAAATAGTGTCTAATATGTCCTAAATTTCTAATTTTGAATTTATCTTGTAACTGTCTAACAATATCCATTGCTTCCTTGTCAGTTTTAGTTACAATTGCTATATCGTCCATGAACAATAGCCACGAAAATGGACAAGTTGCTGGTCACTCAGTGTCAGTCCAATTATGCAAAGAGCTCATTCATTGTCTCTGGTAAACTTGGCTAATTTCTTCGCATCTTCATCGTCATCAGGATTCCATGTTGTTACATCTGCTGGATTATTTACTATGTCCCAAAGTCCTTCTCTACGCAGAAGTAAATTGTATTTTGTAGACCAGGATACATAGTTTGTTCCAGCCAGCTGGGTTATAATGGAAATATTTGATAACTGTTCTTGTGCCATCTTCACTTGGATTCTTTATTACAAACACAGTTTTTGGTATTATTAACATTAACTCTCAGTTTAGCTCTGAACAATCCTAGTTAGTTCTGGTTGGCTCTGGGCCCATAACCAATATTAAGGATATTATTGTGTTACCAACCAGCAGAGTAAGTGCACAGAGAAACAGCACTGAGAGCAATGAATACAATACATACAAACTGGTTTAACAAAACTTTTACTTTGTAGTGAAAAACAAATGCATAGTCTTTTAGTCAATCCAAGTCTTTAGCCATTCAAATCAATCCGAACTTACAGATATCTTCTTACCATACAAACAGCAATTCAATGCTGGTAACAAATCATGATGGTAGCAGATCCATCCACGTCTTCACACATGACAATCACAGTTCCAGTCAAGCAGCAAGTCAAGCAATGATGAGAGCAGGTCCAACAATGACTATAGCTCAGCTTCCTCCTTATATACATTTTACACTAGTAATTATCCACTTAAGATAAGTGAAGTCAGCAGTGCAATGGGTTTCTTGCCTCCCGCCTTGAAAGAGGCGGTGGTGAGGCCCCTCCTCAAGAAGCCTTCTCTGGACCCGGCCGTTTTGGCAAACTATCGTCCGGTCTCCAACCTTCGCTTTGTTGCGAAGATTGTGGAGAGTGTGGTTGCGCGACAGCTCCCACAGTTCCTGGATGAAACCGTCTATCTAGATCCGTGCCAGTCAATGTCCATCAAGGAAATATTTCTTGATGCTTAGTAGTTGATCTAAACTGTCAAAAGTTTATCAAAACCTGGGTTTTGGGGGGGAAGGAGGGCGTCAAAGGAATGGAAAAAATTTAGGAAGCTTGTCTAGAAGATGCCACCTTCGCATGCATTGTCCAGTTTCTCAAACCTAGCAAGAGACAAGAGAGGTTTGTAGTCTCCCAACAGCCTGATGATCAAGGTAAAAAACTTCAAAAGCAGCTGCCATGTCTACAAGGACTTGTCAGAGTATTGAAAATGGTGGCCACTTCCAGGAGGCATGGGGATCAGGCAAGGTCCCATAGGGACAAGGTCCCATAGAGGCAAGATCAAAGGAGGGAAAGATGTCACCAAACCACATCTGGAAGGACCTCCCAACACATCTGTACCATAAAGAGGGCTTGGTGGGGGCACAAGGGAGTCAAGTAGAGGTTTGCACAGATTGAAGAAAAAGCTTATAATTTGGGGAAAGATGGAAAAGGGAGCTCTTTTAGTGGTGGTGGGGTGACCTCAGCAGGCAGAATCATGGCCGTATTTGCATTCAGCTCTTATTTTCCCCAAGGAAACACACAGAAAGGAATACAGAAAGCACTGATATTTAGTGGGTAGGGAAGTCCAAAGTTTAAAATCACCCAGTGACACTTTTTGCCTAAAGCCAAATTGTCAATCAGGAAAGTTTTCCATTTAGGGCCTTCCAGGACAGAGTGAGAAGCTAACTGCACCTGATTCTGCCAAAAGTCTCCCCTGGAGGATTCTGCCAAAGAGCAGAGCTGAAACTTTGAGGATAATTTTCCTTCTCACGAGAGATCCCTGACTAATTCAACTAGTTCTTGGAGTCAGAGATTGTTAGGCATTTGTCTGGGGAGCAATGAATCTCCACATGGTTCAGAATGATAAGGCAGAGCTAGAATTAACATTCCCTCAACAGGAATTGAGACATTTAAAAACTCCATCCTTGAAATTGGCCCCAGAGGGAATACACAGCACCTGTGACTGAAGAAAAATAAATGTGACATTTGTTGTTAAAGAGAAAACCCCAGGGATTATTTAATGCCTGAACATGTCACAGAACTGAAATAGCTTCCTACTGAGTTAAAAGCAAAAATGTACTTTATTTTAAAAGTTAATGCTCAACCACAAAAGGGCTGATGCAATAAGTGTGGCCAGATTCCAAGAAGAAAATCAAGCTTAGTCAAAAACTAGTCATCAGGACTCTGCATAGTTAAAAAAATATGACACCCATAGACACACACACACACACACACACACACAGAGAGAGAGAGAGAGAGAGAGAGAGAGAGAGAGAGAGAGAGAGAGAGAGAGAGAGAGAGAGAGAGAGATTACACAAATAAACAATGCCTTTTACCCCATGTAAGGAAGAAAGTGAGGGAAGGGAACCCATGTTCCACTCCCACTCTCTTCCATACATACAAGATCTCTGTTGTGGGGTCCTGCAAAAGAGACTGAGGAGGTCCCCCAAAAGCTGGGATTGGGTGAGGTTTGCCAAATCCAAACCTGATCTCCCAAGAGGCATTTAAAGACCAGTTAAAATCCCAACTGGATCATAAGAAACTCTGGTCTTTCCTTGGCCTCATTCATTTGGCCAGGACCACTGGCTGAGTTGGCTTCACGCAATCCTGATGAATACCCAACCTGACCAATATCAGGTTCAAAGATAGCTAGGGAGACATGCATTGTAGCCTGCAGGCATCTGGGTCTGGCCATCCATGATGTCCTGCCAAGGTCCAATGGTGAAGGGCTTTTTGACTTTACGTTTCTACCACAAAGAACCCATGGGGTGGATACTTGTGATGTTAGCGCCACTCCATGTGACATTAACATCACTCCATGGCAACAGGGATCCTTGCTTGGAGGAGAGATTGCCGACTACGCTTGAGGATGCCTGGGTCAAATTAGATGGTGGTGGTGGTGGTGGGGTTCCCTCTCTCTTCATCTGCTCCAATGGACTCTCTCTGTCCTTGCAAGGAAGAGACACAAGCAGTGGTGAAATTTGTTTTTTTTTTTACTATTGGTTCTATGGGCATGGCTTAGTGAGTGTGGCGTGGCTTGGTGGGCGTGGCTCAGTGGGTGTGGCAGGGGAAGGATACTGCAAAATCTCCATTCCCACCCCACTCCAGGGGAAGGATACTGCAAAATACCCATTCCCACCCCACTCTAGGGCCAGCCAGAGGTGGTATTTGGCGGTTCTCTGAACTACTCAAAATTTCCACTACCAATTCTCCAAACTGCTCAAAATTTCCACTATTGGTACTCCAGAACCTGTCAGAACCTGCTGGATTTCACCCGTGCCAGAAATCAATGTTCTCTTTGTTTTTCATGAAAAATTCAATGGAGCCAGCCAGGTGGTGGTATTCAGCAGGTTCTGACCAGTTCTGGAGAACAGGTAGCAGAAATTTTGAGTAGTTTGGAGAACCTGTAAATACCATCTCTGACTGCGCCCCCCTCCCCAATCTATTCTCTGCCTCCCGAGGATGGGTGAAATTCAAAATTTTTCCTTACCAGTTCCATGGGCGTGGCTTGGTGGGTGTGGCAGGGAAAGGATACTGCAAAATCCCCATTCCCTCCCCATTCCTGGGAGAAGGATATTGCAAAATCTGCATTCCCACCCCACTCTGGGGCCAGCCAGAGGTGATATTTGCCAGTTCTCCAAACTACTCAAAATTTCCGCTACCGGTTCTCTAGAATCTGTCAGAACCTGCTGGATTTCACCCCTGGACACAGACCTTCTAGAACCGCTCCCCCTGCAGGGGCTCCTAGCCCTCTAAGACCTTTGCTATATCGCCTCTCATGCCACCTTTATGTTGACTTGAAACTCAATCTCCTGGCCAAGATCACTGTGGTCCAGGTGGTTTCCTGCCATCTCTGCATGGTACAACCAGCTTCCAAAATCTGCCTCAGGCTATCAAGTTGGAGGTCACTTGGCTGTCCTTGCAATAAACTTCCAACTGGCCTCAATGACTCTCAGAATGAGTGCTAATGACCAGATGACTGTAAGGAATATAAATCCTTGCAGCCGCCACCATTCAGTCAGAACTGAAGAAGCTTCTTGGATGAGAAGTGAAACATCTTCAAGGAAAAACAAAGTCCAGTTGCCTTTGGAAAAAGCATCTTTGGGACAGCCATTGCCTGGATGACAGAGAATCTCCAAAGACATCAGAGCTGAATGTAGCTCCTCCTCCAATTGATCTTCACCCATTGTTTTGCATCTGAAAGTGTTGCATGTTTCCTGGTCCTGTTAGAATTCGAGGATCTAGCCCAATGATTACTCAGAGTCTTTAATAATATTCTAATGTACTTTTATTTATGTCTGTTCTCTTGCAGGAGAAACAGAGAAGAACCAAGAACCAGGGGGGTTTCACTATATATACTAAGGGGGAGTGGTCAGAGGTAAGTAGGAGTGGTGATAGTGATGACAATAGTTAAGTGGGAGTTGACTATAGATACATACATTAATAAATATTAGGCATTTACATATATGACAGAACCCCCTCTAAATGCCTAAGATAGATGGATATTTAACTTAGATCTTAAATACAAATGCTGTTTATTGGCTAAAGGTTTCGTAAGTATGTCCGCTATTTGTTCTTTTGTTTCACAATGAATGGTTTTCAAAAATCCAATGTTAGAGAGTTGTCCCACATGCTTATGATTAATATCGATGTGTCTTTGACCCACTGCGTCTGATCTAGAAATTTCAATTGCAGCTTTGTTATCTTCATAAATAGTGATGGGGTAGCTTGGTTCATTCCATATGGTAGATATTAAATCGTCGAACCATATAAGATTGTTAGAAGCCTTTGAGAGACACACAAATTCGGCCTCAGTTGTAGATGTTGCAACCAAGTTCTGTTTTCCAGTGTACCAATGTACAGGGCAGTCATTGAGAAAAAAGATGTATCCGGATGTACTTTTCCTACTTTTTATATCTCCTGCCCAATCCGCATCAGCGTAGCAGGAAAGTATAGGTTTTGTTGAAGTACTTGGCTCCAATTTCAGAAATGCACTTGAACTATGTTTTAAATATTTAAGAATTCTTTTTACAGCTTCCCAATGATAAATTGTAGGTTTACTTACATATCTAGATAATAAATTGATAGACAATGCTATGTCCGGTCTAGTCCAATTGGCTATATATAATAAAGACCCTATTGTTGACCTATACAGTTTGTTATTAGTAAAAGGCTTGTTAAGGTTATTGTTGTGTTACCAACCAGCAGAGTAGATTGCACAGTGAAACGTTGCTGAGAGCAATGAATAAGAGTTAAGCAAACTGGTTTATCAAAAGCTTACTTTATAGGAGAAAAACAGTTTCATAGTCTTTAAACAAATTCCAAGTCTTTGCCAGTAAATCAGTCCAGTAGTTACAGAATCTTCTTACCCAACGAACAGTAGTTGGTTAGAATAACAAACTCACTCTGGTTCACGATGGTTGCAGATCCATCAAACAATGATTACAGATATCAACTCCTCTCAATGGTAGCTTATCATCACAGCTTCATCATCAACAGCAGCATAGCATTGCAGCTTCCTCTCAACAGCAGATCATAGCAGCAACAAAACACATTACAGAAGCTTTGCTTAAATATTCTTACAGTAATTATGTAATTACAGCATGACTCAGCATTAAAGCCACATACTACATATACAGCTTAAAGTTACAGTATACTTATATTGCCTGGACAACTGTTAGGCTCAAACCATATCCTAACAAGGCTCATCTTCGTTATGCATGTTTTTCACTAAGTCAGGATGCATGGGCGTGTCACAATATTTAGCTTCACTCATGTTACATTTATCTACCAATTCTAATATTTTCTCTTCTTGGGAGAGTTGAAATCCCTTTTGTGTTTGTGTGATGTGAACCCCTAAATATTTGCTTATTTTTCCTAAAGATTTTAGAGAGAAGTGTTTGTTTAATTCTTGAGCGAAGGTGTCACATTTATGTTTCTGTTTGCCTATATATAATATATCATCTACATAAATGAGAACATATTCTATAGATTCCTTATCTTTTCTAGTGAAGAAGCACATTTCTGCAGGTGTGGCAGAAAAACCTATTGATTTGAGTATAGTGGACAAACAATCGTACCATTGCTTTCCGGACTGTTTCAGTCCGCACAGGCTCTTTTTCAAAAGCCAGGTATCGCCTTCTGTTGGGTGTATTCCTGGAGGAGCTTTAACATATATTTTTTTGTCTAATTTGGCATGCAAATAAGCGGTTTGGATGTCGAATTGATATACATCTAGTTCTAAAATGGAGGCAATTACTAATGCGCACTTTACACTTTCTATCCTAACTGTGGGCGAATAAGTTTCCGTATAATCTTCAGGATATTTTTGAGCAAATCCCTGGGCCACTAATCTAGCTTTGTAAATTGTTTCATCATTATCTAGGGTTTTTATTTTGTATACCCATTTCGTTCCAATCGGGTATTTGTCCTTAGGTATTTCTGATGGAGTGTATACATCTAACTATTTTAGGCTATTTAGTTCCTTTTTCATAGCCAATTCCCATTTGTTTTTTTTCTTCATGTGGTAATTTTGTTACTTCGTCATATGAGTTTGGAGCAGATTTTTCTTTGTGTATAGACATGATGAAGTCATTAAATTAGGTTTTTTATTTCTATTTGCTCTGGTGGGTCTATTTGGCAGAGTGACTGATTCATGAAGGTATCTTGCTTCTTTTTCCGAGAGATTGTCTAATTTTAATGATGGGTGGTTTTCTTTCCATTCTTTAATGTTAATCTCTCGATGATTGGGCTTGGTTGTTTGATGTTCATTGTTTTCTACACTATCTGAACTTTGTTTACTGTTTGAAGTTTGTGTTGTATGAATTATTTCGTTTAGATGTATTTTAGACCAATTAGTGTGTTCATGGAATGTGGCTGATCTGGATACTATAAAGTTATTCTGATTATCAATGAATCTATACCCTTTGGTGCCAGATTCATACCCCATGAATCTGAGTCTTCTGGATACCTTGTCCCCTTTTCTTCTGAGTTGTTTAGGTATGAAGACGTCAGCAGTAACCCCGAAAAATGTAGATGTGATATATTAGGTTTCTTTTTATACATTAGTTCGTAAGGAGTTGAATTTATTGTGCTGGACCATAACCTGTTGATTGTATAATTAGAATATAGTAAGGCCTCTGACCAAAATGATTTTCCTAGTCCCGCATCCTCTAATATGCATCTCATCATTACCTGCAGTGTGCCATTTTTTCGTTCTACAATACCGTTCTGAAAGGCCGAAAAAGGACAAGATGTGTAATGTAATATTCCCTGCTCTTTTAGCCACTTGGAGAAGTCCTTAGACAGGAATTCTGAACCTCTGTCAGTCATTATTTGCTTTATTTTTGTATTATGTTGGGTTTCTACTCATTTATAAAGTTCTCTGAATTTGTGATAAACTTCATTTTTGTGTTTGATGGTATATACGAATCCATAGCGACTGTAGTCGTCTACTATGGTTAGAAAAAAAACTTTTCTTATACTTTATGGAAGGCTTAAATGGTCCAACTAAATCCATATGAACCAATTGAAAGATGGAATCAGTGGTGCGTACTGATTTTTTGGGTCTTGGTTTGGTTTTGAGTTTGGCAGATTTACATATTGAACACTCAAGATAATTGTCACAATTTTTTTATTTTAAACCATTAATGTATTCCTTCATCTTTTGTACTGTGGGGAAACTAATATGTCCTAATTTCCTATGTAGGAGGTGTGCACAGTCATCATGCAATAGTTTTCCTATTGAGGGCTTATTTCCTTGTGTTTCTAGTTGAGTGTCTGTTTCTACATCGTTATCAATTGTGGGTGTTGCAAGTAAGTTGGTAGATAGGTGATTGATGTCTTTTGTGCTAAGGTATGGTAAGCCATCAATGATAATGTTCTTCCCAATGCTCCTTCCATTTTTGTTCATATATATCTGACCTGCTTTGATCTTAATTTCTATGTCTAAGTCTTGACTTAACTTTATGGCAGCTAGAATGTTATAGGGGATTTCAGGTGTGACTAGGACCCCCTCTATTTTTCCAATTTCTGCTAAGGTTATATTTCCTTTTCCAGTCACCTTGACATTTGTTTGATTGGCTACCTTGACCACGGAAATTTCTTTTGTAAATGATGATAGTAAATTGACATCATAAGTGGTGTGGTTGGTTGCACCTGAATCAATTAACCAAATATTTTCTGCTTTGAGATGTTTACTAGTGTATCCCTGCTTTGTGAGTCCATATAGTGAGCCTGAATATCTCTCTCTGGATCTGTCTCTATGATCTTTTCTATTGTTGGGATTAGGGGAGTCTCTGCGTTTAAACCTGCATTCCGGGGAATGTTTGTACCTCTATTCTGGCTTATCTCTATGTTGGTTGTGTTCTCTACCTCGAATGGCTTTGGGACAATCTCTTTTGTAGTGGCTTTTGGATCCACATATGTAGCACTCTGGTAGGTGACTATATCTATCTGAAGGACTTGACTTTCTATCTATTTTGTGTTCCTTGCGTGACATATAGCGATCCTTTCTCAAATTATCTTCAGCAATCAGTTTACTTGAGAGGCTTTCTATGGATAGGTATTCTATGTTAAGGCTATCTATCTGTGATATGAAAGTATCCCAGCTTTGATCTAAAGAATTAATAATAATAATACTCTTCATGCTTTCATCTGTTATGTTCTCACCTCTTTGAATCAACTCTGCTCTGGTAGCATTAAGTGTAAACAAGTGTCCACTCATAGACATTCCTATTTTGAGCTTTGCTGAATGGAACTCCCTGGAAATTCTAGTAGTGGTTGCCCTACTTCTGCTATAAAATAGATTAAATATTTTTTGTATCATTTCAGGTACAGTTAGGTGGTGGCTTAAACTGGGGTAAATACAAGGGGATATGCTAGCAATTAACAAATAGAAAGCTCTGTGGTGTAAACAGTCTATCTCAAAAGACCAGGGTTTTTCTGGTGGGTTAGTAATTAGAAATAAAATGTTCTCTTTTAAGAAAATGACTTGGAGCTGTTGGTTCCACTCTAACAAATTAGTTCCATCTAGTTTCAGTTTAGGAAAGACAATAGGTAAAGTTCCAGTGTTGTGTAGTGTATTACTTACTGGCAGATGCTGTCCATGGTTAAGAATGTGAGGAAACTCACAATATGGTATTGGAATGCAGTTTGGTAGTCTGTACTCACTTGCTTCGATGTATCTCTCTTCTTTTATAGCATGCTCAGCTCTCATTTTTGCTCTGCAGTTGTCAGGGAAGGATCTCTCTGCAGGAGTTCCAGCTAAGGGCCCAATTCGCATGGGTAGAGTCCTGGTTCGGGCTTAGGGGTTCTTGGAAGGGCGGAGAGGCTCTGGATTGTTGCGTGGGTTGCCTGGATGTCCCTCTGGGTCACCGCCTGTCCTGTGAAGCCTGCAGCCACAATGGAAACAGCCGGGAAGTCTGGTCCTGCGTTCCCTCAGTCCAACAAGAGTGGATTGAAGATCTCTGCTGCTGGATCAAGGGGTCTCTTCTGTGTCTGCTGGATCGCTAAGTATTTTGATTGTTCTCTAGGGATCGATGTGGTTGCCGTTTGTTGTGCGTGGGTGCCCCAGGGAAGTAACGCTGATGGTGAGAGTCCGGTGTTGTTGTAAGGCCCCCTTGTATAGGCTTCGGTTGTGTCTGTTTGGATTTGGCTAGTTTTTGGGGTGTTTGGGGGTGTTTGGGGAAACTTTAGATTTTTGCCGAAGGCTGCAGTTAGGGTTTGCATGGCCTTCTCTATGTCTTCTTTACTGGGTAATTCTTTGGGAGGGTTATAGTCATTTTCTTCGCATTGTTCATCACTGTCGGATAGGTTTTCTTGCGAGTAACCCTCATTTCCCGCCTCATTATTTGAATTTGGGGGCCTTTTCTGTGATTAGTCGGCCATCTCTGATGTGATTACTGTCCAAGATGGCCGCCGGAAAAAAGGCGCGAAAGTTGTTTTGGCCTTTTCTGTGGGTGATAGACAAATGGGTGAGTCTCTTACCGGGTGGAAGTCTTCTTGTTCTGGTTCTCGATCAGATTCGTTAGCCTTAGTCGCTGCTCCACAGTCTTTGGTTAGATCTTGGAGTTTCACGATTAGGTCTTGTTCACCCGGGGTATTTTTGATCATTTCCAGTAGGTTATTTCTGAAGTTGTCTTCTTTGTTTGGAGAGACATTAATGAGGATTTCTTTTTCTTCTCCTTTCATCGAGGTTTCCTTCTGGATGCTGCTTTCAGGTGATAGTTGGGCTGCCATCTTTTGTGCAAAGGCCCGAGTAATGGTTCTTTTTCTTCTAGGTTTTTTAACTTCGTTGTTTTCAGACATATATGGATGTAGTTGGGCTATAAACCATCCTCTGCTACCATATTTGTTAGAATTCGAGGATCTAGCCCAATGATTACTCAGAGTCTTTAATAATATTCTAATGTACTTTTATTTATGTCTGTTCTCTTGCAGGAGAAACAGAGAAGTACCAAGAACCAGGGGGTGGGGGTTCACTATATATACTAAGGGGGAGTGGTCAGCGTGGTAGGAGTGGTGATAGTGATGACAATAGCTAAGTGGAAGTTGACTATAGATACATACATTAATAAATATTAGGCATTTACATATATGACAGGTCCTCCACTCTTCTTTAGTTCCCTCTTGTAGAGAGTCAAGTCACCCTTGTCTGCAAAGTAGGATGGAGCTAGCAGATCAAGGAAAGGGGTGAAGGACAGAGGGTGTCTTTTTAAATCCCAATCTGCACTTAGACTTCCCCCAGAAGTCTTGGGTAAAAAGAAGTCCTACTATGACCAACTCTTCTCTTTTGAAAGGCATCCAGTGTATTTGTGAATTTCTCTGGATATAGGTTAACCACTCAATGTGACTGTTTCCATTGCTTCATATATATAACCACACCCAGATTAACAGAATTGGAAGGGACCTTGTAGGTCATCTAGTCCAACCCCCTGCCCAAGCAGGAGACCCTACACCATTTCTGACAAATGGCAGTCCAAATATCTTCTTGAAAACCTCCATTAAGGAAGCTCCCACAACTTCCGAAGGCAAGCTGTTCCATTGGTTGATTATTCTCACTGTTAGAAAATTTCTCCTTATTTCTAGATTGAATCTCTCCTTGATCAGTTTCAATTCATTGTTCCTTGTCTGGCCTTCAGGTGCTTTGGAAAATAGCTTGACCCCCTTCCTCTCTGTAGCCTCTGTAGCCTCTCAAATATTGGAACACTGTTAACATGTCTCCTCTGGTCCTTCTCTTTACTAGACTAGCCATGCCCAGTTCCCATAACCATTCTTCATATGTTCTAGTCTCCAGTCCCCAAATAATCCTGGTTGCTCTCCTCTGCACTTTTTCTAGAGTCTCAACATCTTTTTTACATCATGGCGACCAAAACTGGATGCAATATTCCAAGTGTGGCCTTACCAAGGCATTATAAAGTGGTATTAACACTTCACGTGATCTTAATTCTATCCCTCTTTTAATGCAGTCTAGGACTGAACTGGCTTTTTTGGCAGCTGTAGCACACTGATGGCTCATATCTAAGTGGTTGTCCACTAGGACTCCAAGATTCCTCTCACTGTTACTACTATTGAGCGAGGTACCATGTATACTGTATTTGTGCATTTTGTTTTTCTTGCCTAAATGTAACCTTATGTTTTTCACCATTGAGTTTCATTTTGTTAGATAGTGCCCTATTACTATTTACTTACTATTTTTTACATTTATATTTGGAAAAAGATATATGGCTATAAAGCTATATATAATAAAAACACTAAAAATGCTTAAAGTTAAAAATGTAGAAATTAAAATAAGAAATAGTAAGGTGGGAAAAATATTATTGAGGATATTGCAGGAGTTGGTACATTGCTCTATTCACCACCAGAAGGATCAGCACATCAGATTATACTGGCCAGTTATACTCTAGCCAGCCACCGTGAGAGGCTGGCCTTGGTCACTATTTCCCTGGTGCTCGTAAATAGTATAAGACTCCTCCTATTGTTACGAGAGGACAATAAGCTTACTCTACCAACCCCTAGATCTACATCTTCCTTCTCTCCTGGACCTTCAGAATTTATGTCATCTTCTTGGCCATCCTAACATCATCCCTTGGCCCATCGGATGTACTCAGCGGCTGAGTTTCTTGCTCTGCGAGACTCCCCCCTCTCGCAGACCTGGCCCTCCACACTATCGAGGGCCTACCTTGATGATGGATTTTGGAATCCCGAGAGGTGGCATGTTGCAAAGAGGGGGTTGAGGGTCTTTTTATCTAATTTCTTATCCAAAATTTTAAAGGTTTCTAAAAGAGGGATAGGTGGGAGAGGGGTGGGCAATGTGGATTTGGGGGGCAACCCACAAAGGGAGGGCTTAGAGGACGACTTTTCAAAAGGGAGGCCAGATCTGGCACAAAGTTACATCATTGGAGGTGTGGAGCTGGGAATGGAGGGCCTTAATACATATATGGAAGAGGGCTGTTCCATCAAGGTCATGGTTGAGAGGGGCAGATATGGTGGGAGCAGGGGGCCACATCATGTTAGGGAGGTACACACCCACTGTCTTCAAGCGGTGGCACGCTCCGACCCCCAAGGCTCTTCTCGTTCCCTGGGTTGCTCAGAATCTCAGGGCCCGAGCCTTAGGCTGATGTTATGCAATGTCAGGTCCGCGGTCAATAAAGCCCCCCTCATTTGTGAACTAATTCAGGGGATGAAAGCGGACCTGGCGGGTATTACAGAGACCTGGTTGGGCCATGAAGGCAGGGTGCCCCTCATAGAGATGTGCCCACCAGGTTTCCGTGCATTCCATCAGCCAAGGACACAGGGTAGGGGTGGAGGGGTGGTGGTTATTATAAAGGAAGGTCTTGATCCTAGGGAGGCCACTGTTCCTCAGACAACTGGATGTGAGTCCCTCCTAGTGAAGTGGGGTCATGGGTTACAGATGGGCCTGCTGATTATGTACCTGGCTCCCTGCCACGTAGCAGCAGCCCTGCCTGAGCTCCTTAGCATAATAGCTGGGGTGGCGGTTGAGACGTGGGGGACGTCTCTCCCATGGGGGGACACACTCTGGACTTGATTTTTGTATCTGACCAGTGGTTGAATGGCCTAGATATAGGGGATATAGTCATCGAACCCTTGTCATGGTCAGACCTTTCTCTCCTTAGGCTTGACTTTCTGTCCACTACACCACACTGCAGGGAGGTGGAACCAATTAAGTGGTTCTGCCCCAGGCGCCTGATGGATCTTGATAGATTCCACATGGAGCTTGGGCCATTTCCTGAGACTCTAGCTCACAACTTGACTGAAGACCTAGTGGCAGCGTGGGATAGGATGGCCACTGGTGCTTTGGATTGGGTTGTGCCTTTGCGGCCTCTGACCTGGCATTGAAATCACCCAGCTCCTTGGTTTTCCAAGGAGCTGAGGGAAATGAAGTGCCAGAAAAGACACCTGGAGAGTAGTTGGAGAGCCAGTCATTCCGAATCTAATCGAACACTGGTGAGGTCTCATATTAAGACCTACTTAGTGGTGATAGCAGCGGCAAAATATAACTATTTTTCTGCTCTTATTGCATCGGCAGAGAATCGCTCAGCTGCCTTATTTAGGGTGACCCACTCCCTCCTCCACCTGAGAGCTTGGGAAGACCCCTTACAAGGTTGAGCTGAGGATTTTGCACAATATCTGCACGATAAAATCGCTCAAATTTGGGAAGGTTTGGACTCTAGCTGGGTGGGTTCAGACGGGGTGATGGAGGCAGGTCTCGAGGATGTTATTTGGGATGAGTTTGACCCTGTGACCCCTGAAGACGTGGACAGATTACTGGGGAAGTTGAACACAACCTCATGTTTATTGGACTCGTGTCCCTCCTGGTTAGTACTGGCTTCCTGAGAGGTCACACAAGACTGGCTCCAGAGAATTATAAATGCTTCTTTGAGTGAGGGTTTCTTGCCTTCCACCCTGAAAGAGGCGGTGGTGAGGCCCCTCCTCAAGAAGCCCTCTCTGGAACTGACTGTGTTACCAAACTACTGTCCAGTCTCCAACCTTCGCTTTTTGGCAAAGGTTGTTGAGAGTGTGGTAGCACAGCAACTCCCACAGTATCTGGATGAAACTGTCTACCTAGATCCATTCCAGTCCAGATTCAGGCCTGGTTACAGCATTGAAATGGCATTGGTCACATTGGTTGATGATCTCTGGAGAGCCCAGGATAGGGGTTACTCCTCTATCCTGGTCCTATTAGATCTCTCAATGGCTTTTGACACCATCGACCATGGTATCTTGCTGCGCCGAGTGGAGGGCCTGGAAGTGGGAGGCACTGTTCTATGGTGGTTCTTCTCCTATCTCTCTTACTGGTCGCAGTCTGTGTTGGCAGGAGGGGTGAGGTCGACTTCAAGACACCTTTTTTGCGGGGTGCCACAAGGGTCAGTCCTTTCGCCTCTTCTGTTCAACATTTATGTGAAGCCGCTGGGTGAGCTCATCCATGGTTTTGGGGTACAGTGCCATCTTTACGCTGATGATACTCACCTGTACATCTCCACCCCAAATCACCCCAATGATGCTCTTGCAGTGATGTCCCAGTGCCTCGAAGCCGTGCGGATCTGGATGGGGAGAAATAAGCTCCAACTCAATCCTTCCAAGACCGTGTGGCTGTGGCTGCCGGCATCTCGATATAGCCAGCTGATACCATCGTTGACTATTGGGGGCAAGTCATTGGCCCCCACAGAGAAGGCTCGCAACTTGGGTGTCCTCCTGGCTGTCTTTAGAAGAGCATATGACGGCCATGGCCAGGGGAGCTTTCTATCAGGTTCGCCTGATTTGCCAGTTGCGCCCCTTTCTAGATTGGGACTCCTTACACACAGTCACTCATGCCCTCATCACTTCCCGACTGGACTACTGTAATGCTCTCTACATGGGGCTATCCTTGAGGTGCACCCGGAGGCTCCAACTGGTCCAGAATGCAGCCACATGGATGATTATGGGAGTGACATGGCGCTCACATGTAACACCTCTCCTACGCGAGCTGCACTGGCTCCCGGTGGTCTTCCGAGAGCGCTTCAAGGTGTTGGTTCTTACCTTTAAAGTGCTCCATGTCTTAGGACCTGGGTACCTATGAGACCACCTTCTGCAACCGATAACCTCCCACCAACCAGTACGCTCCCACAGAGTGGACCTCCTCAGGGTGCCGTCAGTAAAGCAATGTCGGCTAGTGGTTCCCAGAAAGAGAGCCTTCTCTGTGGGGGCACCTGCCCTATGGAACAGGATACCCCCAGGGATACGAATGATCCCAGATCTCCGTACTTTCCGTCATGCCTTGAAGACCTTTCTATTTCACCAAGCCGGACTGGCATAAATTTTCAGTTTATCTAAATTCTACACTGAGGATCTTAATTGATGAGCCAAATCGGTTTAATTATTTTAAATTATTTTTATTTCACATTATATGTATGTTATTCTGACTGTTCACTGCCCTGAGTCCTTCGAGAGAAGGGCGGTATAAAAATTAAATAAATAAACAAACAAACAAATACTTAAATAAATAAATAAATAATATATCTTATATATAATAGTCTCTGGTATACTAATAATAGTCTCTGGTATACTAATAAATGCCATTTAGTGTAATCAATAAAAGTATTACTGTAAAAATGTGTTGTGAAGTCAAATAGTCCATAAATACAATTTTTGGGTAAGTCACTTTTTATCTCCAATCTGTTGATATCATTCTTACATTTTTAGCAACATGGAGTTCCTTAGTCCATGCTTTGAATATCTTCAAGGTGCCCTCTTTGAAAATATTTTTGAGCTTTCAATAGAGATATGCAATGTGTTTCACTTTCATAATGGACCCTATCAAATAAGGGAGCATCTCAGATGCCTTTGAGGCAGCCAAATAGTCTGGTTCACAATGATCCATTAAAATGTACATGCGTTAGAGATTATTGTGAAGACAAAATCCAATCTTAAATTAGGAAAAATCCATAGGATAGTCATCATTTAATACTTGGTGGAAAGTCAGACTCACAGCCTCCAAACAAAGATTGAACATTAACTATTCTTCTAATTCAGATGCCAATCAAGTTTTGAGAATTGGAGGGGAAAAAATCTTGCTCATTGTTTTCAACAGATAAGCACAACTGAATATGTCCTTGTGGGAAGGCTGGTGGAAATAAGTCAAGAATAGGCAGGTTTTTTTTTTTTATTTATTTAATCAAAGAGAAAACATCTTTAAACAAATCATTAAGATAAATATTTTAGATCCTAAATTACGCTTAGCTTAAGTTTTTCCTCTCTACTTGGACCAAAAATGGAAATTGGTGTCTCAGAATAAGATAAACTTATTTAGTTTAATCATTTCTTAGCCTGCAGCAAGAAATAATCATTTCTTAGCCTGCAGCAAGGAATAGAACATAGAATAATAGAGCTGGAAGGGAGCTTGGAGTCTCCAAGTGCAACATCCTCTCAAGCAGGAGAGCCAATATAATTCAGACAAATGGCTATCCAGCCTCTTCTTGAAAATTTCCATTGATGGATCACCTTACTAACCATGTTTCCATCCTACACCGATGTCGTTGGACTCTAGATGAGGAACAACAAGGCAAACCAGAAAATGTCAGACACATGGGTGAAATGTTCCTGGTTCAGACCGGGTTGCCTGATCCGGTAGCGATGGTGGCAGGTGGTTCGGAGAACCGGTAGCAAAAATCCCTGCCCCCCCCCATTGCCCAGCTGAGCCAAGCAATCATCAGAGTTTTTTTTTTTATTATTATTATTTTTAAAAGCATTTTTTCTACAACCTCTTTGGCCGAAAAAATGCTTTTAAAAGTAAAAAAAAAAAAAAAGCCTCTGATGATCGTGCAGCTCAGCTGGGATCATCAGAAGCTTTTTTTAAAAAAGCCTCTGCCGATCAGGCAAGTCAGCTGGGATCGTCAGAGGCTTTTTTTTTTAAAAAAAAAGAAAGCCTCTGCAGTTCAGGCAAGTCAGCTGGGATCGTCAGAGGCTTTTAAAAAAAAGAAAGCTTCTGCTGATCAGACAAGTTAGCTGGGGTCATCAGAGGCTTCTAAAAGCATTTTTTTACAACCTCTTCAGCCGAAGAAGTTGTAGAAAAAATGGTTTTAAAAGTAAAACAAAAAAAAGTTGGCCACGCCCACTCTGTCATATTAACCCCACCACCACCACCAAGCCACACCCACAGAACCGGTAGTAACAAACTTTACATTTCACCACTAGTCAGATACAATATGACCTATTTTCATTTTATTGATTTTATTTTCCTTGTTTAATTTCATTTAGTTTTACTGATCAGAAAAAAATGTCCAGATATTATCATGCATTCTTGTGCTTTTGAATGACTGTGTATTGAAGCTATAAAGTGAAAAGAGATCACTGAATTGTAAATAAAGTAGAAAGAAAAGATTGAGGAAAAGTAAGCATATTTGGGAATAAAAACCAAAATCATTATAATACAGAGTAATATATTTTGAGGCTTATGTTTGTAAAACATCATTTGGAAGAGGCCTCTATTTCATTTTTATCACCATAACTCAAATCTAACACAGAGTAGTAGAGAAAAAGATGGAAGTTGAGTTTTTAAAATGTAAAATACAAAATAATATTGTTTTGTCATGAAGAAATTAAATTATCATCTTAAAATACAAAAAAATTCATCCCCAGCATTCTTATTTTACTTTTAATATAAGCTGCTCCTTTGTGTTGAGATCTGGCCTCAGGATAATTATATAGCACTTAGGGATGAAGATGCAGCCCAGTAGCCCTGCACCAGATGCCAAGATGGAGAAGACCTGCACAGCCACCATGTATTTCCCCTTGGTGCTCAAATAGGTGGGTACAAAAGAGACCCAGACACTGCAGAAGACCAGCATGCTGAAGGTGATCAGCTTGGCTTCGTTGAAGGTCCCAGGGAGATTCCTGGCCAGGAAAGCCACAATAAAGCAGATGCCAGCCAGGAAACCCATATAGCCCAGGGCTACATAAAACATGGTAACAGACCCTTCATTGCATTGCAGGATGATTACTCCAGGTAGAGAATGCAGGTCAGAGTCAGGGAAGGGGTGAGATACTCCTAACCAGATGGAGCAAATGAGAGTTTGAATCCCAGAACAAGAAAGGACAAGGGAGTTGGCCAGAGTCTTCCCCAGCCACCTCTTCATGGTGTTGCCTGGTTTTGTGGCCAGGAAGGCCAACACTACTGTGATTGTCTTGGCCAAGACTGAGGAGACAGCAGTTGAGAAGATGATGCTGAAAACAGTTTGACGGAGAAGACAAGTGGCTTTCCTTGGCTGGCCAATGAAGAGAAAGGAGGTCAGGAAGGAGAACAACAAAGAGATGAGGAGGATATACGAGAGGTTTCGATTGTTGGCCTTGACTAGTGGAGTTTCCAAGTGTTTTATAAAGATTGTTAAGACAAGCAGTGTGGCTAAAGACAAGAAGAGGACAAAGTAAGACAGGATTATGCCCAGAGGTTCTCTGTATGATAAAAAGGTTATGATCTTGGGGATGCACTGATCTCGTTTCTCATTTGGATGCTGATCCTCTGGACATTTGATGCACACTTTTGCATCTGCAAATAAGAGAGATGAGATAAATGTGATTTATCCACTTCCTGAAATGTTGGCCCTTTCTCCTTCTGTTTACCTTGTCCACCATTATCATCTCTTCCATAAATGTATCATGTAAAATTGGTCAATTCCATAGATTTTGTTTTTTATATTTTCTGAGCAATCAATTTCATCCAGAGCTGCCCTTTCCTGAAAAATCTTATCTACTTCAAAATATTATTTTTCATGCGACTCTGTTTTTAGCACTTTTCTCCAAATATGCCCTCTTGAATTTGTGGACAATCCTTCCTGAAATAATATCAGCACTGAATGTGCAAAATTATATCCTTTTTCATTTAAAGGCCCTCATTTCTCTTTTAGAAATACTGCAAAAGTGATCAAAGGAAAAAAGAGGGACTGGCTGAAGAGCCGTCTTGCTCCCAGATGATTTCTCACAATTTATGAAGCTAGTTCTGGATCTTAAGGCAAGAAGGCCAAAAATTGAAGACCTCTGACTGAGAAATCAGACTCTCCCACTGAACACTGTGAGAGACTACAGTGACCACTCCCACTGGTGGTACTTGTCAGGGTTCCAAGTAACACCCCCAACAAAAGAAAACTCCAAGTCTTGAAGTTCTTCAAAGTTTCATTTTATTAGAGATGTCATAATGGCACATCTGGGAAAACCCAAATCTAAAAATTTCCAGGTTTTCCCCACCCAAAGAAAAGTTCAAGTCCCTGCCCAACACCCACAAGTCCATCACATGGCCCAATCAAACATCATTCCAACTGGAGATGGCTCCCAGTTCCAGCCTTCCAGGTGCAGGACAAGTTGTCCTTGACTTTTTGAGAAAGGAATGTTATTATGAGTATATATCACCCCTGCTCCATACAATCCCCCCTCCCAGTTTCCCACAGTAGTAAACGTGGCAGGTCTGAAGGCCTAATACAAAATATGGCTTCCAGGCCTCACAGTACTTCTCTTTCAGAGCTACTTACCTTCCTGAGTGGAGATGGTCCCTTCTCCACAAGGAACACAATCGTAGCAGCAAAGGAATTCCCCTTCCCGAGGTACCTTGACAAATCCTGGATGGCAACTCTCCACACATTTGGATTTAGGGAGAGACTAAAGGAAAATAGAAGGAATATCACCATGTAATTGTGAACATATCCCTAAAAGGGTAGAAGCGACGTTTTGACAGAATCTCATCTGCCATCATCAGGGAGTCCCAGTCTGTGTTTATTGGCTTAGCTTCGGGTGTATGGTCGGTTTTTCTCCACCAGGTGGCAGGGCTTCATCTTTGTGGCTGGCTGGAATGTGATTTGGCTGGAACTTGTGGCAATACAGGCCTTTTGATGAACCCTTGATCTATGTTTTATATTTTGTGTTAAGATTCGTCTATCTATGAGAGCAGGTTTCCAAATAGTAGGCAGAGGGGAAGTGTCATCACGTTTATTCATGCAATATGGTCTTTTCTCTATTTCAATGGCCTCTCTGATTATTCTGCCATTAAGATGTTCTATTTTTGCAACTGTTTTTGTGTTATTAAAATTAATATTATGTCCTGTTGTATTTATGTGTTGAACTAATGATGATGTGTGTTCTTGCTTTTGTATTGAGTTTTTGTGTTCCTCAATGCGCACACTCATTCTTCTGTTGGTCCATCCAATATATGGACGGACTACACACTCTCACTAACGTATTAACATCCAACAGATTCCAAAGAGATAAGATTACCAACCTAATCCAAAAAGAAACCCCCACTATAATCCAAGACAGAGAACAAGAAAACGGCAAAGCCCTTCTCCCATACATAAAAGGCACCACAGACAGAATCAGCAAGATCCTCAACAAACACAACATCAAGACAGCATTCTGCACAAACCGAAAAATATCCACCATCCTAAGAAACCCCAAAGACAAAATTGAGTTAGAAAATCAAGGAGTATATGAAATCCCATGCACCGCCTGCCCCACCACATACATTGGACAAAACAACAGAAGAATAAGTGCACGCATTGAAGAACACAAGAACTCAGTTAGAAAAGAGGAACCAACTTCTTCCCTGGTCCAACACCTTAAAGCCACAGGACATGATATTGACTTTAAAAAGACCAGAACTATCGCCAAAACTGAACACTTTAACAACAGAATAATCAGAGAAGCCATCGAGATAGAAAAATGCCCACATAGCATGAATAAACAAGATGATACCTCCCGCCTACCAGTCATCTGGAAACCCACCCTCATTGACAAATGAGTCCCTAACACAAGGAATGACACCAGACTCACACTCACGAAAACCACACAGGATGTCACCACCATACATCCACGCAAAAAGCAAATCCACACCGATGAGGCACGACCACAAACCAGAAGCCAGACTGCAGCTGCATCATTAGCCACTTTAAACCCCTCCAATCCATACATAAAGCAAACTGATATCCACCATGAAGATGTGGCACGACCACAAACGCTAAGCCAAACAACAGCAACGCAGCTCACCAGCTTAAATCCCCCTGCAACTCAGACTAACCCGAGCACAACCAAGCCCCCACCTAAACAGAATATACCCCCATCCAATCAGAGCACAGCCAAACCCCCATCCAATCAGAGCACAGCCAAACCCCCAACCAATCAGAACACACCTCCACCCAATCAGAACACAGCCAAGCTCCCACCCAATCAGTTCACACCTCCACTGGCAGTTAAAAGGAAGAAACAGCTACTATCACACACATTGCTCCTAGAAGCACGAAGCCGAAGACACCAGCCTGAAGATGACGAACGAGACTTCGTCGAAACGTTGCCAAGAAACCTCCAATTTTACGCGGGAGAAAACCCGAATAACCAAAGACCTACATACAAACACTCGTGAAAACCTCAGAATATATATATATATATATATATATATATATATATATATATATATATATATATATATATGTGTGTGTGTGTGTGTGTGTGTGTGTGTGTGTGTGTGTGTGTGTGTGTGTTTCTTCTAGCCAGGTTTTCCCTACGTAGCCAAGGTTTTTTTGTAGCTCCAGCTCAGTAGAATCTCATCTACTCGGTTCTGGGCTTTTTTCCTTTCTAACACCTAGCAAGCTCTAACTGCTAGGTGGGAGACCTAAATAGATCCATTTCTAGCTCGTTAGCTGTCATCAGTAGGCCACACCCATCTCCTCCCTGTAAAGGCATAGTATCAATTAAAAAACCTTGGCTACGTAGGGAAAACCTGGCTAGAAGAAAAACACACATAGACCCTACGAAGAAGTAAGAAAATTTATATATATATATATATATATATATATATATATATATATATATATGTGACTTCTTCTTTTTGTTACTTCTCCTCTTCTTATTTTTTTCCTTAATAAATTCCATTTCAATATTTCAATATTTTCCCCAAAATACATATATTTAATGCAACTTTCTCCTGTTTGCTTATCAAATTCTTTTTCTATCCAATCCTAAAATTTTCCCTATATCTTAAAATATTCTGTATCCTCTTTCTCTTTAATCATTAAAGTTAATCTATTCATCTCTGTGCAGTCCAAAAATTTTTTAATTACTTCCCCTTCTAAAGGGATTTTCTCTGCTTTCCATCTTTGTGCAAATATTATTCTTGCTGCAGTTATTATATGTATAATCAAATATATATTTTCTTTAGTAATTTTCCCTGGTAGGATACCCAGTAGGAACAACTCAGATTTTAAATCAATATGTTGTTGAGTTATTTCTTCTATCCATATCTTAATTCTGCTCCAATAATCTTTAGCTTTTGAACAAGTCCACGACATATGATAATAAGATAATAAGAATTCTTTTCAGGCGGCATATGCCATCTGTAAAACATTTTATATTGATTCTCTTTATATGCAGTCAACATTGTTAGTTTTCAGTTCCTTTCCCATAACTGTTGCCATCTATCAAGCGCTATTGAGTATCCACAATTTTTTGCTCATGCAAATCATTGTTTCTTTTACTTGCTCTTCTTCTAATTCAATACTAAGCAAAAAGTTATATATTTTTTAAAATTATTTTGTCCTCTGTTCGTTGGGTGTATCCTTGTTATTCTGATAGCCACCTGGTGGCTCTGTCAAAGTTGACCCAGACTTTGCTGGACAGAGATGGGTTATAGCACCATCTGCAGGGCCCCTGGCAGGAATTGTACAGATGGAAATATGCAGTAGTGAAATGTAAAATTTGTTACTACCGGTTCTGTGGGCATGGCTTGGTGTGTGTGTGTGGGTAATGTGACTGGATGGGTGTGGCCAACTTTTTTTTTTAGTTTTTGAGGTTGTAGAAAAAAATGCTTTTAAAAGCCTCTGACAATCCCACCTGAGCCGCACAATCGTCAGAGGCTTTTTTTTTTACTTTTAAAAGCATTTTTTTGACCGAAGAGGTTGTAGAAAAAATGCTTTTGAGAAAAAAAAACAGCCTCTGATGATCGCACAGCTCAGCTAGGCATTGGGGGGGGGGGGGCACAGCGATTTTTGCTACTGGTTCTTCAAACCATCCACTGCCATCGCTACCAGATCAGGAGATCTGGTCCGAACTGGGAGTATTTCACCCCTGGAAATATGGTTCTCAAGGCAAAGGAGTCTGAAACATTTGTAAGTTCAGAGCAAGAACTCTTGGAAGTAATTCAGGCAAGTAAAGGTAAAAGTTCCCCTCGCACATATGTGCTAGTTGTTCCCAACTCTAGGGGATGGTGCTCATCTCCGTTTCAAAGCCAAAGAGCCAGTGCTGTCCGTAGATGTCTCCGTGGTCATGCCTAAATGCCAAAGGCTCACGGAACGCTGTTATCTTCTCACCAAAGGTGGTCCCTATTTTTCCACTTGCATTTTTTACGTGCTTTCGAACTGCTAGGTTGGCAGAAGCTGGGACAAGTAATGGAAGCTCACCCCGTTACATGGGACTAGGGATTCAAACCACTGAACTGCCAACCTTTTGATTGACAAGCTCAGCATCTTGGCCACTGAGCCACTGCGTCCCACTTTTTTCAGGCAGACACCTCTCTAATTCACTGGAGTGCCAGAAGGGGAGGCAGAGCAGCAGAATCAATCCTGAAAGTCATGTCATTAGAGTCAAAACTTCTAGAGAGCAGTTTTGGCCTTCCTGTGGAGTTTTAAAGAATGGGGAAGAAAGATATGCTTCACCTGGTTGAGCCATTTGGGGGATGCCATTGCATCCTGGTCCACAGTAAACATGGCTTCTTCTGATCCTTGTCTTGCTAGGCTCCCAAATTTTGTCCAGAAAATTGACTTGTTGGGAAACTGGACTGAACTCATGATATCAAGATCAGCAGCCAGCTCTCCACTCTGATCCAGATATAATCTATCCAATGAGTTATTGTAAAGCTTGAAAAGGTTTTGCAGGAAATGATGAAGCTGAAATAACAAAGATGAGGGGAAGAACACAGAAAACAGGACAGGAATACTGATATTGTAATTCTTAATAATTCCAAAGTTCTTACTCTTTCTTACTTACTCTTTATATGTATTCAAATTATGTTTATATTTTTACATGTTATCTCATATATGCTTGACAAATAATGATTATGATTATGATTCTTATATGAGATCTTAAATTGACTACAACAGTCCTGACAATGATGAAGGTCAGCACTTGTGGGACCATCAGTCCTTCCAGGAAATGCCTCACTTGCTTCTTGAACACTTTCCCCTTCTGAAGATGCAGTGTGCAGTGGCAGGCAAAAAAGCCAATGCAATCCTAAATTGCATTTACAGAGGGATACAATCAAGATCAAGTGAGGTATTAATACCACTCTATAAAGCCTTAGTAAGACCACACCTAGAGTACTGCATCCAGTTTTGGTCAACACACTATAAAAAAGATGTTGAGACTCTAGAAAAAGTGCAGAAGAGAGCAACCAGGATGATTAGGGGACTGGAGATACATACGAAGAACGGTTGCAGAAACTGGGCATGGCTAGTCTAGTGAAGAGAAGGACCAGGGAAGAGCAGTCTTCCAATATTTGAGGGGCTGCCACAGAGAGGAAGGGGTCAAGCTATTTTCTAAAGCACCTGAAGGCCAGACAAGGAATAATAGATGGAAACTGAACAAGGAGAGATTTAACTTGGAAATAAGGAGAATTTTTCTGACAGTGGGAACAATCAACCAGTGGAACAGAAGTTGCCTTCGGAAGTTGTGGGAGCTTCATCACTTGAGACTTTCAAGAAGAGATTGGACTGCCATTTGTTCAAAATGGGTGTAGGGTCTCCTGCTTGGGCAGGGGGTTGGACCAGATGACCTACAAGGTCCCTTCCAACTCTGTTAATCTGTAAAATGGAGGAAGGAACCAATAAAGTGGAATAATGTGTAATCCGATTTTATAAAAAAATCCATAGGGAAGTTGAAAAATTAGAGTCACGGGAGTATTGGGGGAAAAAAGCTTTGTTATTTTGGAGTTCATGATTTTAGTTACTAACATAGAACATAGAAATCACTTATCTTAGGAGTTCAAAACAACAAATACTAATAAACTCCATGGCATTGGCAAAAATATCAATTCAGTAAATTCATTCTAAACCCAAATGAATTCAAATTCATATCATTCCTGGATTTCAGGGTAAAGAAATCCAATTTAAGAGCAAAGTTCAATAAAGATAAATTAATGGAAAAAAAGAGCTCAGGGTGGATGATGCGATGATGTTAAAAAGTGTAACATTAAAAACAGGATATTACAAGAAAATCACAAGAAATTCCAACAATGCAAAGAGGAGAGGAGAACAGAAGAAGCTAACTCTCTGTATTAAAATTTTAATCAAGAGCTGAAAAACTAAAGTAGAAGCAAATTAATGGAAGCTGGAAAGAGAGATAGACGGAAAAGGGGATAATGCATGCAGTTAGGGTTCAGAAAATCTGAACCAGAATCAGGTTCAGCTAGAATCAGGAAAGCTGAATCTCTCAATGAAATAATGAACCAGTTTTAAAAAAAAAATAGAAAAGAGTGGTAGCACAGGGTTAGACAGAAGGTAATACCTGCCATGGCTGCAATTCCAGAACAGTCAACTGATCTTTATCATCCTTTACTTTCCTCTTGGATCTGGATGAATATGCAGCACTTAAGGCTCTGACCACACTCCAGATGGAGCGATAAATGATGTAGCTGTCGAGAGACAGGATTGTTTCAATCTCTTCTTGGGGCAGAGCTTTTGAGTTCTCTTTCTCTGAGCATCTTGTCCAGCCTTTCACAGACAAGCCATGCTTGGAATAGGAACAAGGAAACACTTTGTCCATAAAGTCTATGGTAGAATAATAAATAGATCTAAAATCTTTATTTTTGGCATTTCTGCCATTCTGGATCAAGAAGGAAATATAGCCATAGATGAATGGAATAATCTGTGAATTATACTGTAAATCGAAAGTAATATCCCACATAGCTGAAGTGAGCCAGACTTTCCCAAGTGTGGCTTTTGTGCAGAATTCAAATATCTTCTGTGTAATCATTATTCCCACTATGAAGGTATCAATCGCTGCAAAATAAACAAAGACGTTGACTTGTGTCCATTTGCAGAATTGAAAAGGATCAATGCGTACTTCATTGACAGCCACAGGGATGCTTTGGGATAAAACAACACAAATGCCATTCCGGACAAGCAGAGGAGTCAAACTTCTCATGAACCTTTCCCCACCGTCAGAGTCTGGTGCAACTAGGCTAACCATCGTCCACCTGAAATGCTGGAGCAGTTTGATAATTGTGGGGTATTGAGCTCCTTCCCTGGGGACCATTCGGTAGAAAAAAGGGAAGAGGGATTTATCACTCTGAGCCTCTGAAAGAAATGTATAACTGATCTGGAAAAAAAAAAGAAGTGTGGGTTATATGCTGAGTCAAATTCAAACCAAAATAATAGCAGCTGAAATTTATGGTTAAAAAAATGAGGTTTCTTATACAATAATGGAAGGCACCTCAATATTTCTGGGTAGATTATTTACAGGAGGTAGTTTGCATAGATACTCCAGTGATGGCTAACCTTTTCCGGACCGAGTGCCCAAAGCCCGTGGATGCACACATCCCCAAAATCCAATGCATGCTCAGGCCCTGCGCATGCACCCCCATGCATGCACACGCCTCCCACATGTGCCCCAGCCCCCATGCATTCATGTGTCGGCCCCGCATGTGCCCCCACATGCGCCCCTGTGCATGCACACGTGGCCCCCCGCCAGCACTCTGTGCCCCCAAAATGCAATGTGCACATGGGGAAATACCACTCCAGCTGGCCAGTGGGAAGGGGTGCGCACATGCGTGGCAGAGCTGAAGTGGGGCGACAGCTCGCGTACCCACAGAGAGGGTGCTGGGTGCCACCTTTGGCATGCATGCCATAGGTTTGCCATCACAGAGATAGTCTATTCATAGGTTGCATCTCTTCCCACACAACCCTGAGGTTGAGATGTTTCTTCCACAAATACTCAAATGCCCAGTACTCTTCAATATCTTCATAAATGACTTAGATGAGGGAATAGAAGGGGGACTTACCCAATTTGAGGATGATACTAAATTGGCAGGGATAGCCAACACCCTGGATGATAGGCTCAAGATCCAGATGGATCTTGACAAGACTTGAACACTGGGCCCTATCTAAGAAAATGGAATTCAATGTAGAGAAAAGTAAAGTCCTACACTTAGGTAAGAAAACCAAAAGTACACATATAGACTGACTGAAACCAGGCTTAATAGCAGTAACTCTAAGAAGGATCTTGGAGTCTTAGTGGACAACCAGCTAAATATGAGCCAACAGTGTGCGGTGGCAGCCAAAAAAGCCAATGCAATCCTAAATAGTCTTAACAGGGATCAAGATCAATTGAGTAACTAATACCCCTCTATAAAGCCTTAGTAAGTCCACACCTAGAATATTGCATCCAGTTTTGGTCACCACACTGTAAAAAAGATGTTGAGACTCTAGAAAAAGTGCAGAAAAGAGCAACCAAGATGATTAGGGGACTGGAGGCTAAAACCTACAATGAACGGTTGCAAGTACTCAGCATGGCTAATCTAGTGAAGGACCAGGGGAGACATGATAGCAGAGTTCCAATATTAGAGGGGCTGCCACAGAGAGGAGCCATTTTCCAAAGCACCCAAAGATCAGACAAGGAATAATGGACGGAAACCGATTGCGGTTGGACAAATTCCCTTCCAACTCTGTTAATCTGTATAGCTATCTAAATAGGAGGGACATAACTAGAAGAGTATTTTAGATCTAGCTATCTTAACCTAAGCTCACTGTATGGTTCCAGAGCCACTCGGATTGCAATAAGCTCCATATTTCCATGATCAACAGCTGACCTTGAGATCCATGGAGGATTCAGAGTAGATTTAGATCCCACAAACACATACACACCGAGAGACACATACAAACCTGTGGAATTTTATAAATGTCCTGCATATTTGGTATCTGGATGGAGATATCAGCACTGGACCCATCCAAAACTACTAATGGTCTGTTATGACTTCCACATCTGTAGTTTGGAATATTTGCCTCTCCAGTAGATAGCAAATCTAGCAAGGCATCTGAAGTCATGATTGGGTGGAAATGGTTGTCATGGAGGTTGTAGCCCAGGGAGATGTTGGGTAAGAGCTGGAGATCCTGATTGATCTCCCAGAAGGTAAGCAGGAAGGAGAGAATTTTCCAGCGAAACAGGGGTGCTTTTCTGCAAATATATACATTTTACACCACCATTAATGATTAATCATTACAGATTTTTTTCTGCAGTGGCCCCTGCTCTATGGAACATCCTCACTTCAGAGATCAAAATGTCCTCAACCCTATTAGCCACTTCCTGGCTGTATTGCTCAGTGGTCAGGTATCTTTCTCCTATGTCCATTTAATCTGCATGCTTCTACTGTTTAAGTTGTTTTAAGATTATTATTATTTTTTTGTAAGTGCAACATATGAATGAATGAATGAATGAATGAATGAGATCTCATGCTAATACCTCTTTAATTACATACAGTAGTGGCCAAAATTGTGGAAACCTTTTGGGAAAAGTGTATTTTCTAAAATTAGCTAATAACACCACTTTTTTTTTTTAGTACTACCATAAAAGTATATATCAATGGAAAGATAATTTAATCAAGAATGTAATGCAATAACTTTTATGAAGGATTTGCTATTAGATTAGAAGTTACAGTATAAAGAAGAAAAGTGAAACACATAGAAAAAAATGAGACATACAAAAATTATCACCATAGAAAAAATGAGATATACAAAAATTATCACCATGTCAGTTAATACTTAGTTGGGTAAACCTTACAGACTTATGAATTACAGCCTTACAACTTCTTCCCATGGAGTGAACGAAGTCTTTTAGTTTGGCAGCTGTTATAATGTGAAACCAAGATTGAATGATTGGTTCTATTAACTGAGTTTTATTGCTGGGTCGCTTCTGACTAACAAGTTTCTTTAGTCAGCTCCATAGATTTTCAATTGGGTCAAGATGTGAGCTATTCCCAGGCCATTCCAGCAGTGGAATATGATTATCTTGAAACTCCCCCCAAAAAAGTGGTGTTATTAGCTATCAAACCTCAAAAATACACTTTTCCCAAAGGTTTTCCACAATTTTGGCCACTACTGTAGGATTTATTTACATCTTGCAAATCTCACCAGCCAACATGTCAAACTTCATGTCTGCATATAAAGTAGTAAATAACCAGCCTCATGGTTTAACATCATCACAATCATCATTTTCCCAAACCTGTGTGAAAGAGCTTTCTGAGTAAGAACTATGAAAGAATAGTGAAAACAACAATGAAATAAAATGCATTTCAGGTAGCATTTAGAAAGGAAATGTATTATAAAGCGGGGGTGGGGGGTGGGAACCATTGTAATAGACTTCTTTCAAATCAGAAAAGATGCAATTATCAATGTTAGGACATTCGGGCCTGGAATGTCTTTGAATTATCCTGTAGGGACACCTAGAAACTGGATATGTTCTCTGATGGAGAGGACAAGTAAGAAGTCTGGGGATGATAGCCCTGGAGGATGTGACGCCAGGACTGTTGAAGACAATGATTCCACTTTGGGTAAGGGGGATCCAGCACATCCCCAGAACTCCTTGCCTGCTTCTTGGATCCTGAAGTTCACCCACCCATCTAATCCCAAGAAGAGATAGGCTTTTAAGACTCAACAGCTGAGGACTGAACTCCATGCACACAGAGTTGCCAAAAGGCAGCCCAGAAAAAAGAGCTGACTCTAGTGTATAACACACCTCAATTGTGCATTGGGATGGAGTCACACCTGGTTCATTTTTGGCCTCCTCTCTGGGCAAAGACACTGAGAACAACTTCTCAAGCCTCAGCATTGTTGCATTTAGCTTGCTGTTCCATACTTCTAAACCTGGATTCCACCTAGGCAAATCTCCTGTCTCCACCCCATCACCTCTTGCATTTTTTATTCATGGGATGTCTGATTTCAATCCAAATCCAGATATATATATATATATATATATATATATATATATATATATATATATATATATATATATATATATATATATATATATATATATATATTCTTACTTCTTCGTAGGGTTTATGTGTGTTTTTCTTCTAGCCAGGTTTTCCCTACGTAGCCAAGGTTTTTTTGTAGCTCCAGCTCAGTAGAATCTCATCTACTCGGTTCTGGGCTTTTTTCCTTTCTAACACCTAGCAAGCTCTAACTGCTAGGTGGGAGACCTAAATAGATCCATTTCTAGCTCGTTAGCTGTCATCAGTAGGCCACACCCGTATCCTCCCTGTAAAGGTACAGTATCAATTTTCTTACTTCTTCGTAGGGTTTATGTGTGTTTTTCTTCTAGCCAGGTTTTCCCTACGTAGCCAAGGTTTTTTTGAAAATTGATACTGTACCTTTACAGGGAGGATATGGGTGTGGCCTACTGATGACAGCTAACGAGCTAGAAATGGATCTATTTAGGTCTCCCACCTAGCAGTTAGAGCTTGCTAGGTGTTAGAAAGGAAAAAAGCCGGGAACTGAGTAGATGAGATTCTACTGAGCTGGAGCTACAAAAAAACCTTGGCTACGTAGGGAAAACCTGGCTAGAAGAAAAACACACATAGACCCTACGAAGAAGTAAGAAAATTGATACTGTGCCTTTACAGGGAGGATATGGGTGTGGCCTACTGATGACAGCTAACAAGCTAGAAATGGATCTATTTAGGTCTCCCTCCTAGCAGTTAGAGCTTGCTAGGTGTTAGAAAGGAAAAAAGCCCAGAACCGAGTAGATGAGATTCTACTGAGCTGGAGCTACAAAAAAACCTTGGCTACGTAGGGAAAACCTGGCTAGAAGAAAAACACACATAAACCCTACGAAGAAGTAAGAAAATATATATATATATATATATATATCCTTAGTCTCCCAATGGGCAGCAGAGTGTTTGCTGGCTGCCAGAAGAAAAAGCCTAGAAACTAGTGGATTGTGATTTCACTGAACTAGGGCTGCATAAAAATCTTGGTTTACGTAGGAAGAACCTGGTTAAAGAGAAATATATATACTTTTCTTTCTATATATATTCTGTCTCTCTCTGTCTCTCCATCTCTGTCTTTGTCTCTGTCTCTCCCTCCCTCCCTCCCTCCCTTCCTCTCAAAAAACTTCCTTATCACAAAACTGTGGCAGGCATCTTTCTTCTGTGCAAATCTTGGTGCAGAAAATCATAGATGATCTTTCAGGTCCCTTCTTTTCCAGAAAGGATGATGAATGACATCTAATGGATCAATATCATATTTCCAGCATAGTGTGAAAAAAAAAAGAGTTTCTTTGACAGGTGCTAATCTAGACTTCGCTGAGCTGCTACTAGGAAGGGAGGTCACCACCTTCTGAGCTGTGAGATAGGTCTTGTGCTTCCAAAACTGTCCTAATGGTTGCATCTCCGTCTCCATTGAAATGTCCACCCCCTGCTCTTAGTTCTGCAAGGCTGGCTGTCAGACACGGGCAAGCAGCTGTCCCAAGTCTCCATCACTTTCTCTGGTCCAGAAGAAAGGGAGGTCACTTTCAAATCTCCCACACAGAATTTAGGGTCAATGTTGACAATGCTTCCCATTTAACAATCAATTATGGGCTTGTGTGTATGGGGGTGGAGGGAACTGACTCTGCTACCTCAAGATTTCTCTGTTCAGATAAGGTAAAAGAAAGTGGATGTCTGTTCTCCATTTCACTAAAGGGTTAAGATTAGGGTTAATGTCAGTGTTCCAGAACAACCCAACTCCAATGAAAAACTTCAAGACAGGCATCATCTCAAATCTTCCATTTATTAGAGTAGCTAATACTGGCACATCTGGGAAAATCTGAATCTGAGAGTTCCGAGTTTTCTCTCAGAAAATCAAAACCCCAAAATTCAGTCCCTGAACTCATCAGTCCATCACATGGCCCAATCACCATCCTTCCCAACTTGAGCCACCACTGCAACCACTCCTCCTCCAGTTACAGGGACACCTTGACCTTGATTGAAAAGAAGAATGCTATTATGTCTCCCCTCCTACTTTCCCAAGCACAAGAAGCTGGCAGCGTGGAAGCGTCCAGTGTTAATATGGCTTCCTTTAATATGGTTTTACAGATGGTACATGGCACCTGAAAAATTGGCAAAAATGTTTAAAGATAAATCAGCTAAATGTTGGAAATGCCATCAGATACCAGGATCGTACTATCATAAGTGGTGGACATGTCCAGAAGTGATAAATTATTGGGTTGAAATTCAAATATGATTAGAGGAAACAAAACAACAACATATTGACTTAAAACCTGAATTGTTCCTATTGGGTATCTTACCAGAGAAATATAGTAAAGAAAATATATATTTGATAATACATGTTAGGACTGCAGTGAGGATTGTATTTGCACAAAATTTGAAAGCAGAAAAAATCTCTACAGAGGGAGAAGTAATTAAGAAAATATTGGAATGTGCAGAAATGAATAGATTAACACTGGCAAGTAAAGAAAAGGAAGAATCAGAATATGTTAAGGTATTGGGGCAATTTTACCAGTGGTTAGGGAAGCGAAATACATGAACATTAATATAATTAAAAGATTTTGGGAAAAATGTTGTAGTGAATTAAATGAAGATGTAAAAGCAAGATAGAAATGTAGTAAGAAAATGATGAGAAAGGAGAAATAAAATGAATTAATAAATGTAAGAAATTTGGAAAGAATGTTGTAATAAATTAAATGAAAATATAAAGGTATGATAGAAATATAGTAAGAAAATGATGGAGGAGGAAGTAGAGGACACAAAATATGTACCCAGATGACATACTGAATGATTAATGATGTATTGTTTGTTTGTTTAAAAAATAAAAAACCTTTTACAAAAAAAAAAAAAAAAAAGGAGGTGGCAGCATGGAAGCTTCTGGTGTTAATATGGCTTCCAAAGCTGACATCGTCTTTGAAAAGAGTCCTCTAAACATATGAAGCTATGTATGGCTGACGCCTTTGCATTGGTGCACCCCAAACTCTTATCCCCCAAGAACAACCAACTGGGGAGACCTGATCTAAGAAGGAACCTGAAAATGGACACAAAAGCCATAGCTTCCATTGCTGTTATTCTCTGATTCTCTGATTTAAAATCCAGCAGCGGATGATGGATGACAATGAAACAGTGCAGTGACATCTTGAGTTGTATGGAAGCCTGGAAATTAGCAAAGACCAGCAAAACAAACAAACAAACAAAGTTTCATTATATCTAAGATGACCTACCCAGAAACCTTTATAGCGGGGGTCCTGCTGAAATCGTAAGGGCGGAATACTGCATTCGTTACACCGATGATCCCACCCAGAAGAAGATTTCCCCCCTTGTAATAATTCAGCGGGTCAACTTCGTTCCTCTTCAGATTCAGAGGGCATTTCAAAGTGACTTTCCTATCAGTGGCATGAGGAAGCAGCATGAGAAGGAGAAGCAGGAGGACCATTTGTCTGCCTGAATGAATCCCCTGCCTTGCAGCTTTTTCCTTTTTTTTTTCTTCCAATGGTAGAAGAAACCAAGACGTTGTTTTCAAGGATTGGAGAGTTTCTCCATTTTCCTAAGTCAAATGGGGTCCTGTGAATGCATCATGCCCAAAGGGTAGAGGGGCAATTCATTGGCACAGAACATGCTTGCTCTCCAACACTCATCATGGTTCTTTAAGCATTTCTCATCTAGTATTGTGCTCTGTTTTTTTAGGCTGATGTTTACATCCACAACTCTCTCTGGAGGCCATTCCTCGGAGTCTGGCACAAGGGAATGAGCAAACAACTATGATTTTGATAATGTGAAGGAGAAGAAGCATCACTCTAATCTCTATACAACTCTATGGTGCTTAGGAAGTCTCAGATATGGCTTCAGACTTCTAATGATTGAAGTATAAGAGTTTGACCAACTTCTTAGAATCATAGTATGAATGAGTTGGAACTTGAAAGGGATCTGTAGGTCATTTGACTTGACCACCGACCCACTACCTGAGTTCTACCAGCTAGCATTGCTTAATTGTTGGGACCCAAGCATGCTGAGTCTGTCAAACCACATGGGACAGGTATAGACTGCAGGAGACAGGCATTCCTTCAGATGACCAGGCTATATGCCAGAGAGGATTTAATAGGTGAAACTGAACATCTTAAATTGTAACTAGAAGCCAGATGGCAACCAACAGATTTTGAACCAACCTAGAACTAAGAAGAAATTTCCTGACAGTTAGAACTATTAATGAGTGGAATGACTTGCCTCCAAAAGTTATGGGTGCTCCAACATTGGAGGTGTTTAAGAAGAGATTAGACAATCATTTGTCTGAAATGGTATAGGGTTTCCTGCTTGAGCAGGGGGTTGGACTAGAAGATCTCAAAAGGTCCCTTCCAACTCTGTTATTCTGTTTTAGGGATGCAGTATGTGTTATGTATGTATCTATTTTGTGCAGGAAATTCAAATGCAGCAATGCTGGTGATTGGTTAACGGGTATTTCAGAACTGTATATAAGGAGGGCTGTTGCCTGTGTTTCTTTGCTGAAGTCTCACCCTGAATTAAAGAGCTGTTGTCACTAGCTGGCTTGTGCCTCTCGTTATTCCTGCACTACAACATTGGCAACGAAGGTGGGATTGAGGCCACAAGAAGCAAATCAAAAAGAACTCTGAATTTCAGCCAGGGTGACTAGAGGTCTACGGAGACATACTGCGATGTCTGCCTACGTCTCGCCAAAACCCTTCGATCCGACCCGAGAAAAGTGGGGGTCGTATCTGACCAGGTTCGAGTGTTCCCTGGAAGCAAGTGAGATGCAAGGGATCTCTGCGAATCGAAAAAGAGCCCTCTTCTTGAGCCACTGCAGGCCAGACATTTTCAAAATGGCTGAGTCCCTCTGCGAGCCAACTCCCATTCAGACGGTCCCCTGGGACGTCCTACAAGCAAACCTGAGAGCCCACTACGCTCCCGTTCCTTTGAAGTTTGTACAATGCTACAAGCTCCGCCAACGAGTACAAAGAGAAGGAGAACCAGTCAGCGCATATGTGTTTGCCCTTCGAAAAGCCGCAATGCATTGCGACTACCGGGATCTAGATGATGCGCTCTCGAACAGTTGATTTGTGGCATGAGAGACACTCAATTACAGAGGCGCCTGCTAGTGAAGCCAGATTTAACATTAGCCAGTGCGTTAGATGAAGCAAGAGTGCACGAAGCGTCCACTAAGGCTTCCAAAGCGCTACAGCGTCCACAGCCGAGTAAAGACAGCCCAAAGTCAGCACCTGTTCATCGCGAGGAGGCATGAACTAGTACAGAGGAAGATGTCTTCCACACTGACAAAAAGAAGGGCGAGCAAAGTCGTCGCTGAGAAAACTGCTTGAGCTGTGGTGGAGCTCACGAGAGACAATCTTGCAAATACCGAGACGCCATTTGCAGGCGTTGTGAAAAGAAGGGCCACTTGGCTAGAGTCTGTAGAGCTCAATTTCCTCGAAATTACAAGTCACATGACTATCATGACCAACCAGAACCGACACATTCAAACCAGCCAACCAGAGATGGCGGCATGAGAAAACGGAACAAGAATCAAAAGCGAGAGACCTACAGCACGAGAATAGGCCAAGCCAGCACATCTGCAGAAGAAAAGGTCTACATGAGAGTAGAAATTGAAGGGAGACCATGCGACATGGAAATCGACACCGGGTCTACCCTGTCAATCATGTCCTGGGCTACGCTTAAATCGCTTCTACCAAAGTTCCAGAAAAACCAGCTGTCACGGCGAGTTCGCCTCCTTGACTACCAGGGAAACCGAGTTCCTGTGGAAGGCGTGGGCACATTCTGGGTCACTTATGGCAAATTCCAGAAAGAGCTTCCCCTGACCATCGTCAGCAAGCCGCTGCCAAGTCTCCTAGGCCTACCTTGGTTTCGAGCCCTCGGCATGGGCTTCACGGGTGTCCACAGCATCAGCGGACCATCTCTAAAAGATAGCCTCCTGCACGAATTCCAGGACATTTTTGAAGAGATGCTAGGCAAGTATGTGGGGACCCCTATCTCTTTTAATTTAGACCCTAATGTAGCCCAGATTAGGTTAAAGACAAGACGAGTACCATTTGCCCTAAAACCAAAAATAGACGCAGAGCTTGACAAACTAATCAAACAAGGGGTGCTAGTTCCTGTGGATCACGCAAAGTGGGAAACCCCAATAGTCACGCCAGTTAAGTCAGACAGATCAGTCAGAATTTGCGCTGATTATAAATGCACAATCAATAAGGCATTGCAGCAGAACGCCTATCCAGTTCCGATCGTCCACCATCTACTTCACACCTGGGCCCTGGCAAGATATTCGTTAAATTAGACCTTGCACAGGCGTACCAGCAGCTGCCGGTAGATGACGCTATGGCAGAATCACAAACTATAGTAACGCACAGAGGTGCGTTCAAATGCACTAGACTACAGTTTGGGGTTAGCATTGCCCCAGGGCTTTTCCAAAGCACTATGGAGTGCCTTCTACAAGGACTCCTGGGGGTTGTTCCCTATTTTGATGATGTCCTCATTAGTGGCCTGAATGAGGCGCAGCTGGGAGATAGACTTAGACAAGTGCTAACCAGGTTTAGAGAAGCAGGACTTAAACTCAAGAAGTCCAAATGTAAGGGCGGGACTCCTGGCAGGGCCTGCATTTCCCTACCCACTCAGTGACGTCTTGGTCGAGATGTGGCCACCACACATAACTACGAGCTAGACTCTTCATTCTAACTATACCAGTGTCAGCCTCAGCTTTGCCTGCTTCAGCTGCCATAAGAAATGGGGGAGGGATTAGTTAAGGGGGGCGAAAGGGTAGGGAAGGTGCAGGAGGTGTTTATCTATTGTAGGACGTGTCTTCCCAGGAATCGAAAGTGAATCTTCAAAACGGGCTGGCTGACCAACTGCCCTACATTCCTGATGAATGACGTTGCCAGACGTGATGCCACCTTACCTTTGGGAGACCTTTGAATTGGCTGAGGGTCAATGGACACGGAGGGGGGAGAAGCTTAGTAGATGCTATTTTGCGCGTTTTGCTCACTTCCAGCTTTACCTGGGTTGCGATCATTTCATATTCAGTAAAAGTACTATTCTCTTCAAAATGATTGAGTTTGGGTTTTCCTTTCCTGAATACTGAAGAAAGCATACCTGACATTAAGCTGGAAGTCACATCCAGTCATCCCGGACAAAAACCGAGGGGACTGTAAATCCAAAATATGTCAGATCGAGAGACTGATGGAGAAGAGCAAATGGGGGCAGCAAGTTCAACTGCAGCAGCCCTCCAAGCGGAGAAAGAGACTGTCGAATGGCTGGAAAGACTCTGTTTAGAGCCGGAGGAAGCTAGATGGTCGAAAGGAGTGGGGAGGCTGCCAGACTGGGGGGAAGACCCCCGGGGAGTGACGACTTCCAGACCCCGTAAAAAAGAGGCAGTGTGGATGCAGGAGCAGAAGGAACGCTTCATGATGGACCAAGCATTGCAGCTTATCCGTGATGTAGAAGAAAGCAGAAAAAACCGTGAGTCTTTTGGGATTTCTGTGGAAAAGGGGAAGGCAGGCCCCAAGGGGGAGCCAGAAGAGACAGCCTGTGGGAGAGAGGAAGAATTTGAGGAAGAAACATCCCAAGCTTCGGCAGTTCAAGGGAGAGATGCAGCTGGCCAGAGAACCCCAGCCTTGCAGCCGCCCCCCCCCCCCCGCCGCAGACGTAAAAAGCCAAAAATCCCCCCCCCTTCCTGGGAAGTTTGATGGGAATCCTAAAGCCTTGGGATTTTTCCTGACCCACGTGTGGAACCACATGCAAGATTGGGGGGAGGACTACGAATCAGAGGCTGCTAAAGTCAGAAGCGTCGTGAATGCCCTAGAGGGAGTAGCTGCTGAGTGGATGGTGGTTCTCCACAATAACAACTCCCTCTTGCTGAGAAATTACAACCAGTTCATGGGGGGCCTCAGGAGGCGTTTTGAAGACCATTTAGCTGAATGAAAGGCGAGACTAAGAATGAAAAGCATTCAGCAGGGCCGGAGGCCGGTGGCAGAGTATATCCAAGAGTTCCGTGAACTGGCGCCCTATATGACAGGCTGGTCAGAAATGGCTCTTTTGGAGAGTTTCCAGGATGGGTTGAATGAAAAGATATATCGTGACTGCAGAAGCATGGGGGTCCCCGACAATTTGGATAGATGCTACATAGTAGCTGAGGATGTGGAGATCGAGCTGAGACGGAGCGAACTCCGAGGAAGGCGTATGGGAGACCAGTCATCCTCTTTCTATCGTAAAGGGACACCAAAGATGACTGGGGGGAAGACTGAATTCAAACCCAAGTCAAAGCCTTTCATCTGTTTCAAATGTGGGAAGGAGGGTCACCGGGCGGCCGAATGTTTCTCCAAACCACCGCCAAAAGTCACCGGGGCCGGCCAAAAGAAAGGCGATAAAGTACCCACCAAAACCCGCAGCACCGCCCTGAAAGGAGAAGTCGTTGAGTTCGCTCCCCAAAACCAGGGTGAGTTGGGAACTCTGACCAACGATGATGACAGCGAGACGGACTCCGACTCTGACACCGACGATCGGGTGAGTCACACGGAAGAACCCTTACTCATCCCCGTAGAAATAAGGGTGCCCTCCACAGGGACTCATGCGCAATTGTTAGCCTTGTTGGACTCGGGGTGCACTAGGTGCATAATTAGCCCCAAAGTAGTGGAGGAAATGGGATTGAGACTAAAAACCTTAAAAAGACCCATTGCATTTTGTCAATTAGACAGGTCGATTGCAGGAGGGGGCCCAGCTAGCTTTATGACCGAACCCCTTGAACTGCAGTTGGGGAATCATGTAGAAAATCTCAGATTTATTGTAGCCCCTGGTATGGAGAGACCCCTCATTTTAGGACTACCCTGGCTTCGAAAATGGAACCCACGAGTAAATTGGAAGACGGGGGTCCTGCGCATCCACACAGCAGAACCAACTCCGGAAAAGGAAGCCCCCACCCCGAGAGACGACATAAAATCAGAAAGGGTGGCAGTAGCCATTAACTATGTTGAAGGAGAAGAGAAAATTCCAAAGGAATATTGGGATCTCAAGGAAGTTTTTAGCGAAAAGGCATCGGATGCTCTGCCTCCCCACAGGGCCACCGACTACACCATTGAAATACTGCCTGGGGTGAAGCTTCCCAAACCAAAAATTTACCCCATGACACCTCGAGAATTGAATTCAATTTCCTTGAAATTGGCCCTACTGAGTTAAAGGCAAAAATGTACTTTATTTTAAAAGTTAATGCTCAACCACAAAAGGGCTGATGCAATAAGTGTGGCCAGATTCCAAGAAGAAAATCAAGCTTAGTCAAAAACTAGTCATCAGGACTCTGCATAGTTAAAAAATTATGACACCATGGACAGAGAGCGAGAGCGAGAGAAAATGAGAAATTACACAAATAAACAATGCCTTTTACCCCATGTAAGGAAGAAAGTGAGGGAAGGGAACCTATGTTCCACTCCCACTCTCTTCCATACATACAAGATCTCTGTTGTGGGGTCCTGCAAAGGAGACTGAGGAGATCCCCCAAAAGCTGGGATTGGGTGAAGTTTGCCAAATCCAAACCTGATCTCCCAAGAGGCATTTAAAGATCAGTTAAAATCCCAACTGGGTCACAAGAAACTCTGGTCTTTCCTTGGCTGCATTCATTTGGCCAGGACCACTGGCTGAGTTGGCTTCACACAATCCTGACCAATACCCAACCTGACCAATATCAGGTTCAAAGATAGCTAGGGAGACAAGCATTCTTGTCTGCAGGCATCTGGGGCTGGCCATCCATGATGTCCTGCCAAGGTCCAATGGTGAAGGGCTTTTTGACTTTACGTTTCCACCCCAAAGGACCCATGGGTTGGATACTTGTGATGTTAGCGCCACTCAGGGACGCTGAGGGGATCCTTGCTTGGAGGAGAGGTTGCCGACTATGCTTGAGGATGCCTGGGTCAAATTAGATGGTGGTGGTGGTGGTGGGGTTCCCTCTCTCTTCATCTGCTCCAATGCTCTCTCTCTGTCCTCGCAAGGAAGGGACAGAAGCATTGGTGAAATACATTTTTTTTTTTTTACTATTGGTTCTATGGGCATGGCTTGGTGAGTGTGGTTTGGCTTGGTGGGCGTGGCTTGGTGGGTGTGGCATGGGAAGGATACTGCAAAATCTCCATTCGCACCCCACTCCAGGGGAAGGATACTGCAAAATACCCATTCCCACCCCACTCTAGGGCTAGCCAGAGGTGATATTTGCTGGTTCTCTGAACTACTCACAATTTCCACTACTGGTTCTCCAGAACCTGTCAGAACCTGCTGGATTTCACCCCTGGACACAGACCTTCTAGAACCGCTCCCCCTGCAGGGGCTCCTAGCCCTCTAAGACCTTTGCTATATCGCCTCTCATGCCACCTTTGAAACTCATCCTCCTGGCCAAGATCACTGTGGTCCAGGTGGTTTCCTGCCATCTCTGTATGGTACAACCAGCTTCCAAAATCTGCCTCAGGCTATCACATTGGAGCCTCATCCAGTTTGCGTGTGAAGGTTGTCAGAAAGGCCACAAAATGGAACTGATCTAGAAATCTTGGTGAGGTTTTTTGGAAGTGGTTTGGCATTGCCTCTTTCTTAGAACTGTGAGAGAATGTCTGGCCCAGGGTAACCTAGCTGGCTAGGCATCCAAGGTAGGACTAGGAACTGATGGTCTCCCTGTTTCTATTCTGCTGTCTTGACCACTTTCACTTCACAAATGGTTGCATACATACCATATTCTTGGGAGTATAAGATGCACTGGACTATAAGACCCACCTACCTTTTTTGGTGAGGAAAGCAAGAAAAAGAAATCTGCCTCGGCCTCCAAGCAATTCTGCCTCGTTGCAGCAAACAGCAAACAGCCTACTTTACTTCCATTTTTGTTTTCAGCATCGCTTGATTATCACAAGGGGAAAAAAAATCTGCTCCAGCAATTTACCTCCTTGCAGCAAGCAGCAGAGGCTTGCACAAAACAGCTGAGAGCAAAACAGCTGAGGGTCGGGAGGCCGATTCAATCAACTTGTGCTAATTAGGCTGCTGGGAGGCAGAGGCCAAAGGGTGGGGGCCAGTGGGTGGGCAGGGCTACATTTGGTGTATAAAACGCACCTAAATTTTCACCCCCTTTCGGGGGGGAAGGTGTGTCTTATACTCTGAAAAATATGGCACTTGCATACTTTAATGTGTTTTTTCCCCCCTGAGGTTGAACCAATTGGGTCAGTGAATTATGGAAATCTGGAAGTACTTAAATTCAGTGGAGACAAGCTGAACACTGGTTTATAACTGAAGTTAACTGGGGTCGCTTTTCTTCCTGCAAGCATCAAGTTCACACAACATACTTCACCAGGCCAGGGAAATATTCTCACATCCATCCTGATTAAAAAAAATAGGTCTAGGTCAGGGATGTCAAACTCAATTTCATTGAGGGCTGCATCAGGGTTGTGTTGACCTTGGGAGGCCAGGGTGGGCATGGTCAGATCAATGTCACTCATGTCAGGGGCATCTGTGGTGGCCCAAGTGCTCTGCCAGTGAAAACGGGCTCCCGAAATCTGTTTTTGGCCGTAACGGCTTCCTGCCAGTGAAAACGGAGGGCTCAGGAGGGCTGCCCGTGGCCCTTGTGAGCTCCATTTTTGGCTGTGATGGCCTCCTGCCTCTGCCATTTTCACTGGCAGAGGCACCGCAGGCCAGTCTTTTGCTGTTTCCAGGGTGGCCCTGCAGGCCAGATTTAAGCACCCTGTGGGCTGGATCGCCCTCCTGGGCCTTGAGTTTGACACCTGTGGTCTAAGTGAAGCCTCCGGAGAGCTGAAACAAACCATAGATAACAACAGCCACCCCTCCTCTCCTCTGGGACAACCCCACAAACCAGGGTAGGCACATTTCTTAATGGACCCGTGTCCCTCCTGGTTAGTATTGGCTTCCCGGGAGGTCACACGAGGCTGGCTCCAGGGAATTATCAATGCTTCATTGAGTGAGGGTCACTTCCCCGCCACCTTGAAAGAGGCGGTGGTGAGGCCTCTCCTCAAGAAGCCTTCCCTGGACCGGCAGTATTAGCCAACTATCGTCCTGTCTCCAACCTTCGCTTTGTTGCGAAGGTTGTTGAGAGTGTGGTCTCATGACAGTTTCCACAATTCCTGGAGGAAACATCTTATCTAGATCCGTTCCAATCAGGTTTCAGGTCTGAGCACAGCATGGAAACGGCATTGGTTGCGTTGGTAGATGATCTCTGGAGGGCTCGGGACGGGTTGCTCCTCTGTTCTGGTCCTGTTAGAATGGTATCATGCTGCACTGGTTGGAAGAGTTGGGGATGGGGGCACCATGTTATGATGGTTCTCCTCCTTTCTCTCAGACCGGTCACAGTTTGTGTTGGCAGGGGGGCAGAGGTCGACCTCGAGGCCTCTCATTTGTGGAGTGCTTCAGGGGTCGGTCCTCTCGCCCCTTCTGTTCAACATTTATATGAAGCCGCTGGGTGAGATCATCCGTGGCTTTGGGGTGAAGTACCATCAGTACGCTGATGACACCCAGCTGTACATCTCCACCCCAGGCCACCCCAACAATGCCCTTGAAGTGATGTCCCAGTGCCTGGAGGCCATGCGGATATGGATGGGGAGGAACAGGCTCAAGCTCAACCCTTTCAAGACTGAGTGGCTATGGCTCCCGGCATCCCGATATAGTCAGTTGACTCCATCACTGACTATCGGGGGCGAGTCTTTGGCCCCTGCAGAGAGGGCACGCAATCTGGGAGTCCTCCTGGATTCGCAGCTGTCGTTGGAGGAACATCTGATGGCTGTAGCCAGGGGGACCTTTTGTCAGGTTCACCTGATTCACCAGTTGCGGCCCTTTCTTGATCGGGATTCCCTGTTTACAGTCACTCATGCCCTCGTCACCTCGTGCCTGGACTACTGCAACATTCTCTACATGGGGCTCCCCTTGAGGAGCACCCGGAGGCTCCAACTGGTCCAGAATGCGGCCACATGGGTAATTACGGAGCCGCTTGGCGCTCCCACATAACACCACTCCTGTGCGAGCTGCACTGGCTCCCAGTGGTCTTCTGGGTGCGCTTCAAGGTGTTGGTTACCACTTTTAAAGCGCTCCATGGCATAGGACCTAGTTATCTTCGAGACCGCCTGCTGCTACCAACGACCTCCCACCGACCTGTGCGCTCCCACAGAGAGGGCCTCCTCAGGGTGCCATCAGCCAAACAATGTAGGCTGGTGACCCCCAGGGGAAGGGCCTTCTCTGTTGGGGCACCTACCCTCTGGAATCAGCTGTCCCCGGAGATAAGGAGGATCCAAGACCTCGGTGCCTTCCGCCGTGCCCTTAAAACTTTCTTTTTTCAGCAAGCCGGGCTGGTTTAACATATTTCTTTTAATATTTTTTAATTTTTAATTGGTTTGTTATCTTAAATTGGGGCTAAATTAATATATATCCTTTTACCTGTTTTTAATGTTTATATTGTATGTTTTTATCTGGCTGTACACTGCCCTGAGTCCCTTGGGAGAAGTTGCGGTATATAAATTCGAGAGAAAATAAAAAAAAAATAAAATGAAAATGAAAATGGGCTTCCAACCCATCAGGCACAACCAGGCTTCAGTGAATCATGGCAGACAACATCTTGGAGGACAGCAGCCATGTTATGCATCACCCTGGCATTCAAAAGCAACAACTGGAGACCAGCGCCACCAAGTATCAGTTAGCCAGGCACTAAGAGTAGAAACCAAGGACTGTACAGTGGGACAATTTTCAAGTTGTTCACAAGATGACCTCTATATGCCTCTCACTGTCAGGATCAAAGGTGGTATTCAGCCGGTTTGGACCAGTTCAGCTGAACCGGTAGTGGTGATTGCAGGTGGGCACCCATCCACCCCGGTATAATGCCATCCTATTTAGCCACATTTTCAAGGCCGGGCGCATGCACGCAAGGTGCGTGCATGAGCAAAGCACATGTGCGGAAGGCTGGGCATATGTGCAGAAGATGGGTGCATGATGCAAGTATGTGCACACACAGCGAATCAGTGGTAATAATATGTGAAACCCACCACTGGTCAGGATGGTCCTATATATCCTCTAGCTCTTACCTCAAAGGGGAGAGTCATGGAAAGAAACATAAAAGCTTCTATCCACCATATAACGTTCTCTCTATTTACAAAACAGTATCTTCTAAAGGTGTTACGTGTCTCCAACCAAGAGTGGCAGTAAACTGCCTAGCTTGAGTGAATTTTCCCAGCAGCCTTTGGAGACAAGACACCATGCTGAAGGACAGCAGAAGTCAATTCTCTAGGCGCTGAACTATCTTTATCCAGGATTGGTTTCTGGACATGTCTTGACAATCAGGAACTATAACCACTGCAAGATTGTGCCTACAGGGGAGGAGCCAGTGGTGGGATTCAAATAATTTAACAACCGGTTCTCTGCCCGAATGATTTCTTCCAACAACCAGTTCACCAAATTGCTCAGAAAATTAACAACCGGTTCTCCCAAAGTTGTGCGAACTGGCTGAATCCCACCACTGGGTGGAGCTGATATTTTTCACAAACATACTGTAGTATTCTCCAGCGGCCCCTCTGCACAGGGAGACCAGAGGAAGTTCTGGATCCACAGAAGAGAAGCTGATTCTCACAGTAATTATTATCATCCTGAGCAGACTTCTGCTCTTTCTCTAGTGACTGCCTTTGGTGTAAACATCAGATTGAACCAGCATGGAAAGGAGCTTGAGTCAGAAAAGGATAAATGTCTTTTCCCATGCTGAGTGTTTTACAGAAGATTTAGGACAGACAGGTCTGATCTTGAATGTACCTTTCTCTCCTTTCCAGGTGAAGCTTGGTTTGACTTTGTCTGAATCAGGACATCCACTGGCATTTTGATTTTGTAAGGGTGCTCTGAATTCTAACTCTTAAAAAAAAAACACACAAAGAGGATTGATTCAGCTGTAATATGGGTCTTTTGCTTCTGCTCTTGATGCTATCTGTGTACCAGCCAGTCTCTGGGAAGCTTAGAATGAGATGCTCGTTGAATTTGGAGCAGCAGGATAGGAAAAAACCATGGAGCTATTACAGGCCAGGAGACCATCTCATTGGAATAGTCATCAGTGCATCACAAATATCACGCATAATGTCGAGTTTCAACGTGGCTCCTTCTAGTCAATCTCACTTGTAAGTCATTCAGTGTGATGAAGCTGCATTCCCTCCATCTGCAGTTCTAACATTCTTTTCTTCTTATTCCACTTACTCCTATATTGTAGGAGCTGACTAATTTCTTCAATCATTTTGATTTCCAAGGCTTCCTCTTTTTTTTTTTTTTTGTCCTATTTTGTAGGAAAAAAAACTAAAGGTAGGGAAAAAAACTGAAAAAGACTAACTTATGTACCATTTCAGGTTCAGTTCTGAGTTATCACTTCAATATAAATTTTGGTTTACAGTAGTTACTGAATGGGTTGTAGTTGCTTCTGCCCAGCCCATTTCCATAGTTTTCTAACCGCTCATTCATATTCAATGCCCTATTCTTATAAAAAGAGAGAATGGCTTGGTTTTAGAATTGCTTTTCTGGGTCATTTATGAAACAACCTCTTCTTATGATGGTTCCACTTTAATGATTGAATCCTGGTGACTGGGCTGATGAAAATTAGTACTATTAAATAATGGTGCATTTTTGATTCTTAACCTTGGTGGAAATCTATATCTATCCCATCTTCCTAATAACTCATTAAAATAAAATGGTGATGGATCACTAGCATTTGCATCTGGTTTTGGCTTAAGATTTAGAAGGCTTGTAGAAACAAAAATAATTACATTGAAAAATATTCTTTTTTATTCCTGTTGCTGATGCTTGTAACATATCTTTTTTACATTAGTTTACCTTTTGATAAGGAAAGAATACTACGCTACATTTTCAATATTCAAGTGATCAACAAAAGTTACCTGCTCCTACGAAATCTCACACTTGGTTATAGCATCCATGACAATTATCTGAACACACTTGTGACTTCAGATGCCTTGCTGGACATACTCTCTACTGGAGAAACCAACGTTCCCAACTATAGCTGTGGAAAGAAGGACAACCTTTTGGCTCTTATTGATGGAGCTAAGAGGGATATCTCCATCCAGATGTCAACATTAGTAGGTCCCTACAAAATCCCTCAGGTCTGTATCTTTTTTTTTTCTATAGGTAAAACAAGGGTGGGTTGGAGGATGAGCGATTGATCCAACCATATCTTGTCTTTAGAATTGAATAGCTGCTTTCTAACCATAGGCATTGTAGGTGTCATGGCTAGGAATTGGGATGCACAGTGAGCAAGGAGCAAGGGTCAAAATGTTCTAGGCTGCATAAACAGAGGGCTAGAATCAAGATCACGTGAAATGTTAATACCACTTTATAATGCCTTGCTAAGACCATATTTGGAATCCTGCATCCAGTTTTGGTTGCCACGATGTAAAAAAGATGTGGAGACTCTAGAAAGAGTGCAGAGGAGATCAACAAAGATGATTAGGAGACTGGAGGCTAAGACATATGAAGAACAGTTGCAGGAACTGGGTATGTCTAGTCTGATGAAAAGAAGGATTAAGGGTGACATGATAGCAGTGTTCCAATATCTCAGGGGCTGCCACAAAAAAGAGGGAGTTAAGCTATTCTCCAAAGCACCTGAGGGTAGGACAAGAAGCAATGGGTGGAATCTAATCAAGGAGAGAAGCAACTTAGAACTAAGGAGAAATTTCCTGACAGTTAGAACAATGAATCAGTAGAACAACTTGCCTCCAGAAGTTGTAAATACTCCAACACTGGAAGTTTTTAAGACAAGATTGGATAACCATTTGTCTGAAGTGGTATAGAGTTCCCTGCCTGGGCAGGGGGTTCTATTCTATTCTATTCTATTCTATTCTATTCTATTCTATTCTATTCTATTCTATTCTAAAATGGTCATATCATGACACCATCCCCAATGCTTTGGGGGTTTCTGCTGCACACTTGTGAAGGTGAGGAGATGCTCTATGTCCAATCAAACAGCTATTTGTACAAAAGGATGGGGCAACAGTGATGGGAAGCTGATATTTTGTACATAATCTCAACCAAAACAGATTCCAGATTTGTGAAATGCATCCAAATGGATTATCTTACTTACAGCTGATAAAACATATATGCCTTATGAACTCGTAGAGACCACAGCATTAATTAACCACTTTATTTAAAAAAAATTACAAGCATATTAGCCAACTTGTGAACTGTTTCTTTCTTTCTTTTTTAACCCTAAACAGTTTGTGATAAAATTCATTATAAAAAGCTTAAATATCAATAAAATCCACGATTGCCATCTGAACTATGGGGTGGGGTCTTCTATTGGCAGGTTCATTTACACATATAACTAATTCCTACCGTATCCAGTTGGGTTGAAGAAGGCAATAGTTCCTAAATATAAAAAGAGAATAAAAAGTACCCTAGGAATTACAGGCCCATTCATACATATTATAGGCTAGATTTCTCTTGAGTAGAGTTGAGGGCGATAGAGAACCAGTGTATCCATGCAGAAGAGTAGAATCTATTTACTGTTGACAATAGCTTTCTCTTGAACCGGGGTGAAATGTAAAATTTGTTACTACCAGTTGTGTGGGCATGGCTTGGTGGTGGTGGGGTAATGTCACTGGGTGGGCATGACCAACTTTTAAAAAAAAAACTTTTCAAAGCATTTTTTCTGCAAATGCAAAAAAAAAAAAAATGCTTTGAAAAGCCTCTGCCGATCAGGCAACACAGCTGGGATTGTCAGAGCCTTTTCAAAGCATTTTTTTAAACCACCTCTTCCTCTGAAGAGGTTGCAGAAAAAAATGCTTTAAAAGCCTCTCTGACAATCCCAGCTGAGTTGCCTGATCATCAGATTATTTTTAAAAGCCTATCTGACGATCAGGCAACTCAGCTGGAATTGTCAGAGAGGCTTTTAAAGCATTTTTTTTTTCTGCAACCTTTTCATCGGAAGAGGTGGTTTAAAAAAAATGCTTTGAAAAGGCTCTGACGATCCCAGCTATGTTGACTGACTGGCAGAGGCTTTTCAAAGAATTTTTTAAACCACCTCTTCGGCGAAAGAGTTTGCAGAAAAAAATGCTTTGAAAAGCCTCTGACGATCCCAGCTGAGCTGCGCGATCATCAGAGGCTTTTTTTCACTTTTAAAAGCATTTTTTCGGTGGAAGAAGTTATAGAAAAAATGCTTTTAAAAGTAAAAAAAAAAGCCTCTGATGATTGTGCGGCTCAGCTGAGGATGGTGGAGCGGGGGGGGGGAGGGGGGGTCAGGGATTTTTGCTACCGGTTCTCTGAACACACCTGCCACCATTGCTACTGGATTGGGCGATCCAGTCCGAACCGGGAGCATTTCACCCCTGTCTTGAACCATCTATTTACAAAATATATCAGTCATAGTAAAAATTGGCTTTCTGCCTGTGTGGATCTTAGTTTATTGTCTGACACAGGAAACAAAGAAACATCAAGGAAATTGATTGCCGTTAAAATGGAACTCAAACTTTTGGCCCTGATCAAAGCTTTTTCTACCAGCACTTGTATGAGAGGGAGGCTTGAAGTCAATGGAGCCATGTGATGAAAGGATCAATACTTTAAAAGGGGTAAGGGTGCCTATTTGAAACATTTTATGCAATCTAGACATTAATGACTTCCCAGGACTAATGAAGGATCCTGATGTATACATGCCTAAGGAGAAAAATATATATACTTAATAACAGTTTTCTATATGCTACCAATATAGTATTACCATTCTCCCTTGGAAGTTTTAGACTTAAAATATAAGAATATTAGACAAATTTGTTTTTATATAAAATCAGAGCATATAACTATTAGTGCAAAAATAACTAAATTAAATTAAATTAAATTAAATTAAATTAAATTAAATTAAATTAAATTAAATTAAAAAAAATAATTTGATTTATATGCCGCCCTTCTCCAGAGACTCAGGGCGGCTTACAATGCGTTAAGCAACAGCCTTCATACTTTTGTATATTTATACAAAGTCAGCTTATTGCCCCCACAAACTGGGTCCTCATTTTACCTACCTTTGAAAGGATGGAAGGCTGAGTCAACCTTGAGCCTGGTGAGATTTGAACTTACAGTAACTGCAGACACTGGTGTTAATCACAATGCTATCAGTCTGCTGAGCCACCAGGCAATTAAATTAAATTAAAAAATTAAATTAAATTAAATTAAATTAAATTAAATTAAATTAAATTAAAAGCTCCCTGAATTCTGTGTTATAGAACAGAAAAAATAAATCAAATACCTCCTGGATTATACAACTGACAAATTATATTATATTATTTATTTATTTTTTATTTACAAGTATTTATATGCCGCCCTTCTCCCAAAGGATTCAGGGTGGCGAACACAAGTTAAAAACATAAAATAATAAAGAAAAATCCTAATTAAAACCAATTAAAACAGAGACAAATAAGTAATAAAACCCAAGGATCAGAATCAACCCATTTGGTTTTTTTAAGTTTTTTATTTCATAAACAAACATACAATATATAATCTATCAGTCAATATGTCATCTGAATACATCTTTTTTCCATCTTACTCCTCCAATAATTGTCATATCTTAATATTATAATTTCATTTATTATTACATTTCCCCCACATTTACTTTTCTATTAAAACATTTATCTATTCAACACTTTTATCCCAACCCAACCTTTGTCCCTCCCTCCCTGCTCCCTGCCCCCGACTTCCAAGGGCAAAAACAGGGTATTACATTTAACAAGCATAAGCTAAAATATACTAACTAACTACAAAGTTTAAAACGCCCTCACGCTCCTTAACTCCTCTTTTACAAATTCATCAACCTCCCTTTTATATCATCCTAAATATAAAGACCTTTTTCTTGATTTATAATCCAATAATTTTACAATATTACCAACATTAAAAATCATAGATAAGTTTCATTTCCACACCCTCAAACACCATTCTTTTTCAGCATTGCTCCCTAATAAAATTCTAAATTTAACATTTATCCTCTTTAATCCTTCATAAAATTGAACATTTTCAAACCTTAGACATTTTCTCTCATATACCTTTTAAGATACTATAATCTTATATTAAACATTTTAAAAATATTTTAATACATCAATAAAACATTCTTAATTCATTTCATAATTAAATTTCAAAACCTGCAGGAAGATATCCTTCAAATTTTCAATTAACCATTTTAATACTTCCGTAACTTTTAAAAAGCTATCGTTTTTATATCCAAAACTAATTGTAAGAAAACACTTCCTTTATATCATTGTCTTAGAATAATTAGAATAACCTTTAAAAATACCAGTTAATTAAAATTTTGAATTTATTACTAAAATCCTCCCCCAAAAAAGAATTAATCTTCTATTCTTCCCTTCTTTCTATATTTTTTTCCAATCCTTCCTCTTCAATAATTCTTTCAGCATTGCTCCTTCCCTAATTTTATTTTCGAAAATTTTTGAATTTTGATTTGAGGTTGATGTATTTTGAAAGCTCGCTCTCTTCTTAAAATCATTTTCTCTGGTTTAAAACCCCCATTTTGACTCTTCTTGCTTGTATAATCAATCTTTTCATTCCTTTGTCTGTAAAGCCAAAAGTTGTTGCCATAAAGTTTGTCAACTTGCAAAAAGAGTCTACTTGTTTCTTTTCTTTTAATTGAGTGGAAGCGTCTGTTTCAACCTCCATTTCCAGCCCGACAGCGTCTTTGTCTTTCGGAATCAAAACCCTCTGTTTAATTTCCTCCTGTTTCTCAGCCAGCAAATCATTACAATTCTCCAAGCTACATTTTTGAAAAGTTATTTCAATTGTTTCCAAAAGAGCAGAGTTAAAAGAGTCTAAAAGTTCTTGAAAAACTTTTACACTTACAACTTGAGAATTTGCTGATTCACCAAACACTGACTCTCCAGCCCAGATGTCAGCCATGTTTCAGTCTTCACTTTATATTTATCCAGCTATCAGGTTGACAAATCCAACTATTTTCCACACAGTGTGAAGATGTAAATTAATTGAGGTCAATACCAAAATCTTTTCCATGCAGATTCCACTTTAAATCTTTTTCTTAGGGTGTAATCCAGTAGCTGTATCGATGTTACAAGTGTTAACAAGTATTAACAAGCACTTTCACTAATAGCTTTTACTTACGCCCTCAGGCACCATTTTCTGCATTTTTAAACGGAGTTAAAGTGTTACTTGCATTTTTTTTCTTTTTTCTCCTGATTTGCTCTGCCAGCACTCAAAGCCCAAATTTAAAATTGTGTTGCTGGGATGGTCACGGCTTCTAGCTCTGTTTTAGCAGAGTTGTCCCAAGGTCCGGAGCAGATTGACAGGCTTCTAGGGAGCTTTCACCCTTCGCGCCCCAAGATTTCTCCTAGGGCGCTTGGGGGGGCTCTACCTCTGCCTGTAAGCTCTTCTCTCTCCCCTTTGCCCAGGGAGAGGGTTTCCAAGCCCAAGACAGCTGTTGTTCCACTGTTCTGGGGCTTTTACGGTGCCGAGGATCGGGCGCCCTCAAAGGAGCTTCAGCGAAGCTCTCGGAGCCAACCGGAAGTCTCCGAATCAACCTATTTGTTGAAACAGCCAAGTCTTTAGGCCTCGACGGAAGGAGTGGAGATCAGGCATCATCCAAAGCTCGTAGGGGAACTCATTCTAAAGGGCAGGGCAGGGCAGATATTAGGAGCTGTCTCTTGTACAAATGAAGAACAAGCTAAAAAGATTTCTACATAAAGAATTTGTGTATAAAGACTGAGAAAGACACAGCCATCCAGTAAGGTCCACACATTTAAATGGATGAGGTGCTACAAACGTACTTCCAAACTGGCAGGTATTTCGGCACAGAAATGCTGAAACATTTTAGGATCATATTTACTCAAGCAAGATTGCAGCAATGGACACAATGGTTAAATATAGAAGATTTAACCTATTCCTTTATAATGAACAGATGTGTATTTGTGGCGATCCAGAGATAAAAGATAAAAAGAGATCTAATATTGGATTGCAGATTAGATGAACAACCTATTGCAGGGGTGTCAAATTTGATTTCATTGAGGGCCACATCAGGGATCTGGGGAGGGGTGTGGCCATGGTGGGCATGTTCATCTCGATGTCATTCACATCAGTGGCGCCTGTGGTGGCCCAAGCATTCTGCCAGTGAAAATGGGCTCCCAAGCTCCCTTTTCTGCTGCGATGGCCTCCTGCAACCCTCTGCCAGTGAAAACGGAGCTTAGAAGGAGCTCAGAAACTCCTGAGCTACGTTTTCACTGGCAGAGGCACCATGGACCAGTCCTTCGTTGTTTACAGGTTGGCCTTGATGGTCAGATCTAAGCACCCCATGGGTCAGATCTGACTCCCACACCTTGAGTTTGACACCCCTGACCTCTTGGGATCCTTATAGTAAAACAATATATTTCCTGTTAGGTCAAAATTCAAATATATATATATATATATATATATATATATATATATATATATATATATATATATATATATATATATATATATATATATATATATATATATATGTCTTTTTCTGTTTTTCGTAGGCTTTTATGTGCATATTCTTTCTAGCCAGGTTTTACCTACGTAAGCTAGGTTGTTCTGCAGCTCTGACTGTGTGAAATCTCATTCACCAGCCTCAGAGCTCCTCCTCTGCTGACAAACTGCAACTCTGCGTTGCTCTCTGGGAGACTCAGATAGCTATTTCTGCCTTATAAGGCTTCGTCAGTGAGCCACACCCACTTCTCAGATATTCCCCCTGTAAAGGTACAATGTGTCTTTTTCTGTTTTTCGTAGGCTTTTATGTGCATATTCTTTCTAGCCAGGTTTTACCTACGTAAGCTAGGTTGTTCTGCAGCTCTGACTGTGTGAAATCTCATTCACCAGCCTCAGAGCTCCTCCTCTGCTGACAAACTGCAACTCTGCGTTGCTCTCTGGGAGACTCAGATAGCTATTTCTGCCTAGCTATCTGAGTCTCCCAGAGAGCAACGCAGAGTTGCAGTTTGTCAGCAGAGGAGGAGCTCTGAGGCTGGTGAATGAGATTTCACACAGTCAGAGCTGCAGAACAACCTAGCTTACGTAGGTAAAACCTGGCTAGAAAGAATATGCACATAAAAGCCTACGAAAAACAGAAAAAGACACATTGTACCTTTACAGGGGGAATATCTGAGAAGTGGGTGTGGCTCACTGACGAAGCCTTATAAGGCAGAAATAGCTATCTGAGTCTCCCAGAGAGCAACGCAGAGTTGCAGTTTGTCAGCAGAGGAGGAGCTCTGAGGCTGGTGAATGAGATTTCACACAGTCAGAGCTGCAGAACAACCTAGCTTACGTAGGTAAAACCTGGCTAGAAAGAATATGCATATATATATATATATATATATATATATATATATATATATATATATATATATATGTTTTCTCAGGTTTTCGCGGGTGTTTGTATGTAGGTCTTTGGTTATTCGGGTCTTCTCCCACATAAAATTGGAAGTGTCTTGGCGACGTTTCGACGAAGTCTCATTCATCATCTTCAGGCTGGTGTTCTCGGCTTCGTGCTTCCAGGAGCAAATGCAAATTTGCTCCTGGAAGCACGAAGCCGAGAACACCAGCCTGAAGATGACGATGACGCCAAGACACTTCCAATTTTACGTGGGAGAAGACCCGAATAACCAAAGACATATATATATATATATATATATATATATATATATATATATATATATATATATATATATATATATATATTACAGTTCTTTATTAGAACAAAGTGTTTAAATTCAGATATGCATAAGCAGGTCAGATTGTAGACAATTTTAGGGGTGATACAAAAATATGATTTTCAATCTTTATTCTTATTCTTTCTAACTTAATATAGTTTCTTTTATATTATTCTTATATGTAGCCTTGTTAATGTTATATTCTTTTTATTTTGCATCTTGATGTGGTTTAATGACTAATCAACAATATGCTATTCAAATATGTTTAGGAGAACTATATTGGATTTTTAAAAAGCTAATATTCTAACATTGATCTGACCCCCAAATATAACATGTCGTTCTTTATTGCGTTTCCAGATCTGTTTTGAACTATTTTCAGATTCGCTACATGATAAAAGTCAGTTGCAATTTTACCACCGGCTTTTTCCCAAAAAAGGGTCCCTCTACCCAGCAATCGTCCAGCTGCTCCTCCATTTCAGATGGACCTTGATTGGTCTCTTTGCTTCAGACACGGAAAATGGAGAGAATTTCATGAGGACTTTTACTCCTATGCTTGTCAGGAATAGAATTTGTGTTGTTATATCAGAACGATTTTCAAGGGCTGAAAATATAGCACCCCTCAGGGCCACCATCTCTAAGTGGAGACAAGTCAACGTCTTTGTTCACTTCATGGAATATGGTTCCCTTATGGACCGAATTCTTCCTTTCCACTTAATGCTTATGCGTTTGCCAGGACCCATTGAAGGGAAAGTATGGATCACGACAATAATATTTTTCCGAGAAATAAAACTTCATAAATATGTACATAGTATCTGGACCTTTAGTTTTCAGACCAAACAAATGCCAATAAATGATGCCTTTGAATCTAATTTCTTTGTGGAATCACCATCTGCAGATAATTCTTTTCACTGTTCTTTTTCAAAGCACATCTTTTCTGTCAAAGGCCGGAGAAGATGCACGCAGAAAGAATCACTAGGGACCCAGGGAAAAGGGAATAGGATCCAGATCAAAAATTTCTACCATTTTCACAGTGTCATTAAGACTCTGGCGCATGCCTTGAATGCTGCATATTCCTTCAGCTCCAGGAGGAGAAGGAAGGAGGGTGAAGAGAGACTGGAGGCACCAAGGCTGCAGCCGTGGCAGGTATGGGGTCCCAACAAGTATCAATCTTAATCTCTTTGGAAAAGGAATCCAAAGAAAAAGGAAGGAAACTATATGAATCTACTTGTGCTACAAGAGGTCAACAGGTTTGACCAATCTAATGGCAGGCAATAATTTTCACAAGAGTGGTCACTATGGGAAATATAAGGTAAAGGCAAAGGTTCCCCTCACACATATGTGCTAGTTGTTCCCAACTCTAGGGGATGGTGCTCATCTCCGTTTCAAAGCCGAAGAGCCAGCACTGTCTGAAGACACCTCCATGGTCATGTGGCCAGCATGACTAAATGCCAAAGGCGCACAGAATGCTGTTACCTTCCCACCAAAGGTGGTCCCTATTTTTTCTACTTGCATTTTTTACATGCTTTCGAACTGCTAGATTGGCAGAAGCTGGGAAAAGTAACGGGAGCTCACCCCATTAGGGATTCAAACCGCTGAACTGCCAATCTTTCGATCTAGAAGCTCAGCATCTTAGCCACTTGCCACCACGACCCTATATGGGAAATATAGTTTGATATTAAACACTGCTAATTTTAAGAAGGATATTTGCATTTTAAAATCAATTCCTGTACGTATAGGTTTGTGATTAGCATTGTAGAGTTTTCCCTTTATAAATTTAAAGGACCCTTGAGACCATCTAGCCCAATCCGTCCTCTCTGCAGGAATCCCAGTTAAAGCTTCTCTGACTGATGGCTGCTCGGGCTTTGCAGTAAGACAATTTGTGAAGAGGAGACTCAAACTTCTCCACTTTGTTTGTTAAGCTCCTCTTTTTAGGATGATTTTCCTTTCATTTGGCCAGAATCTCCTCTCTTATAACTAAATTCATTTTTCCATTTATGACATTCTGGAATAACAGTGAACCGATCTTAAGTTTCTGTGTAATATCTTTCAGTTATTACTGTGTTTCCCTGAAAATAAGACCCTGTCTTATATTTTTTGAACCCCAAAGTAAGCGCTTGGCCTTATTTTTGGAGAGGTTTTATTATTTTTGGGGTGCATGGAAGAAACCAGAGGAAATGGCGGGGACTGGTTGCGCGTGCATTTAAATATTTTCAGGAAGGGCTTATTTTCGGGGAGGCTTATTTTAAGGCATGTGCTCAAAAGCATGATTGGGCTTATTATCAGGGGATGTCTTATTTTCAGGGAAACAAGGTAGAAGAGTGAAATCCTCCCTTCTCCAACAAAGAAGATTGTGTTAGTTGGAAAAGGTGCCCCCAGACTCATTATTTTATGCTTCCATAGAGCAACATTGCCTTCTTGTTGTTTTTCCTCAAGGCTAAGAGCAACTCCTTTAATCTCTTCCTTGGCTTCATTAAAGATAAAGGTAAAGGTTCCCCTCGCACATATGTGCTAGTTGTTCCTGACTCTAGGGGGTGGTGCTCATCTCCTTTTCAAAGCCAAAGAGCCAGGGCTGTCCGAAGACGTCTCCATGGTCATGTGGCTGGCATGACTAAACACCAAAGGCACATGGAACGCTGTTACCTTCCCACCAAAGGTGGTCCCTATTTTTCTACATTCATTTTTACATGCTTTAGAACTGCTAGGTTGGCAGAAGTTAAGACAAGTTACAGGAGCTCACCCCATTATGCAGCACTAGGGATTTGAACCGCTGAACTGCCAACCTTTTGATCGACAAGCTCAGTGTCTTAGTCACTGAGCCACCACATCCCTTTATTACTTCATTACTAATTGCTTCATTACTGACCCCTAAAACCTATCCAGTTTTTCTGAAACTGGTCTCTGCAAAGGGACCTGGCATTTGAGTTGGGGTCACCCCAAACCAGAGGATTCACTTTCTGATATTAGGGATGCATTTCCCTTCTTTCCATGAATATCTCATTGCTGACTCATGTTTGATTTACAATCAGGTACTAGTTAGATATCATGTTTTCAAATATTCTTATCAAATTAGGCATCCTCAGCCTTCTTTCCTTGCTTATTATTTTATTTCTTCTAAACAGATAAGTTTGCACTTATCTATCTTTTAAATTTCATTTGGATTTTTTTTCTAATCCATTTTGGTAAAACATCAAGATGCGTTTTTCTGAACTTTTTTTTTTCACTAGTGGTAAAATTTATTCCTCAGATAAAACTATTTGCATGTTAGATTACTATAAAACAAAGATTCAAATGAGAACAGACAATGTGGGATATATTGTTTATTACTTTTAAGATTCCTGAACATTCCCATTCTAGTTCCATCCTTTTCTGGAGAAGAATGAGTTTTGCAATATTTCCACATTCAAACTGTACTGGGACCACAATGGAGATTTAGCAGCATGTCTGGATATTGTGAGCCGTGTGTACATTTCCAAGAAAAATCCCATCAAAGTTCAACTGGGGTGTTTTGAAAGAGAGAAACTTATTATCAACCAAGATGCTATTTCACAGCTAAAGTTGCTAAACAAGGTGGGAGAAATATTGGTGTCCTTTCTCTATTTTCCAAAGCCTTATGAACCATTTCAATTGGGCTAAGCCTAGGCACCGTGGCTTAGTGTTGAAATGGAGAAGTCAGGTTGAAAATGGTAAGATAGGACCTCAAGTGCTGGGGATTGTGGTGCTGATAGTGTCAGGTTCACTTCTTCATTGTCTTCAAATAGCAAAGAAGATGGAAATTTGTTAACCAGTGTCCAAGTTCAGATTTGGAGGGGATTGGAATCAAATTAATCAAGATTGGATGGAGATCCTTTTGGTCCATGTGGGAATTAAACTTTGAAGTTAGGATTCAATTGGCCCTGGTTGGGACGGTGTCTCCTGAAAGGGCAGATTCAGATTCAAATTCATAATCTGTAATGTTTTTAAGCAAGATCTATCCAGAGTTATTAATGTCTCTCACCTTACTGCATGGGTGTCAAACTCGCCACGTCACTTTGCAATTATGTGATGTTTTTTGCCTTTGTGGAGCTGAGGTGGTGTGGCCTACTCATGACACATCTGGCCCACCTGTTTGACACTCCTGCCCTACTGGGATAGAGCAATGGGCTTTTAGCATCTATTTTATTTATTTTTTATTTATTTCTTTTGTTAAGCATATATAAGATTACAGATAACATTATAAAGATGATTGTGAATACCTGAGTGATGTGAATAAAAGGGGACATTAGGACAGGGATGGTAGGCACACTAGTCCCCTTATGCATGCCCCTTACTGACCTCTTAGGAATGGGGTAAAGTCAACAGTAGACAGTCTAAGGTTAAAGTTTTGGGGGTTTGGGGAAGAAACCACAGAGTCAGGTAGTGCATTCCAGGCATTGACCACTCTGTTACTGAAGTCATATTTTCTGCAATCGAGTTTGGAATGGTTTACCTTAAGTTTGTGTCTACTGTGTGCTCGTGTATGGTTGTGGTTGCAGCTGAAGTCGTCATTGACAGGTAGGGCATTGTAGCAGATAATTTTATGAACTACGCTTAGATCAGACCAAAGGTGGTGTAGTTCTAAGTTGTCTAAGGCCAAAATTTCAAGCCTGGTAGCATAAGGTATTCTGTTACGAGCAGAGGAATGGAGGACTCTTCTTGTGAAATATCTCTGGACTCTCCCAATTGTATTAATGTCCAATATGCAGTGTAGGTTCCAGACAGATGAGCTGTATTTGAGAATTGGTCTTGCAAATGTTTTGTATGCTCTAGTTAGCAGTACCATATCAATATACAAATAAACAGGGAACATTTGCTTTAAAGTTGACTAATGTATTAACAAAATGTTTGTATCTTAACTGAGAGAGGGATTTGGACTGTTTTCAAAGGGATTTCCCTTTGAAAGTAGGTTAAATCCCTCTCCCAGTTATACTTTTCCAGATTCCACTGATCAGAAGACTCTTTTTTCATCAGAGTTTCATTTTACTTTAATAAATCCAAGAGAATAAAAGTGGAATAAATCTTTACAATATATATTTTCCAAAATTAAATATGAGTAGTCCATAATACTTTAAAATCATGGATATAGGAAGTGGGAGAATATATAGAAATAGAAATAGAAAAATAGAGTTGGAAGGGACCTTGGAGGTCTTCTAGTCCAACCGCCTTCCCAGGCAGGAAACCCTATACCACTTCAGACAAATGGTTATCCAACATCTTCTTAAAAATTTCCAGTGTTGGAGCATTCACAACTTCTGGAGGCAAGTTGTTCCACTTATTAATTGTTCTAACTGTCAGGAAATTTCTCCTTAGTTCTAAGTTGCTTCTCTCCTTGATTAGTTTCCACCCATTGCTTCTTGTTCTACCCTCAGATGCTTTGAAGAATAATTTGACTCCCTCTTCTTTGTGGCAACCCCTGAGATATTGGAACACTGCTATCATGTCTCCCCTAGTTCTTCTTTTCATTAAGCTAGACATACCCAGTTCCTGCAACCGTTCTTCATATGTTTTAGCCTCCAGTCCTCTAATCATCTTTGTTGCTCTTCTCTGCACTCTTTCTAGAGTCTCCATATCTTTTTTACATCGTGGCGACCAAAACTGAATGCAATATTCCAAGTGTGGCCTTACCAAGGCATTATAAAGTGGTATTAACACTTCATGTGATCTTGATTCTATCCCTTTGTTTATGCAGCCCAGAACTGTGTTGGCTTTTTTGGCAGCTGCTACACACTGCTGGCTCATATCTAAATGATTGTCCACTAGGACTCCAAGATCCCTCTCACAGTTACTACTATTGAGCAAGGTACCACATATACTGTACCTGTGCATTTTGTTTTTCTTCCCTAAATGTAGAACTTTGCTTTTTTCACTATTGAATTTCATTTTGTTAGATAGCGCCCAATGTTCAAGTCTGTCAAGATGCTTCTGTATCTTGAGCCTATCTTCTGGAGTGTTGGCTATTCCTGCCAGCTTGGTGTCATCTGCAAATTTGATGAGTTCCTCATCTATCCCCTCGTCCAAGTCATTGATGAATATGTTAATACTCATTGGTTGTTACTTATTGTTTAAATCTTTTCTCAATTCCAGACTTCCAGACTTTATTAGGTAGAAAAGTCGTTTCTTACAATGTGATATGCCAGAATCAAAAAGGAAGAACTAAATGAAGAATCTGCCAGTACTTGTATCTCCCAGAATCATTTAGAACTAGTCAGTGATTTCATATTTACCTAGGTGAAGCTGAGCGACTACATGGCAAATGTTCATGTTGCTCTCTATTTTCCATGGATGGTGAATCCTAGCATGTTTAAATGGCATTCCTTGTTCTTCTTCTTAGTCTCTGCCTCAGTCCAAATGCGTGGATAATTGTCATCCTGGTTTTGCTAAGCAGGCTCGAGAAGGAGAGCCAGTTTGCTGCTATGATTGCATTTCTTGTCCGGAGGGGACCATCTCCACTCAGGAAGGTGGGTGACACCAAAGAAGAAGGCAGGTCCTATACAAATGAATTCATCCAGACAATTTTTAAGAAAATCAATGTTAAAGGGCTCATTGAAGTGCACCTCTTTTCTAGCTTCTATTCAAACCACACAAGTTTTTATCTAAAGGAAAAAAGAAGAAAAAGAACTTGAAAAAGGCTAGATAAAGTTAGAAATGAGTAAAGTATTGGGCAAAATTTACTACCACCACAGAAAATATTTCTTCGGCTTTTTAGATTAGATTTGTCCAGGGGTGGGTTGTACTTACCTTTACTACAGGTTTGCAACGGGGCCGTGCATGTGTGTGCTCGCTTCGCTTGTGCACGCATGCACTCTTCTGCGCAAGCGCAGAAGCATTTTAATGATGTCAGGGTCGGTGGATGGAGCCTCCCGCCAGTGTTATTACCAGTTCTATAGAACCGGTGCGAATCGGGGGCAACCCACCACTGGGTTTGTCCTTTCACATTTATCTTTCTAGGCAAATCAGAGTTCTTTGAAACTTAGAGAATTATCTTAGGTCCATTTTTTGGTAAGATTATTGCAATGTGATTTACATGGGTCTCCCCTTCAGAGTCACTAAGAAGGTATTCACATTGAGGTGGTATTGTCAATTATGGCTGCACCCAGTGGTGGCATTCAGCCGGTTGTATCTGGTTCGTGCGAACTGGTAGTGGCAGCTGTGGGAGGCTCTGCCCACCCACCCAGACATCATCACATCCCGTTTTTGACGCTCTGCATATGCACACTCACTTTTGCAAACCGGTAGCGAAGGTAAGTGAATACCACCCCTGGCTGCACGTCATGGCAGCTGTGCAGCAGCTGCCAAAAAAGCCAACACAGTTCTGGGCTGCATAAACAGAGGAACAGAATCAAGATCATGTGAAGTGTTAATACCACTTTATAATGCCTTGGTAAGGCCACACTTGGAATAGTGCATTCAGTTTTTGGTCACCACCATGTAAAAAAGATGTGGAGACTCTAGAAAGAGTGCAGAGAAGAGCAACAAAGATGATTAGGGGACTGGAGGCTAAAACATATGAAGAACGGTTGCAGGAATTGTGTATGTCTAGTTTAATGAAGAGAAGGACTAGGGGAGACATGATAGCAGTGTTCCAATATCTCAGGGGCTGCCACAAAGAAGAGGGAGTCAAGCTATTCTCCAAAAGCACTTGAGGGCAGGACAAGAAGCAATGGGTGGAAACTAATCAAGGAGAGAAGCAACTTAGAACTAAGGAGAAATTTCCTGACAGTTAGAACAATTAATAAGGATAAGGATAAGGATTTTATTTCTATACCGCCCCTCTCCCGAGGGACTCGGGGCGGTGTACAGCCAGGTAAAACACAATACAAATATCACAATTTAAATTTAAAAAATTCTTAAAAGTATTACATTTAAAGCCAAAATCAGCTAAAAAACCCAAAAAATTTAAGAACTCTGAATTTAAAACTCAATTATGAAGCTAGCCCTGCCTGTCGGAAGAGCAGGGTCTTAAGAGCACAGCGGAAAACTCGGAGGTCAGAGATCTTGCGTATGTCCGGGAGCAGTTCATTCCAAAGGGCAGGGACTCCCACAGAGAAGGCTCTCCCCCTGGGTGTCGCCAGCCAACATAATTTGGCCGATGGCACCCTGAGGAGTCCCTCTCTGTGGGAGCAAACTGGTCGGTGGGAAACTATCGGTGGCAGAAGGCGGTCTTGTAAATAAGGGGAACAACTTGCCTGCAGAAGTTGTGAATGCCCCAACACTGGAAATTTTTAAGATGTTTTATAACCATTTGTCTGAAGTGGTGTAGGGTTTCCTACCTGGACAGGGGGTTGGACTAGAAGACCTCCAAGGTCCCTTCCAACTCTGTTATTCTATCCTATTCTATTCATTATACCCATATTACCACTGCTTCCATGCCCTTTCCAGATTATTTCCATAATTCATTTCCTCGTTCAGATAGACATCTTTTGAAACCTTTACATTAAGAATTGTCATCTGGAAAGACCCAGGGTGTTTGCGAGAAACATACTTAGAATATTTTGAAGGTTCTGAACTTGGAAAAGAAATCGTTCAGGTCATGGACTTCTCTCAGGTTGATAGAGCATTAGAAATATTGCTATTTTTTTTTTTTTTGAAAAAAAAGAAGAAAATCATACATTTTAAATCTTTTTTCTGTGGAGAAGTTAAGAAACACATCTTGGAAAATGTTCCTAGTATTATGTATGTCTTGAAAGGTAAAAAGTAGAATATCAAATATTGTTTTTGGTTTTCTTAGATACAGAAAAGTGCACCAAGTGTCCAGATGATAAATACCCAAATGAGAAGAGAGTCCAATGCATCCCCAAAGTTATTTCCTTCCTCTCTTATGAAGAACATCTGGCCATCATTCTGGTCTCCTCTGCCCTACTCTTGTTCCTAACTACAGGATTTATTTTAATCATATTCCTTCAATGCCTAGAAACTCCCATTGTCAAAGCCAACAACCGGGACCTCTCCTTCATTCTCCTGATCTCCCTCCTCCTTTGCTTCTTGTCTTCTTTTCTTTTCATTGGTCAACCAAGGAAAGCCACCTGCCTTCTCCGACAAGCAGTGTTCAGCATCATATTCTCCATTGCTATTTCTTCTCTCTTGGCCAAAACAATCACAGTGATGCTGGCTTTCCTGGCCACAAAACCAGGAAACCAAATGAAGAGATGGTTGGGGAAGAGCTTGGCCAACTCCATCATCCTTTCTTGTTCTGCTGTCCAAATTATCATCTGCTCCATCTGGCTTGTAGTTTGTCCACCATTCCCTGACTCTGACTTCCACTCCCAGCCTGGAGAAATCATCCTGCAATGCAATGAAGGTTCTGTTGTCATGTTCTATACCACACTCAGCTACCTGGGCTTCCTGGCTGCCATCTGCTTCACGGTGGCTTTCCTGGGGAGGAATCTGCCTGGGACTTTCAACGAAGCAAAGTTGATCACATTCAGCATGCTAGTCTTCTGTAGTGTATGGATAACTTTTGTGCCCAGTTACTTAAGCACCAAAGGGAAATACATGGTGGCTGTGCAGATCTTTTCTATCTTGGTCTCTAGTGCTGGGCTGCTGGGCTGCATCTTCATCCCCAAGTGCTACATTATCATTCTGAGGCCAGACCTGAATACAAAGGAGCATCTTATGACCAGAAGAAATGTATAAACATGAGAGAGAGGAATTGTAGCTCTCAGCATGTTAAAATATCGCCTTCTGCCACCAGTAGCCTCTCACCGACCAGTTCACTCCCATAGAGAGGGGCTCCTCAGGGTGCCGTCGGCCAAACAATGTTGACTGGCGGCCCCCAGGGGGAGAGCCTTCTCTGTGGGGGCACCTGCCATCTGGAACGAGCTCCCCCCGGAGATACGGAGGATCCAAGATTTACGCACCTTCCGCCGTGCCCTAAAAACGTTTTTATTCCAACAGGCTGGTCTGGCCTAAGTTTCCCTTTTAAATTGAGTTTTAAATGTTTTACATAAATTGGATGTTTTTAAATTTGTTTTTTGAGCCCAAATTATTTAATCTATTTTTAATAGCTTTTAACCTTTGTATGTTATTTGTATTTTTATCTTGGCTGTTCACCGCCGTGAGTCCTCCAGGAGTAGGGCGGTATAGAAATATGATATAATAAATAAATAAATAAATAAATAAATAAATAAATAAATAAGTGAGATCTTGTATAGTGTCCAAGCTGGTCTCTAAACATCATCTGGATGAGCAACTTTGTTTTAAATAGTCAATGATTGGCTGGTTGATAATGTCCCCCATTTTGTAAAGTAGGATCTGAAGACAGCCACTCAGCCATTGGAGCATTAAATGTGTGTTGTGACCCAGGGTTGGCATGCAAGCAACATGTGCTAGGTGGGAGCTTGACAATCTTTGTTCAACCATCATCCCTCACAATCCCCACAATCCAGCAAGTCCTGATCCATTCTCCAAAGTCTCTGCCCACAGATTACCCCTTCAGTCCAGGAGCAAGGCTCAAACACACGCACTCACACATGTTTTGTGCAACTTCCTGGCAGTGAAAGTCAACTGGGTCAGCACCACTTCGGGAGCAAGACAGGATCTCAAACTTCGGAGGCTTTTTTTGAGCCTCCGGGAGGGTGAAAATGGCCTCCCCAGGCTCCGGAGGCTCTCTGGAGGCTGGAAATGGCTCGTTTCCAGCCTTCCTGAACTTCTGGTAGGCCTGTTTTTTTTCCTTCCCTGAGCCTCCACACGTACCCTGCACTTGCCTGCATCCAAAATGGGCCACGTGGGGACTCCTGGGAGGAGTGGGGTGGGTGGAGAGGGTGGCTTTTAGGATTTTAGTGGGGGTTTCTTTTTGGATTAGGTTGGTGATCTTATTTCTTTGGAATCCATTGGATGTTAGTACGATAGTGAGAATGTGTAGTTCGGTTTTTAGGTGTTCTTCGTCAGCTAAGCGTTTTGTTCTGGAAATGAGTGTCTTGGCTACAGAGTTGATCTGGGCAGGGTGGTGGTGTGAGAGTGCGTGCAGATAGCGGCTTGTGTGTGTTTTCTTCTGGTAGATAGTGTGTCCTAGGGAGCCATTGGATTTTCTGTAGACTAAGACATCCAGGAAGGGATATATGAAATCCCATGCACCGCCTGCCCCACCCCATACATCGGACAAACCAACAGACGAATAAGTGCATGCATAGAAGAACACAAGAACTCAGTCAGAAAAGAGGAACCAACTTCTTCCCTGGTCCAACAACTTAAAGCCACAGGACATGATATTGACTTTAAAAAGACCAGAACTATCGCCAAAACTGAACACTTTAACAACAGAATAATCAGAGAAGCCATCGAGATAGAAAAATGGCCACACAGCATGAACAAACGAGACGATACCTCCTCCTACCAGCCATTTGGAAACCCGCCCTTATTGACAAACGAGCCCTAACATGACAAATGACACCAGACCCACAGTCACGAGAGCCACACAGGATGTCACCACCACACATCCATGCAGAAAGCAGACTCAAACCCACACTGATAATGAGCTACGACCAAGGACCAGAAGCCAAACCGCAGCTGCATCATTAGCCACTTTAAACCTCTCCAATCCATACATGAAGCAGACTGACACCCACCATGAAGAGCTTGCACGGCCACAAACACGAAGCCAAACAACAACAACGCAGCTCACCAGCTCAAATCCCCCTGCAACTCAGACTAAGCTGAGCACAACCAAGCCCCCACCCAAACAGAACACATCCCCATCCAATCAGAGCACATCCAACCCCCCATCCAATCAGAGCACAGCCAAGTCCCTAACCAATCAGAACACACCTCCACCCAATCAGAACACAGCCAAGTTCCCACCCAATCAGCTCACACCCCCACTAGCAGTTAAAAGAAAGAGACAGCTGCGATCTCACATTGCTCCTGGAAGCACGAAGCCGAGAACACCAGCCTGAAGATGACGAATGAGACTTTGTCGAAACGTCGCCAAGACTCTTCCAATTTTACATGGGAGAAGACCCGAATAACCAAAGACCTACATACAAACACCCGCGAAAACCTGAGAAAATACATATATATATAAATGGCTGTTATGAAGAAGGAAGTATAGGAAGCAATCATACACCCCAACCCCCTCTTTTTCTTTAGAAAAAAAACCAGTCATAAGAAACACTTCAGCAAATACAAAAAGTCAAGTCGCTAAATAAGCAAACTGCCCGAAGTGCATTCCATAACTGGCCAGACGCTAGCAAAAGATACATTATAACAAGATGCTGACTGCAAGTGGATGCCGATACTTGAAAAGCCTCTCTAGGAGTCTCTGGACGCTGGGGACAGCAAAAAATGTCACTTCCTGTCCCACCAGGATTTGGGAAATGGGCCCTTTCAGGCCTCCGGAGGGCCTCCGAGAAAGTGGGAAAGGCTGTTTTCACCCTTCCCAGATGTATAGAGAGGATCTGGAGCCAGGCAAGAAAGAAAAATGGACCTTCCCCACGCCCCCCACGCCCCCCCGGCCTTCCGGGGGCAGGAAATAGCTTGTTTCCCTACTTCTGGTGGGCCCAGAAGGCCCGAAAATCAGCTGGCCGGTGAGTACATGCATGTCAGAGCTGAGCTGGCGTGCCCACTGATATGGCTACATGTGCCACCTGTGGCACGCATGCCATAGGTTCGCCATCCCAGACCTATGCCATGTAGGGTTTTATTGGTAGTGACCAGCACCATCAATTGCACCCAGAAACAACCTGGGAACCAGTGCAGTTCAGGTGTAAGATGGGTATACTGAGGCATGCTTATCACTTGTCTGTTCCACTGTAGTCTGGGCCACATGAAGTTCCCAAGTAGTCTTCAAGGGCAGTCCCATGTAGAGCAACCAAGCTCTGATGAGAGCAGAGCATGAATGATATTCTGAAGTGTCCTCTGATCTAGGAAGAAAATTAGAAGATGGAGAGGTTAAGCTTCTTGTTATCCACATAGAGTAGCCTCAAACTCCAAAAGTCTGGGTGACCTTCCTCAGTGGTCTTTATGGATGTTGAAAAGCATGGGAGACAAAATATTATCTTGCAGGACCTCATACAGTAATGTTAATGTTAATGTTAATTTTATTTATATACCGCCCTTCTCCCAAAGGACTTGGGGCAGTGTACAGCCAATTTAAAACATAAATATGCAGACATCATCATTAAAAATTAATTAAAATTAATTAAACAGTTTTGGCTGAAATTTAAAACTCCAAGTTAAAACTCCAATTTAAAACCACTTAAATAGACAGCCCCAGTAGTGGCTAAAATTGTGGAAACCATTTGGGAAAAGTGTATTTTTGAGGTTTGATGGCTAATAACACCACTTTTTTTTCGGGGGGGGGGGAGTTTCAAGATAACCATATTCCACTGCTGGAATGGCCTGGGAATAGCCCAGACCTTAACCCAATTGAAAATCTATGGAGCCGACTAAAGAAACTTGTTAGTCAGAAGCGACCCAGCAATAAAACCCAGTTAATAGAAGCAATCGTTCGATCTTGGCTTCACATTATAACAGCTGCAGAACTAAAAGACTTGGCTCATTCCATGGGAAGATGTTATAAGGCCATAATTCATGCTAAAGGTTACCCAGCTAAGTATTAACTTACATTGGGAAAAATTTTGTATATCTCATTTTTTCTATGTGTTTCACTTTTCTTCTTTATACTGTAACTGCTATTCTAATAGCAAATCCTTCATAAAAGTTATTGCATTACATTTTTGATTAAATTATCTTTCCATTGATATATCATTTTATGGTACTACTCCCCCCCCCAAAAAAAGTGATGTTATTACCTAGTTTTAGAAAATACACTTTTCCCAAAAGGTTTCCACAATTTTGGCCACTACTGTAAGTTTACTTTGGTGTTCGATGAGCATCATCCACATTGCTTTTTGGACAAATCCCAAAGGAAGAATCAGAACCCCTGTGCTGAACTATGAACCCAGGGATGTAAGTATGTTTTTTCACAAAGCCATGTCACTGCACAGGGAACCCCAGAAGATATTCAGGGTCCCACAGAAGTCATGTTGTAATTACCATCATTCTGGGCAGGAACTGCCTTCAGCATACACAGCAGACTGAAGCAACATGCAAGGTTTTAGCATCAGAAAAGGATAAAAGCCTCTGTTTATGCTGAGTATTTTGCACAAGTTTTGGGACAGGAAGGGGTTGTGGTCTTGAATGTACTTGTCTCCCCTTTATGTGCAGCTTGTTTGGGCTCTGAATCAGGAAACCAAGTGATATTTCCAGTTTGTGCTTCAATTTCTTCTAATTGTCTTTTATTTTATTAGAAAAGAGGACATGACTAATTCAGCTCGAAGAGAAATGGTCATCCGCTTTCTGCTTCTGCTGCTGCTGGTGCCCCAGCCAGTCTCTGGAAAGCTCAGAACCAAATGTCCCTTGACTTTGGAGCAGCAGGATGGAATGAAGCCATGGAACTATTACAGATCAGGGGACCATCTCATTAATGTAGTTATTACTGAAACACAGTCACTGTTTCTGCCATTCCATTTCAACAATCCTCCTTTTGTTCAATCCAGTGTGTAAGTAATTCAGTTCTAATTCCCTCCTTCCTTCCTTCCTTCCTTCCTTCCTTCCTTCCTTCCTTCCTTCCTTCCTTCCTTCCTTCCCAGGACCAATCTATTTGTTTAGATGTTTTCCATGGCTCTCTTCCAATTTCTTTGTATAAGAGATAAGATTTGGGACAAAACTGAATTAGTTTAAAGTTGAATTAGCCTGTGAAGACAAAGAGGAATTCATTCAATCAGTTATTTTGTTGATATTAATGTTGGTGACCATGATATAATAATAATAATAATAATAATAATAATAATAATAATAATAATAATAATAATAATAACAACAACAACAACAACAACAACAACAACAACAATTTTATTTCTATACCGCCCTTCTCCCAAAGGACTCAGGGTGGTGTACAGCCAATTTAAAAACACAGGACACAACAATGATTAAAAATTAAAATAATTAAATAGATTTGGCCGATTTAAAACCCCAGAAATTTAAAATACCCCAATTTAAAATTATTATGTTGATAGCCCTGCCTGGCGGAACAACAGGGTCTTCAGTGCGCAGCAAAACACCCGGAGGTCGGAGATCTTACATATTTCCGGGGGCAGTTCATTCCACAGGGCTGGGGCTCCCACAGAGAAGGCCCTCCCCCTGGGTGTTGCCAGCCGACATAACTTGGCTGATGGCACCCTGAGGAGACCCTCTCTGTGGGAACGGACTGGTCGGTGGGAGGCTATTGGTGGCAGAAGACGGTCTCGAAGGTACCCGGGTCCTATGCCATGGAACGCTTTAAAGGTGGTAACCAACACCTTGAATCGCACCTGGAAGACCACTGGGAGCCAGTGCAGCTCGCGCAGGAGGGGTGTCACGCGGGCACAACAAATTGCGCCCATAACCACCTGCGCGGCCGCATTCTGGACCAGTTGGAGCCTCCGAGTGCTCTTCAAGGGGAGCCCCATGTAGAGAGCATTACAATAGTCCAGCCGGGAGGTGACAAGGGCATGAGTGATCGTGCGCAAGGCGTCCTGGTCCAGAAAGGGCTGCAACTGGCGGATCAGGCGAACCTGATAAAAGGACCCCCTGGCCCCAGGCTTAAGGAAGCCTAAGTCAGGACCCCCTGACTTAGGCTTCCTTAAAAAGCATAAAGCAAAGTCTTGGTCCCAGCAAAACCCCTTTTATTTACACGACCGGGAATTCCTTTCATTCACAGTCAGCAAGGCCTGTCCAAACAGTTTTTCAAAGGAATATTTATCAACACAAACCTTACCTTGCTTGGAAAGCTGCCAGATAACTAGTTTCCAAATACAGAGTAAAGCAAAACTTAGCACAGAGTCTCTTAGAGTCAAGAAAAGAACTTTCCACACTTGAAACAATTGACCGAACGAGTTGTTTCCTGAAAAAGCCCACTCCCCATTTGCTCCTCTTTTGTTTCATCAATCACCTCCAAAGTGTGGCTTTACTCCCAAATCGACCCTGCTTTCTTAGTTGTTCTTGTCTTCTGGCAGCTCTGTGCATGCACATACAGGGAACAGGCTCCAGCTGTTCCTCTGCCTTGTTGATGTCTAGCTCCCTCTCTGCCTCCGATGCAGAGCCCTTGTCCAAGGTGGGCCACAACACCTTCATACAGTTTCTGCTTGTGCACCAATTGTATTCTTTCCTCAACTGGGGATCTGGTTCATGCTTTGGTCACTTCCTGTTTGAATTACTGCAATGTGCTTTACATACGATTCCTCTTGAAGACAATCTAGAATGAGGGTAAAGGTTCATTCTCTGAGCTTGTGGGTTGGTTTCTGAGTGTTTCATTACCAGGCCAGATAACATCTTCAGCAGAGTTTAGGGGATGTCCATGTCAGTGTTCTATTTATAAGGTGTGGGTGTGTCAAGTAAGGGTCTTGTGACAGGTGTTGGGATGGGTCAGCTATGAGTTATCAGTGAGTCTTGTGATGGGTTTTGTGCAGGGGTGAAATCTAAAATTTGTTACTACCGGTTCTGTGGGCATTGCTTGGTGCGGGGTAATGTGACTGGGTGGGCATGGCCAACTTTTTTTTTTTTTTTACTTTTAAAAGCATTTTTTCTACAACCTTAAGAGGTTGCAGAAAAAATGCTTTTAGAAGCCTCTGACAATCAGGCAACTTAGCTGGGATCGCCAGAGGCTTTTAAAGGCATTTTTTTCTAGAGGTTGTAGAAAAAAATGCCTTTAAAAGCCTCTGACAATCCCAGCTGAGCCATGCGATCATCAGAGACTTTTTTAAAAAACTTTTAAAAGCATTTTTTTCAGGCGAAGAGGTTGTAGAAAAAATGCTTTTAAAAGTAAAAAAAAAACAGCCTCTGATGATCGTGCGGTTCAGCTGGGAATGGGGGGGGGGGGGGCGCACAGGGATTTTTGCTAATGGTTCTCTGAACCACCCGCTGCCATTGCTACCGGATTGGGCAATCCAGTCTGAACTGGGAGCATTTCACCCCTGGTTTTGTGATAAGGAGATTACATCAGGTTGTGGTCATTAGGAGGTGAACTGCTGGTGGTGGAAGGAATTTCATGAGTTGGTTCAGAGTCAGTGCTGTCTCTGGTTGGCTGTGCAGTTGATTTGGATGTTGAGGGGTTTGTAGGCTGGTTGTAGGCCAGTGTGTCTGTTGAGTCTGTTGACGGAATTGCTTGTGTCATGCCAGCCTTCGATGAACTCAGGGGTGTGGTAGGTGATAGTCAGAGGTGTTATTCATCTGGTTTGGACCAGTTTGCCCGAACCGGTATCAGAAACTGTGGGTGGGCCCGCCTACCCACCCACCTGCCCTGGCTCTATGCCATCCTATTTAGGCACTTTTTTAGGCCGGGCGCATGCGTGGAAGGTGCATGTACCAGCAAAGTACATGAGCAAAAGGCGGGGTGCATGCGTGGATGGGGCGCATGTGAGTGAAGCGCACATTTGCAAACTGGGAAAGTAAGGGAAAGTAAGTTTAGGGAAAATAAGTAAGTAAGAAAGGAAGTGAATACCACCCCTGGTGATAGTGTATGTATTTCCATGTGCAATTCAATTCACCTTAAAGCCTCAGTTTGCATAGAACCAGGGTATCAGTGGATGTTCTGCCCCAGCTCTGGATTTCTGAGAATATTGACACACACCAACAGTCCTTATCAAATTTATTAAGTAGCAAGAATAAACAAGACCGGCAAAGGTTGGCAACCAGCCCAGAAAACAAGATACAATAAACCAAAATACTCTGATAATAAATACGAGTTGTTTCCAGCAAGAAAGCACTAGCTGTGTGTGACTTAAATAGGCTAAAGGAGTAGCCAATTATCCTCAAGCCCTACTCTCGAGTAGATCTCCTTCTCCTGAGTAGCCACTCCTGCCTTTTGGCAACCCTGCATGCTCGAGCATTGAGGAGAGGCTCCTCCACTTCACTCTCTCCACTTGAAGGAGCCTCTGGAGGTTCTGAAGGCCCAGGCTGAGTCTCTGCCTCTGGCACCACATCCTCTTCAGCCTCCTCGCTGTCTGATGCAAGTGCCGGCTGCGCAGGCTGCTGGCGTGACAACATACCAGCCTCCTCCTCATCGGGATCAGCCATGATCCACGCAGGCCTCTGGCAGGCCACAACAGTGGGACTAACTCTCCCTGAAGATGTCTGCTTGTCCCACCAGAGCACTATAATAGACAAGCTCCAGGTACTTTCATAAAATATTGCCACCTCATGGGTACTTGGAATCCAGCATTTTCTGTTGCATGAAACACCCTACCCCCTTGAAATTGAACAGGCCTCCATTCTACTCTGTTTCTGGAGATTAGGTCAAGTCAGTGCAAAATAAGAATGAGGTGAGTTACCTCAGTGAAAGGTGGTTGTGATGTGAGGTATTTCTGTCAGAGTTTGTTGCAGCACACACAATCAGACACACACAATCAGATACAAGTAAATGAACTTCAGCAGGATTCAAATTACAAAAGAAACTTCTTTATATACAATACCATACAGCAGAATCCAGCATACAATATCAGGAACACAGAAGCAATATTCCTAGAAGCAAGTCATTACAGAGTAGAGAGAAACAGAGGTTAATATATTGTACAGAGGCTCCCATTACCGAGGCCAAACCAACTCTTAGATACAGTTCAGCAAGTCTAAGCCACGCCCAGACTCCAAACTGTCTCTAATGGCCCCATACAAACAAATACTATGTTTCAGTTTCCAAACAGTCTCCATTGGTGGATCTGTTGCCTAGTTCAGTCTATGAATATTCATACTCTGACCATTTCTCTCTTGGGTTTTTTATTGTTGTGGTTTTTATTGTTTTATATATGGGGCTTTGGAGGACAGGGGGATTTAAGCTGCCCTAAATTAGTTTAAGATGGCCAGACAAATGTTATATATTTTCACCATTTGCTAAGTCTTCCCTGTGTCTCAAAATCATCTGTCACCCAGAGAAGATCTTTCTTGAACCATGAAAACAGATATAAAAGAAATATTACTTCCTGTTTTATGTACAGGTAATTTTTTTTTACTATTTATTAGGGCTTTCCTATCTCTTGGTAAAAGCTGTCATTCCAGGAAGGTCTTCCTTGCAATATGAAAGGAGAGACCATAAAAGAGAAAAAACACTTTCTATTTTTTCAGATACCGAAAAATGCACAAAGTGTCCAGATGATCAATATCCAACTGAGTACCAAGTCCAATGTATCCTCAAAAGAATAACCTTCCTATCATATGAAGACCATCTGGGCCTCATCCTAGTCACCTTTTCCCTACTCTTGTTCCTAACCACAAGTTTTGTTTTAACCATATTCCTTAAATACCTAGAAACTCCCATTGTTAAAGCCAACAACTGGGACCTCTCCTACATCCTCCTGGTTTCTCTCCTGCTTTGCTTCTTGTCTTCTTTTCTCTTCGTTGGATGGCCAGGAAAAGCCACTTGTGTTCTCCGACAAAGAGTGTTCAGCATTGTCTTCTCAGTAGCTGTGTCTTCTGTCTTGGCCAAAACTATCATGGTGGTGCTGGCCTTCCTGGTCACAAAACCAGGAAACAAAGTGAAAAGATGGTTGGGGAAGAGCTTGGCCAATTCCATCATCCTTTCTTGTTCTGCTGTCCAAATTTTCATCTGTGCCTTGTGGTTGGAAATTTCTCCACCATTCCCTGACTCTGACCTCCACTCCCAGCCTGGAGAGATCATCCTTCAGTGTAACAAAGGCTCTGTTACCATGTTTTATGTTGTCCTTGGCTATATGGGTTTCCTAGCTGTCATTTGTTTCATGGTGGCTTTCCTGGCCAGGAACCTGCCTGGAGCCTTCAATGAAGCCAAACTGATCACCTTCAGCATGCTAGTCTTCTGTAGTGTTTGGATCTCCTTTCTGCCCACTTACCTGAGTGCCAAAGGAAACTCCATGGTGGCCGTGCATGTCTTCTCCATTTTGTCCTCTAGTGCTGGGTTTCTGTGCTGCATCTTCTTCCCCAAGTGTTACATTATCATCTTTTTTTTTCTTTAATTTATATGCCGCCCTTCTCCAGAGACTCAGGGCAGCTAACAATGCGTTAAGCAATAGCCTTCATACTTTTAATTTAATTTAATTTAATTTAATTTCCAATTTATATACCGCCCTTCTCCCTGAGGACTCAGGGCGGTGTACAGCCAAGATAAAAAACATAGAATACAAATATTAAAACATTTAAAAATATATATAGATTTGGGCCGAAAGTTAAGAATAACAAACTAATTAAAAAATTTAAAATTTAAAAATTTCTTCTAAGCCAACCCGGCTTGCTGGAAAAGATGGGTTTTCAGGGAACGACGGAAGGCATTGAGGTCATGGATTCTCCTTATCTCCGGGGGCAACTGATTCCAGAGAGTGGGAGCCCCCACAGAGAAGGCCCTCCCCCTGGGGGCCACCAGCCTACATTGTTTGGCTGATGGCACCCTGAGGAGGCCCTCTCTGTGGGAGCGCACGGGTCGATGGGAGGTCATTGGTAGCAGCAGGCGGTCTCGGAGATAGCTAGGCCCTATGCCATGGAGCGCTTTAAAGGTGATAACCAACACCTTGAAGCGCACCCGGAAGACCACCGGGAGCCAGTGCAGCTCGCGCAGGAGCGGTGTTACATGGGAGCGCCATGTTGCTCCCATCACTACCCGCGCTGCTGCATTCTGGACCAGCTGGAGCCTCCGGGTGCTCTTCAAGGGGAGCCCCATGTAGAGAGCGTTGCAGTAGTCAAGGCGAGAGGTGACGAGGGCATGAGTGACTGTGCACAAGGAATCCCGATCAAGAAAGGGCCGCAACTGGTGAATCAGGCGAACCTGATAAAAGGTCCCCCTGGTAACAGCCATCAGATGTTCCTCCAAGGACAGCTGCCTATCCAGGAGGACTCCCAGATTGCGCGCCCTCTCCGAGGGGGCCAGAGACTCGCCCCCAATAGTCAGCGATGGAGTCAACTGACTATATCGGGATGCCGGGAGCCACAGCCACTCAGTCTTGGAAGGGTTGAGATTGAGCCTGTTCCTCCCCATCCAGATCCGCACAGCCTCCAGGCACTGGGACATCACTTCAAGGGCATCGTTGGGGTGGCCTGGGGTGGAGATGTACAGCTGGGTGTCATCAGCGTACTGGTGGTATCTCACCCCAAAGCCACGGATGATCTCGCCCAGCGGCTTCACATAAATGTTGAACAGAAGGGGCGAGAGGACCGATCCCTGCGGCACTCCACAGATGAGAGGCCTCGAGGTCGACCTCTGCCCCCCTGCCAACACAAACTGCAACCGGTCGGAGAGAAAGGAGGAGAACCACCGTAACACAGTGCTTCCCACCCCCAACTCTTCCAGCCGGTGCAGCATGATACCATGGTCGATGGTATCAAAAGCCGCTGAGAGATCTAATAGGACCAGAACAGAGGAATAACCCCTGTCCCGAGCCCTCCAGAGATCATCCACCAACGCGACCAATGCCGTTTCCGTGCTGTGCCCAGACCTGAAACCCGACTGGAACGGATCTAGATAGGATGTTTCCTCCAGGAATTGCGGAAACTGTTGCACGACCACACTCTCAACAACCTTCGCAATGAAGTGAAGGTTGGAGACAGGACGATAGTTGGCCAATATTGCTGGATCCAGGGACGGCTTCTTGAGGAGAGGCCTCACCACCGCCTCTTTCAGGGCAGCGGGGAAGTGACCCTCACTCAAAGAAGCATTAATGACGCCCTGGAGCCAGCCTCGTGTAACCTCCCGGGAAGCCAGTACCAACCAGGAGGGACACGGGTCCAGTAAACATGTGGCCCCACTAAGTCTCCCCAAAATCCTGTCCACATCATCGGGAGTCACAGCATCAAACTCCTCCCAGATAACATTCTCAAGACTGTTCCTCGTCACCCTGCCCTGATCTACCCAGTCAGAGTCCAGATCCCCCCGGATCTGAGCGATTTTGTCATACAGGTATTGTCCGAAATCCTCCGCCCTGCCTTCTAAGGGATCCTCCCGCACTCCCAGGTGGAGCAGGGCGCGGGTCACCCTAAACAGGGCGGCCGGACGATTCCCTGATGACGCAATAGAGGCGGAAAAGTAGTTAGACTTTGCCGTCTTTATCGCCACTAGGTAGGCCTTAATATGCGACCTTACCAGTGTTCGATCAGATTCAGCGAGACTGGCCCTCCAACCGCTCTCCAGGCGTCTTTTCCGGCGCTTCATTTCCCTCAGCTCCTCAGTAAACCAAGGAGCCGCACGGGATCGGCATCGGGTCAGAGGCCGCAAAGGCACAACTCGGTCCAAGGCCCCACCAGCCGCCCGATCCCAGGCGGCTACCAGGTTTTGTATATTTATACAAAGTCAGCTTATTGCCCCCACAATCTGGCTCCTTATTTCACCTACCTTTGAAAGGATGGAAGGTTGACTCAACCTTGAGCCTGGTGAGATTTGAACTTGCAGTAATTGCAGGCAGCTGATGTTAATAACAGTGCTTTAGTCCACTGTACTACAGGCTCTTTCTTGAGACCAGATCTAAACACCAAGGAACATCTAATGATAAAAGCAGGGAAATGATAATGAAATTAATTCTTAGTTTCATAACATTTAATAACTGATTGCAAATATTATTCTACATTCTATGTTTATTTGATTCAGTTGCATATTTGACAATTTAGATTATTTATAACTAAAGGAAGTAACAATATGTGTGTTAAACTAATCAAATTAAAATCCAAGATAATTTTCAAATAATAAAATAAAGAAAGAAGCAATATTTGTGTTTTTTTTAACTGTTTGTAGCCTTCATTTTCCTCAACACACAGGATAGCCAATATTTGGCTAAAGCAATCCTTTGAGAGAGGACAAATATGAGCCATGTCCTGGGCTTTGGAGTGCTGAAAGCTTGGCAGGAGAAGGGGAGGGGTAAGGCAAAGGGCAGGGGTAAGGGAAGAAGAAGGAGGAGGAGGAGGAGATTTCTGAGTTTTCTTGCCTGCACAGGAATAGCTACTGCCCTTTAGGCCCCCTTGCTTCCCCCACCTCCAGTCATTACCAAGCCATTTCTTCCTCCTTACCAGCCCTCTGAGGAAGGATTGAAGGGAAAATCTTCAGCCATCCAGATCTGGCTTTGGTAGTCAAAAAGCTACAGTTAGTACTAAAAGACCATGGTTCAACTTCAGTATTTAAAACAAAATCAACTTGATTAAAGGTGTCAAAAAAAATAAAATAAAATAAAGTAGACCCTCTCTGTCACAGTACTTGCCCTCTAAAATAACATCCTCCCTTCTTGGCCTTCTTTAAAAGAGCATTTAAATTTTGACCGTATCCCCAGGCATTGCATAAAAAGGGGGGTAGGCCTTTTGTGTACTATGGCTCTTTTCAAATTATGAGAAGTAGTTTTAATCAGATATCTAATATAACAAATTCAAGCATTCAAAGAAAAAGAATCTGTACAATAAGAGACTATGAACAATAAAAGATAACAACAAAAAACCTGGATAAGAATCAAAAAGAAACCCACACAATTTAGGGATGGTCATCACTCACCTTGGTAATGCCTTGGGTAAAGAAGAAGATATTCAAAACCCTTCAAAAAAGAAAGCATTTGGGGATTCATCTAGATCTCTCAGGTAATCTTGTCCATTTCTTTAGGAGTCATGAACTCAACCTCCTCCGAGATCATGCCACAGACTGTGGCCAAGGAACTTTGACCTTCCCTGCCCAGGTAAGGGCAAATTTCAGCAATTTTATCCTCCAGGTAGCCCAAATAATCCTCCAAGAAGCCCAGCAGTTGTTCTGAAGGTCTCTCCTTGACCAATAAGGGCCAGGTCACCCTAAATACGGCTGTTGCTTAGCAACACAACAAGGATGGAAAAATATTGCTATTTCACCATCTTTATCACCATGTGGTAATCCCTAACATTGGCTCTCACATATTTTCTGTTAGATTCCCTCTAGTTTCAGTAAGATATGGCAGATAACATCATGGCTGTGGCTTCCGGCGTCCCGATATAGCCAGCTGACACCATCGCTGGCTATTGGGGGCGAATCACTCGCCCCCACGGAGAGGGCTCGTAACTTGGGCGTCCTCCTGGACGCACGGCTGTCATTAGAAGATCATTTGACGGCCGTGGCCAGGGGGGCTTTTTATCAGGTCCGCCTGATACGCCAGTTGCGCCCCTTTCTAGATCGGGACTCCCTACGCACAGTCACTCAGGCACTCGTCACTTCCCACCTGGACTACTGCAACGCTCTCTACATGGGGCTCCCCCTGGGGTGCACCCGGAGGCTCCAGCTGGTCCAGAACGCGGCCGTGCGGGGGATTATGGGGGTGACGAGGCGCTCCCATGTAACACCTCTCCTGCGTGAGCTGCACTGGCTCCCGGTGGTCTTCCGGGTGCGCTTCAAGGTGTTGGTGACCACCTATAAAGCGCTCCATGGCTTAGGGCCGGGGTACTTACGAGACCGCCTTCTGCCACCAATAGCCTCCCACCGGCCAGTACGCTCGCACAGAGTGGGCCTCCTCAGGGTACCGTCCGCCAGACAATGTCAACTGGCAACCCCCAGGGGGAGAGCCTTCTCTGTGGCGGCGCCCACCCTCTGGAACAACCTCCCCCCAGAGATACGTACAATAACAGACCTCCGGATTTTTCATCGGGCCCTGAAAACCCATTTATTTCAACTAGCTGGGCTGGCTTGAGTGAATTTTAAATTGATTTTAAATTGGGTTGTTTTAATTTTCGGCCAAATATTTAATTATTTTAAACTGCTTTTAAATTTTGTATGTATTGTTTTTTACTTTGGCTGTTCACCGCCCTGAGTCCTATTTTGAAGAAGGGCGGTATAGAAATTTAAATAAATGAAAATGAAATGAATGGATAAGAGCAGCCTTTTTACGCATCAATCTGGCATTCAAAAGCAAGAACCAGAATCCAGACCCATCAAAATATGTTTAAATAATGGGAAGACTGGAACTTGAATGGCATATTGTGGGTTTGAATAACTAAATAATGAAGGGCTATGCCTTATATAAACATGTGTATTAATATTAGGATTTGCAATAGTGAGCCGATTAGAAGTTAGAATAGAGGTAGAAATAAGAAATAGGGGGAATATTAGCAGATATAATATATATAATATATAAACCCCCAACCAGTGGTGGGTTGCCCCCAGTTTGCACCAGTTCTATAGAACCGGTAGTAAAACCATCGGGAGGCTCCGTCCACCAACCCCAACATCATCAAAATGTGCAGAAGCTTCTGCGCTTGCGCAGAATAGCATGCGGCCCCGCTGCGAACCGGTACTAAAGGTAAGTAGAACACACCAATGGCCCCAACTATTTATCTATATATACCAGTAACATAGGGACTCTCACAAGGACACACTTACAAACACTTGGAAATATTTGGGGGAGGCTTTACAGACAGCCTCAGAGATAGAAAGGCCAAAGGGGTCCCATTCCACCAACTACATCCACAGAAAAAGAAGAGGGACCCCAAGAAACACCCCAAACCAGATTCTGGGTGGGGGCTGGCAAGAAATTAGGTCATATCACCCACCATGCTGTGGGCTCCGTCATTGTCACAGGTGCAGACCTCACAGCCCACTGATGATTTAGTAAAATCAGAAACTTCAAAATGCAAAGAATCTGAGTGTCTTGCATGAAAATGGAATGGCAACACAGAGAGTGTCAAGGAAAAAAAGAAAGAAAATTTGTATTCACCCTATAATTTTATCCCTATTTACCTCATGATACATTCCATAGGCTGTAACGTTCCAGTCTCTTAGTCAGCTCTAACCCAAACACTGATATTGCTAAACAGATAGAAAATTTCACTTCAGGCCAAGCAATTTCAAAAATTGCCAACAGGTCCTACTCTTAAAATTAGGCAAGTTTCAAGGTTACTGATTTGCTCACTTGGTGTTAGAAGACAGGCAGTACTAGAGTCAGGGGTGGGCTGCTGGGGGTTTGCAGGGGTTCAGGATAATCTCTAGCTAAGATTCTGTGCAGTTCAGGGAATCCCCAAATCCCACTCCACCCCTCCTGGCCCTGCCCACCCCACCCCTACCAGGAGTCCACACACAGCCCATTTTGGATGCAGGTAAGTTCAGGGTATGCGCAGAGGCTCGGGGAGTGTGAAAAATGGGCCTACAAGAAGTTTGGAGGGCCTCCATAGCCTGGGGAGGCAGCACCCTCCCAGAGGCTCAAGAAAATCCACTGGAGCCCAGGGAGGGCAAAAATGCCACCCCCCCCCCCCCACTGTGGTGCAGGAGACCAGCTAGGCCACACTCATCATGGCCACGACCACCCAGCAACCGGGCAAAGAACCCCTTGCTAAAATTTTTGAAGCTCACCCCTGACTAGAGTTATGTGTCAACACCCTAGAGTATCACCAAACTCTGGGTGAACTTCTCAAACAGTCTCTGGGGACAAGAAGAAGAGCAGAATTCAGTTTCCTGAGTGTTGTATTATCTTCCTTCAGCATCACTTTCTGAATTTGTCTAGACAAAAATGACCACAACAGCTCCAGTGATGTATGTGAAGGAAATTTTTCACTAGCATGTTTTTTTTTTTTTCTAGCTACCTTTCCTCACAGGGAGCCCAGAAGAAGTTCAGAAGCCCCAGAGGACAAATTGTTTCTCACTGTGATTATCAACATCCTGGTCTTAGCAGATCTTTTCTGCTACTTCTGCAGTGACTGCCTTTGATGTAAATATCAGGTTGAAGCAACAGGAAAGGGATCTTGCATCAGAAAAGTGCATGATAAATACCTCATATCACACTTTCTATGGCACACGTTTTGGGACAGGCAGGGGCCTTTCTCCCCTTTCAACTGAAGCGTGATTTGTCTCTGTCTGAATCAGAAAAGCCACTGGCATTTTCATCCTGTTAGAGTGCTTTGAATTCTTCAACTTCTTCTTGTAGTTTTTGTTTAGAATCAGGAAGGGGACTGAATCGGGCCTATGAATTATGGAGCTCCTGCTTCTGTTTCTGATGAAGCTGGTGTCCCAGCCAGTCATTGGGAAGCTTAGAATGAAGTGCCTGCTGAATTTTCAGAACCAGGATGGAAAACATCCACTGAGCTATTACAAACCAGGAGACCATCTCATTAGTATAGTCATCTCTGCATCAAAGATATCACCTGTAGTGCCGCCTTTCCACGTGGCTCCTTACAGTCAGTCCCGCATGTAAGTCATTCAGTGTGAAGGAGTTGCATTCCCTCCATTTGCACTTCTAACACTCTTATTTTCTACTTATTTCACTTTCTCCTACATTGCACAATCTGTCTAATTTCTTGTATATTTATTTATTTATTTATTTATTTATTTATTTATTTATTTATTTATTTATTTATTTATTTATTTAGTCGAGTACATGTTAGATAATATATATAAGTATGAGCATGAAATGAATACATAAAATTAGTACAATTAAAGGGAACATTAGGACAGGGACAGTAGGCACGCTGGTGCTCTTATGCACGCCCCTTACAGACCTCTTAGGAATGGGGTGAGGTCATGATTTCTATTGTTTCCCTCTTTTTTCTGGGCAAGGTTCAAATTGGGGCAGAAAAAAAAAACCTCAAAAGAAGTCCAGACTATTTTCCTCTCCCCACTCAATCCTGCCTTCATCATTTGAAAACTGGCTTCTTTTTTAAAGTAGTGATTGAAATGGTTCTGGTTTATTTATTTATTTTATTTTATTTGTCAAGCGTGTATAAGGTAACAGATATAAGTATAAACATGATTATGAATACATGAAATGGATACGAATAAAAGGGGACATTAGGACTGTGACTGTAGCACGTTGGTGTGCTTATACACACTCCTTACAGACCTCTTAGGAATGGGGTGAGGTCAACAATAGACAGTCTAAGGTTAAAGTTTCAAGTCTGGTGGAATAAGATATTCCGTTGCGAGCAGAGGAGTGGAGGACTCTTCTCATGAAATACTGTATCTCTGGACTCTCTCAGTTAATTGTATTAATGTCTGATATGCAGTGCAGGTTCCAGACAGATGAGCTGTATTGGTCTAGCAAAAGTTTTGTATGCCCTAGTTTGCAGAACAATATTACTGGAGAAGAAGCTACACAAGATTAGCTATAGAGGATGACTTATTTTTAGAATTGCTTTTCTGCGTCACTTATGGAACATCCTCTTCATTTTATGAGCAATCTACTTTAATATTTGAATGATTTTGAATTCTGGTTACTGGGAAGATTAAAAACGTTATTGGGGATTTGCCCACCTTTACACCAGTGGAGGACTGTCTTCATTCTATCACCCCAATGCTCATAAAAATTAAGTGCTGATGGATGACTATTTTTTAAATTCTGGTTTGGGATCTGTATTGGCTTAAGACTTTGTAGGCTTATGGAGACAAAAATTATTTAAAAAGTATTTTTTTTGTTTGTTTCTGTTGTTGATGATGATAACATGAAATCTTTTTACAGTAGTTTATCTACAAGTCGCTTTAAAATGCTATGCCTCATTTTTGCCGTTCAACTGGTCAACATGAATCCCCAACTCCTCCACAATCTCACATTGGGCTACAACATCCATGACAACTATTTAACCACACTTGGCACTTCAGATGCCTTGTTGGATATACTCTCTGCTGGAGAAGCCAATGTTCCCAACTACAGCTGTGGAAGGATGGACCACCTTTTGGGTCTTCTTGATGGGGCTAAGAGGGACATCTCCACCCAAGTGTCATCATTAGTAGGCACTTACAAAGTTCCACAGGTTTGTGTGTTTGTGTGTGTGTTTCTCTATATGATAAAATGAGTGGGTAGGTGAGTGAGTGATAAATCAAATATATCTTCTCTGTGGAATTCAAGAGCTACTTTTCACCATGGCCATTATAGCTTTCATGAATAGGAATTGAGTTCCACAGTGGATAGGAAACGAGGATTAAAGAAGATATATTGTATCATATCATTATGACACCCTTCCTGTTGCTTGGCATGGATATGATGCATCCTTGTGAAAGTGAGGAGAGGCTCTATGTCCAATCAAAAAGTTCTATGTTCAATCTAAAACATTCCACCAGGCCTTCCTGTCGTCTACCATCCTCCAGAATCCATTTAAGCTCACACCTACTGCTTCAGTGACTCCATCCAGCTACCTCATTCTTTGTCGTCCCATTCTTCTTTTGCCCTCAACCTTTCCCAGCATTAGGATCTTCTCCAGTGAGTCTTTCCTTCTCATTAGGTGGCCAAAATATTTGAGTTTCATCTTCAGGATCTGGCCTTCTAAAGAGCAGTCAGGGCTTATCTTGTCTAGGACTGACCGGTTAGATCACCTTGCAGTTCAAGGGAGTCTTCTCCAGCACCATAGTTCAAAGGCCTCAATTCTCTGGCATTCAGCCTTTCTTATGGTCCAACTTTCACAGCCATACTTTGCAACTGGGAACACCAAAGCCTTGACTGTACACACTTTTGTTGGTAGGATGATGTCTCTGCTTTTGAGTATGCTGTCTAGATTTGCCATAGCTTTCCCGTCCAGGAAAATAAATTCTGTGACTACCTCCATTTCTTCCCCATCTATTTGCCAGGAAGCATTTGCCATAGTAAATGAATAAATACTACGGAAGAAATTAATTGCCCTTAAAATGGAACTCAGACTGTTGGCCCTGATCAAAGCCCTTTCTAAAAGGACTTATTGGAGAGTATGGTTGGGGCTCAATGAAGCAACAACAAGTTGTATTAATAATTAACAGGGATAAGACAAGCATGCCTATTTGAACTATTGTAATTCAGTCTAGATATTGATGACTTACCAGAACTAATGAAGGATTCTGTAGTACACATGCCTAAGGAACTAAATACCTGTTTAACACCATCTTTTAGTTTCATGATATATTATTATCATAGTCTCAAGATGTCTTCCAGAGTTTGCTGTGAAGAATTGCTTCCTACCATCGTAATAATTCTCTGATTATTAATAAATCAAAGTCAAAAGTTATGCTCTTTGGAAATGACATCATAGCCATAAATTAACATCATTCCTTACCAAGAGATAGGCATAGTTTTTTCTGAGACTGAATGTAAGCTGCCTCTTCATCAAAGTAGCTTATTTAGAAACAAAACATCAGTGAATTTGCTGAAGTTAGATTTATTAAAGTCTAGTATTATGAACTGGAGAAGACTCCTATGAGTCCCTTGGACTGTAAGGTGATCAAACTGGTCAGTCCTAGAGGAGATCAACCCTGACTGCTCTTTTGAAGGCCAGATCCTTAAGATGAAACTCAAATTTTCATCAGGTTCGCCTGATTCACCAGTTGCGTCCCTTTGTGGATCGGGACTCCTTATGCACGGTCACTCATGCCCTCGTCACCTCCTGCCTGGACTATTGTAATGCTCTCTACATGGGGCTCCCCTTGAGGAGCATCCGGAGGCTCCAACTGGCGCAGAGTGCGGCTGCGCGGGTGGTAATGGGAGCGACATGGCGCTCCCATGTAACACCCCTCCTGCGTGAGCTGCACTGGCTCCCGGTGGTCTTCCGGGTGCGCTTCAAGGTTTTGGTTACCACCTTTAAAGCGCTCCATGGCTCAGGACCTGGGTACTTGCGGGACCACCTACTACCACCAATACTCTCCCACCGGCCAGTACGCTCTCATAGAGAGGGGCTCTTCCGGGTGCCATCAGTCAAACAATGTTGCCTGGCAGCCCCTGAGCGGAGAGCCTTCTCTGTGGGGGCACCTACTATCTGGAACAAGCTCCCCCCGGAGATACGGAGGATCCCGGATCTGCGCACCTTCCGCCGCGCTCTAAAGAACTTTTTATTTCACCAGGCAGTCCTGGCCTAACTTTCTCCCTCTTTTTAAACAATTTTAATATTTTAATATTTTTAATATCTTTTATCTTCAAAGTTTAAATCTGTTTTAAATTGATTGGGGTTTTAATTTGTCTGGGCCAAACTATTTAATTCAATTTCATTTCTGTTTTTAAATTTTGTATGTATGTATTTTATCGTTGACTGTTCACCACCCTGAGTCCTTTGGGAATAGGGCGGTATACAAATCAAATAAAAGAAAGAAAAGAAAAGAAAGAAATACTTTGGCCACCTAATGAGAAGGAAGGACTCACTGGAGAAGAGCCTAATGCAGGGAAAGATTGAGGGCAAAAGAAGTAGGGGACGACAGAGAATGAGGTGGCTGCATGGAGTCACTGAAGCAGTAGGCATGGACTTAAATGGACTCCAGAGAATGGTAGAGGACAGGAAGGCCTGGAGGAATGTTGTCCATAGGGTCTCAATGGATCAGACACGTCTTCGCAACTAACAACAAAGTATTTTGGCCCTGATCTAACCCCAAATATCACTCTGTATTCTTCATTGCTTTTCCAGATCAGTGATGGATCTGCTTCAGAGGCTCTGAGTGATAGAAGTCATTTCCCTTTTTTCCATCAGATGCTCCCTAAAGAAGGCATCGAGTATCCAGGAATTGTCCAATTGCTCCTTCATTTCAGATGGACACTGATTGGTCTCTTTACTTCAGACACAGAAAAAGGAGAGAATTTCATGAGGACTTTTACTCCTATGCTCATCAGGAATGGAATTTGTGCTGTTATATCACAAAGATTTTCAATGACTGGACATGCAGCACTCCTTACAGATGCCATCTCCAAGTGGAGACGAGTCAATGTCTTTGTTCACTTCATAGAATATGTGAACATTTGGGACAGAATTCTTTATTTCCATTTAACACTTGAAAATTTGCCGGGACCTATTGAAGAGAAAGTCTGGATCATAGGAGCCCTTGAGCATTTGATAATGAGTCAGGACAGACTTTTCAAACATGTCCACAGTATTTGGACCTTTAGTTTTCAGGAAAAAGAAAAGCCAAAAGATGATGACTTTGAAATCACTTTCTTTCTGATACCTCTAATTGAAGATCACTATTTTCACTGTTCTTTTTCAAAGCATGTCTCGTCTGTCAAAGGCCGGAGACGATGCACCCAGAAAGCACCACTGGAGACCCAAGAGGAAAAGGAGAGAATATGGATCCGATATCATCGCCATTTCTACAGTGTCATGAAGACTCTGGCCCATGTCTTGAATGTTGCATATTCCTCCAGATCCAGGATGAGAAGGAAGGAGGGTGAAAAGAATTTGGGGGCTCCATGGCTGCAGCCCTGGCAGGTATGTGGTCCTAACAATGAGTCATCAAACTTACATATGTTTATGGATATCCAAAGGGGTAGAAGAGGAAACATCTTGATCTACCTCTGCTACAAAAGGCCAACAGGTTTGCTAATCTAATCTCTTCAGGCATAATGTTCCAAAGAGCAGGATCCATGATATATATCACATTTTTTTCAGTATAAAATGCACCAGAGTATAAGACACACCTTAGTTTTTGGGGAGGAAAATAGGGAAAATTTTTTTGCCTACCAGTTACTCAACTGGCTAGTGTCCTTAGTCTGGTCAGCTTCAGAACATTAGTTTGCTGGTTTTGAGCATGAATGCGCCGGGTTGGGGATAAAAAACAGCTTCTAAAGCACAGCTGATCATTGGAGGGAGCAGCAATGAGAAAAACAGGGTAAGCGCAGAATATCGCTTTGCTCACTAGCGCCTTGTTAGGGCTGAAAAAAGCTTCAAAAAAGCTACATTCAGAGTATAAGATGCACCCAAATCTTAGGGGGGAGTGCATCTTATACTCCAAAAAATATGATATATTTTCATATTAAACATTGCTAATTTTAAAAGGATGTGTGCAGTTTTAGATAAATTGCTGTACGTATAGGTTTGTGATTAGCATCATAGAGTTTTACTTTCACAAATCTCAAAGAACTGCTGAGAACATCTCTAGCCCAACCCCTCCATTCTGCAGGAATCTTGGTTAACATTTCTATGATTGATGGCTGCTTGATGTTTGTATTAAGACAATCATGAAAGTGAAACTGAACTTCTCTGGTTACACTGGTCTTTCTTTTAAGATGTAAATGAAGACTCAATCACACAGACCAAAAGCATCTAAAAAGGTTAAATCATGGCAACTGGACCAAAGTTTATTGAACTGAGACATTTCGTTACTCATCCAAGTAACTTCTCCAATCAAAATGAAAAATTTAAATTAGGCAGAGAGTCAGAGTCATTGGAATGTATTAATTTTTGCCATACCAACTACAAGGATTTCTCCCCAAAACATATTGCAAAGTTACAATACATTTGAATATTTGAAGAAGTTATTTAGATGAGTAACGAAACATCACAGTTTAATAAATTTTAGTCCAGTTGCTATCATTTAACCTTTTAGATTTCTTTTAAAATGTTTTTCCTCTCCTTCCTCAAATTCATTTTCCCCCTGTTCACACTCTGGAATAACAGCGAACAGATCTTCAGCTTCTGGTAATACCTTTCAGTTACTAGAAGAGAGCTGTCTTCTCCCTTCTCCAACTAAGAGATTGTGTAAGTCAGAAAAGGTGCTTGCAGAATCCTTCTGTTTTTCAGTTCCCAAAGACCAACATGGTTCTTCTTGTTGTCTTTCCTCAAAATTAAGAACAGCTTCTTTGATCTCTTTCTTCACTTCATTGTCTTTCCTAAAGCTGATCCAGATTTTCTTCAGTTTCTTCTTCAAGAGGTTCCTGCAAGGCAGTCTTGAACTAGAGTTGGATCTTCCCAAACCAATACATTCACTTCCTGAGGTTTTCATGGCTGCATTTACTTTCTTTCCATGAGCATCACACAGCCAACTCACATCTAGTTTCCTAAAATTATTATTTTGAGATTATTCTCAAAAATGTTTTTATCATGTTTGCTATCCTTCTTCCTTTGTATTTCATGCTTGCTCTGTCCCCCCCCCCCACCGCCCCTTTAGCGTAGGGGAAAAAATCCTGATACGTGACATGACATCACCATGACAATGTGAGAACCCCTGTTCTAAGTTATACATTAAGAAACTACAAACAAAATCTTAAAGAAAGATCTACATTGATCTTTACAAGATAGCAGTGTTCCAATATCTCAGGGGTTGCCACAAAGAAGAGAGGGTCAAACTATTCTCCAAAGTACCTGAGGGTAGAACAAGAAGCAATAAGTGGAAACTGATCAAGAAGAGAAGCAACTTAGAACTAAGAAGAAATTTCCTGACAGTTAGAACAATTAATTAGTAAAACAACTTGCCTCCAGAAGTTGTGAATACTCCAACCCTAGAAGTTTTAAAGAAGATATTAGATAATCACTTGTCTGAAGTGGTGTAGGGTTTCCTGCCTAAGCAGGGGGTTGGACTAGAAGACCTCCAAGGTCCCTTCCACCTCTATTATTCTATTGTGTTCTGTTCTGTTCTGTTCTGTTTTATTCTACACTGAAGCTGCCATCCATTTGTTTTTTATACAAGCTACATTTCACATTCAAATGTGAAAAGAATAGGTGGGTTAAGAAAACAAGATAGTTGCTTTTAAATTTTCCGGATGTTTCCATTCTAGTTCCATCCTTTCCTGGAGAAAAATGATTTTTGGAATATTTCCCAGAGGAAACTATATTTGGATGAAAATGGAGATGTAGGAGCAGATCTGAAAATCATTAGTTGGGTGGTTGCCCCTGAGGAGGATCCCATTCACGAAGAACTTGGGAGTTTTGAAAGACAGAGACTTATTATCAACCAAGATACTCTTTCATGGTTAAAGTTACTCAACAAGGTAAGGAAAATATTCATGTCTTTTCTCCTTTTTCCAGAGCCTTAAAACCCATTTCAAGTGACTAAGCCTAGTCAAGAAGATGGATGACTTTCCTTGACAATTAAAGGTGGGGAATAGAAACCTCATAGTTTTAACAGATTAACAGAGTTGGAAGATGACCTTATAGGTCATCCAGTCCAACCCCCAGCTGAAGCAGGAGACCCTACACCATTTCTGTCAAATGGCAGTCCAATCTTTTCTTGAAAGTCTCAAATTATGAAGCTCCCACAACTTCCGAAGGCAACTTCTGTTCCATTGGTTGATTGTTCTTGCTGTCAGAAAGTTCCTCCTCTTTTCTAGGTTGAATCTCTCCTTGATCAGTTTCCATCCATTGTTCCCAGTCTGGCCTTCAGGTGCTTTGGAAAATAGCTTGACCCCCTCCTCTCTGTGGCAGCCCCTTAAATATTGGAAGACTGCTATCATGTCTCCCCTGCCCCTTCTCTTCACTAGACTAGCCATGCCCAGTTCATGTAAATGTTCTTCATATGTATTTAACCTCCAGTCCCCCTGGTTGCTCTCCCCTGCACTTTTTCTACAGTATCAACATCTTTTTTATAGTGTGGTGACTGAAACTGGATGCAGTACTCTAGGTGTGGTCTTACTAGGGCTTTATAGAGTGGTATTAGTACCTCACTCAATCAGAATTGTAGCCCTCTGTTAATGCAATTTAGGATTGCACTGGCTTTTTTTCAGTTTTCATAGACTGCTTGGGAGGGTTCAGTACTGTTGACCAAGGTGTGCTCGAGTGGCTACAATATGGAACATTGTTTTAAGTTGACACAGCTATGTCCAGCATGAGTGCTGGTCAGGATGCAGATCCTGAACCTTTGGTGTTTCTTCTGCAATCTAGTTTCTCCATAAAAGTGGTGAGATAGGCTCTCAATTGCTGAGAATTGTGGTGATGGCAGCCTTAAGTTCATTTGTTCCTTGTTCTAAAATAACAAAGAAGAATGCAATTCTGTCAGCCAATGCCTAAATTCAGGTTTGTACTGAATCACAGCAAATTGACTCCAGGCTGGATGGAGGTCCTTTTAGTCCCATTGACAAATAAACTTCAACTTGTCCTGGTTGGAGTCAGGGTTTCCTAAAAGTGCAGGAGCATAATCTGGGATGTTTTTAAGCATCTCAGATCAGGGCAGAGGTATCTATGCTCCAATTTAACTCATTGGGATATTGGAATTTAGGAAGGCGATCCAAGAATTGCAGTTCACCTGAAATCATAACGACTAGTTGCTGTGAGATAACGGACTGGCTCAGAAAACTGAAGCTCTGAAATATGACTTTGTTTGAAAGAAAAGCAATTCCTGATAGCAGAAATAAGGAGAGATAATTTGAAAATAAATGCTCATTGGAGTTGGCCTTTGGTTTGTCAGCAGGTACTTTATCTGCAAATCCCCTGAATGCAATTGTTTATTTTGACATCTGGGTTCAGTTCCAAGTAGGGGAGAAAGACATTGGAAACATGGAGACTGCTTGGAAAGATGGTCTTTAATGGTGGACAGGACCACATGGTTTGAGGTTCTGGGGGAAAAAATGGAAAAGTTGCTGAGAGTGCCCCGGTTTTATGCCCTCTCTGGGTTTTTGAATTTGAGCTTGTATTCTGAATGGTTGTCAGACTCCCTTGGGGTCTTGCAGGGGCAACTCTGTAGGATGTCCTGAATCCCAAGGTTCGTTGACTCTTGCTGGGTGATGATGTAATGAAAGAGCTTTGGGATTCCTGTTATGTCCTTATAAGGACATCCGCCCGGATTGGCTGCCAGCCACCGGGCGGGAAGATTTGAATCCCTGTCAGGGGGTGGTGCGTCTGCCGGAGCGAATATAAGGAGAGCCCCGGCAGCGCACAGCCAGTCTTGCTACTGTTTCTGTTCTCAATAAAAAGTTACTAATGTAACGAGCTGGTCACGTCTTCCTTTCCTGCGCCGATCTAACACTGGCGACGAAGGACTGAGAGAAGAACGAACCTCGCGGCACCAAGCCAACAAGACAAGACTCCGGCACCGGGAACTACAGTAGGCATTTCCAAAGGCATGGCATCCGCTGAAGTCACTTTGCCAGCCCTTGCTCCTTTCCGCCCAGGGAAGGACAAGTGGAAATCCTACGTAGTGAAATTCCGGCAATACCTGAGAGGCAACAACATCAGGGATGCCGATGATGACCGGAAGAAGGGCATCTTCCTGGCCAACTGCGGCTCCGAGGTCCTCGACATGGCAATCGATCTCGTAGCACCACGAGACATCGAAGAAGTGCCATGGACAGACCTGCTGCAGATCCTGGAGGACCACTATGCCCCAACAGGAACACCGGTGGCGAACCGTTTCACCTTCCACCAACGGGACCAGAAGGAGGGTGAGACGATCAAGGAATTCGTGGCCGCCCTACGCCAGATCGCAGCCAGCTGTGAGTTCGACCACGTGGACAATGCCATCGCTGACCGCGTGGTCTTCGGCATGAGGGACAGAGGCCTGCAAAAGAAATTCCTGAGCAGGAAGAAGCTCGTGCTCAAGGATGTGGTGGAGGAAGCCACCGCATCCGAAATCTCGGAAAAAGCAGCTGCCGCAGTAAGCAGAGCCAAGGGAATCCACAAGATTCGCTCCACAGAGCAATCTTCAACAGAGGATTCCACGGCTGGATCCGAGTCGGAGGGAGAGTCCACCGTCCACAAGGTATCCAGACCCCCAAGGCGGGAAACCGCCCAACGGAACTACAAAGGGGAGTGCTGCGCCAGCTGCAGAGGGGACCATGCCAGAGCAACCTGCAAGTGGAGAGATGCGACCTGCCGACGCTGCAACAGAAGGGGTCACATCGCCGAAGCTTGCAGAGCTGAGGAACCAGCCCCAGAGCCCTCCAGCCACCGTCCCCGCGAAAATCGGAAGGATTACCAGAGGTCATCCAAACGGTCCTCTGGCCCTTCCAGACGCAGAGACGACGAATTTTCCCGGAGCGGAGCGGTCCACCAGACGACCATCGCTCACACGACGTCAGACAGTGCCACCAAGTTCCATGTGACCATCCACGTGGAAGGAGCACCCTGCAAAATGGAGGTAGACTCCGGCTCGGTCTACTCCATCATGGACTGGCAGCAGTTGAAGCGCCTGCAACCCAGCATCACCAAGCGAGAGCTGAAGCCACTACACTCCAAGCTCGTCGACTTCGGGGGAAACCCCATCGGAGTGCTAGGAAGAGCCAACATCCGGGTCACCTACAAGCAGTTCGAAGGCAAGCTCCCCATCACCGTCGTACGGGACAGCCGACCGAACCTGCTAGGAGTGGAGTGGTTCAAGCCGCTGGGGCTCTCAATCGAGGGCATCAACCAAATTGGCAGGGACGAACTCGACTACCTCATCGAAGAGTTCAAGGAAGTCTTCGATGGTAAGCTGGGGAAATTTGTGGGGAGGCCAATCTCCTTCAATCTGGACAAGGGAATCACCCCAATTAGGCTCAAGCCCCGCCGAGTTCCGTTTGCCCTGCGGCCCAAAGTAGATGAGCAGCTGGATAAGCTGATCGCCCAGGGCGTCCTGGAACCGATCGATCATGCTTCATGGGAGACCCCCATTGTGACCCCACTGAAGCATGATGGGTCTGTGCGCATCTGCGCCGACTACCGTTGCACCATCAACAAGGCGTTGGCACAGAGCGCATACCCAGTCCCAGTGGTGCAACATCTGCTGCATTCCCTGGGATCTGGATCAATTTTTGCGAAACTGGACCTGGCCCAGGCTTACCAGCAACTGCCAGTGGATGAAAAAACGGCGGAGGCTCAAACAATCGTCACGCACAGGGGGGCATTCAAATGCAACCGGCTCCAATTTGGAGTCAGCGCTGCCCCCGGCATCTTCCAATCCATGATGGAACGCCTCCTCCAGGGCGTTCCAGGGGTGGTGCCTTACTTCGACGATGTGCTCGTCTCCGGTGACTCAAGAGCTCAACTCCTTGAAAGGCTCAGGCTTGTCCTGCAGCGATTCAAGGCCAAGGGCTTGAGGGTCAGGCGGGACAAGTGCATCATAGGAGTACAGGAAGTCGAGTTCCTGGGCTACCTCATTGATAGCACAGGCATCCACCCCACCAAATCAAAAGTGGAAGCAATCCATGAAGCTCCAAGCCCAAAAAACAAAACGGAGCTTCAGGCTTTCCTTGGGTTGCTCAACTTCTACGCCATTTTCTTAAAACAGAAAGCCACAGTTGCTGAGCCACTCCACCGCCTGCTGGGGAAATCGGCTTCCTGGAAGTGGGGCCAGGAAGAGGAAGCAGCGTTCCGGGCCATCAAGGGACTACTGACGTCCAAAAGCGTCCTCATCCAATACAGCGAGACGCTCCCCATCAAGCTGACCTGCGACGCGTCGCCATACGGGGTGGGGGCAGTCCTCAGCCACGAGCTGCCCAACGGCACGGAGGCCCCCATCGCCTACTTCTCGAAAACCATGTCCGGCGCAGAGCGGAACTACAGTCAGCTGGACAAAGAAGCCCTGGCCATCGTGGCAGGAGTGAAGCGTTTCCACGAATACCTCTATGGAAGGCGCTTCACCATAGTCACCGATCACAAGCCACTCCTGGGACTCCTCGCAGGCGACCAACCCACCCCGACCTTCATGTCCCCGCGGATGACGAGATGGGCCATCTTCCTGGCCGGCTACTCCTATAGGCTCGTGCACCAGCCGGGCACAGCCATAGGAAACGCCGACGCACTCAGCAGATGCCCATCGAAGAACCCGGTGGAAGACCCAGCCCCCACGCTCCATCTATTCCACATAGATGACGATGCCAGCTGTCCAGTCTCCTCCGCAGATGTGGCCGCGCACACCCAGAGGGACCCCACCCTCCGCCAAGTAAGGTCCTGGATCCTCAGGGGGTGGCCAGCGAAACAGACGGACGAGAGGTTCAGCCCGTTCACCAGGAAACAGACGGAGCTGTCCACCATAAAGGGCTGTCTGCTATGGGGAGACAGGGTGCTGATCCCAAGCACTCTGCAACAGCGGACGCTAGAGACTCTGCACAACGGGCACCCAGGCATCGTCCGCATGAAGGCCCTGGCACGGAGCTACGTCTGGTGGCCCTCACTGGACAGAGACATTGAACAATGGGTCTCCAGATGTGACCCGTGCCAAGAAGTCCGCCCAGCACCACCACAATCCGAAGTCACGAACTGGGAGACCCCCAGCAACCCATGGTCGAGGGTCCACATCGACTTCGCGGGCCCGATGCAAGGACGGCACCTCCTCATCGTGGTAGATGCCTTCTCCAAGTGGCTCGAGGTGATACCCATGGCATCTACCACAACAGAAGCGACGATCCGAGCCCTGCGCCACCTGTTTGCCACACACGGACTACCGGACATGCTGGTCTCGGACAACGGCCCCCAGCTCACATCCCTGGCCATGGAGTCCTTCCTGGCAGGACTGGGCATCCGCCATGCCCTCTCCGCTCCGTACAGGCCGGCCGGAAACGGACAAGCGGAACGGATGGTCCGGCTCACAAAGGAAGCCCTCACCAAGATGGGCCCGGGAGACTGGCAAGAACGCATCGACAACTTCCTCCTCACCCAGCACATCACGCCGCATGCCACCACCCACAAGAGCCCGGCCGAACTCCTGATGGGCAGAAGGTTGAGGTCACCCTTGGACCGGCTGCACCCCCAATACAGCCCGGAAGTGACCGCAACCGCCAGCCGCCCGCTTCGCGCCTTCAGCAAAGGAAATTCAGTTTTCGCGCTGAATTTCAACGGCTCTCCTAAGTGGCTGAAGGGGAAGATTGCCAGCACAACCGGCCCCAAATCCTACACCGTCGAGTTGGAAGATGGACAGGTCGTGAGACGTCACATCGACCAACTCCGGAAAAGGTGGGGGGGAGCACACGAAAACCAGCCTGACGAGGTAGGCCTACAACACCCAGACGAGGTAGGCCTGCAACACCCCGGCGAGGTAGGCCTACAACACCCAGACGAGGTAGGCCTACCACACCCCTGCGAGGCAGAGCAACGCCATCCCGACGAGGTCGGCCCAGCACACTACCAGGCACTGTCACGCCGGCAGTGCAGCGAGGTAGACCGGGGCCAACCACACGGGGGATGGCAACACCAACCCGACCAGGTGGGCACCCGGCACAGCAGGCCCAGGGACCCCCGACCCAGCCCGCAGGTAGACCGGGACCTGCCCAGAAGGGGAGCACCGCACCCCACCAGTGATGGCAACCCACGGCAGCCCTACCAGGGAGACCTCAACGCAAGGCGAGTAGACCGGGGACCGTCGCAGATGGGCACACCACAGCACATGGGCGAGGGTGGCACACGATTCCCCGGCGAGGGGGACTCCCGCCCAACGCAAGAAACAACCCGGCAACAACAACCCAACCCAGACGACCCCAACCACCAACTGGCGGTAGACCAGGGACTAGGGGGAAGGGAAAGCCGACAACAACCCGGCCAGGGAGGCCTGCGCCACCCCGGCAGGGGAGACCTCCACCAGCCCGAGGAGGAAGCCCCACAACGACACCCCGACCAGGTCGACCACCACCAACCCGACGGGGAAGGCCAGCGCCAGCCCGGCAAAGGAGACCTGCGCCACCCCTGCAAGGTCGGACACCGCTACCCGAACCAACACCACCCACAGCGAGCAGACCAGACCCAAGGGCACCGGCCCGAACCACCCTCCGGACCACAACGAACCGGGCCGCAGCAGAACCGCAGCCACCGGGAGACCCAGGAAGAGCAAGTGACAGCCGGGGTCTTACCGAGACTCAGACGCTCTTCCCGGGTCGAGACCGAACAGCACCGCCGAGGCGAAAGATCCACAGGCCAGGAGGAAGACCACCAGAACCAGCCATCCAAGGTCTGCGGTCCGGCCGGAGGCGCTGAGGGTGACCCCGCACACTCGCCAGCCGAACCGAGCCCGGTTCCGGGGAAGGAGCCAGGAGCCACAGGAACCCCGTCCGTCCAGGGCGGGGACGCGGAAGAAATGAGACTGCGCAGGTCAAGTAGGGTGCCTAGGCGTCCTACGTACCTGCAGGACTACGTCACGTTCATTGACGAACGCTGAACTGTTTTTTTTCTTTGGACTAGGGGGGAGGAGTGTTATGTCCTTATAAGGACATCCGCCCGGATTGGCTGCCAGCCACCGGGCGGGAAGATTTGAATCCCTGTCAGGGGGTGGTGCGTCTGCCGGAGCGAATATAAGGAGAGCCCCGGCAGCGCACAGCCAGTCTTGCTACTGTTTCTGTTCTCAATAAAAAGTTACTAATGTAACGAGCTGGTCACGTCTTCCTTTCCTGCGCCGATCTAACAATTCCTATTATGGATCTGCCTGAAGGAGGTAGATCTTTGTTATGTAGAATAGATTGCCCCAGGCCTTAATGGCTCATTGACAGAGGTGGGGGAGGGATCGAGTTTCTGTCTCCATTTTAGGGGAAATATTCTGCCCTTTTAATATTTCCTAAAATATCTCATTTCTTAGGAGTGGGGTCTGTGCTAACTTCCTATAATTGTTAACTATCTTGAGACACTCTGGGTAAAAACAAGACTCCACATTTAACTCAAAATAAAATATTTTTCCATGCCACTTGATATCACCTAAATGTAGTTATTCAACAGAAAGGATTATTATTTTGGATACCTAGCTAGGCCTTAGAAGTATTGATTTCCACCAGGGATCATGATTGTATCACCCATGCTTTAGAAAAAGATGCTTAAAATGTTCAAGTGACTTTTTCTCATGACTTTGTAGGAAGTTAGCACCCACCCCTTTCCTGGAAGAATGAAATATTTTAGGAAATATTTAAAAAGGCAGAATATTGTTTCCCTGGATGAGAAATGGAGAAGCATGTTTTAAAGCAGCTCCCACCTTCTTGCCCCCCACTCTTTGTTAATGGGCCAGGGGCAGAAACTCAATCTTTGTCAATGGATCATCACAACACAATAGGACTCAACTGCAACACAATAGCAGCAGAAACTCACCACATGTGACCTGGGAAAATTACATCAGCCAGCAAGGCTAGCTAAGACCCCCACCACTTGGGAGTCTGACAACCAATCAGGATACTCTTTCAGGGCCCCAGGAAGTTCAAAGCCAGAGAGAGCATAAAACCCCGTGACTCGCTGTATCTGCCCTTTTTTCTGTTCAGGAACTCAAGCCATGTGATCCTGTCCACCATTAAACCATCTTTCCAAACAGTCTCCATGTTTCCAGTCTCTTTTTCCCCACTTGGAGCAGAACCCAGAAGGGTATTTCTTCCTACAACTTCTCTTCCATCTTATCTCACTACAGTTCTAGAAACTAGACGTCCGTTTTAGTCTCATTTGACCAAGATGGGAACCATATAAATTTTAATATATATATAGAAATAAACAAAGAACATCTTTAAAATGGAAAGCTCTAATTTGTAAGGAATTTTTCCATGTATCTTAATTGGAAGATGGCTTTGGACTACTTTCAAAGGCTTTACAATGTTTTACCTAGTTCAGAAAAAAACCCACTAGTCAGAGGTTTCTTCCTCTTATCAGCATTGTTTATCTTAATTTTAATAAAAGTAATATAAAAATTAAGAAAACTTTTAGAATAAATTTTATTCTAAAATTTAATATGAATACATCTTCAAACTTCAAATCATACATATGAAGAATGGAGGAATTAACGTTCATACAACCATGAAGAGAAACCTATTGGTAGTCACTGAATTAAATATTTTCTCAATTCCATCCTTCCAGACATATTGTATTGATTATAGATTAACAAAGTTGGAAGCGACCTTATAGGTCATCTAGTCCAACCCCACCACTCAAGCAGAAGATCCTACACCATTTCTGGCAAATGGCAGTCCAATCCTTTCTTGAAAGTCACAAGTGCTGAAGCTCCCACAACTTCCAAAGGCAACTTCTGTTCCATTGGTTGATTGTTCTCACTGTCAGAAAGTTCCTTCTCTTTTCTAGGTTCAATCTCTCCTTGGTCAGTTTCCATTCATTATTCCTTGTCTGGCCTTCAGGTGCTTTGGAAAAAAACTCGACCCCCTCGTCTCTTTGGTAGTCCTTCAAATATTGGAAGACTGCTATCATGTCTCCCCTGGTCCTTCTCTTCACTAGACTAGCCATGCCCAGTTCCTGCAAATGGCAGTCCAATCTCTTCTTGAAAGCCTCCAGTGATGAAGCTCCCACAACTTCTGAAGGCAAAAGCCTTCAGTTGATTGTTCTCACTATCAATGCAATGCAATTGCAATAAGGTATTCCAGAAGCAAAAGGGAGGAATAGGTCAGCAGTTGTATCTCCTGCAAACATTTATCCTTGAGGAGCACTCGGAGGCTCCAACTGGTGCAGAATGCGGCTGCGCGGGTACTTATGGGGGCGACATGGCGCTCCCAAGTGACACCTCTCCTGCGCGAGCTGCATTGGCTTCCAGTGGTCTTCTGAGTGCGCTTCAAGGTGTTGGTTCTCATCTTCAAAGCGCTCCATGGCTTAGGACCCAGTTATTTACGAGACCACCTTCTGCCTCCGATAACCTCCCACCGGCCAACACGCTCCCACAGGGAGGGTCTCCTCGGGGTGCCATCTGTCAGGCAATGTCGGCTGGCGACCCCCTGGGGAAAAGCCTTCTCTGTGGGGGCACCCGCCCTCTGGAATGAGCTACCCCCAGGGATACGACTAATCCCGGACCTCCGGACCTTCCGCCGGGCCCTGAAGACTTTTTTATTTCAGCAAGCCGGGCTGGGTTAAAATTTTTAATTGGGTGAATTTTATGGGTAAGGGGTTTTAAAATTGGAGAAGCCAAAGATAATTTAATTTTGTTTTAATGTATTTTAATATTTGTATTGTGTGTTTTTAATTCTGGCTGTTCACCGCCCCGAGTCCTTCGGGAGAGGGGGCAGTATAAAAATTTAATAAATAAATAAATAAATAAATAAGTAAGTAAGTAAGTAAGTAAGTAAGTAAGTAAGTAAATAAATAAATAAAGCCCATAGACTACTTGGCTAATATTCATGCCAACCTCCATTTTCTATGGATATTTAGTCCTAAATTTTTGTTTTGTTTTTATATTCCTTGCTTTACTGCAGTCTTTGCCTGAGTCCAAATGTGTGTACAATTGTCATCCTGGATTTGTCAAAAGAACTCAAGAAGGAGAGCCACTTTGCTGCTATGACTGCATTCCATGTCCGGAGGGGACCGTCTCCACTCAGGAAGGTGGGTGACACCAAAGCTAAGGGCAGGAAGTGGATTCATCCAGAGGATTTTCATGAAAGTGAAAGTTAAAAGAGACATTGAAGCACAACTCTTTTCTTTCTTTTTTTAAAAAAAATAATTTTTATTGAGTATTTTACATTTTAAAACCAAACACACAATAGCAAAGGAAATCAAAAGACAAAAATGAAAAACAAAAACACACGTACACCAGACATTGAAATACAATACTAACAACAGATATATACAGTTTTACAACTTTCTGCATCGACTTTTGTCTTTATTCTTAGCTTTTATCCTCCCGCTCCATCTCTTTATTTTTAAATATTCATAATTAACTGTTTTGTTAGCAGCATCATTATTTACTTTTATATCCAGTATGTTAATATCTAATTTAACTTTATATTCTTATTTCTTAATTTGATTTCTGTTTTCCAACCATGTATAAAACCTATTCCACACTTTATAATAATCCAAGTCTTCTGTTTCTTTGATCTCCATCGATAATTTATCCATTTCAGTGCATTCGAGAATTTTCTTTATTATTCTTTCTTCCGATGGTGTATTGGTCAACTTCCACACTTGCGCTAGAGTAATTCTGGCCGCCGTTAGAATATGCAATATAATATAATAGAGACATTTTCCCATTTTTCTATCAATCATTTCTAGGAGGGCATCTCTGTTTAAAATCTATCTTTTGGAGTGTAATCTCTTCCAACCACCCTTTAATTTTATGCCAAAATTTCCTCACCTTAGGGCACATCCACCACATGTGGTAGTATGTCCCTAGTTTGTGACCACATCTCCAACATTGGGGTGATAAATTAGGGTACATTTTTGCCAGTCTCGCTGGTGCTAAATGCCACCCATAAAACATTTTATAGCTGTTTTCTTTGTATGAAAAAAGAGCGCAACTCTTTTCATTTTCTTTTCAAATTGCAAACTTTCTTATAGAAAGGAAAGAACAACAAACAACCTAGAAGGAAGTGCTGGGAAGAGATAGGAGAGTTGTGGTTGATTGTGCAAGCTTTACTATTGACACAGGAAACATCTCTTCTGCTTTTTAGTTTTTTTTTTATTATTGCAAAAGTTTTACAATTACATTTTCACCCCTTTCCCCCCCCTCAACCCACCCCAAACTTCCCAACCTCCCTAACCCTCCCTAACCCTCCCCCAGACTTCCAATATACTCACATCAGGTAAAAAAAAAAACCCTTAATATAAAATTTATATATAACTTGAACCCCTCCCTCCCCCTTATAATTTTTTAACTTCATTATATTAAAATGTTTCTATCTTAATATATCATTTTCAAATAAAAGCTATTTGATACTTCCTAGTTTGATATTTGTTCTGAACATAATCTATCCACTTTTTCCATTCCCATTCATAAGTCTCTTGTGAACAGTCTTTTAAATATGCTGAAATCTTCGCCATCTCTGCAAAACTGGCCATCTTCAAAGTCCATTCCTCGATCGTGGGAAAAACTTCATTCTTCCAGTATTTACCTATCAGTAATCTCGCAGCTGTTATCATGTACAATATCAACTTTGTTTCATCTGAAGTAAAACCCTTAACTATACCCAATAAAAACAATTGTGGAGAAAATTGAATTTTTTTCTTCAAAATATTCTGCATGACCCACCAAATTTTTATCCAAAAAGCCTTAACTTTCCCACAGGTCCACCAAACATGATAATATGTAGCATCTAAACAATCACATCTCCAACATTTTGGCTGAACATTAGGGTATATACACGACAATTTTTGGGGGTCTAAATGCCATCTATAAAACATTTTATAAAAATTTTCCCTCAAATTCTGCGACTGTGTAAATTTAACGTTCTGAACCCAAATTTTTTCCCAAGTTTCCAACATCACTGGCTCCTCAAAATTTTGTGCCCACTTAATCATACAATTTTTAACCAATTCAGTTTCTGAATCCCTTTCTAACAAAAGGTTATAAAGCCTTTTAATATGCATTGGACCTTTCTCTTTTATATGTCTAACCAATTCTTCCTCATGCAACATAATACCAATTTTTTGGTCCTCTTTCCATCTCAATTGTAGTTGATTATATTGTAACCAAGTTAAGTTAATCCCTTCGTCCAACAGTGTCTGTAGTGTCTTCAACTGCCATCTACCTGCATCTGTAAAAAGAACCTCTTTGTATAAAACCCCCCCGGGTGACATTATATTTGTATTCCACATAATATGACCAAGATCCAGCCATAGCGGTATTTTATAATCCCATTTGAGTCGGTGCTTCTTCCAAACTCTCATCAATGAGTCTCTAAGTATATGGCTTTTAAATACTTTATCCACTTTGTTGTCATAAAATAAGTAGGCATGCCATCCAAATTCAAGATCAAAACTTTCTATATTCATTATTCCAGTCTTTTTCCTTCCAAACCAATCACTTGCTAGAGTCAAAGCTGCTGCTTCATAATATAACTGTAGGTTTGGAAGTTTAAGGCCTCCCCTTTCTGGAACATCTTGCATAATTTTCAATTTCACTCTCGGTTTTTTCTCGTTCCAAACAAACTTATTCACTCCAGTTTGCCACACTTTTAGTTGTTTATCACTTTTAAGCACCGGAATCATTTGAAACAAAAAAAGAAATCTTGGCAAAATGTTCATCTTAACTGCTGCTATTCTTCCAAGTAAAGACAGCTGCAGTTTTTTCCAAGTCTCCATATCTTTTTGCACCTCTCGCCACAACACCTCATAATTATTTTGAAACAATTTGATATTTGATTCTGCAACCTGAACTCCTAGATATTTTACTTTGGTACAATCTCAAAACCTGCCCTCCTTTGAAGCTCGTGTTTACGATCTTGTGTCATATTTTTAACTATCATCTTAGTTTTTTTCTGGTTCAATCTAAAACCTGAAACTTTACCATAATCTTGTATAATGTCCTTCATCTGGATTATTGATTCCATTGGCTGTGTTAGGGTAACAATCAAATCATCTGCAAATGCCTTTATTCTGTAATCCTCTTGCCTTATCATTATACCTTTCAAGCTATTAGAATCCCGTATTGTGTTTAACAAGACTTCTAATGTTAAAATAAACAACAGTGGGGACAACGGACATCCCTGTCTTGTTCCTTTTTCAATTTTAAACTCTGTTGTCAAACTTCCATTAATAATAATCTGTGCCTTTTGCTCTTGGTAAATTGCTGAAACCGCCTGTATAAATTGATCCCCAAAGTCCATCTTTTTTAAAGTCTTTAGTAGAAAATTCCAATCCACTCTATCAAAGGCCTTCTCTGCATCCAAGAAGACCAGCACTGCAGGGATCTGTTTATTCTTCTCAAGATATTCCAGTAAATCTATTACTTGCCTTACATTGTCCTTCATGTATCTACCCTCGATAAATCCCACTTGATCTTCATGAATCACCTTTTGAATTACTGGCATCAACCTGTTGGCTAGTACTTTTGCGTAAATTTTATAATCAGTATTCAGAAGAAATATTGGTCTATAATTCTCCGGTTTTTTAGGACCTGCTTGCTCTTTTGGTATCAAAGAAATATAAGCTGTTGTCCATGATGGGGGTATTTTACCCCCTTGTTGAATATTACAAAATAGATCTCTAAGTTGTTCCACCATTTCTGCTTGCAAAGTTTTATAATACACTGGAAGAACGTGGAGATGGTGTTCTTTCTTTAAAAATGGTAGTATAGAAATACTCCGCCTGCTCCACGGTATTCAAACGATGTCTTTCACCCTTGTATTTCAAAATTATGCCAGTTGGGGCATCCCACCGAAATGGTATTTCTTGCTTTTGCAATTCTTTTACAAGAAAGCCAAAATCTTTTCTTGCTTTCAACATTTTAGGTGGTAGTTCTTTATAAACTCCTATTTGTGAGCCCCCCACTTGCACAGAAGTAAGAAAAGATTGTTGCAGGATATCATTTCTTATTGTTCTGTCCGTGAAGTATATGACCACATCTCTAGGCAGTTGTCTTTGTCTGGCCACCCAGGAATTCACTCTGTAAATTTTATCTATTTTGTAAAAAACCACATCAGGATTAATTTTTAAAAGCACTGCCAAAGCCTCAGCACAAATCTGTCTCAGGTCCTGCCTGTCACCCTCTTTAATTCCTCGAAGCCTTATGGCAAATTCCATTGACCTGAATTGCATCATAACAACTTTGTTTTCAACTCTTTACATTTTCTCATCAACATCATACATTTTATAGTCATTATCTTTCATCTTAACATTAACTTCTAATTTAAGTTCATCCACTTTAGAATCAACTTTAATAATAAATTCTGCAAGGCCAGACGCCACATCTGATATTTTTTTAGTCACCTTGCCATAATCCTGTTTCACCATATCTTTAATTTCATTAATTTCCTGCATAATTTCCTGTTGAGATTTTTGAAGTTTTTCATCTATTTCCTGTTGGGATTTTTGAAATTTATCATCCAAAACTTTAGAAATAAATTCTTTTAAATTTTCAAGATCAAAGTCTTTTTTCTCAGTCTGTTGAGACTGTATTTCATGTTTGTGTGTGGGGGATGCCCCCTCTGCTGCCTTTCCTTCCTGCTTCTTTGAAGCCATTCTGCCACGTGATTTAGTTTTTCTGAAAAGAGAAATCCTTTTTCTTTTTCCACCTCCACAAAGGCTTCTAAAAAAGTCCCCCAGATTTAATCAGGTAGAAGCTAGGCTGAGGCCAACTCTGATTTTAATAAAAAAGTTTTTCCACTTCTCCTGTTCCTTTGTGTTACAGGCAGAGTTACTTTGTAACAGATCAAAGAAGCTTCACAGAATTACTTTCACTAGCTCGTTAACTCAATTGCTGGGCGCCATATTTTTTTTTTCTCAAATCAGTTTCACTCGCACTTTCTCTTAGTTTAAAAAGTCACCAAAAACATCAATACTTGCAATTCTCAAGTTTGGGGGTTCAAGTTGATACTTCCGCTGCTTGTTAAGGTTGGTTTCATTCAGATAAAATGTTTGCAGCAGCCAGCTTGTTCTGCAGAGTTCAGCAGAATCGTCCCACGCCGTCCGGAGTCTGGCAAGTTGAAAGGGAGCCGCGCCTGTTTCCTCCCCAGCAATAAATCTCTGGGGGCTCACAGGGGCTCAACCGGTGCCTTGCCTTCTCTGCTCCTACAATCCTTAGGATTTTGGAGTTTTCAAGCCGCTTCTCAATGTCGAAGCGGCTCTACAAACGGCGGGGCTGGCGGTCCTCAAGAGGAGACCGTCTTCGCTGGCAGCAAGACTTTTTAGTTTTGATGTCTACTGCCAAGTTCAGCTTTCTAAGAACATCTGAGTTCTTTGAAACTGGAGAATTTCTCATACGTCCAACTCCTAGAAGAGTTGTTGATATGCATTCTAAATTGGTCTCTCCTTGAGGATCACTTGAGCATAGTATCAGTGGTCCACAATGAGGCGGTATGGACAATTATGAGTGCATCTGTTTACACTCATATTACCACTGCTGCCAATAGCCATTCCAAATAATTATTTCCAGGACTACCATTCTCTGTCAGCCAAGAGATTTCACAAAATAGATATCACACACCCAGTATATTAATAAGTGTGTATATGTGTGTGTGTCAGTGATGGGATTCAGCCAGTTCTCTCCAGATCGGCTCCACCCACCCATCCGGATGTAATGCGCAAGCACTGCACATGTGAAGAAGGCCGTGCGCATGGACAGAGGCGGCACGAGCACTCACATTTGTGAACTGGTAGGGAAGGTAAGTGAATCCCATCTCTGGGGTGTGTTTATACACACACAGAGACTATATTGTTTTATCTTATTTTGGTGGAATTGTTAACAAATGCTTCTTTGAAAATCCTCATAGTATTAGATTTTGTTCTTGAAATATGAAAGGACAGTATATTAAAGAAATAATTATTTTTGGTTTTCTCAGATACTGAAAAATGTACCAGGTGTCCAGATGAAAAATATCCAAATGAAGACCGAGTTCAATGTATCCCCAAAGTGATCACTTTCCTTTCTTATAAAGAACACCTGGGAAACATCTTGGTCTCCTTTGCCCTACTCTTGTTCCTAACCACAGGTCTTATTTTAAAGCTATTCCTTAAATACCAAGAAACTCCCATTGTCAAAGCCAACAACCGGGACCTCTCTTACATCCTCCTGGTCTCCCTCCAGCTTTGCTTCTTATCTACTTTTCTTTTCATTGGTCAACCAAGGAAAGCCACCTGCCTTCTCCGACAAATGGTTTTCAGCATCAGCTTCTCAGTGGTCATTTCCTCTCTCTTGGCCAAAACAATTACAGTGGTGCTGGCTTTCCTGGCCACAAAACCAGGAAACCAAGTCAAGAGATGGTTAGGAAAGAGCTTGGCCAACTCAATCATCATTTCTTGCTCTGCTGTCCAAATTATCATCTCCTTTATCTGGCTTGGAGTTTCTCCTCCATTCCCAGACTCTGACTTCCACTTCCACCCTGGAAAGATCATTTTGCAATGCAATGAAGGGGCTGCTATCATGTTCTACATCACCCTCAGCTACATGGGCTTCCTGGCTTCCATCTGCTTCACGGTGGCTTTCCTGGCCAGGAATCTCCCTGGGGCCTTCAATGAAGCCAAACTGATCACTTTCAGTATGTTGGTCTTCTGCAGTGTCTGGGTCTCCTTTGTGCCAGCCTACCTGAGCACAAAGGGGAAATACATGATAGCTGTTCAGGTCTTCTCCATCCTGACCTCCAATGCTGGTCTGCTGAGCTACATCTTCATCCCCAAGTGCTACATTATCATTCTGAGGCCAGACCTCAATACAAAGGAACAACTTACAGCCAGAAGAAATGTAGAAATGTGAGGCAGAGAAAAACTCCACTATCAATATGTTCTAACAGGCCAACAATAGAAAATGGTCCAAGATAGTCTCCATACATGAGCTGATCTAATGATTTTGCTTGGAATCCTTAAAAGACACCTGAAATATGATGTCACCGATCCCTCTCAAGCAGTCAAAGCATCATATCTTTCCTCTGCCCTTATTTATCTGCAGCCTGAAATGCCACAGGCAGGTATTTCAAAGATTTGTGCAATCACAATCTTTTTGATATCCCAGAAATAATGGGGGGAGCCCTCTAAAATGCCATTATTTTAGTTGTATTATAGTTTATTTGCAAATGGGTTTCTTTGCAGTATTGGACTCAAGATCTCAGCATCAGCATCTTAACAAGAGTAGATAGACACCTCTGATCCAAATTTGTGGAGGATAATCTGGATTATCCAACTGGTCAGTTGAGTTATGATAGATAAATTATACAAGAGTGAAGCTATAATATCCTCCAGAAGTATTTCACAAGAAGAGTATTCCACTCCTCTGCTCACAACAGAATACCTTATTTCACCAGGCTTGAAATTTTGGGTTTAGACAATTTAGAACTACACTGCGTTTGGTCTGACCTAAGCGTAGTACACAAAATTATCTGCTACAACATCCTACCTGTCAATGACTACTTCAGCTTCAACTGCAATAATACACAAGCACACAATAAATACAAACTTAAGGTGAACCGTTCCAAACTCGATTGCAGGAAATACGACTTCAGCAACAGAGTGGTCAATGCCTGGAATGCACAACCAGACTCTGTGGTTTCTTCCCCAAACCCCCAAAACGTTAACCTTAGACTGTCTACTATCGACCACACCCCATTCCTAAGAGGTCTGTAAAGGGCGTGTATAAGCACACCGATGTGCCTACTGTCCCAGTCCTACTGTCCCCATTTATTTGTATCCATTTCCTGTATTCATAATCATGTTTATATTTATATCTGTTATCTTATACATGTTTGATAAACTAAATAAAAATAAATAAACAAATAAATAATTTTTTGCCCTCTGGTCACAACCAGGCTTGGTGAGACATCATGAATGAGAACAACTTCAGTAGCAATAGACAAAGCACTTAGACTTAGGAGCCCCTCTCTATGGGAGCATACTGGCCGGTGGGAGGCTATTGGTGGTAGTAGGCGGTCCCGTAGATAACCAGGTCCTAAGCCATGGAGCGCTTTAAAGGTAGTAACCAAAACCTTGAAGCGCACTCGGAAGACCACCGGGAGCCAGTGTAGCTCGCGCAGGAGAGGTGTTATATGGGAGCTCCACGTTGCTCCCATAACCACCCGCGCGGCCTCACTCTGAGCCAGTTGGAGCCTCCGAGTGTACCTCAAGGGGAGCTCCATGTAGAGAGCGTTACAATAGTCCAGACGAGAGGTGACGAGGGCATGAGTGACCGTGTGTAGAGAGTCCCGATCTAGAAAGGGACGCAACTGGCGAATCAGGCGAACCTGATGAAAAATCCTCCCGGCCACGGCCGTCAGGTGCTCTTCTAGAGACAGCCGTGAATCCAGGAGGACACCCAAGTTGTGAGCCCTTTCCGTGGGGGCCAATGATTCGCCCCCAATAGTCAGCGATGGCACCAGCTGACTATATCGGGACGTCGGAAACCACAGCCACTCAGTCTTGGATGGGTTGAGCCTGAGCCTGTTCCTCTCCATCCAGATCCGTACGGCCTCCAGGCACCGGGACATCACTTCAAGGGCATCGTTGGGGTGGTCCGGGGTGGAGATGTACAGCTGGGTGTCGTCAGCGTACTGGTGGTACTTCACCCCGAAACCACGGATGATCTCGCCCAGCGGCTTTACATAAATGTTGAACAAAAGGGGCGAGAGGACCGATCCCTGCGGCACCCCACATATGAGGGGCCTCGGGGTCGATCTCTGCCTCCCTGTCAACACAGACTGCGACCGGTCAGAGAGAAAGGAGGAGAACCACCGTAATACGGTGCCTCCCACCCCCAACTCTTCCAACCGGTGCAGCATGATACCATGGTCGATGGTATCAAAAGCCGCTGAGAGATCTAACAGGACCAAGACAGAGGAGCAACCCCTGTCCCGAGCCCTCCAGAGATCATCAACCAACGTGACCAATGCCGTTTCCATGCTGTACCCAGGCCTGAAACCCGACTGGAACAGATCTAGATACGACGATTCATCCAGGTACTGGGGAAGCTGTCGTGCAACCACACTCTCAACAACCTTTGCAACGAAGCGAAGGTTGGAGACTGGACGATAATTAGCCAATACTGCCGGGTCCAGGGAAGGCTTCTTGAGGAGAGGCCTCACCACCGCCTCCTTCAAGGTGGCAGGGAAGGCACCCTCACCCAATGAAGCATTTATAATCCCCTGGAGCCAGCCTCGCGTCACCTCCCGGGAAGCCAGTACTAACCAGGAGGGACACGGGTCCAACAAACATGTGGTCGCATTCAGCCTACCCAGAATCCTGTCCACGTCATCTGGGGTCACAGGATCAACCTCGTCCCAGATAATATTCTCAAGACCTGCCCCCGTCACCCTCGCTGGACCTACCCAGTCGGAGTCCAGACCTTCCTGAATCTGAGTGATTTTGTCATGCAGATATTGTACGAAGTCCTCGGCTCTTCCCTCCAAGGGGTCCTCCCACGCTTCCTGGTGGAGCACGGAGCGGGTCACCCTAAACAGGGCAGCCGGGCGATTATCTGATGACGCAATAAGAGCAGCACAATGTGTACATTTTGCTGCTTTTATCGCCACTAGGTAATTCTTAATATGAGATCTTACCAGTGTCCAGTCCGATTCAGAAAGACTAGCCCTCCAACTACTCTCTAGGCGTCTTTTCCGGTGCTTAATCTCCCTCAGCTCCTCAGTGAACCAAGGAGCCAGGTGAGAACGGCGCCGGGTCAGAGGCCGCAAAGGCACGACTCAATCCAGAGCTCCAGCGGCCACTCTATCCCAAGCGGCCACTAGGTCTCCAGTCGAGGCGTGCGCAAGATCCTCGGGGATTGGCCCATGCTCCCTCTGGAACCTTTCAGGTTCCATCAGGCGCCTGGGGCGGTACCATCTTACCGGTTCCGCCTCCCTGCGGCGGGGTACTGCAGTTCGAAGGTCAAGGCGCAGGAGAGAGTGATCCGACCATGACAAGGGCTCAATAACTATGTCCCCTATCTCAAGATCACTCAACCACTGTCCAGAGACAAAAACCAGGTCCAGTGTGTTTCCCCCCCTGTGCGTAGGGCCAGAAATTAACTGGGTCAGGTCCATGGCCATCATGGAAGCCATGAACTCCCGAGCCACCTCAGATGCCTCACCTGCGGATGGCAGGTTGAAATCCCACATGACCATAAGTCTGGGGGTATCAACCGTCACCGCGGCGATAACATTGAGTAGCTCGGGCAGGGCTGCAGCCACGTGGCAGGGAGCCAGGTACATGATCAACAAGCCCATCTGAACCCCGTGACCCCACTTCACAAGGAGGGACTCACCACCGGCTGTCTGAGGAACAGTGGTCTCCCTCGGCCTAAGGCCTTCTCTAATAATAACCGCTACTCCCCCGCCCCTCCCCTGAGACCTCGGCTGATGGAATGCGCGGAAGCCTGGTGGGCACATTTCTACCAGAGGGACCCCTCCCTCCGGGCCCAACCAGGTCTCCGTAATACCCGCCAGGTCCGCTCCCCCCTCCTGAATAAGATCACAAATGAGGGGGGCTTTATTTACTACAGACCTGGCGTTGCACAACATCAGTTGAAGGCCAGGGCCCTGAGGATCTATGCAACCTGGAGAACGAGTGGAGCTATGGGGGCCGGAGCACCCTACCACTTGAAGACAGCGGGTGCGTGCTCCCTTCACATGATATGGCCCCCTACTCCCGCCATATCTACCCCTCCCACTCACAGTACCAATGATGGAAACACAGTCTGGACAAGCTTGAACCCCCTGTTATCCCCGGATCCCCCCCACCCCCCGCCGCACATCCTGGCCCGGTCCGACCCTCCCCTAAGTGGGTTATCCCCCAAACCCACAATCCTAATCCCTGTCCAACCCCCCTCCCCCCTCCCCAAACCCCTTAAATGTTTCGACAAAGACAATTTTAAAAAATCCCGCAGCCCCCTCTTTGTGGCATGCCACCTCTCGGGGTTCCAAAGCCCGTCATCGAGGTAGGCCCTCGATAGAGTGGAGGGCCAAGCCTGCAAGAGGGGGGAGTCTCGCAGACCAAGAAGTTCCGCCGCTGAGTACATCTTAGCCGAACGGGTAGCACGACCATATCCTAAGGGTCTATAAAAGGACCGGAGGAGTAGACAAAGAAATGGGGGATCTATGAACATATTTACAGGACCAAGTCCGCTGTCCCCTCACAACAGGGGACAAAGTCCAGGTCCAAGATGACCACAATCCAAGGGGGGCAATAGATCCTACCACCCTCTCACGGTGGTTAGGTCAGCTGGTCGGCCCCCTCTTGTGGTGAGATGGCAGCAATGGACCGATGAAACAAACAGCGTCTGGGGGTCTGGTCCAAAAAACCGCCCTCTCACGGCGGTTGGTCCGATGGTCAAGTCCCCTCCGCTGACAGAGTACATATATGTAAAATCATCCCTGTTCAGCCCCCAGGGGCCCCGACATCCAGGCCACCTTCTCACTGTGGTCAACTGGTGTCCAGCCCCCTCAGCTGAACGGGATGCAGTAATGTACCGTCCTTCCATTTCAGATGAAATAGCCCTCTCATAAATAGGGGAGTTTAGATGGTATAAGCAAAGCTGGTGAGTCCTACGGGCTAACAGCTGATTTAATTGGGCCCAATCGTCAAACGGGGATGCTGGAGAAAAGGAGAGATGGGGCAGGAAGTGGGGCAGTTGTTTCAAGCCCCCAGCCCTCACGCAATCACAGTTTAAGGGCCTCCTAGGCCTGGGAAAAGATCTCCCACCAGGTCCTGGCCCCAACCCTGGTTGCAAGTCTCCCACTCTTGATGTTCCCAGTTCCAAAGGGGGGGGGAAGGTCACCAGCATCCTCCTGTAGTTCATTGCCACCCCCGTCTCCAACTCCAGGGGGTGGGGTTTGCCGGCGTCCTTGATGTTTGTAATAAAAAAGGGGGATCAATGTATTCCACAAAACATCTGAAGGCAAGATAAGAAATAATGAATGGTATAGGGTCTAGCTAGAGATATGTTCCCTGATTTATTCAGCTAGAGAGATGTTCCCTGAAAATGGGCTCCAACATGAGTCTGCAAGCTTGGAAGACAAAACCTCTGGTCCCAGTGACTGATCAGATTGGATCCTGCAACATTATCCTGGGACACATATATTCAACTTCATTCAGGAGACCTCACAACCTGCTGTCCCAAAGGAGCTTTTACAGGAGGCAACTGGACTATCTTGTTCTTTCTTTGAAGACGTTTTGCTTCTCATCCAAGAAGTTTCTTCAGCTCTGACAGGACAGAAGGGAATGGAAGGATTTATACTCCTTTAAATAATAGGAAGACTGGTACTTGAATGGCATATTGTGACTTTGAATAACTAAATAATGAAGGGCTATGCCTTATATAAACATGAGTATTAATATTAGGATTAGCAATAGTGAGCCGATTAGAAGTTGGAATAGAGGTAGAAATAAGAAATAAGGGGAATATTAGCAGATATAATATATATAATATATAAACCCCCAACCAGTGGTGGGTTGCCCCCAGTTTGTACCAGTTCTATAGAACCAGTAGTAAAACCACCAGGAGGCTCCGCCCACCAACCCCAACATCATCAAAATGTGCAGAAGCTTCTGCGCTTGCGCAGAATAGCATGCGGCCCCGCTGCGAACTGGTACTAAAGGTAAGTAGAACGCACCAATGGTCCCAACTATTTATCTATATACACGAGTAACACAGGGACTCTCACAAGGACACTTACCAAACACTTGGAAATATTTGGGGGAGGCTTTACACACAGCCTCAGAGATAGAAAGGCCAAAGGGGTCCCATTCCACCAACTATATCCACAGAAAAAGAAGAGGGACCCCAAGAAATACCCCAAACCAGATTCTGGGTGAGGGCTGGCAAGAAATTAGGTCATACCACCCACCATGCTGTGGGCTCTTTCATTGTCACAGCTACAGACCTCGCAGCCCACTGATGATTTAGTAAAATCAGAAACTTCAAAATGCAAAGAATCTGAGTGTCTTGCATGAAAGTGGAATGGCAACACAGAGAGTGTCAAGGAAAAAAAGAAAGAAAATTTGTATTCACCCTATAATTTTATCCCTATTTACCTCATGATACATTCCATAGGCTGTAACGTTCCAGTCTCTTAGTCAGCTCTAACCCAAACACTGATATTGCTAAACAGATAGAAAATTTCACTTCAGGCCAAGCAATTTCAAAAATTGCCAACAGGTCCTACTCTTAAAATTAGGCAAGTTTCAAGGTTACTGATTTGCTCACTTGGTGTTAGAAGACAGGCAGTACTAGAGTCAGGGGTGGGCTGCTGGGGGTTCGCAGGGGTTCAGGAGAACCTCTAGCTAAGATTCTGTGTAGTTCAGAGAATCCCCAAATCCCACTCCAGGCTGGCCCTACCCACCCCACCCCTCCCAGGAGTCCACACATTTACCTGGATGCAGGTAAGTTCAGGGTGTGCCAGAGGCTCAGGGAGAGTGAAAAATGGGCCTACAAGAAGTTTGGAAGGCCTCCATAGCCTGGGGAGGCAGTTTTCACCCTCCCGGAGGCTCAAGAAAATCCTCTGGAGCCCAGGGAGGGCAAAAATGCCCACCCCCCCCACCCCCCCACACTGTGGTGCAGGAGACCAGCTAGGCCACACCCATAATGGCCACGCCCACCTAGCAACCAGGCAAAGAACCCCTTGCTAAAATTTTTGAAGCCCACCCCTGACTAGAGTTACATGTCATCAACCTAGAATATCACCAAACTCTGGGTGAACTTCCCAAACAGTGTCTGGGGACAAGAAGAAGAGCAGAATTCACTTTCCTGGGTGTTGTATTATCTTCCTCCAGCATCACTTTCTGAATTTGTCTAGACAAAAATGACCACAACAGCTCCAGTGATGTATGTGAAGGAAATTTTTCACTAGCATGTTGTTGTTTTTTCTAGCTACCTTTCCTCACAGGGAGCCCAGAAGAAGTTCAGAAGCCCCAGAGGACAAATTGCTTCTCACTGTGATTATCAACATCCTGGTCTTAGCAGATCTTTTCTGCTACTTCTGCAGTGACTGCCTTTGATGTAAATATCAGGTTGAAGCAACAGAAAAGGGATCTTGCATCAGAAAAGTGCGTGATAAATATCTCATATCACACTTTCTATGGCACACGTTTTGGGACAGGCAGGGGCCTTTCTATCTTTTCAAGTGAAGCGTGGTTTGTCTCTGTCTGAATCAGAAAAGCCACTGGCATTTTCATCCTGTTAGAGTGCTTTGAATTCTTCAACTTCTTCTTGTAGTTTTTGTTTAGAATCAGGAAGGGGACTGAATCGGGCCTATGAATTATGGAGCTCCTGCTTCTGCTTCTGATGAAGCTGGTGTCCCAGCCAGTCATTGGGAAGCTTAGAATGAAGTGCCTGCTGAATTTTCAGAACCAGGATGGAAAACATCCACTGAGCTATTACAAACCAGGAGACCATCTCATTAGTATAGTCATCTCTGCATCAAAGATATCACCTGTAGTTCCGCCTTTCCACGTGGCTCCTTACAGTCAGTCCCGCATGTAAGTCATTCAGTGTGATGGAGTTGTGTTCCCTCCATTTGCAGTTCTAACACTCTTATTTTCTACTTATTTCACTTTCTCCTACATTGCAGGACCGGTCTAATTTCTTGTATCATTAATTAATTAATTAATTAATTAATTAATTAATTTATTTATTTATTTATTTAGTCGAGTACATGTTAGATAATATATATAAGTATGAGCATGAAATGAATACATAAAATTAGTACAATTAAAGGGAACATTAGGACAGGGACAGTAGGCACGCTGGTGCTCTTATGCACGCCCCTTACAGACCTCTTAGGAATGGGGTGAGGTCATGATTTCTATTGTTTCCCTCTTTTTTCTGGGCAAGGTTCAAATTGGGGCAAAAAAAAACCTCAAAAAAAGTCCAGATTATTTTCCTCTCCCCACTCAATCCTGCCTTCATCATTTGAAAACTGGCTTCTTTTTTAAAGTAGTGATTGAAATGGTTCTGGTTTATTTATTTATTTTATTTTATTTGTCAAGCGTGTATAAGGTAGCAGATATAAGTATAAACATTCCACCAGGCCTTCCTGTCCTCTACCATACTCCGGAATCCATTTAAGCTCAACCCTACTGCTTCAGTGACTCCATCCAGCCACCTCATTCTCTGTTGTCCCATTATTCTTTGCCCTCAACCTTTCCCAGCATTAGGCTCTTCTCCAGCGAGTCCTTCCTTCTCATTAGGTGGCCAAAGTATTTGAGTTTCATCTTCAGGATCTGGCCTTCTAAAGAGCAGTCAGGGCTTATCTCGTCTAGGACTGACCGGTTGGATCACCTTGCAGTTCAAGGGAGTCTTCTCCAGCACCATAGTTCAAAGGCCTCAATTCTCTGGCATTCAGCCTTTTTTATGGTCCAACTTTCACAGCCATACATTGCAACTGGGAACACCAAAGCCTTGACTGTACACACTTTTGTTGGTAGGGTGATGTCACTCATATTTATAAAAATGTAAATGAAGATTCAATCATTTAGGCCAAAAGTATCTTAAAAAGTTAAATCATTCTTTTGGCCTGGATGATTGAATCTTCATTTACATTTTGAAATCACCAGAATCTGACCGATTACATCCCACAGTTCTAAAGGAGCTGGCAGATGTCATCTCAGAACCACTGCACCACAACTTTCAAAAGTCCTGGAGCACTGGGGAACTACCAGAGGATTGGAAAAGAGCTGATGTGGTTCCCATCTTCAAAAAAAGGGGAAAAAACTAGACCCAGGAAACTACAGACCAATCAGCCTAACATCAATACCCGGGAAGATACTGGAAAAGATAAAAAAACCCAGATCTGCCAACATCTAGAAATGAGTAAAGTAATAACTAGCAGCTAGCACGGGTTTGTTAACATCTGCCATTTGTCAGAAATGGTGTAGGGTCTCCTGCTTGAGCAGGGGGTTGAACTAGATGACTTATAAGGTCCAGTGGTGGGTTCTAAATTTTTTTTACTAATGGTTCTGTGGGTATGCCTAGGTGGGTGGCATGACTGATTGGGCGTGACCAACATGATGTCACTCAGTCACTCAGTCACATGAGGGCCCCCCCCCAAGCCATGCCCATCGAAAAGGTAGCTAAAATTTTTGGGACTTTTGGACACTTTTCTTTTTTGACACTCCGGCCCCATATACAGGTTGGGATGTGGTGGGGTGGGGATGGTCATCTCAGCTTTCTCTCCATTGCCCTTCCTGGCCGAAAAGCGCCCCTTCTCACCTCTGACGGGCCTTCCCTGTGGTTGCAGCCAGAGCAACCCACTCCGCCGGCTCAGGGCAGCGGACTCAGCTGCAGCCTAGACAAGCCGAGGAACTGCGGGGAGCCTCCCACATGTTGAACCCCTCTTCCAGCCTTTGCCCCGCACCTCCGCATCATTTTTGGGCACCCAGTTTAGGGGCTGCCCCCATCCCTGTTGCGGTTCCAATGGCGGCGGCTTTGGGAGACGCTGGTGGCACAGAGGCATGGGTGAAGGCTGGGAGGGGGTGCAACACACAGGAGGCTCCCCGCAGTTTCTTGGCTTGTTTGGGATGCAGTTGAGCCCACTGCCATGAGCCGGAGGATGGAGGCACCCCTCCCCAGCCAGATCTTTCCAGATTTGACTGAGGAGTGCAGCTCATGGCTGCTACATTTCACTATGCTGCATGAGCAAAGGGGAAGAAACCAGAGGTGGTTTAGCAGCCATGAGCCGTGCTTTCCTCTAAGTGCTGTGGGTGCCAGAGGGAAACAAGTGCTTCTCTCTGCACAGAGCTTTCTGGATGAGACTTGGAGGAAAGTGCAGGTCATGGCTGCTACATTTTCCCCTTCGTGCTAGCAAAGGGGAAGAAACAGCCAGTGGAGAGCACCCAGAGCTGCTCCAGTCCACATGTTCTCCAGGTCAGCGGCTGTTTCTCTCCTTCGTTGCTCTTTATGGGAAAGCGTTTAGAGCAGCACAGCGAAATGTAGCAGCCATGACCTACACTTTCCTCCAAGTCTCATCCGGAAAGCTCTGTGCAGAGAGAAGCACCTATTTCCCTCTGCAGCCCACAGCGCTTAGAGGAAAGCATGGCTCATGGCTGCTACCGGGCTGCCACAGTCCCTGTCATGGCTCCAACAGCAGCGATGCTAGTAGCACAGAGATGTGGGCGAAGGCTGGGAGGGGGTGCAACACACAGGGTCCCGAGTCCGCTTCCCTTTGCCTCCCCACACTTGTTTACCTGACCCAGAGAGCTCGGGCTATGCATCCCTCTGACCCGGCCGCCTTCCTCGCTGGCATCGCTCCTGAGCGAACTCTTCAGCCCTTGATTATTGCAAAGAAGCGGCAGCTCTGGGTGTGCCATGCCTGCTTCATTCTCTTTGAAAGCCTCTTTGCACCTTGTTTGCAAAGCGGCTCTCAAAGAGAAAGAAGCGGGTGTGGCGCACCCAGAGTTGCCGCTTCTTCGCAACAGCCCAGGACCTCTTCCACTTGGAGCTCCAAGCTGCGGGGAGGTGGGGTGGCTGCAATGGCGGCAGCTTTGGGGGGCTCCTTCCCTCAGTGGTTCATTTTCTTTTACCTCATCTAGGTGACTTTGTCATTAAAGGCTGATCCATGCCTTTTGATCTTTCTCGGGCACGGAGAAAAGTGACCCTGTGAAGGGACCTGAGTCTTCTGCTGAACTTGGAAGCTGAGAGGCTTCTTTTCCACCCAGCCACTGGTGCACAGCACTGGAAAGACCTTCGGTCACTACCCCCATCTTCACGCATGTGCAGCTTTCTTCTCACCGGCTGAAGGACTTTTTGACGCCCTGCAGCCAGGTGGCTGCGAGGCTTCTTTGTTTTGGTCAGTTTACCATCTGATGGACGGGTCGGGTGGGTGAGCGAGGAGCGACCAGTGGACCGGTTCAAGCTGCTGTAACTAGCAGTTCAGAGAACTATTTCCTAAAGTTACTACCTATTGGTAGAACCGGGCCCAACCAGTAACAACCCACCACTGATAAGGATCCTTCCAACTCTGTTAATCTGTTAAATACATTTTGGGGAGAAACCCCTACAAGAGTTAGTACATTCCAATGATTTTCTGACTCTCTGCCTAACAAAAATCATTTTGACCGATGAAGTTACTTGGATGAATAACAAAATATCTCAGTTTAACAAATTTTGGTCCACTTGTCATGATTTAACCTTTTTTAAATACTCATGTTTATACATTTCCGAAAAGGAAGATATGATGATAATTGTAGATATGCATGTTTAATTTTATGTAAACACAAATATTCAATATTAGCAAGCCTTAGTTCACTTTCCTGTCCATTTATGTTACTATGTTCCATGTTTCACATTTCTACATTTCTTCTAGTCGTAAGCTGTTCCTTTGTATTCAAGTCTGGCCTCAGAATGATGATATAGCACTTGGGGATGAAGATGCAGCTCAGCAGACCAGCATTGGAGGTCAGGATGGAGAAGACCTGAACGGCCACCATGTATTTTCCTTTGGTACTTAAGTAAGTGGGCACAAAGGTCACCCAGACACTGCAGAAGACCAGCATGCTGAAGGTGATCAGCTTGGCTTCATTGAAGGCCCCAGGGAGATTTCTGGCCAGGAAAGCCACCATGAAACAGATGGAAGCCAGAAAGCCCAAATAGCTGAGGGTGATGTAGAACATGACAACGGCCCCTTCATTGCATTGCAAAATGATCTCTCCAGGCTGGGAGTGGAAGTTAGAGTCAGGGAATGGTGGAGAAACTCCAAGCCAGATGGAGCAGATGATAATTTGGACAGTAGAAGAAGAAAGGATGATGGAGTTGGCCAAACTCTTTCCCAAACATTTCTTCACTCGATTTCCTGGTTTTGTGGCCAAGAAAGCCAGCATCACTGTGATTGTTTTGGCCAAGAGAGAAGAAATGGCAACTGAGAAGGTGATGCTGAAAACTGTTTGTCGGAGAAGGCAGGTGGCTTTCCTTGGTTGACCAATGAAAAGAAAAGGAGACAAGAAGCAAAGCAGGAGGGAGACCAGGAGGATGTAAGAGAGGTCTCGGTTGTTGGCTTTGACAATGGGAGTTTCTCGGTATTTAATGAATATGATTAAAACAAGATTTGTGGTTAGGAAGAGGAGTAAGGCAAAAGAGGCCAGGATAGTGCCCAGATGTTCTTCATAAGACAGGAATGTTATAAATTTAGGGATACAATTGACTTGATCCTCATTTGGATATTTGTCATCTGGACAATTGGTGCATTTTTCTGTATCTGAGAAAAACAAAAAGCAATATTATTTTAATATTCTATCCTTTCACTTTTCAAGAAACACATTCTTCAGACAACAACTTTTACTAGGGGTATTTTCCAAATTGCATTTCCTCAAATCTCCAGAGAAAGAAACTAAGAGTAATACCATTTTCTTTTTTTTCTTTTTCTTTTTTTAAAAAAGCTATAATTCTATGAAATTGAGTGGGGGCCCAATTGGTTTCCTGTGTAAAGTGCAAGATCTTAGTAGGAATCTACATTATTAGTTGTAAAAAATGAATCAATCTTTCCAGGAAAATTCTTGGGTCCTGCCAGATGGCACATCTTGATGTACTTGACTCACAGGTTGACAACTTTGTGAAATCTAGTTGGCTGGCAAATAATCTGGAATGGTTACTGGGAACTTTGGTAATAAGGATATGATGACATGCATCCATAAATTGTTTCAACTCCTACACTCAAAACGATGCTATAGAGCATGGCACACAAAGACAACTAGGCACGAGAACAGTGTTTTCCCAAACGCCATTACTCTGCTAAACAAATAATTCCCTCAACACTGTCAAGCTATTCACTAAGGCTGCATTACTATTGTTATTGGTCTTTTCATTGTTCCTGTCTCCCATCTCCTCCCACTTGTGACTGTATGACTGTAACTTTGTTGCTTGTATCCTTGCAATTTATATTGATATTGATTGTTTCCTAGTATGATTTGATTGCTTATTGCACTGTATGACTGTCACTGGGTGTTGTGCCTTGTGATTCTTGTCGAGTGTATCTTGTCGTTTTATGTACACTGAGAGCATATACACCAAAGACAAATTCCTTGTGTGTCCAATCACACTTGGCCAATAGAGAATTCTATTATTATCTATAACTGTTCACATCTTTTCAGCCTCTCAGTGAACTTCAACCAGAGACCCATTTTACAATAATCCTTCCAGGAGGTGAACCTATAACAATTCCTCAAGTTTCAAAGAACTCAGGTGTCCCCAGAAAGGCAAATGTGGCAGAACACATTCAAACTGAAAAGCATAAGACATATTTTCTCTGGTAGTAGCAAAGATTACACAGTCAGTCACACTCTCCTATCTCTTCCCAGCCCCTTGTTCAGGGTCTTTTTGCTATTCTTTCCTTTAGATATGCAGTTTGAAAATAGACAAAAAGACCAATTGAGCTTCCATCAGTCTTTTAACTTGCACTTTCATGAAAATAGTTTGGATGAATCCACTTCCATGACACCTGCCCTTTCCTTTGGTGTGACCCACCTTCCTGTGTGGAGATGGTCCCCTCTGGACAAAGAACACAGTCATAGCAGCAAACTGGCTCTCCTTCTCGAGCCCGCTTGACAAATCCAGGATGACATTTTTCCCCACATTTTGACTGAGGCAGAGACTAAGCAGTTAAACAAGGAAAACCAAAGAAAATATGTCAGGACTCACCACCCATCAAAATGGAGGTCGACATGAACATTAGCCAAGTAGTCTCTAGGCTTCATGTACGTAAATATAACATTTCTAAATAATGATAGAAATTTTCCATCATCTAACCTAGCGGGCTTATTCAGATTAGGTGAAATTAGGGAATAATATGAAACCGTCTTAGAGGACATATATGGGGTCCCCCTAACCAACTTGCTCATATTGAAGAAGTCACTCAGATAAACAGCAAACCCTTTTAAACCAACAAGAAAAGAAGCTTAGTTGCCATGAAATTTCTAACTAGTTCCAAACATTGTAGGAGATAGAACTACTTCCAGATTCTTCTGTTAGTCCCTTTTCTTTCCTTCTGGAATATCACACTACAGTAAAGGACTTTTCTACTTAATAAAGTTTGAAGGGATAGAATTGAGAAAAGATTTAGCATTAAGTAAATGTTTTTCCTGTGTCAACTCAGAAACTCAGAATGCCCAAGGAGCTGCTGATGCCATTCTACAGAGGAATTACTGAGTCTGTAATTTTTACTTCTATAACTATCTGGTTTGGTATAGCAATGAAACAGGACAGGTACAGACTTCAACAAATATTTAGGGCTGCCAAAAAACAATTGAAACCAGCCTGCCTTCCACTGAGGACCTGTTATACTGCACGGGTTGGAAAGAGAGCTGAGAAAATATCTACCGACCTCTCATATCCAGGCCATAAACTGTTTCAACTCCTCCCTTCAGGAGGCCACTACAGGGCATTGCATGCCAAAACAACCAGACATAGACAATTTCCTCCCCCATGTCATCACTCTTCTAAACATCTAATTCCCAGAACACTGTTTTATGTGTAAGAATATTTAACCATGAAGTAGGGCTGTATTACTGTCACCCTTTTCTATTACCTTCTCATATTGGTACCTTATGATTTATCACTTTGGTTTTTTTATGTTCACTGACGTTTATGCACCTGAGACAAATTCCTTATGCATTCAATCACACTTGGACAATAAATAATATTCTGTTCTGTTCTCTTCTCTTCTCTTCTGTTCTACTCTCCTCTCCTCTCCTCTCCTCTCCTCTCCTCTACTCTACTCTACTCTACTCTACTCTACTTAATCAGTGGGTTTGTCCTCATGGCCATATTAACATGCATTCCTTCACTTTTCATATATCCATGATTTTAAAGTATGATGATCTCAGATTAAATTTTAGAATAAATTTCATTCTAAAACACCTACTTTTTTATCCTATTACATTTATTACAACACAAATAGACTGTGATGAGAAAACAAAATTATGCCCAATAGAATTTAGAAAGGTTTTGTCTAGACTAGATAAAAATTCAGAAGCTGTTCCCCTTTGAAAATAGTTCAAACAATCTCCCTGTTAACACACAAAGGAAAAGATATAGAAATTACAGTTATCAAAATTAAATGAGCTGTTCTTTGGTTATTTCTATATTTATATTCTCCGTTGATAAGGCTGTCTTGCTATTGAAATGAGATTAAGATTACTGCCTATTTTCTAGAATTGTATTGAGATGAGATGGAGATGAGAATGTGTCCCTCAAGAAGAGTAAGTTAGCCACCTTTTGCTGAAGCACATGGGACATGGGTATGAGTTCTGTGGGAAAAGGCCCAGCTCGGTATTCAAGAAAAGTCCTTTCTTTTGAAGAACTGTAAGTAGGTAACATCAACTGGTGTGGAAAGAAATACCCAAATTTATTATTAGTCAAATTAGGAGCCTTCTTTTGGCCCAGAGAGACTTTAAGGTAGCTAACAATCAAAATGTACAAATGCATTCAAGGGGTTTTCAGATGAAGTGTCCTCTTACAAACGAAAAGCCAAATCTAATCCAAATATTGTTACTTCCAATATGAGGAAAGGTTTTTCTTTAGATCAAAGTCTTGTTTCAGTGCTTCAGTTTTCTCAGTCAGGCATTATTTCACATCAAAACAGTTTTTATGATTTCACTGAAAGCCTTAGACCTCCTTCCTAGGAGCAGAAGGCCTGTTGCTCTATCCCAGTTGAATGAAAGAGAAGCATGGATAATTCTGGTCAGCTCTGGCCTGTTTAAAAACCTCCCAGACTATGGGCTTTCCTTTCAGGAGACACCGTCTCCAACCAGGACAAGCTGAATTGTAATGCCAAGGGTTATTTCCAGGGATAGGCTGCTACGGGTTCTCCTGGGTTTGGGAGAACCTGTAGCCTATGTTATAGCTGGTTTGGAGAACCTCCAAATCCCACCCCTTGCTGGCCACGCCCACCCCACACCGCCCCTCCAAGGAGTCATTTGAATCCTCTGCTTTAAACCCCTCTTGACGATCGTTTGATGAAATCCACGGATGTGTCTGGAGGCCACATGCACCAAATTGAGCTTGGGGTGGGGGGCTGTCAATGGACATTTCTCTCTAACACCCCCCACCCCCACCTCCACCCCCAAAAGTCTCCGGTCACTTTGGGCTGTGTCTGCCTTCCAGAGGGAGCTTTTTTAAAAAAATCCCTCTCTCCCGATTGAAAAGCAAAAGGCAAGGGAGTCTCTCGGCCGCTCCTGAAGTCCCATCAGCCTGGAAACTTTTTTTTTCCCTCCCTCCCTCTCCTTTTTTTTACACAGCAAGTTTTGTGGGTCCGTGGTGACCCCCCTCACACACACACACTCACTCCCCTCCCTTGATTGAATGGCTTCTGTTGACAATGATGTGTGTATGTGGAGGTCCCTGTCTCTTTGTAACCATTTTTCTTAATTACTTTGTGTGTGTGTGTGTGTGTGTGTGTGTGTAAAACCCCATGCAGAAAAAAAAGGAGGTTCCAAATAAATGCCGCTTTTAAAATAATAATAAAAAAAAAAAAAGAAAGAAAACGCCCCCTCCCATGGTGCAGGAGGCCGACTAGGCCACACCCACCCAGCAACCGGGCAGAGAACCCGTTGCTGATATTTTTGAAGCCCACCCCTGGTTATTTCCCACTGGATCAAGCAGGACCTCCATTCAGTCTTGACTCTTTTTTTTTTACCAGGTTCACTCCAAACTGGAACACAAGCATTAGTCAACAGAATTGTCTTTTGCTTTGCTGTTTCTGGACAAGGAATAAACAAACTTGAGGCCATCAACCCCATAATACCTAGCGCTTGAGGGCCTCTGTCATCAATTTTATCCTAAATAATAATCACTCAGTAGCTCAATCTGGATGTAGCTGAATCAGCTTAAAGCAGTGTCCCATATTACAGAATCTGAAAAACACCTTGATTGAAGTATTTATGAAGCCTCCCTATCCAGAAAAATGATAAATGTTTTAGTCCACACATAAAATTCTTAATGAATTTCTGACTAGGCTTAGCCCACTTGAAATGGGCACTAAAAGCTTTGGAAAAGAGAGAAAAGACGCCAATGTTTCACCCACCTTATTGAGCCACTTTATCAGTAAAAAAAAATATTGGTTGATAATAAGTCTCTGCCTTTCAAAACTCCCCAGTTGCTCTTCCATGCAATCCTCTTCAGGGATAATCACCCAACTCAAGATGTTCATATCTGCTGCCAGATCTCCATGTTGGTCCAAGTACAGTTTCATCTCAGAAAGATTGCAAAATTCATTCTTCTGCAGAAAGGGATGAAGCTGGAATGGAAACAGCTAGCAATTTGAAAAGCAAAAACCTTGCTATCTAAACCAACATGGTCTTTTCACATTTAAACCTTTCTTCTATGCTTGTCTAATTTCCAAATATTTTTAATTTTGACAAAAGGTGTTACCATTACCTGCATAACGGAGTGAAAAGGTTTCAGCAAAACTTGTCAATCATATATTCCACACTTGTCTAATATGAAAATATTCTTAGTTGGGAAACAAATGTTACTACTGTTTGGTTGATTGATCTCACTGTCAGAAAATTTCTCCTTATCTCTAAGTTAAATTTCTCCTTGATCAGTTTCCTTCCATTATAATTAATTTGGTGATATTATCAATAATGATTCATGGGAAGAAGGATGAGAGATACCAAACTTGATAAGAATATTTGAGAAAATGATAGTTGATTAGAAACCAAATGTCGGTTATCAGTGTGATGTTCATGGAAAGAAGGCAAATGCATCCATAAGGATTTCAGGAACCTTCTGGTTTGCAATGAGCCCAACTCAAGTATCAGGTCTCTTTGGAGGCACTACTCTTGGAGAAGACTGTATAAAAGACAGATTGGATTTAGGAAGTTTGCTAAGATACTAATCACAAACCTATATAGAGAGAGGTGAGATTCACATACTGTAGCAACCCGTTTGCCCAGCACCGGAAATGTGAGTGTGTGTTGTCCGCACATGTGTGCGGCATCACAAATAGAATAGAATAGAATAGAATAGAATAGAATAGAATAGAATAGAATAGAATAGAATAGAATAGAATAGAATAACAGAGTTGGAAGGAACCTTGGAGGACTTCTACACCAAAACTCTACACCAAAACACAGCAATTCACTCTCACACTCCATCCATGCATGTGTGTGACATCAAACAACATGGCCATTCGCTTGCGTGTGCCATCTGCGCATGCATGCAGCATCAAAAACACAGCAATATAAGATGTGATTGCAGGTTGCCACTACCGGTTTGCCCGAACCGGTCAGAACTGGCTGAATACCACCTCTGCATATATAGTATACAGTACATGAATTAATTTCAAATTGAATGCACCCTTTTTAAAATTAGCAGTGTTTAATATCAAATTATATCTGTCATGGTGTCCAGTCTTAGAAACATTACTCACAAAGTGAACAGATTGCCAACAATTCCCTTTTGACCACTCACAGCACAAGGAGGTGCAGAAAGTTCCCCCAATTTTCCTTTGGATTTCTTCTCCAAAGGAACTAAGTTTCATGAATCCTTGTCAGGATCCCATACCTGCCATGGTTGCATCTTTGGAATGGCCAACTTCTCTTTGCCCTCCTTCCTTCTCCTCTTGGATCTGGAGGAATACGCAGCATTCAAGGCATGGGCCAGAGTCTTAATGACACTGTAAGCACGATGATCAATTTTTAACCTGTTGCTTTTATCTTGGGTCTCCAGTGGTGCTTTCTGAATGCATCTTCTCCGGCCTTTGACAGAAAAGACGTGCCTTGAAAAAGAACAGTGAAAACACTTATGCAAGGGTTCCACAAATACAAATGGTTCGAAGGAATCTTCATACCCTCTTTCCTGAATAACAAAGTTCCAAATACTATGGACATATTCATAAAGTCTGTGACTTTTCATTGGCAAGTCTCCAAAGAGTGTGATGATCCAGACTTTCCCTTCAATGGGTTGTGACAAACCTTCAAGTGTAAAATGGACTTGGTGAATTCCATCCATCATGCTACTATAGTCTGTAAAGAAAACGAAGACATTGACTTGCCTCCACTTAGAGATGGCATTCTTAAGTGGTGCTGCAAGTGTAGTCATAGACAATTGTTGTGATATAACAACACAAATTCCATTCCTGACAAGGATAGGGGTAAAGGTCCTCATGAAATTTTCTCCTTGCTCTGTATCGGAAGCAAAGAGACCAATCAAGGTCCATCTGAAATGGAGGAGCAGTTGGACAATTGCTGGGTACTGGACCCCATTTTTGGGGGCCATCCGGAAGAAATAAGGGAATTGAGTTTTATCACTCAGAGCCTCTGAAACAAATCTACAAGTGATCTGAAAAAGCAATTAAGAATTCTGTGTTATATTTACCGTCAGATCATCCAAAGTATTAGCTCTTAAGAAGTCCAACTTGGTTCTCATGAAAATATTAGAGTAGTTTATTCTTGATTAACTATTAGGCCATATTAAGATATAAACCAGGGTGGTATTATGATGTATGAGGAAGAATTAGTTAGACATATAAAAGAGAAAGGCCCAATGCATATTAAAAGACTTTATAATGTCTTGTTAGAAAGGGATTCAGAAACTGAACTAGTTAAAGACTGCATGGTTAAGTGGGCACAAAATTTTGAGGAACCAGTGATGTTGGAAACATGGGAAAAAATTTGGGTTCAGAATGTTAAATTTACACAGTCGCAGAATCTGCGGGAAAATTTCTATAAAATGTTTTATAGATGGCATTTAGATCCAAAAAAATTGTCGTGTATGTACCCTAGTGCCCAGCCTAAATGTTGGAGATGTGACTGCTTAGACGCTACATATTATCATGTTTGGTGGACCTGTAAGAAAGTTAAGGCTTTTTGGGTAAAAATTTGGTGGGTCATGCAGAATGTTTTGAAGAGAAAAATTCAATTTTCTCCACAACTGTTTTTATTGGGTATAGTTAAGGGTTTTACATTGGGGGAAACAAAAATGATATTGTACATGATAACTGCAGCAAGATTGTTGATAGGTAAATACTGGAAAAATGAAGCGCTGCCTTCGATTGAGGAATGGACTTTGAAGATGGCCAGTTTTGCGGAGATGGCGAAGATTTCAGCATATTTAAAAGATTGTTCTCAAGAGACTTATGAATGGGAATGGAAGAAGTGGATAAATTATGTTCAGCATAAATATCAAACTAGGAAGTATCAAATAGCCTTTATTTAAAAATGTTATATAAGATAGAAACATTTTAGGGTTGAGGATAAAAATTTGTTAGAAAATGTTATATTAAGATAGAAATATTTTAAGGTTAAGGATGAAAATTTGTTAGAAAATGTTACATTATGATAGAAATATTTTTAAGGTAATCAGGATGAAAATTTATCTGAAAATGATATATCAAGATAGAAATAGGTTAATGTAATGAAGATGAAAATTTGTAAGGGGGAGGGAGGGGTTCAAGTTTTATATACAAAGGAGAGTTTTTTCCTTTTATCTGACATGAGCATACTAGGAAGTCTGGGGGGAGGGGAGGGTTAGGGTGGGCTGGGGAGGTTGGGAAGTTTGGGGGGGGGTAGTGGGGGGGGAAAAAAAAAGAAAGAAAGAAAAAAGATATAAACCAGGGGTGTCAAACTTGATTTCATTGAGGTCCGCATCAGGGTTGTGTTTGACCTTGGGGGGAGAGCAAGGGGCGTGGCCAGGGTAGGTATGGCCAGTTCGACATCACTTGTGTTGGGGGCTTCTGTGGTGGCCCCAGTGCTCTGCCAGCGAAAACAGGTTTCTGGGCTCCATTTTTTGTTGCAACAACCTCCTGCAACCCTCTGCCAGTGAAAATGGAGCTTGGGAGTGTCACCAGTGTCCCTCGGAAGCTCTGTTTTCACTGGCAGAGGCACTGTGGGCCAGTCCTTCACTGTTTCCAGGGTGGCCCCACGGGCCAGATCTAACCACCCCATGGGCTGAATCCTGCCCCTGGGCCTTGAGTTTGACACCCCTGATATAAACAATTGCTACCAACCTGCCTTCCATTGAGGACCTGTATACTGCACAAGTCAAAAAGAGGACTGTGAAAATATTTATAGACCCCTCGCATCCTGGACAAAAACTGTTTCAACTCTGTTTGATCAGGTGCAGGGAAAGGAAGACGTGACCAGCTCGATACATTTAGTAACTTTATTGCAACAGTAACAAGACTGGCTGTGCACTGCCGGAGCTCTCCTTATATTCCCTCCGGCAGACGCACCACCCCTAAGACAGCTATTCAAACTTCCCGTCCGAAGCTGGCAGCCAATCTGGGTGGGTGTCCTTATAAGGACATAACAAACTCCTACCCTCAAAACAACACTATAGATTACTGCACACCAGAACAACTAGACACAAGAACAGTTTCCCCATCACTCTGCTAAACAAATAATTCCCTCAACACTGTCAAACTATTTACTAAGTCTGCACTACTATTAATCTTCTCACCGTTCCCACCACCCATATCCTTTTACTTATGACTATATGACTGTAACTTTGTTGCTTGTATCCTTACGATTTATATTGATATTGTTTCCTGATTGCTTATTTGTATCCTATGATTATCATTAAGTGTTGTACCTTATGATTTTTGATGAACGTCTTTTCTTTTATGTACATTGAGAGCATATGCACCAAGACAAATTCCTTGTGTGTCCAATCACACTTGGCCAATAAAAAATTCTATTCTATTCTATTCTAAACTCTTAAACACAGAACATTAAGAAGACTGCACATAAATGTGGAATACAGGTTAAAAATTAAGTTAAAAAGAATAAGAATAAAAATGCAAATAATATTTCTGTAATACTCTACAATTTAATGCAATCAGTCATGTGTATATTTCAAGCAAACTATTTCATTCCAATAAAGGGACCTACTACATAGCTCAATGAATACTCTCAGTCATCCAATAGAGGTGGCTGGAAGTTAAATGAAGGCAATTGGGCTTCATTTTTTATTTGAAACTTTTCACTACTTATTCAAGTAGCTTCTTTGATGAGGGATCCTTGGTGCTCTCTGAGTTTGCTTGTTTTCTTGCAGGCATTTCATTACCCAAACTAGATAACATCATCAGTGCTAGTAAGGAGTGCTTTTTGCTGTCAATTTATATTCTGGAGGCTTGCCGGTCAGTGTTGGTGGGCTTGGTCTTAGAGAGTCTTTGGTTGGGCTGTTTACTGTTGGTTCTTTGGCAGTTTCTTGATTGGGCTATTGTTGACCTTAGAGTTAATCTATGCTGATCTGGGTGCTGATTGCTGGTGGAAAGGTGTTTAAGTTTTTTTGTTTCATTTTGGGCTGGTTGATTTTCTCTTTTACATCATCTATAGATGTCTATGTGTCTATTGATGACTAGGTTGATGGCACTTAACTCTAGTAATGCCTGTCTTCTAATATCTATTAAGTACCCTTGAACCCTGTTGAATGTTAAGAGTTGGCCCTATTTGTGGTTTTGTTTTCTATTATATCTCCATATCATCATCATCATCATCATCATCATCATCATCATTATCATCATCATCATCTATGAGCAACTAATATAATAGCACCAGGTATGGCCCTTTTCACCTTGGAGACCATAAATCAATTCTGATCTGGGATTCATTTATTTAATTAGTGAATTTTGGTATGGAATAAAAATTGTGGGGGATATTTATTTCTGCATAGCCATGTTGACCACCTTATCAGGCAAGGGAATGCTAGAAGAGAAGTACCATCCTCTCTTCTCCATCCACAGTCCTGCTCTGTCTAAAAGACACCAAGAAAGTGGATGATTCTTCTTCAAAGTCAAGAAACATAGAAGATCTCTACTGATTGCTTATTTGGGAACTTCTAGTTCTAGTCCCACCTTAGGCATGAAAAATCAGCTGGGTGACTTCGAGCCAGTCACACTTTCACAGCCCAAAGGATTGTTGTTGTGGGGAAAATAGGAGGAAGAAGAAGTATTAAGCATGTTCAACACTTTGAGTTCTTTACAAAGAATAATAAAGATAGGATAAAAATCAAATCCTCTTTGGCAAAGAGCATGGCAGAAACATTAAAAAAAATCACCTGTCCAAACTAGTAGAAATAATTGGCTGGAGATGATTAGATGTATTTCCCATGGCACTCTTGTCCATCAGAAGTTCGCCTTTAAGGAATCTAAAAAAAAGGGTCTCCCTGTGAGATTTTTTTATGGGGAATCAATGCCTTTGAATTAATTCCCATTCCAGTAGGTGTTCTTCATCTTGACCTATGATCAAGTGTCTTCCCGCTATACAGTCTTTTCAATGGGAGCAGAGCCTGACCCAAGTATCAGTCATACCCAGCATCAGGACCAGAATGGGATCCCTGACATTCCAGCCAATGAGCAGCTGCAAGTAGGAGGTTGGGTGCATCAGAAAGTGCATCAAAGAAAGAAGGCTCTGTCTCCAAGGAGGCTTTCTTCACCTTCATAAGTTTGTAGCAGAAACCTCCAAAGCAATGGAGACGATGTCATGAGTGGATATGGCTGCTTTGATTACTTATGGCTAGATCTATTGTTCACCAACCACGTTCACTTTACCAGATCAAGAAACACACACACACACAAACCTGAGGGACTTTGTAGGTTCCTACTAATGTAGACATCTGCATGGAGACCTCCCTGAAAGCTCCATCAATAACAGCCAGCAGGTTGTCCCTTGCTCCACAGCTATAGTTAGGAACATTGGCTTCTCCAGTAGAGAGCATGTCCATTAAGGCATCTGAAGTGTGGAGAGTGCTCAAATAGTTGTCATGGATGTTGTAGCCAAGTGTGAGGTTTTGCAGGAATTGGGTATTCCTGTTGACCACTTGAATGGGGAGAATGAAGGGGAGCATTCCTTGGAGATTAGTATCTTTAATCCTGTACAAATATTTCCATGTTATTATCATCAATATATATAAAATATGTATTTATTAATTTATTATTTGTCTCCACAAGCCTATTGAGTATTAAAGGAATATTGATCCTAAAACAGAAACAGGTCATTGTCACCCATCATCATTTAAGTTTTGTTGGCGTTGAGAAGATGGGATGGAGGTAGTCCTCCATCAGGGTTAATAATCCCAAATACATCATTATTTGTAGAAGCACTTATTTTTATTTATCAAACAATCAGGATTCAGAATCATTTAATCATTAAAGTAGGTATAATATACTGTATAAACGTATTGTATAGAGGTAACATGAGGAAGGAATAACTCAGCCAGCAAAGAAACTTTAAAAACAAATCATTCTTATTCCTATAAAAGGTAAAGGTAAAGGTTCCCCTCGCACATATGTACTAGTTGTTCCTGACTCTAGGAGGTGATGCTTATCTCCGTTTCAAAGCCAAAGAGCCAGCGCTGTCCAAAGATGTCTCCATGGTCATGCGGCCAGCATGATTAAACGCTGAAGGTGCACAGAACGCTGTTACCTTCCCACCAAAGGTGGTCCCTCTTTTTTCTACTTGCATTTTTTATGTGCTTTCGAACTGCTAGGTTGGTAGAAGCTGGGACAAGTAATGGGAGCTCACTCCATTACACAGCACTAGGGATTACCGAACTACCGAACTACCGGCCTTTCTGATCGACAAGCTCAGCGTCTTAGCCGCTGAACCACTGTGTCCCCTTATTCCTATAAAGAGCAGCATTTAACATGGACTGGCAGGCAACTACAACACTTTCAATGATTACATGAAATAAACATCAGTATTCAAGAGTTGAACTCAGGACTGAAAGGGGAGGAGAAGATGATCTGGACTTCTGTGTCCTTCTTCCTCAAGTTCTCTTAGTGTTTCATCTGCCCTATCTTTCCATTTACAGTCTATTTCAGGATAAGGCAAAAGAGGATAAATCAAATTCAAAAATTTATACATCTTCTACAATTTAGTGAAATAGGAAGAAAGGAAGAAGAATGTTAAAAATGCAAATGGGGAAAATGCAACTTCATTGCAGTGAATAACTTACAGAGAAGAAATATAACGAGCCCCGTTGAACTGCAATGGTTCAAGCAAAGGTTTTGTTGCAGTTTCAACCACACTAATGATGTGGTCTCCTGGCCCATAATAGTTCCATGGATTTCCTCTGTCTTGTTGCTTCAAAGTTGGGGGGCATTTGGTTCTGAGCCTCCCAGAATTTCGCTGGGTCAATACAAGCAGCAGCATCGTAAATAAAAGCAGGAAGTCCATTCCTGCTCATGCTGAATCAGCCAGTATTTCTAAACAATGAGTTAGAAAAATACAGTGCACTTTCATAAGTTGGAGAGAGAAATATACATTTAAAGCACATCCTGTCCTAAATCTTATGCAAAACACTCAACATATCTAGAGGGTTTTATCCTTTTCCAATGCAAGATTCCTTCCATTTTGTTTCACTCTGATGTTTACATCAAAGGCAGTCACTGGAGAAATAGAAAAAGAGGTTCCAAAGTCTGGGATGAAGATAATTACAGTGAGAAGCAACTTCTCCTCTGGGAATCCTGATCTTCTTTGGGGCTGGAGAAAAAATATTTGTGAAAGATCAAACACATCCATGGGGACACTATTCTTCAGTGGTTCTGTCTCTTCCTACTGGGACATGTTTGGAAATTAACATTGGAGGAAGAAAGTTAAATCCCACTTGAAAAGCACCTGATGTCCTTCTGGATGGTATCTTCTCTTCCATGTTTTCAATACTTCCTGCCTGGACTACTGCAATGCTCTCTACATGGGGCTCCCCTTGAGGAGCACCCGGAGGCTCCAACTGGTGCAGAATGTGGCCACACAGGGGATTATGGGAGCGAGGGGCCGCTCCCATGTGACACCTCTCCTGCGTGAGCTGCATTAGCTTCCAGTGGTCTTCTGGGTGCACTTCAAGGTGTTGGTCACCACCTTTAAAGCACTCCATGGCATGGGACCTGGGTATTTGCAGGACCGCCTTCTGCTGCCGATAACCTCCCACAGACCAGTATGCTCCCACAGAGAGGGACTCCTCAGGGTGCCGTCAGCCAGGCAATGTCGGCTGGCAACCCCCAGGGGGAGGGCCTTCTCTGTGGCAGCTCCTGCCCTCTGGAACGATTTGCCCCCGGAGATACGAAGGATATCAGATTTTTCGCCGTGCCCTAAAAACTTTTCTTTTCCATCAAGCAGGGCTGGCATGACCCCCCCCCTTTTTTTTTTAGTTTTTTAGCTTTTTAAATTGTCAAAGGGCTTTTAGTTTTCAATGTTTTAAATTTTTGGGCCACAGTTATTTAATTCTTATAATAATTTTAAATTTTGTATTGATATGTGTTTTAGTTCTGGCTGGGCACCGCCCTGAGTCCACTTGGAGAAGGGCGGGATATACATTGAACAATTAAATAAATAATAAATACTAACAGATACCACTGGACAAGCTCATCCTCCATCTTTGGTGTTGGTGACTATTATATGCTGGTGATATCGGTTTGTGATTGGTGACAAATCGTACTCAACAGAAATATATCCACATGGAGGGAAGTAAGCAGTGGGGTAAACCAAGGTTCCATTTTAGACCCAATACTCTTCAATATCTCCATAAACAATCTACACAAGGGAATTGAAGGGAAACTCATCAAATTTGCACATGACACTAAGCTGGCAGGAATAGCCAACGCCCCTAAAGACCAGCTCAAGATCCAATAGGTTCTTGACAGACTTGGGCCCTATTTAACAAAATAAAATTCAACATAGATAAAAGTAAGGCAAGATTAAAAAATAACTGTATAGGTATAGACTAGGTGAAACTTAGTTTAATGCCAGTAACTACAAAGATTTTGCAGTCCTAGTGGACAGTCACTTAAATATGAGTCAACAGTGTGCAGCAGCAGCCCAAAAAACCAAAAAAAAGAGAGGTCATCAATCAAATCAAGATAATTCCTAGTCTTAAAAAAAGAACTTTCTTCTTTACAGATTCAAAAGATTCCTCGGAATAACAATTCACTACCATGAAAGAGTCGGTTAGCAATACCCTGGGAGCGGGGAGAAGGACTATCATTCCGGTTGGGCTTTGTGGGAAATTTTGGCTAAGCATCACAACAAACAACCTGGAGGAAGATACCACATACAACATCACCATTTCAGAATTGTGGTACCAGGAGGGATCCTGGGAACATAGCAGCCATCCCACTATAATTGACATTAGTAGCTGAACCCAGAAAGGAAACCAGAAGCTCAGGAAGAGGAAACGGTGGAAAGAACTTCAGACTGAGCTTTTCCCTTAGTTCTAACATAATTCACTCAGCAGAAAAAAAAACCTATAAATGAATGGACTGTGAAAAGAGCTTCAAGGTGAGTTGCTTCTAGATAACTTCCAGAGGGGAAGCATCCTTTTAACTGTACGGAACATGGAAACCTGGCACTCTGGTTCTAAAGCGGTGAATGATGGACAGAAATGAGATGCCAGCAGATGATTGGGATGAAAATATAGCTGGGAATACTGAAAGAGAGAGAAGAAAGGAAAGGTAAAGGATATGGGACAAGTAAACGGGTGGAGTAGTGCGGAGCAGCTGGTCCTTTAAAGATCAAGCCTTATGGGCTCAAAGATAGTTTGTTATTGTTAGTTGCAAAGTCGTGTCTGACCCATCATGACCCCATGGACAACTTTCCTCCAGCCCTTCCTGTCCTCTTCCTGTCATCCCCCGGAGACCATTTAAGCTGACGCTGACTGCTTCAGTGACTCCACAAAGATAGTTACCTTACTTAAAAAGCCAATAATGGAAAAGAAGTTGGGAAGGGATTTGGGGATCGTTTGAGAGAATTGGCTGGATTCCTGGATGAGATGGGAAACTGGCAAAGCTGAAAACTGAATTGTTTGACTAAAGCTGGAACTGTGTTAGGGTTATCCATTTTGAATACTTTTTAAATACTTTTTAAATATTTAAGTAATACTGGGTCAAATAAGTACAATAAAGGAAAGTCAGATCTGAGGTTCATGTGCCAAATGCCCAGTTGTAATTCTCCCCTTCCAAGAGACTTCCCCCTCTCCATTGGTTCAGGTTTGTCCAATCACATTCAAGCCAGATGTGTTTGAAGCAGCCATCCTTGGTATGCAGCTGCATTCCTTATAGTCCAGTGGTTACCAGTGTGGGTCCCATGCCCCACAGGGGGGCGATTTGATTTTTAATGGGAGCAATTTGAACCTTCTTTAAACCAAGTTAATGGCCTTTTAGGCTTCCTCCACGTGAGTAGAGTTCACTTTTTGAGTAAAGTAAGAATTATATGTCAAAGGGTGGGGGGCATCAGGATTTTAGAGATGCTTAGGTGGGGAATGGCCAGAAACAGGTTGGGAACTACTGTTATAGCCGGTTGTCCTTGAGGTCTTGTCTTCAGCTGGCACAATGAACAGTGGACTTCTCTCTTCCCCTCCCATAGTGCTTCTACTATATCCAATTTATCAAATTTCTTTTGACTCTGGAGTAGGATGGAGAAGAGACACTGAACCATTACAGGCCAGGAGGTTATCTCAGTGGAGGGGTCATTTCTGCAACAACACCTACCTTGAAATCATACTATGTCAACCAGTGTCCATCTACTGCAATTGCTGGATAAGTCACTCCTCTGGTCATGGAATTAAGGCCAGTCCACTCACAAAGAGCCTTGATAGTACAGTGGTTTAGTGCACCCTGTTATTAACACAGCTGCCTGCAATTTCTGCTGGTTCGAATCTCTCCAAGGCTCAAGGTTGACTCAGCCTTCCATCCTTTCTAAGGTAGGTGAAATGAGGACCCAGATTGTGGGGGCAATAAACTGACTTTGTATAAAATATACAAAAGAATGAAGGCTATTGCTTAACGCATTGTAAGCCGCCCTGAGTCTCCGGAGAAGGGCGGCATATAAATCAAATTAAAAAAAATAAAATAAAAAAAATGATTTCAGAAGCTCCAAAGCATTTCTCAATTTTTAGCATGTGTCTGGTTTGCCTGGTCCCTTTAGTGAATTACCATCCTATTTTCCTATGGAGAAATGTTTGGGACACATCTGTACCAGGAACAGAGCACAGATTGATGTTCTCAAACAGCAGCTGATCAGGACCCATGTCAAGAATGAATGGGCTTCTGTGTCTCATTGCAAAAGCTTAGCTATGAGTAACATGGAACCTATGGCAGAGGGAGGGTCCTTCTGCCTTTCTCCCTTCTCTTTAGAGTCGTTTTTTGACACTGGCATGAGGATAAATTGAAAAGGCGACTGATTAGTCTTGTAGAGAGAGGATTGAGGGAAAGGGGAATAATCGTCTCCAGAGGAGCCCCAGCAGTTGATTTCACAAACCTGGATCAAAGTCCAAAGTTCAAGTCCACCATGGAAAATCTGTAGGCAACATCGTCACACTTATTCAACCTTTTATCTGAAATAGTGATTGGCTAGAGGGAAAACAGGAATGAGGACTTTGTCCACTATCTTGAGCTCCTGAAAAAAATGGAATACAAATCTAATAAAGGAAGAAAATGAGTGAGTACTTAATACCTGAGGAACATGAGAGTCATTTTGATTCTCTGGTGAAAATGTGGGAAAGGATGATGTTTCAAGGAAAGTTTCTCAATTTTGTCAACCATACCAATGCTCTGCTTTCCCTCCCCTTTTCCCCCAAACACACAAACACAAAACATATGCTAACTTTTGAATTATAACTCAGCAATTAAATCTCTCAGTATCTCAGGAACCCTGGATGGGATGAGATGGTGACAACACAAAGAAAGTTTGCTCAATTAAAACAGATTCCCAGGGATGATTTCAGGTGCTTTTTATTGGGAAACTTTGTAGATTTGGAATTATAAATAACATGAAGAAACATATTATCCTTCGTAGACATGTAAAAAAAAAAGCTTTAAAAATTGGATTCAAATCATACATTGATACAGAAAATTTTAATGATAAATATTCAATTGAAGCCAGAATATTTTCTTTGAGAATTGAAGGATAAGCACAAAAATTCCATGGAAGATTATTTCAGTATATGATTACTATGGCAAGATTACTATAGGCACACAGTTGTAAGATTCTGCACTAACATGCAGGAATGATTGTTGAAATTAACAGAACTTGCTGAGATGAACAAACTGACTTCTTTCATTAATGAAAGGGCAAAATCTAGACTTATTGGTAACTGCAACACACTTATGGAGTTTTCTGTAAAATCTCCTCAAAAATGAACCAGCAATTTATGGTTTTAATGATTAGATAGGATAGAAAGTCAAAATGTAACTTCAGACAGTTTAAAATATTTCTCCGTTTTCTGTTTTTTTTTCTAATTTAGTTTATATTAGACTTTACTAGAAGAGCCTCATTTCTAGTTGCCATCCAAGAGATCGACCACAATCTCCAGTTCCTCCCCAATGTACACCTGACCTGAGTTACAACTTTCATGACAATTATTTGAAACCCAGAATGGCTTGGGATGCTGGGCTGGACCTGCTCACTGCTGGGGAGGTCAAGGTTCCCAACTACAGCTGTGAAGGACAGAAGGACCTCTTTATTGTTCTTGAAGGGACTAAGAATGACCTCTCCTCCCAGATTGCCCCCATGTTGGCCACCTACAAAATTAAAAAGGTTTGTGTATGAGGTTCTTTAGCCTACTTTCCATGCTATAAGATCAGCAGGAAGAGCTGCAACATCTGAGCAGAATGAAGGGATAAGTGATTCCTGTGCCCAAGCTATGAAAGACAGAAGGATCTCTTCATTGTTCTTTGCTTCTTCAAATAACCATCATGTTTATAGTTATAAGGATTCTCAATTATCCAGGTCATGGCTGTCCCAAAGATGTTTTTTTCAGGAGACAACTGGACTTTTTTGTTTATTGTTAGAAGACGTTTCGCTTTTCATCCAAGAAGCTTCTTCAGCTCTGACTGGATGATGGGGAATGGAAGGGTTTATATTCCTTGCAGACAGCTGGTAATTTGCATCCTTTTAGAGGGTCGTTGAAGCACTTGGAGGTTCATCTGTATCCTCAGAGTCACCTGAGTAGTGCAAATGGGTGTGGAGCCTTCTTGGAACTGCTGAAAGGACTGTGTTGGAGACTGGAGATACAAGTAGATGATGTCATGCCCCCCTCTGTTGAGAGAGGGCTGTTCAATTTGGACATAGATGGCCTCTTTGACCCCTCTTCCAAATTAGTGGTCCTCTCTGTCCAAAATGTGAACTTTGCTATCTTCAAAAGAGTGGCTGTTGTCTTTTAAATGCAAATGGACTGCTGAACCTAGTCCTGATGTTTATAATACTTTTCTTCTTCTATGAAAGAGCAGTTCACGCTGTTGCATACTGTTAATGTCATATTTTCATTATTTTTCATTATATTTCATGTCAGCTCTGTTTTGGAAGAGCAGAATTCAGTGACATTCAGGCTTTTCCCATTTCTATTTTACAGTTTGCAGATATAGCATTTGGTTTTTCTTATTTGAAACATCAATTTTCAGAGGAAGGCTGGACAAGATGGCCACAGAGCACATGAAGAATAGCAATAGCATTAGCACTTAGACTACAGCCCTCTCTAAGTGCTTTACAGAGTCAGCATATTGCCCCCAGCAATCTTGGTCCCCATTTTACCAACCTCGGAAGGATGGAAGGCTGAGTCAACCTTGAGCCTGGTGAGATTTGATCTGCCAAACTGTTGGCAGCCAGTGATCAGCAGAAGTAGCCTGCAGTACTGCACTGTAACCACTGCACCACCGCAGCTCATTTAGAATGATTTGGACTCTCCCTCAGGAGGAGATTGAAAGGCTCTTGAACCTAAAAATCACAACCAAAATAATGGAATTTTTAGAGCCTCCTCCCCCAACTATATATTTCTGGCATGGTAACAAGATTCCCATTGCACAAGTATCATGATTAGAAAACCTGGGTGTGACATCTCAGGCCTCAAGTAGGCTAAGGGCATTGGCAGATATTCTGCCTTAAGGATTCAAAAAAGGTCAGTGGACATTTTTGAATTTTACTTTAGCCAGTTGGGGACATGATCTTCCGAAGACTCTTTAAACATATTAAGCAAAATCATTGGTTTACTTATGTATGGAGAGCAGCTTGGACCATTTTCTTGGTGGTGACTATTGGAAAAAGACTTAAAATTCCTCTGTCTCACATTTCTACATTTCTTCTGGTTGTAAGATGCTCGTTTGCATTCAGATCTGGCCTCAGAATGATAATGTAGCACTTGGGGATGAAGATGCAGCTCAGCAGACCAGCATTGGAGGTCAGGATGCTTGACTTCTTCTCAGCCCCAAGACACTGGCTGGTCCATGAGATAAGAGAGAGAAAGGGAATGAGAGAGAGATAGAATCAGAGAGAGAATGAGAAAGAGAATGAAAGAGAGAGAGAGAATGAGAAAGAGTGGGAGAGAGAGAGAAAAAGAAAGAGGGAGAGAGAGAAAGAGGGGGAAGAGAGATGAGAAAGAGAGAGGGGGAAGAGAGAGAGAGAAAGAGGGAGAGAGAGAATGAGAGAGTGAGAGAGAGAGAATGACAGAAAGTGGGAGAGTGATGAGAAAGATAGGGGGAGACATGAGAGAGATGAGAGAGAGAGAAAGGGGGACATAGATGAGAGAGAGAAAGTGAGGGTGAGAGAAAGAGAAAGAGAGAGAATGAAAGGGAGAATGAGAGAGAGAGAGAGAATCAGAGAGAATCAGAATGAGACAGAGAGAAAGAGACAGAATGAAAGAGAGAGAAAGAGACAGAATGAAAGAGAGAGAGACAGAATTAAAGAGAGAATCAGAGTGAGAGAGAATCAGAATGAGAGATGGAGAGAGAGAGAGAGTGGGGGGAGAGAGAGAAAGAGAGAGGGGAGAGAGAAAGAGAGAATAAGAGAAAGAGTGGGAGAGAGAATGAATCGGAGAGCGAGGGGAGAGATAAAGAGAAAGAGAGAGGGGGAGAGAGAGAGAGAAAGAGAGAGAGGAGGCAGAGTGCCTGAAGGACCCCATTCTATCACTGGGAGTCCAGGTGCTCAGCCTGTCTTATGGTCCAACTTTCACAGCCATACATTGCAACTGGGAAAACCATAGCCTTGACTATGTCGGCAGGGTGATGTCTCTGCTTTTGTCAGCAGGGTGATGTCTCTGCTTTTTAGTATGCTGTCTAGATTTGCCATAGCTTTCCTTCCAAGGAGCAAGCATCTTTTAATTTCTTGGTTGCAGTCCCCATCTGCGGTGATCTTGGAGCCCAGGAAAATAAAATCTGTCACTACTTCCATTTCTTCCCCATCTATTTGCCAGGAATTGAGAGGGTCAGGAGCCATGATCTTAGTTTTCTTAATGTTGAGTTTCAAGCCAACTTTTGCACTCTCCTCCTTCACCCACATCAGAAGGCTCTTTAGTTCCTCTTCACTTTCTGCCATTAGAGTGGTATCATCAGACAACCTTGAGACCTTCCTAAATAATTTTGAAGAAATCTGCCAAGCTTTTGCAGGCCCAGGACATCGCTCATATGTGTTCTCTCTTAAAGGGTTGCTTAAGTCAAATATTGGCGAACCTGTGTATTGAATGCAGGAAGTACTAACAACAGTTTAAAAATATTTACTTGAAGTAACCGATCTCAAAAGAAGAAATCAAAAGATGTTTCTCACTGAGAAAGGTGAATAAAGAGAATATACTGAGGAAAGAGCACAAACACTGGCCTAGAGGTTTTTTAAAAAATGCAGATTTTAGGCAGCAGATGTTCTGTCCCCGCACCAAGCACACACCCAACCAGCCAGCTGAGGGTTAAATAAACTCTTCAAACACACAACGTCAGTGATAAGGAACTTGGCAGCAACTCCGTGGCTGCCTGCCAAGAGCTTTTACTCCGATAACACAGACAAAAGTACACACAGTTTGAATAGTCCAGTTCGTAATTAAATCCACAGCAAAATACTGTAGGTGTTGTGTCCGAAGGTGCAAAGTGCTTCGCCAGAGATTAGCTTTGTCCATCACAGAGTTGGAATGGCCACCACACTCCCTTTTATAGCCTGTGGGGTGTGGTCCAGTGAGTCAGCTAATCTCTGGCATGCCTTCCCCTCTGCTGTGCACGCTTCTCCCTGCGCCTCTGGCGACGGTCCAGCCAGCACTTATTTTCCTCGTCGCTGTCCACCTGTGGCTGCGGGGACGTACTTGGCTCTGAGCCTATTGTTTGGCCTTCGGTGTCCTCCGGAGGCATTGCCAGAGAGGAGGGTCCTGGAGAGGGAGGCCTGGCCGTCTCCTCTCCTTCATATTCGGAGCTTTCTTCCTCCAATAAAATAGGCTCGGAGGACGGAGCCACAACAGCAGATCCTTTTTCAGTTGTATCCAACTGGTCAAGCCTGTCTGATTTATTTTTTCCCAAATCTCAAGGCATTTTGAATAGAGGCAATTATGGAAACCTTACACAGAAAATCAACACAGAGAGATGTCTCACATGAACTATCTGAAAACACAAAGAAACTTTATTCCCAATAGTATTCCAGCTATGACCTTTCCCCTTTCTCCCTTGGTCGTGAGAGATGTTTCTTCAAGGAAAGGGGGGAAGATCCAGGGAATGGATTTTCAGCTCTCCTTGCTCCCCTGTCTGAGCTTCAGCTCCAACCCTTTTGACACCATTGTCAAAAGGTTGTCACCATTGGGCATGACAAAGACAGTTCTAGGAACTCCTCTAGGAAGCTTCTGGAAAGTAACATTCTTTCATACATTCTTTTCCCATTCCCAATCCCATGGTACAATGCTGAAAGCTTTCCATTTCAGGGACCAGAGTATCATGTGGTTTGAGGCAGTGGTGAAATGTAAAATTTGTGACTACCGGTTCTGTGGGCGTGGCTTGGTTGGGAGTGGACGTGGTCAACTTTTTAAAATTTACTTTTAAAAGCATTTTTTCTACAACCTCTTCAGCTGAAGAGGTTTTAAAAGCCTCTAACGATTCCAGCTGAGTGGCCTGATCATCAGAGGCTTTTTTTAAAAAGCATGTTTTCTACAAGCTCTTCTACTGAAGAGGTTGCAGAAAAAAATTCTTTTAAAAGCTTCTGAGGATCAGGCAACTCAGGATCAGCTGAGCCGTGCAATCATTAGAGGCTTTTTTTTTTTTTTTTTACTTTTAAAAGGATTTTTTCAGCCGAAGAGGTTATACAAAAAATGCTTTTAAAAGTTAAAAAAAAAAGCCTCTGATGATCGTACAGGTCAGCTGGGCATGGGGGCGGGGGCGAGGGATTTTTGCTACCAGTTCTCTGAACCACCCACTGCCATCGCTCCGGATCGGGCGATTAGGTCCAAACCGGGAGCATTTCACCCCTGTTTTGAGGATATTTTCTCTTTTCTTCCCTAGATTAAGTCTTCAGAGAGGTTGTTGAACATTCCAGGTGCTGTTTTGCTGTTGGATCATTACTTTTGAGTTATGTCTAAAAAGGTGTTAACTCAAGATCAAAGTCATGAAATTTTGAGATCCCCCAAAGCCTGTAAATCATGCAACACCTGCAAAAATAATTGGTATGGATCATCTAGAATGTTACAACTGGGCTCCATCTGCACAATCTTGACATCCAGCTGTAGATCCTTCATCTACATTTAATAACAAGTCATAGAAAGAGAAGGAGAGTGTGTTCAAAGAGATTTAAATTTTCATATATACCCCCTTTTAGGCAATGTGTTCTTTCTTGCTTTCTTTTGGGAATCTTTTCTCCTCTGCATTTGTCTCATGTTGCTATAACTGTCTTATTTCTTAGCCTGTCCATCCTAGCTGCATGACAATTTTAATTATTAATTCATTTATTTGACTGTTTGATGATTATATTGGATTGTAATTAGATTAGTTTTAAACTCTTTATATTCCTATTCTGTTTGGTTTTTTTTTTTAACAGCTTTAATTATCAAACTGATGCAAAGCAAGCAAGCAACACAATAACTGCAATGAAAAATGAAATGGTATGAGCCTAAAACAGTTTCACTATTATTTCCCTACTTTTATCACTAGATATTCTTTAGCATTTAGATCTGGCCTCAGGATGATAATGTAGCATTTGGGGAAGAAGATGCAGCCCAATTAGCCCAGCACTGGAGACCAAGATGGAGAAGATCTGCACAACTACCATGGACTTTCCTTTGGTGCTCAGATAGGTAGGCAGGAAGGACACCCAAACACTGCAGAAGATCAGCATGCTGAAGGTGATTAGCTTGGCTTCATTGAAGGCCCCAGGCAGGTTCCTGGCCAGGAAAGCTACGGTGAAGCAAATGGCAGCTAGCAAACACATATAGCCAAGGACAACATAAAACATAACAAGAGAGCCTTCATTGCATTGAAGGATGATCTCCCCAGGCTGGGAGTGCATGTCAGAGTCAGGAAATGGGGGAGAAACTCCTAGCCACATGGTACAGATGAAAATTTGAACACCAGAGCCAGAAAGGATGATAGAGTTGGCCAAGCTCTTCCCCAGCCACCTTCTCATCCTATTCCCTGGTTTTGAGGCCAAGAACGCCAACACCACTGTGATTGTTTTGGCCAATACAGAAGACACAGCTACTGAGAAGACAATGCTGAACACTGCTTGTCGGAGAAGGCAGGTGGCTTTCCTTGGTTGACCAATGAAGAGAAGAGGAGACAAAAAGCAAAGCAGGAGGGAGATCAGGAGGATGTAGGAGAGGTCCCGGTTGTTGGCTTTGACAATGGCAGTTTCTCGATATTTAAGGAATATGATTAAAACAAATCCTGTGGTTAGGAACAAGAGTAGAGCAAAGAAGACAAGGATAATGCTCAGATGTTCTTCATAGGACAGGAAGGTTATTTCTTTGAGTAAACACTGGACTCTGTTCTCATTTGGATATTGATCATCTGGGCATTTAGTGCACTTTTCAGTATCTGAGAAAATAGAAATTGGTATTTATTTTATAGTCTCTCCTTTCACATTTCAAGAAAGACCTTCCTGGAATGACTGCTTATGCTGAGAGACAGGAAGCCCTAATAAATAGCAAAAAAATAAAAATAAAAATAAAAAAATACCTGTACACACATATATACATACACAATTATATATACATTTATATAAAGAATTACAAAAACAACACCCAAAGGAGTAATACCTGGCACCACAGTTACCTTTCACTGAGTCCACCCACATTTTCATCCTACTCCAACCTTACACTATCTTACTGCCTCAGGGAAAAGTCATTTTTCTGGAGGGTTAGAAAGGTAGGGGTCTGGCAGATATTAACAGGGAGGGTGCCCTATAAGACAGGGGCTGCAACAGAAAAGGCAGGCTTCCTGTGACACACAAAGTGGAAAGTTTTACGGAACAGACCTGAAGTATTCCTTTCATATCTGCCTTTGTGGGACAAGTAGATATCTTCAAAGAATGGACCTATGATATGTAGAGCTTTAAGAGCCGAGGTGGTGCAGTGGTTAGAGTGCAGTACTGCAGGCTACTTCAGCTGACTGCTAGCTGCAGTTTGGCAGTTCAAATCTCACCGGTTCAAGGTTGACTCATTCTTCCATCCTTCTGAGGTTGGTAAAATGAGGACCCAGATTGTTGGAGGCAATAGGCTGATTCTGTAAACTGCTTAGAGAGGCTGTAAAAGCACTATGAAGTGGTATATAAGTCTAACTCGGGGTGAAATCTAGCAGGTTCTGACAGGTTCTGAAGAACCGGTAGTGGAAATTTTGAGCAGTTCGGAGAACTGGCAGTGGAAATTTTGAGTAGTCTGGAGAACCGGCAAATACCTGGCCCCAGAGTGGGGTGCGAATGGAGATTTTGCATTATCCTTCCCCTGCCATGCCCACCAAGCCACACCCACCAAGCAACACCATGCCCACTAAGCCACACCCACAGAACTGGTAGTAAAAAAGTTTGGATTTCACCACTGGTCTAAGTGCTATTGCTATTAAAGATGAACGTAATTGCTCTTGGGAAGAAACTGGGATCCCGTGCAGCTCACACAATGGGGTATAATATTGTAGAATGTAGGGGAACAATACACCGTCCATTCCATTGCATTCTGAGTCTTTTGTAAAGTGCACATGGCATTATTTGAAAGAAGAAGGACCCATGGCATAAACAAGGCCCCCTCAGCCCAGGGAAGAACACAATTGGCACACAAGAAGACTAGTCATGGGGTCCACCTCCTTTTTTTTCACACTTACCATGATTCTAGGAGGACTCCTAAACTGTGCACCCCCTTCATCCAGGGGACTGCTACCCATCTAGAATAAGAGATGGTTTTGATGTATGTACCTCAAACCCCAGGCCAAGGAAGTGTCTGTGAATAACACCAGTTGTGGCACATATGCTGACCAGCAGAGTAAGATTCTTACAGATATTCAAGTTAATTTTGGAACTCTCTTCTCACTTCTGAACTATCAAACTTTGGCTGAAGTTACTATCTGTTGGGCTTTCAGCTTTACTTGTAATTGGGTTTATGGCCTGCTGCTGCATTCAGTGTCTTCCCAGCCTGATGACCTGTTGCCACCAAAACATTTTAGAATGTAAGGCTAAGAGAGCCACCTGTCTCTCCACAGTGGGAGGATATTTTTTTTTTTATCTTTTTCAACCAGGATGGCAGTATTTTTTCTGCCTTGTCATGCTGTGTGCACACATTTTTATAGGGCATAGGACTCTTTGTGATTATGATATGTCAGAACCTCAAAAGGGAAATAAGGGGAGAGATTTGTCTGCAGTAACCTAATGGTGATACTAAATTAAGCTGACCAAAGCATCTATGAATGTCAAAAAGAAAGAAGGGAAATGAGCTAACCCCTGCCTTGAGACTAATCAGAAGAACCTAAAGAGGCTGACCTCAGATTCTCCAGTCATAGGAAGTATCAGTCTAGCAGGCTGGTTACGTATTTGTAACATTGCTGAAGCAATTTGCAAGTGGGCTTCTTATTGGAATTTATTGGCTTAACTGTGGTTAAGAAGGACTGGGTTCAAGAAGGTTCAGAGGTAAAAAGTTCATCATTAGCATGTAATACCCATACAGAGATAGATTTTATCCCTAATAATGGTAAATTTAGTTTAAATCCCTCTTCTCATATGGTCTCCATGGATTTTATGGCGAGTCTGCTATTTGGTTTTCTTATACTCCTTGAACCAACCCTTTCTCCCTCTATGGTGCTCCTAAGTAGATATTTTTGCTTATGTATCTCTATGAACTTAATACCATGTTTCCCCGAAAATAAGATCCGGTCTTATTTTCTTTTGGGCTTGAAAATAAGCACTCGGGCTTATTTTTTTAAAGAGGAGGATGCAGCAAGCATGGGGGCCGATGGGAGTGGGGGCTCAGCTACTGCTGGCCCCACCCTCTCCATCCCACTGTCTTCATGCCTGTGGCCGCAACAGGTCAAGCTCTTGGCATGCAAATGGTTGAGGAAGAACCATTAACCTGAAATCATTCCTCATGTTTCAAAGAATTCAGTTCTTCCTAAAAAAGGGTAACATGGAAGGACACTTCCAAACTGACAAGTTGAAGAGAGATTTCCTCTGATAACATTCCTCAGGTTACAAAGATGCTCCTATGAAAGATAAACATGGAAGGTTACTTCTAAATTGGCAAATAGAAGGGAGGTTTCCTCTGGCAGAAGAAACCTTGCCCAATCCACCATGTCCTTCTATCTCATCCTACCTCATCCTTCAAGATCTTTTTCTTATGCCTCCATTATGGAAGAAATTGGGCACCTTGAAAATTAAGAGCAACAACAAAATAATTAAGCTCAAATGTGTCTGTTTTAAAATGAACATTGATCAAAATGTCCTGGATGAATCTAATACTCTTTCTGGTAGTGTCACTCACCTTCTTGAATGGAGATAGTCCCCTCTGGACAAGGAATGCAGTCATAACAGCAAATTGGCTCTCCTTCCCGAGTCCGCTTGAAAAATCCAGGATGACAATTTTCCACACACTTTGACTGAGGAAGAGGCTAAGTAGGAAAAGAATAAGCACCAAAGAAAATATGTTAGGACTCAGCATCCATAGAAAATGGTGGTCAAAATTAGCATTAGTTAAGTAGCCTACAGGACTCCCTTTGATAAATATGAAATCTCTAGCATGATCCAAACAGTTGCAGGAGATAAAACTACTGCCAGATTTATCATTTGGTCCCTTTTGTTTCTGGCTTAACACATTGAAGGATAGGACTTTTCTACTTAAAACTGGAGGAATGGCATTGAGTATAGATTTTAAGCATAAAGTGATAACCACTAGGTTCCTTCTCATTGCTATACTAATATGCAATCCTTCATTTTTCATGTAGCCTTGATTTTAAAATATGATGTTGATTGCTCTATCCCAATGGGATATTCAATTCATAAGTTAAAGGTAAAGGTTCCCCTCGCACATATGTGCTGGTCGTTCCTGGCTCTAGGGGGTGGTGCTCATCTCTGTTTCAAAGCTGAAGAGCCAGCGCTGTCTGAAGATGTCTCCATAGTCATGTGGCCGGCATGACTAAATGCCAAAGGCACACGGAATACCTTCCCACCAAAGGGGGTCCCTATTTTTCTACTTGCATTTTTTACGTGCTTTCGAACTGCTAGGTTGGCAAAAACGGGAGCTCACTCCATTATGTGGCACTAGGGATTCAAACTGCTGAACTGCCAACCTTTTGATTGACAAGCTCAGCATCTTACCCACTGAGCCACCGCATCCCATATATTCAATTCATATTCAATTTTAGAATATTTTTCTAATAGATTTATTAATTTTTTTTATTCAATTAGATTTATTAAAACTAGAGTAAAACTATGATGAAGAAAAAATAATTGAACAGTAAGCTATGGAAAGGTTTCTTCTAGACTAAATAAAACATTGTGAAGCTGTTCCCTTTTGAAAGTAGTCCAAAACAGTGTCCCCATTAAGATTCAAATGACAATTTTCTAACAAATTAGCACTGTCCACCTTAAAGGAGATGTTATTTGTTTATCATTATATTTATTTCTTCAATTTATATGGCTGCCATGCTGGTAAATTGAGACTAAAACTGACTGCCTAGTTTCTAGAACTCTATTGAGATGAGACAGAAGTGAGAGGCATGAGAACTGGTCCCTTAAACAGGGTAAGTCAGGCATCTTTTGCTGCAACGCATGGGATTTGAGGATGAGCTTTGTGTCAGAAACAGATATTTCTAAGGCTTAGTTTGTTATCCAAGAAAATGTGTTGAAGAACTATAATTAGGTGACACTAAGTGGCATGGATGGGTGAAGAAACTGAAGAAGCTTCTTGGATGAGAAGCGAAACATCTTCAAAGAAAAACCAGAAAGTCCAGTTGCCTCTTGAAAAAGCACCTTTGGGACAACCATGACCTGGATGACTGAGAATCTCTATAGATTCTGCACTACATTTATTGTAAGAGTTCTACTTCCCACATTCAAATCTTAGAGAAAGTGATAGTTTTTGATGATTAGGCTTAGTCCACTTGAAATCGGTCCTAAGGCTTTGGAAAATATAAGAAAGACATCAATATTTTGCCAACCCTTTTCAGAAACTTCAGTTGTGAAATAACATCTTGGTTGATAAGAAGTTTCTGTCTTTCAAAACTCCCCAGTTTCTTTATGATGCAATTCTGCTTTGGGAAAACCACCCAGCTCCAGATGTTCACATCTGCTACCAGATCTCCATTTCCATCCAAGTACATTTTCATCTCAGAAAGATTGCAAAATTTATTCTTCTGCAGAAATGGATGAAGCTAGAATGGAAAAATACAGGAATTCTAAATGCAGTGAGGGCTGGATGGTGTGCTAATTAAATGAAAATGAGAAAAACTGACTTTACAATAAAACTCAGACTGTTTTCAAAGTTCCTCATAAACAGGAGTGTTATGAATAACAATTAGTCCTTGGTCATCTATCTTACTTTTTTCATAAATACAGACAGCTGGCGTTCATAAATCATGCTTTTGTGATTCAACATGAATACCAACTTGCAAACAATGCTATTTTGATGTCCAGAAAATATTTAAAATTTCCTGCAAAACGAATGGAAGTTGATGACGTGATGCTCATGGAAATAAGGAAAATGCGTCATAAGAATCGCAGGAAATGTTCACCCTCAGGTTGTCACTACCCAGTGGTGGGTTGTTCCCGGTTCGCACTGGTTTGCAAGAACTTGTAGTAAAAATTTGTAGTAGTTCGGAGAATCGGTAATAACATTGGCTGGCCACGCCCCCGAACCAGTCCCCAGCCCAGTCGCTGCTCGCTTACCCTGCCCACCTCATCAGCTTTTTTTTTTTTACTTTTAAAAGCATTTTTTCTACAACCTCTTCGGTTGAAAAAATGCTTTTAAAAGTAAAAAAAAAAAGCCTCTGATGATCGCGTGGCTCATCTGGGATCATCAGAGGCTTTTAAAAGCATCTTTTTCTACAATCTCTTCGGCCGAAGAGGTTGTAGAAAAAAAAATACCTTTAAAAGGCTCTGGCGATCCCAGCTGAGTTGCCTGATTGTCAGAGGCTTTTAAGAGCATTTTTTTCTGCAACCTCTTCGGCCGAAAAGGTTGTAGAAAAAAAATACCTTTAAAAGCCTCTGGCGGTCCCAGGTGAGTTGCCTGATCATCAGAGGCTTCTAAAAGCATTTTTTCTGCAACCTCTTAAGGTTGTAGAAAAAAATGCTTTTAAAAGTAAAAAAAAAAAAAGTTGGCCATGCCCACCCAGTCACATTACCCCCCACCAAGCAACGCCCACAAAATAAGCCATGCCCACAGAACTGGTAGTAAAAAAAATTAGAACCCATCCCTGCCATTACCGGTTTGCCATCTCTGAAAACCATCCTTAAGAGAGGAAAAGTTTTAAACCTGAGCCAATGAACCAGAGAAGTTCAGCCTCACCTTCAATGATTGTGTTAATGCACAAACCAAGCTGCCATAAATCAGAAAAGATTTAACTGGAATTTCTGTAGAGAGGAAAGGTTGGGCTAGATAGTTTCAGGATTGTTTTCAAATTTATGAAGGTAAAATTATCTGATGCTAATCACAATCAGCATTGGAAGCCATATTAGGCCAGAAGCTTCCATGCTGCCACCTTCTCCTGTGTGGGAAAGTAGGAGGGGGGATTTAGTAGAGGAGTTGTATGTAGACATAATAGCATTCTTCATGTCAGTCAAGGTCTATATTGATATTGTTTGCTGATTGCTTATTTGTACCCTATGACTATCATTAAACGTTGTACCTTATGCTTAGGACCTGGGTACCTACGAGACCGTCTTTTGCCACCAATAGCCTTCCACCAACCAGTTCGTTCTCACAGGGAGGGACTACTCAGGGTACCGTCAGTCAAATTATGCCGACTGGCGACTCCCAGGGGGAGGGCCTTCTCTGTGAGGCTCCAACCTTTTGAAATGAACTGCCCCCTGAGATATGAAATATCCCTGATCTCCGTGCTTTCCGCCGTGCCCTCAAAACCCTGATGTTCCAACAAGCGGGGCTAAACATATGAACATGTGAATGTTTTTAAAATGTTATCTGTTAACATTTAATGTTAATTCGCCAGTTGCGTCCTTTTCTGGATCAGGACTCGTTACGCATGGTCACTCACGCCCTTGTCACCTCACGCCTGGATTATTGCAATGCTCTCTACATGGGGCTCCCCTTGAGGAGCACCCGGAGGCTCCAGTTAGTCCAGAATGCGGCCGCGTGGGTGGTGACGGGAGTGATGTGGCGCTCCCATGTGACCCCCCTCCTGCGCGAGCTGCACTGGCTCCCAGTGATCTTCCGGGTGAGCTTCAAGGTTTTGGTTACCACCTTTAGAGCGCTCCATGGCTCAGGACCAGGGTACATACGAGACCGTCTCCTGCCACCAGTAGCCTCTCACTGACCAGTTCGCTCCCATAGAGAGGGGCTTCTCAGGGTGCCGTCGGCCAAACAATGTCGACTGGCGGCCCCCAGGGGGAGAGCCTTCTCTGTGGGGGCACCTGCCATCTGGAACGAGCTCTCCCCGAGATACGGAGGATCCAAGATTTATGCATCTTCCGCCACGCCCTAAAAACGTTTTTATTTATTTATTTATTTATTTATTTTATTTATTAAATTTATATACCGCCCTATTCCTGAGGGACTCAGGGCGGTGAACAGCGAACGATAAAAATACATGTAATACAAACGTTAATAAAAAAACCAATTAAAATATACTAAACACTCTGGTCCTAGATAATTCAAGACATCCCAGTTTAAAATAAAATCAAAAGCAATATAAAGTGAAAGTTAGACCAGGCCGGCCTGCTGAAACAGGAATGTTTTGAGGGCACGGCGGAAAGTGCGCAGATCCGGAATCTTCTGTATCTCTGGGGGGAGCTCGTTCCAGATGGTGGGTGCCCTCACAGAAAAGGCTTTCCCCCTGGGGGCCGCCAGTCGACACTGTTTGGCTGACGGCACCCTGAGAAGCCCCTCTCTATGGGAGCGTACTGGGCGGTGAGAGGCTATTGGTGGCAGAAGGCAGTCTCGTAAGTACCCCGGTCCTAAGCCATGGAGCGCTCTAAAGGTGGTAACTATTTATTCCAACAGGCTGGTCTTGCCTAACTCTCCCGTTTAAATTGGCTTTTAAATTGGCTTTTAAATTGGTTTTTAAATTGGTTTTTAAATCTCTTTTAGATAAATTGGATGTTTTAATCTTTGAGCCTAAATTATTTAATCTGTTTTTAATAGTTTTTAACTTCTGTATGTCTTTGTATTTTATTTTTGGCTGTTCACCGCCCTGAGTCCTTCGGGAGTAGGGCGGTATACAAATATGAAAAATAAAATAAATAAAAATAAATCTAATTTTAGGTTCTATTTAATTGGGCCAAACTATGTTATAATAATAATTTTAATTAGCAATTTTATGATGTTTCTGTATCTATATATTTTTCTTGACTGTACACCACCTTGAGTCCTACGGGAGAAAGGCGGTATAGAAATATAATAAATAAATAAATGATTCTTGATGAAGTATCTTTTCTCTTACGTACACAGAGCATATTCACGAAGACAAATTCCTTATGTATCCTATCATACTTGGCCAATAAAGAATTCTGTTCTGTTCTGTTCTGTTCTGTTCTATTCTATTCTATTCTATTCTATTCTATTCTATTCTATTCTATTCTATTCTATTCTATTCTGCATCTGGAGAAGGAGTGGTCGGAGTGCTGAGTCGAGATGGGATGGACGTTGATTGGAGCATGTGATCGACTGAGGAGTGAGGAGATGGTTTTGGGGGTTTTGATTTACTGAGGGAAAACCCAGACCTTTCAGTTTCAGGTTTTCTCAGATATGCCAGTTTACCTATTCTAGTAAATAGAACTTTGGAAAATGCTTGCTTCTGTGTCTTTACTCAGAGTGGGGGTTTTCTGGAACGCTGATACCCACACATACAGTATTTTTTCTTAAAATATATACATCCTTTTTTAAAAAAAATTAACAGAGTTTAATAACAATAAATCTCTCTCATGGTTCCCAAACTTGAGAAGATTATGCTTTAAGTGATCAGATTGGTCAAACCTTTGTTGGACTTCTGTAGGACAAGGAGATTGAAAATGGTCCCCCTGCTTCTCCTTTGGATTCCTTCTAAAAGAGAATTAAGCTTGATGGATCCTTGTTGGGACTCCTTACCTGCCACGGCTGATGCCTTGGAGCTCCAAAACTCTCTTTACCCTCCTTCCTTCTCCTCCTGGATGTGGAGGAATATGCTGCATTCAAAGCATAAGCAAGAGTCTTAATAACACTGTAAGCACGGGGGTCAACTGCAAATTTGTAACTGTTCTTTTTGTCTTTAGTCTCTAGCGGTACTTTCTGGGTGCATCTTTTTCGGCCTTTGACAGAAAAGGCATGCTTTGAAAAAGAACAGCAAAAACACTTATGCAGGGCTTTCACAAAGATTGGCGATTGATAAGTATTATCATACCCTCTTTCCTGAATATGAAAGTTCCAAATACTATGGACATATTGATAAACTCTGTGACTTTTCATTGGTATTTCTCCAAAGAGTGTGATGATCCAGACTTTCCCTTCAATGGGTCCTAGCAAACCTCCAACCGCGGAATGGACAGCCTGAAATCCGTCCATCATGCTACTATAATCTGTAAAAAAAACAAAGACATTGGCTTGTCTCCACCTAGAGGCGGCATCCTTGAGGAGTGCTGTAGGCACACTCATTGAGAATTGTTGTGTTGTAATAACACAAATTCCATTCTTAACAAGCACAGGAGTAAAAGTCCTCATGAAATTCACTCCCTTCTCTGTGTTTGAAGCAAAGAGACCAATCAAAGTCCACCTGAAATGGAGGAGCAGTTGGACAATTGCTGGGTAAATGATGCCATTTTGGGGGGCCATCCGGTAGAAATAGGGGAAATGAATTTTATCACTCAGAGCCTCTGAAACAAATCTACAAGTGATCTGAAAAAAAAAATGAAGAATGCTGTGTTATATCTGAAGTCAGATCAAGTCCAAAATATTATTTTTTAATAAATCCATCTTGGTTCTCATGAAAAAATATTATTTATTGTTGATTAGTCCTTAGCCGATATGAAGATACAGAATATAAAACACGTAACAACAAGGACACAACAATAAGAACATAACAAGGGTCTATATAAAAATAGAATAAAAGTAACATATTAAGAAAAAAAATAAGTCATATTTCCAGGAGAAAGATTAAGTATTTTTCTATCGAGACACTTGGTCTACCCCAACATGCAGGAGGGGGCATTCTGCTCCCTTTCACCTTTCAGCTCCAATCCAGGAGCCCTCAAGCAGTTGCATTCATGACAAACCATTTTATACCAAATTTATATTATGCTGATAAAGAAATAAAGGGAGACCAGTATAGATCTATTTCAAGCTTTTTAGCTTTCATCAGCTAGCCATACCCTTACTCGGATTCGAACTTGGGCTTCCTGCATGTTAGGCAGTTGAATTAACCTTCTGATTGGAGCTGAAAGGCGAAAGGGAGCAGAATGCCCCCTCCCACATGTTGGGGTAGACCAGGTGTCTCGATAGAAAAACACTTGATCTTTCCTCTGGCTCAGGCTGAGGAAGGAAGGAGAACTTGTGGCTCAAAGGTTAATTCAACTGCCTAACATGCAGAAAGCCCAAGTTCGAATCTGAGTAAGGGTATGGCTAGCTGATGAAAGCTAAAAAGCTTGAAATAGATCTATACTAGTTTCCCTTTATTTCTTTATCAGCAAAATATAAATTTGGTATAAAATGGTTTGTCGTGAATGTGACTGCTTGAGGGCTCCTGGATTGGAGCTGAAAGGCGAAAGGGAGCAGAATGCCCCCTCCCACATGTTGGGGTAGACCAGGTGTCTTGAAAGAAAAAACACTTTGTTTCCCCAAAAATAAGACATCCCCTGATAATAAACCCAATCTGGCTTTTGAGCGCATGGGCTAAAATAAGCCTCCCCCTGAAAATAAGCCCTCCCCGAAAATATTTAAATGCAGAGCTGGAAATGAGATAAGACAGCAATAGGAGCCCCATCTTGCTCCATGTGCCCCAAAATAATAAGAGCTCCCTGAAAATAAGGCCAAGCGCTTATTATGGGGGTTCAAAAAAATATAAGACAGGGTCTTATTTTCAGGGAAACACGGTCTATATCTCCATGATGTTTACAACAGCCATGATAAGAACTATCTCTTGAATTCCATTGAGAAGGCATAGTTAGATCTCTTGCTTCTCTCATCACCACCCCACTCACTTTACTAGGTAGAAATACACAAACACAAACCTGTGGGACTTTGTAGATGCCTACTAATGTTGACATCTGAGTGGTGATTTCCCTGTGAGCCCCATCAATAATCGCCAGAAGATGGTCTTTCCTTCCACAACTATAGTTGGGAAGATTGGCTTCTCCAGGAGAGAGCATGTCCAGTAAAGCATCAGAAGTGCGCAGAGTGCTCAAATAGTTGTCATGGACATTGTAACCAAGTGTGAGATTGTGCAGATGCCAGGTATTCTTGTTGACCAATTGAATGGGGAAAACGAAGGGCAGCATTTTTGCCAGATTAATATGTTTAGTACTGTACACATATTTTCATGTCATCATCAGCATAAAAAGAAAGAACAAAACATTTTTTTATTTATTCTTATTTATCCCCATTAACCTATTGAATTTTATATTGATCCAAAACCATAAGCAAATGATAGTCACCCATTACTATTTTTTGTCAGTTTTGAGAAGATGGGATGGAGATATTCTTCCACCATGGTTAAGAATCACAAATAAACAACGATTTCTAGTGGTAGTAATTTTAGTAAGCAGGATTCAACATTGTTCAACCATTAAAGTAGAGCCATCATAAAAGCAAGATCATGGATGAATAAATGAGTCACCAAAGCAATTCAAAAATCAAGTCATCCTAATTCCTATAAGGAGCAGACATTTATTATGAGGTGGCAGAGGCAACTACTCTTTCAATAACTACATGAAATTTAAAAAAAAAACATTATTCAAGGAATGAAGTCAGAACTGGATGAGAAAACAATCCTCTGGACTTCTGTCTATTTTGCAGTTCTTTTCAGTTTTCTTCTGTCCTGTCTGCATGTTTTGTTTTGTTTTATTTATTTTATTTTACTTTACTTTACTTTACTTTACTTTACTTTACTTTACTTTACTTTACTTTACTTTAATAATTTAATTTAATTTAATTTAATTTAATTTAATAATTTAATTTAATTTAATTTAATTTAATTTATTATTTTTGTCAAGCATGTATAAGATAACAGATATAAGTATAAACATGATTATGAATACATGAAATGGGTACAAATACATGAGGACAGTAGGACAGGGAGGGTAGGCACATTGGTGCTCTTATACATGCCCCTTACAGACCTCTTAGGAATGGGGTGAGGTCAATAGTAGACAATCTAAGGTTAAAGTTGTGGGGGTTTGGGGAAAAAACCACAGTCGGGTAGTGCATTCCAGGCATTGATCACTCTGTTGCTGAAGTCGTATTTTCTGCAATTGAGTTTGGAGCAGTTTGCCTTAAGTTTGTATTTATTGTGTGCTCATGTATTGTTGTGGTTGAAGCTGAAGTAGTCATTGACAGGTAGGACATTGTAGCAGATAATTTTGTGTACTATGTTTAGGTAAGACCGAAGGCGACATAGTTCTAAGTTGTCTAAGCCCAAACTTTCAAACCTGGTGGCATAAGGTATTCTGTTGTGAGCAGAGGAGTGGAGGACTGTTCTCGTGAAATATCTCTGGACTCACTCAATTGTATTAATGTCTGATATGCAGTGTGGGTTCCAGACAGATAAGCTGTATTCAAGAATTACTCTAGCAAAGGTTTTGTATGCCCTAGTTTGCAATACAATATTGCCAGAGAAGAAGCTTCTCAAAATTAGGTTAACAACTCTTAATGCCTTTTTAGCAATGCTGTTACAGTGAGCTCTGGCACTTAGAGTCTCATAGAAGTTACAGTAAAAGAGAAGAACTCTATAAATCAAAATGATATAAGCTCTTATACATAGTCTACAATTTAGGAATAAATGAAATTAAAAAAAAAACAGGAAGAAGAATGTTAGAAATGCAAATGGAGGGAAAGCAACTCCATCACACCAAATGACTTACGGAGGGGAAGACATATAACGAGCCCCGTTGAACTGTAATGACTCAGGAGAAGGTTTTGCTACAGTTTCAACCACACTAATCATGTGGTCTCCTGGCCCATAATAGTGCCATGGATTCCCTTTGTCCCGCTTCTTCAAAATCAGGGGACATTTGGGTCTGAGCTTCCCGCAGTTTCTGTGGGTGAGAACCAGCACCAGCATAAGGAGCAGAAGTAGGAGGTCCATTCCTTCTTGGCCTGAATCAACCACTTCTCTGTTTCTAAACCTCAAGAATTTAGAAGACTACAAAGCACTCCAACAAGGTGGAAATACCTGTGGCTTTCCAGGTTTAGACAGAGACAAACTGAACTTCACAGGAAAAGGAGAGAAAGGCACATTCAAGTGTACATCCCCTGCCGGTCCTAAATCTTGTTCAAAATACCCAGCATTACTAGAAGTATTTATCCTTTTCTGGTGCAAGATTGCTTCTGTTATGTATTGATACTTTTGAGCGGGAGATTCAAATCTGCATTCGTTTCTGATTGGCTGACAGTCCCTCCTGGATTGTATATAAGGAGGACTGCAGCCCCTGAGTTTTTGCTGAAGTCTCACTGTATATTAAAGAGCTATTGTCACTTGCTTGCTTGTGCCTCTCGTTATTCCCGAACCACTTCATTGGCGACGAGGATGGGATAGAGGCTACAAGAAGCCAACCAGTGAGACCACGAGCTTCAGCTAGGCGACGAGGCGAACCACAGGAGACATACCGGACATGTCTGCCTACGTTCCGCCCAAACCTTTTGATCCGACCCGCGAAAAATGGGTCTCGTACCTAACGAGGTTTGAATGCTCGCTAGAAGCCAGCGACATGCAGGGCCTCTCGGCTAATCGAAAGAGAGCCCTATTCCTAAGCCACTGCGGACCAGACGTGTTCGAGATGGCTGAGTCACTGTGTGAGCCAACGCCGGTTCAAACAGTCTCATGGGACACCCTGATGGCAACTCTCCGGGCTCACTATGCTCCCGTCCCCTCCAAGTTCGTGCAGCGATACCAACTGAGGCAGCGCGTTCAACGAGAGGGAGAGCCGGTCAGCGCGTACATGGCCAGCCTGAGAAAAGCCGCAACTCATTGCAACTACAGAGACTTGGACGATGCGTTGCTTGAGCAACTGATCTGTGGTGTTCGGGACATTAGGCTGCAACGGCGTCTGCTCGCCAAGCCTGATCTGACGCTTGCCGGAGTCCTTGACGAGGCCAGGGCTCACGAAGCCTCCACAAAGGCCGCTGAAACGCTACAGCGTCTGCTGACCAGCAAAGACAGCCCCAAGTCTGCCCCGGTGCACAGAGAAGACGCCGGATCCAGCTCGGAGTCCGAGTCGGATGAGGACGTCTTCCGAACAGAGCACCAGAGAAAAGACACTGGCAGCCCCCGGCGAAGCTGTCCCAGCTGTGGCGGGCACCATGATAGACTGTCCTGCAAATACAGAGAGGCTATTTGCAGGCGTTGCGAGAAGAAAGGGCACTTGGCGCGAGTCTGCAGAGCCATTCTGCCCAGAAGACACAAACCACGTGAGCGTCGCAGCCAACCGGAATCAGCGCGCCAGAAGCAGCCAACGAGAGAAGGCGGCGCAAAAAAACGGCGCGAATTTGAACCGCGAGATGGCCGCAGCATACACATCGACCAGGCCAGCACGACGGTCGAGGACAAAGTCAGCACGGTGGTCGAGATCAACGGAAGGCCGTGCTCGATGGAAATCGACACCGGATCAGCTCTCTCCATCATGTCGTGGACGACCCTAAAGACCCTCCTGCCGTCGTTCCGGAAGGATCAACTCTCCAGACAGAGACTACGCATCCTAGACTACCAGGGGAACCGAGTCCCCCTCGAAGGCGTGGGCACGTTCCGGGTCACCTACGGAGACTACGAAAGAGACCTGCCGCTGACCATCGTCACGAAGCAGCTTCCGAGCCTCCTGGGCATGGGGTGGTTCCGAGCCCTTGGCATGGGCTTCACCGGCGTCCACCTGATGTCCAAGTCAACCCTGAAAGACAGCCTCCTGTCCGAGTTCCAGGACGTTTTCGGGGACACGTTGGGCAAGTATGTGGGGACCCCTATTTCACTAAACTTAGACCCCAACGTAGCCCAAGTAAGACTGAAGGCCAGACGAGTGCCGTTCGCATTGAAACCAAAGATCGATGCAGAACTGGACAAACTGATTAAGCAAGGGGTGTTGGTTCCCGTTGACCATGCTAAGTGGGAGACCCCCATAGTCACCCCAGTTAAGTCCGACGGCTCAATCAGAATTTGCGCCGACTACAAGTGCACGATCAACAAGGCTTTGCAGCCGAGCGCCTATCCGGTGCCGATCGTGCACCATCTACTACACTCCCTGGGCCCCGGAAAAATTTTTGCCAAATTAGACCTGGCCCAAGCCTACCAACAGTTACCGGTCGACGACGCCACGGCAGAGGCGCAAACGATCGTGACTCATAGGGGTGCATTTAAATGCACCAGGCTCCAATTTGGGGTGAGCGTCGCACCCGGCTTATTTCAAAGCACCATGGAGCGCCTGTTGCAAGGACTCCCGGGAGTAGTGCCCTATTTCGATGACGTCTTAGTCAGCGCCCAAGACGAACACCAGCTAGGGGACAGGGTACGGAACGTCCTGTCCAGATTCAGAGAAGCGGGACTAAGACTTAAAAAGAACAAGTGCAGGATAGCGGTCCCCTCGGTAGAATTTCTGGGGTACAGGGTGGACGGCACAGGCATCCACCCTACCGAAAGCAAGGTGAGAGCCATCAAGAGCGCACCAGCCCCCAAATCCAAAGCTGAGCTCCAAGCCTTCCTTGGACTGCTCAATTTTTACTCAATGTTCCTAAGAGATAAGGCCACGGTCGCTGATCCCCTTCACAAACTCTTAGGGAAGAATGTACCATGGGTCTGGGGGAAACCGCAAGCAGCCGCTTTCGAGGCAGTAAAAAAACTCCTATCTGAGGACAGTTTCCTGATCCAGTACAATGCAGAGCTGCCGCTCGTCTTAGTTTGCGACGCCTCCCCCGTAGGAGTTGGTGCCGTCCTAGGCCATAGACTGCCGAACGGCCTGGAGGCGCCCATTGCTTTCTACTCCCGAACTCTGTCCAGCACAGAACGAAACTATAGCCAATTGGACAGAGAGGCTCTGGCTGCGATTGCGGGGGTTAAGAAGTTCCACGAATACCTCTATGGCCGAAAATTCGAACTTGTGACTGACCATAGACTGTTGCTAGGACTGCTAGCAAGCGACAGGCCAACCCCCGCTGCCCTCTCCCCCCGTTTAACTAGATGGGCGATTTTCTTATCGGCCTACTCGTACCAGCTCGTCCATCGGCCTGGGCGAACCCTGGGTCATGCGGATGCCCTTAGCCGTTGCCCCCTTCCCGACCTGCTGGACAACCCAACACCGGAAACCTCCGTCCTGTTGTTGGACACGTTAACTTTGGGGCCCATCTCCTCCGGCGAGGTGGCGAAGGCATCAAATAGAGACCCTGTTATCCGGACTGTTATGGGTTGGGTTTTGAAAGGGTGGCCGGACAAGGTGGTCGGGGAGGAGTACCAAGGTTTTGCCAACAAACGAAATGAACTGTTTATGCAAGGGGGGTGCTTACTGTGGGGTGACAGAGTGGTAATTCCAACAAAACTATGGGATAGAGTTTTAGAGTTATTGCACGAAGGGCACCCTGGCATCGTTAGGATGAAGTGCTTAGCCCGCAGCTATGTCTGGTGGCCCAATATGGACCAGGTCATTTCCGAGTGGGTGGGGAAGTGCAGACCCTGCCAGGAGTCTCGCCCCGATCCCCCAGTAGCGCCCATCCGAGAGTGGGAGAAACCAAAAGGCCCATGGGGGAGGATCCACATTGATTTTGCCGGCCCGTTCCATGGCCAAACGTTTTTAATAGTAGTGGATGCCTTTTCAAAATGGCTCGAAATTGTATTAATGCCATCCACAACGGCCGAAGCTGTTATCAAGGCCCTAAGAAAGTTGTTTGCCACCCACGGCCTGCCGGATACCTTGGTATCGGACAAAGGGCCTCAATTTACAGCAACCCTTTTCAAAGGTTACTTGGCCGGCCTGGGAATCCGCCATGCCCTATCAGCCCCATTTCACCCGGCTTCCAACGGATTGGCTGAACGATTTGTCAGGACAGCCAAGGAAGCACTGTCCAGATTAGACAATGGGGACTGGCAGGCCAGGATAGATCAATTCCTTGCGGTTCAGCATGCATCACCATGCACAGCAACAGGGAGAAGCCCAGCAGAGCTCCTCATGGGGAGAAAGCTCCGGTGCGTGTTGGACAGGCTTCACCCTAACTACTCGCACGAAAACTTTAAGGGAGAGACCTGTGGCTTAAGGCAGTTTCAGGTCGGGTCCCCGGTGTTCGCTCGCAATTATGCCAGCGGTCCTCTGTGGGTTGCAGGAACCATAGTGGGGATAACAGGCCCAAAATCATACACGGTGGACGTGGGGGTAGATAGACTCTGGAAGCGCCACATAGACCAACTTAGGAAACGGGTGGTTGGCGAGGCAAACATCAACTCAGACATGTCCGAGCCTAACTATGACCACTTCTCCAAAACAGCTAACTCAAGCCCGGGGCCGCGAGAATACTTAGCTGACAAGCCCTGGTTCCAGCGCCGCCCCAGCGAGTCGCCACTCCCAGCCGGGGATAACCACGCCCCAGACAAAATCCAGGAGGTTCCATTGGCGGAGCTGGGAGAGACAAAGAGTCCCTCCGACCAGCTCGACGCCCCACCAGACTCTGAACTGCGCAGGTCAACTAGGGCGACAACTCGTCCTAAGCACCTGCGAGATTTTGTCTGTACATATGTTAATTGTTGAGTGTTAGTGCCTTCTGGGAAGGGAGGGGTGTTATGTATTGATACTTTTGAGCGGGAGATTCAAACCTGCATTCGTTTCTGATTGGCTGACAGTCCCTCCTGGATTGTATATAAGGAGGACTGCAGCCCCTGAGTTTTTGCTGAAGTCTCACTGTATATTAAAGAGCTGTTGTCACTTGCTTGCTTGTGCCTCTCGTTATTCCCGAACCACTTCAGCTTCCATGTTGCTTCAGCCTGAGTTTACATCAAAGGCAGTCACTGGAGAAGTTTCAGAGAAGGTCTCAAAGTACAGGATGGTGATAATTACAGAGAGAAGCAACTTCTCTGGAGATCTTAAACTTCTTCAAGGACTCTACATGCAGAGGAGCATCTGGAGAACAGCATGCTAGTAATAAATCATAGATATAGTCCTGGGGGCACAATTCTGCCGTGGTTCTGGCCCTTCCTACTGGGACGTTAGGAAATGAATATTTGGAGGATAAGAGTTCAACCTCAGGTGAAAAGAAATTCCTTTTAATTTCACATCCTTCCTTTCTTTCACAGCCTGTGGAGACACATTGGATTTATTTATTTATCTGGGAAACATTCATTTACCCATCACAGTCTGTCTCAGCATTGTCACACATTTCTCTCCCTGCTTAGTTTCAGATTAGGCAATTCATACATTAAGATGATATGGGGGGAAAGGAGTTTAAAGAGAGGCTAAGGTTTCATCTGTGCTCAATACAGAATGGTCACTCTCAAACCTTCAAAGCCAAATTCCTCCTTGTTTCATTTTCATTTCAGTTTTGGAAGAAAGAAAATGTAGTGACATTTAGGCCCTTTCAGCTTCTATTATACAATTTGTTGATGATTTTTTTTTTTGCTTTAATTTATACGCCGCCCTTCTCCAGAGACTCAAGGCGGCTTACAATGCGTTAAGCAATAGCCTTCATACTTTTGTATATTTATACAAAGTCATCTTATTGCCCCCACAATCTGGGTCCTCATTTCACCTACCTTTGAAAGGATGGAAGGCTGAGTCAACCTTGAGCCTTGGCGAGATTCGAACCTGCAATAATTGCAGGCAGCTGGTCTTAATAACAGTGTGGTTTAGTCCACTGTACTACAGGCTCTTGTAATATTTATCTCTATATCTATCTATCTATCTATCTATCTATCTATCTATCTATCTATCCTGGCATATGAACAAGATTTTCATTGCACAAGAATTATGTTTACAAAACGTGGATGGGGCATTTCAGGACTCAGGTAGGATGAGGCACTGGACAGACAGGGTACCTTGAGGATTAAAAAAAAAAACCTCAGTGGACAACTTGGAAATTTATTTATTTATTTATTTATTGATTGATTGATTGATTGATTGATTGTACAAGATAGCAGGTATGACTATGAACATGGACATGAATGAAGGAAATGAATACAAATAAATTTGGACAGTAGGACAGGGATGGTAGGCACTCTGGTGCGCTTATGCATGCCCCCTTTATGAACCTCTTAGGAATGGGGTGAGGTCCACAGTAAACAGTTAAAGGTTGAAGGATGTAACAATGGACTCAGGTAGAGATATTGAGTTTGTATCTATTGTGTGCTCGTGTATTGTTGTGGTTGAAGCTGAAGTAGTCATTGACAGGTAGGACGCTGTAGCAGACAATTTTGTGTACTACACATAGGTCAGACCGTAAGTGGCGTAGTTCAAGGTTGTCCAAGCTCAAAATTTCAAGCCTGGTGGCATAAGATATTCTGTTGTGAGCAGAGGAGTGGAGTACTCTTCTTGTGAAATATCTCTGGAGTCGCTCAATTGTGTTAATGTCCAATATACAGTGTGGATTCCAGGCAGGCGAGCTGTATTTAAGAATTGGTCTGGCAAAGGTTTTACATGCCCTAGTTCACAGTACAATGTTACCGGAGAAGATGCTTCTCAAGATTAGGTTAACAACTCTTAATGCCTTTTTGGCAATGCTGTTACAGTGAGCTCTGGGTCTTAGATCATTTGAGATGAGTACTCCTAGTCCTTGACAGAGTGAGGGTCATCTACGAGGTCATATTTGCCCATCTTGTATTTGGTGTTCTGATTTTTTTTGCCAATGTGTAAGACAGAGCATTTGTTAGTTGAAATTTGATGTTGCCAATTGTTCGACCATTCAGACACATAGTCAAGGTTGCTTTGTAGGGCAGCAGCATTGTCAGTGGGGTTGAATAGTTTTACGTCATCAGCAAAGAGGACACAGCTGCTTATAATATGATAGCAAAGGTCATTTATGTAAAGCAGAAAGAGTGTGGGTCCTAAAACACTGCCTTGAGGGATACCGCTGTTAACAGGTGCAGGGTTTGATAGGGCACTCCCTATTTTGACTACTTGTTGTCTATTTGACAGGAACGCAGCTATCCACTTGTGCAGGGGTCTGGAAATGCTGTAAGAACTTTGTTTTAACAGTAGTTTGTTGTGTACCACTGAAGCAAAGGCTTTGCAGAAGTCTATGTAAATTGCACCTATTGCTTTACCTTGGTCGAGTTATGTGGTCCAAATGTTTTTGCAATGTAGGAGTTGTAGATTACAGGACAAATTTTTCCTGAAACCAAACTGCTTGTTATAGAGTAGGTTGTTTGTCTCTACGTGGAGGGTAATGGACTGGTTTATAATTGATTCCATGACTTTGCAGGTGACTCAACATAGTGAGATTGGTCTGTAATTTTCAACTAGGCTGGGGTCACCCTTTTTGAAGATAGGAATGACAGTAGCTAATGACCATAGGTCAGGCAAGGAGCTGGTTCTGAAAGATTTTTCATAGATTATGCTTATAGGTTTTGCTATGGCAGTGGAAAGCTTTTTCAAGAATTTTACTCTACACGGTTGGGGACAATATTTTCCCAAAACTCTTTAATTATTTCAAGTAAGTTACTGGCCCACTTATCTATGGAGAGCAGCTTCAACCGTTTTTCTTGGTGTGGACTGTTGGGAAATGTTGATACTTAAAATTCTTCTATCTCATATTTCTACATTTCTTCTTGTTGTAAGTTGCTCCTTTGTATTTAGGTCTGGCCTCAGAATAATAATGTAGCACTTGGGGATGAAGATGCAGCCCAGCAGACCAGCACTGGAAGATAAAATGGAGAAGACCTGCACAGCTACCATGTATTTTCCTTTTATGCTTAGATAGGTGGGCACAAATGTGACCCAGACACTGCAGAAGACCAGCATACTGAAGGTGATCAGCTTGGCTTCATTGAAGGCCCCAGGAAGATTCCTGGCCAGGAAAGCCACTGTGAAGCAGATGGCAGCCAGGAAGCCCAGATAGCTGAGAGTGATGTAGAACATGACAACAGACCCTTCATTGCATTGCAGGATGATTATTCCAGGCTGAGAGTGGAAGTCAGAATCAGGGAATGGGGGAGAAACTCCCAGCCAGATGGAACAGATGATAATTTGGACAGCAGAACAAGAAAACATGATGGAGTTGGCCAAACTCTTCCCCAGCCATCTCTTTGCTCTGTTTCCTGGTTTTGTGGCCAGGAAGGCCAATACCACCGTGATCGTTTTAGCCAAGAGAGAAGAAATAGCAATGGAGAATATGATGCTGAAAACTGTTTGTCGGAGAAGGCAGGTGGCTTTCCTTGGTTGACCAATGAAGAGGAGAGGAGACAAGAAGCAAAGCAGGAGGGAGACCAGGAGGATGTAAGAGAGGTCCTGATTGTTGGCTTTGACAATGGGAGTTTCTTGGTATTGAAAGAATATGATTAACACAAACCCTGTAGTTAGGAAGCAGAGTAGGGCAAAAGAGACCAAGATGATGCTTATACATTCCTTGTACAATAGGAAGATTATAACTTTGGCGATACATCTGGCTTGGTCCTCATGTGGATATTTATTATCTGGACACTTGGTGCATTTTTCCGTATCTGAGAAAAACCAAAAAGCAACATTTCTTCAACATTTTGCCCTTTTCAATTTCAAGAAATAAATTCTTGAAGCAACAGGTGATACCCTAAGCATTTTCAAAGAAATATTTTTTAATATATGAAGTAAAAAAATCTGAAGAATATAATTTCAGAAATCTATCTATCTATCTATCCATCTATCTATCTATCTATCTATCTATCTATCTATCTATCATCTATCAATCTATGTCTCTTCTATCTCCTATGAAATGTGCAGAACCTCCATAGAAACCTACAGTATTAGAGGTTAATAATGAATCAGTTAATCTTTCTACAAAGACTTTCTGAGTTCTGCAAGATGGCACTTCTTAATATACTGGACTCAGAGGATGTCTATCTGGTGAACTCCAGTAAGCTTCCAGAGAAAGCCCCAGTCATGGAAATAATCTGAAATGGCTAATGGGAGCAATGATGATTTGGGTGAATAGTAATAACTGTCCATAGAACCTCATTGTGGATCAGTGATGCCTTCCTAGTGTTTCTCACAGGGAGGCCCATATAGAAACATTGCAATAAACCTTGCAATAATTATCCTCAAGCTTCAAAGAAATCAGCTGTTTCTTGAAGTCAAAATGTAGAAAGTACATCCAAATTAAAAACAAAAACAGAAGAAGCATTTTCTCTGGCAGTAGTAAAGGTTGCCCAATTGGCCACCCATCTGAGAAATTGTGCAGTTTCAAACTAAAGAAGACAACATTTGAGATTCAATCTGTCATTTAACCAGTGGTGGGCTGCTGCCAGTTTGGACCAGTTCGGGCGAACTGGTAGTTGTGACCCTGGCGCTATGTCATCCTATATCCCCATGTTTTTGAAGCTGTGCACATGCATGGAAGCTGCACACGTAAGTGAAGTGCATGCACGAAGGCTGCATGCATGGACAGATGGCCGCACATGCACATATTCGATACTGGTTGTTACATGTGATGCCCACCTCTGCTTTTAACTTGCACCTTCATGAAAATACTCTGGATGAATCCATTTCTACCAGGCTTTCCCTTTTCTTTGGTGTGACCCACCTTCCTGAGTGGAGATGGTCCCCTCTGGACAAGGAACACAGTCATAGCAGCAAACTGGCTCTCCTTCTCGAGCCCTTTTGACAAATCCAGGATGACAATTTTCCACACATTTGGACTGAGGAAGAGACTAAGCAGAAGAATGTGGAATCCGAAAGAAAATATGTTAGGACTTACCATCCATGGGAAATGAAAGACAAAACAAACATTAGCCAAAGACTCTCTGTTCTTCACTTAGATTAATACGAACTCTCCAACTAGTTCGAAATAGTTGCAGGAAATACAACTACAGACAGATTCTCCTTTCAGTTCATCCATTTTGCTTTTGGAATATCTGATTGCAATAAAAGATTTTTCTACTTAATAAAGTTAGAAGGGATGGGAATGAGGAAAGATTTATAGCATTCTTTGACAACCACTGGCTCCTTTGTCATGCCTGTATTAACATCAACGTTTTCTTTCTTCATATACTGTATCCATGAGTTTAGTATACATTAAACTTTAGGACAAAATGTATTCTGAAAGTTGTATTAAAGTGTTATTCCATTAGATTTATGAAAATAAAATAAAATAAACATGATGAAGAAAGCAATTTATGACAGGTATGATCTGATTTTTAAAGATTTCATAAAACATTGCAAAGACACCCCCTACACACACTTTGAAAGTACTCTAAAATAGTTTCCCAGTTAAAATAAAGAGAATGTGTTCCTTACAAATTAGAGCCATCAACCTTAAAGAGCCGTGATGGGGCAGTGGTTAGAGTGCGGTACTGTAGGCTACTTCTGCTGACTGCCGGCTGACTGCAATTTGGCAGTTCAAATCCCACCAGGCTCAAGGTTGACTCAGCCTTCCATCCTTCCGAGGTGGGTAAAATGAGGACCCAGATTGTTGGGGGCAAAATGCTGACTTTGTAAATCACTTAGAGAGGGCTGTAAAGCACTGTGAAGCAGTATATACATCTAAATGCTATTGCTATTGCTATTAAAAAGATGGCCTTGTTTATTTTTTATTTATATCACAGAAACCCTGGTAAAATGAGACTAAAAATTAGTACCTAGTTTCTGGAACTGTAGTTAAATGATATAGAGGTGAGGTTATGAAAAGATGTCCCTCAAAAAGTCAAGCATATTTTGCTGCACGAGAAGAACAGAAATATGAGCCCTTTGTTGGAAAAGGTTATTTCTAAGGCCAAGCTAGGTTTCCACGACCAGGTCCTTTCTGCTGAAGAACTACAACTAGATGACAACAACTGGTAGGGAAAGACAGACCCATGTTTATTATGACTTAAATTGGAGCTTCATTTCTTCCTAGAGAGATTTAAAGTAGCTAACAGTCATGATAAACAATATAATTCAAGGGGTTTTCAGACGAAATGCTCTCTTATAAACCAAAAGCCAAATCCAAGTAAAATTTCCTTTCAAATTGTCCCTTGTTACTTCCATTAAAGGGATGCAGTGGATCACTGGCTAAGATGCTGAGCTTGTTGATCGAAAGGTCAGCAGTTCAGCAGTTTGAATCCCCAGTGCTGCGTAATGAGGAGAGCTCTCGTTACTTGTCCCAGCTTCTGCCAACCTAGCAGTTCAAAAGCACGTAAAAATGCAAGGAGAAAACTAGGGATCACCTTTGCTGGGCCTGATGGCTCAGCAGACTGATAGCATTGTGATTAACACCAGCTGTCTGCAATTACTGTAAGTTCGAATCTTACCAGGCTCAAGGTTGACTCAGCCTTCCATCCTTTCTAAGGTAAATAAATTGAGGAGCCAGTTTGTGGGGGCAATAAGCTGACTTTGTATAAATATACAAAAGTATGAAGGCTATTGCTTAACGCATTGTAAGCCACCCTGAGTCTCTGGAGAAGGGCGGCATATAAATAAAATAATAATAATAAAAAAGTAATAGTATTCCATGCACCTTTGGCATTTAGTCATGCCGGCCACATGACCACGGAAACGTCTTTGGACAGCGCTGGCTCTTCGGCTTTGAAACAGCGATGAGCACCACCCCCTAGAGTCAGGAACCACTAGCACATATGTGCAGGGGGGGGAACCTTTTCCTTTTTACTTCCATTATGAGGAAGGAATTTTCTTGGGATCAAAGTTATCCCAAGTGGTTTTATTAGCCATCAAACCTCAAAAATACTGTACACTTTTCCCCAAAAGGTTTCCACAATTTTGACCACTACTCTATTTGTCTATCCCAGTGGGATGAAAGAAAATTATAGAGCATTATGGCCATATGTGGCCTGCTTTAAAAACATTATTGACTACGGATCTTCCCTTTCAAGAGACACTGTCCCAGCCAGGACAAACTGAATCCAAAGGCATATTTATCACAGGGACGAAGGTGATATTTATCCAGTCTTGATTCAATTTCATTGGATTCAGTCCAAACCTGAACTTGGGACCAATTTAACAGAATTGCCCTTTCCTTTGCTATTTTAGAACAAGAAACAAGCAAAATTGAATCTATCAGTATCACAATCATCGGCACTTGAGGGCCGCTCTCACTAGTTTTCTGGAGGCACCAGATTAAAGAGGATCCACAAAATACCCACAACCTGGGTCCTAAAACAGAACAATTCTCCAAATTTTAGCATGTAAAGGACACCTTGATCCATAGTAACTGAAGGCTTCCAAGCACTCTAAGAAAACTGTCAGATTTCTACTCTCCACATTCAATTCTCAATGAAGGTCAACCATCTTGTTGATTAGCCTTTGCCAATTTAAAATGGGTCCTCAGGCTTTCAGAAATAGAGAAAGGACCAGAGGTGATGTTCAGCAGGTTCTGACCAGTTCTGGAGAACCAGTAGTGGAAATTTTGAGTAGTTCAGAGAACCGGTAAATACTACCTCTGACTGTCCCACCCTCATCTATTCTCTGCCTCCCAGGTTCCAGCTGATTGGGGTGAAATGAGGATTTTGCAGTAACCTTCCCCCGGAATGGGGAGGGAATGGAGATTTTACAGTAATCTTCCCCTAGAGTGGGGTAGGAATGGAGATTTTACAGTATCCTTCCCTTGCCATGCCCACCAAGCCATGCCCACAGAACCGGTAGTAAAAATTTTGAATCCCACCACTGGAAAGGACATCAATATTTCTCCCACCTTGTTGAGCCACTTTAGCCATGACAGAGTATATTGATTGATAGTAAATTTCCACCTTTCAAAATTCCCCAATCGCTTGTCAATGGGATCCAACCTGGGAAGAAGCACCCAACTTATGACATTCAGATCTGCTGTTACATCTCCATTTTGGTCCAAGTAAAATTTCTGATGGGAAAGATTGCAAAATTCATTCTTTTCCAGAAAGGGATGGAACTAAAAGAGAAACATCCAAGAATTTTAAAAGCAGAAAACTTGGTTTCTTATCCCAGGTAGTATTTCCACATTTGACTCTTTCTTCTACAGTTATCTAACTTGCAAATACGCTCAGTTGGGAGAACAAGCGTTACCATTATCTTCAAAAGTGAAGGGCTCAGATAAATTGATCTACCATAAATTGAAAAAAATGTGTACTGGTAAAATATAATTGACCAAATTTGTCTATTCCAATCAATACATCACAAAAAATTGAACAAAGAAACAGAGATTATTCACACACACTTGGGAAGAAACAACAGGGAGATTATCAAAAAGTTTTCAAGAAAAAAGTTGCCAGACTAATCTTTCAGGTAAACCAGATGAGAAACGTAACCAGATGAGCTAATTCTGTGTCTGGATTAGTTAAGTGCAATACTTGTTTTGCATCTCAGCCCCTCTGGAGCTGCCAGTGCTTCACCGGGCGCAAACGAACATGCACACACGAAAAGGAGGATTTGTTTCATGGTACTCTTTAGAAGTTTGGATACTGTCCTATTTGTATGCAGATTGCCAGTTTCTAGTTTACATGGAAAGACTGTTTGTGTAGAGTATTTACTTTAAGTTCTTTGGGTTGAAATTAGGTGGCCAACTCAGCAGGTGCATTCTATTGCCCTGCTATCAGGCTCCTCTTCCACAAAGACCCTGCAGGAAAAGGGCAGCATGGACCATAGAGTAAGAGCTGTGGCCCATAAACATGATGCTTTTGGTGTGTCCCTTCAAAATAGTTGTAGTGTCCCAGATGAACTGAATAGGAATCTTAAGGTGGCAGGTTTAGCTGCTTGTGATGATGATGATGATGATGATGATGATGATGATGATGAAGATGAAGATGAAGATGACAACTCCATAAGGAAAAAAGATGTCTTGGATAAAGGAAGGTCTGCATCAGATGTTGCAAATCAGCCATGCGTGTGAGTAGGGTATCTAAAAAAAGAAGCCACCTTTTTCCTGATGACGCAACTGAAAGAGATGTCTATTTGGGAAAGGATGTGGAGTATTGAAGGAGGTGAGGTGTCTGCTGGGTACTACTACTAGTAAATAAAAGAAATGCATTGTTAAGACTATCAAGAATGCTAGTAAGGATGTCAAATGCATATTAAAAGGCTGTATAATGCATTACTGGAAATACATTCAGAAATGGAATTGGTAAAGGATTGTATGATAAAATGGGCACAAAATTTTCAGGAACCAGTGATGATAGAAACATGGGAAAAGATTTGGGTCAGAAATGTTAAATTTATGGAAGCACAAAACCTAAGAGAAAATTTTTATAAAATGTTTTATAGATGGCATTTAGATCCTAAAAAATTACCATGTATGTACCCAAATTTGCAAGCTAAATGTTGGAGATGTGAATGTGATGATTCAACTTATTATCATATATGGTGGACTTGTAAGAAAATCAAGGCATTTTGGATAAAAATTTGGTGGGTGATGCAGAACATCTGCAGGATTCATTATTGCTTCCGGCGTGTCCCAAGATGGCGGCGGTCGGCTGAGCTCCGCGGAGGAGATGGAGAGGTCGCTGGTGTCAGGGGTCTTCGGGAGCCGCTTTAACTATCTCCGGCTCCAGTCCCAATGAGGGGAATGCCCGCCCTGCCTGCTGAGGGCTTTTTCGCCCTCCGGAATATCAGGGCAGGGCAGGACGCACTGTTTGAAGCCACCACGGGAGATGGGGCGGCGGCCTGTTAAAAACAGCTGTTTCTGGCTTGGAGGTGCCCTTCATCCCCTCACCCCTCACGGATCTCTGGGACGCTCTCCTGACGTTTTTCGGGGGTCCTGGAGGCGCCATGGGGAGCCCAGGGTGCCGGTTGCGAGCCGGCCGCGGCGGTGGTGGCGGCGGCGGCGGCGGCGGAAGGCAATGGCAGCCACGGATCATCCGGCTGAGGAAAGAACTTGCAGCAGGTGGATGGGGGAATACGGACAGCCTTGCCTTGCCCTCAGGATTATCATCTGCTCTTTTTTGAGCCTTGACCCCTGTTATCCGGGGTTTGTTTGTCATCAGAGCTGAGACTGGGGATTTGGGGAGTCTTGGGACAGGAGAGGCGGGAGGCTGACCAGGGCTCTATTGGTCGCCTCGGGTGGCTTCTCCTCCCCCCCTTCTTCCCCCAGGTATGTGTGGGTGTTGGCCTTTGATGGCCACCCACCCTCGGACTTGGACTGGGTTTTTTTTGTCTGCTATCCCTACTTTCGCCCCAGGGAAGAACTTGTGCCTGTGGGATTATCATCATTGTCTTTAATAACTTTACAAATTGCTGTCTTCTTGTGTGACCCCAAACTGGAGGAGAACTGGGCAAAATGGTGTGCAGGTGCTGAGGGGGCTGTTTGTCATCCGCCAGATGAAAGGATGGACTATTGTGACTTTATTGTCGGTGTCATCTGCCCCAGTCACTGTGAGAGGGTGACTGGGATAATTATCCTCCAGACGTGGGGGGATGTCACTGGCCCCTTTCACTGTCGTGAGAGGGCAGTGAACCAGTTCCTGATATGAAGATCTACTTTGATCCAGTATTATTGGACGATCTGGTGAAGCCATGACCAGTTGACTCTCCATCTCTGTTTTGTGCGATGTTTACGGCTGCTGACCTGCTTGCGCTGCGAGACTCCCCCCTCTCGCAGGTTTGGCCCTCCTCACTATCGAAGGCCTACCTTGATGACGGATTTTGGAATCCCGAGAGGTGGCATGCGGCGAGGAGGGGGTTGTGGGGTTTTTTGGGGAAATTTTTAGATAAGGTTTTAAAGGTTTCTGGGAGGGGGGTGGGTTCGGTGGGTTTGGGGGAGAACCTGTCGGGGAGGAGGCCACAGCTGGCTGAAGAGCACGGCACTAGAGATGCGGGAACCGGGGTCAAGGAGGGGGTTAGAGCTTGTGTTGTGGATGGACATTACATCAGTACTGTGGGTGGGAGGGGCAGATATGGCAGGAGCAGGGGGCCATATCAGGTTGTGGGAGCGCGCGCCCGCTGGCTCCAAGCGGTGGCGTGCTCCGGCCCCCAATGCTCCCCTCGTTCCCCAGGTTGCACAGACCCTCAGGCCCTGGGCCTTCGGCTGATGCTGTGCAACGCCCGGTCCGTGGTAAATAAAGCCCCCCTCATTTGTGATCTTGTTCAGGAGGAGGGAGTGGACCTGGCGGGTATTACGGAGACCTGGTTGGGCCAGGAGGGGGGGTCCCCCTCGTTGAGATGTGCCCACCCGGTTTCCATGCATTCCATCAGCCGAGGACACAGGGGAGGGGCGGGGGGGTGGCGGTTGTCATTAGAGAAGGTCTTGGTCCAAGTGAGGTCACTGTTCCTCAGACGGCTGGTTGTGAGTCCCTCCTTGTGAAGTGGGGTCATGGGATGCAGATGGGTGTGCTGGTTACGTACCTGGCTCCCTGTCATGTGACAGCAGCCCTGCCCGAGCTGCTCAACGTTATAGCCGCGGTGGCGGTTGACACCCCCGGCTTATGGTCATGGGGGATTTTAACCTGCCATCCATTGGTGAGGTGTCTGAGGTGGCTCGGGAGTTCATGGCTTCCATGATGGCCATGGATCTGGCACAGTTAGTTCATGGCCCTACTCACACGGGGGGAAACACACTAGACCTGGTTTTTGTCTCTGGTCAGTGGTTGAGTGATCTTGAGATAGGGGATATAGTGATCGAGCCCTTGTCATGGTCAGATCACTCCCTCCTTCGCTTTGACCTTTGAACTGCCGCACCCCGCCGCAGGGATGCGGAACCATTGAGGTGGTACTGCCCCAGGCGCCTGATGAATCCTGATAGGTTCCAGACGGAGCTTGGGCCATTTCCTGAGGCTCTGGCACACGGCTCAACTGAGGAGCTGGTGGCCGCCTGGGATAGGGCGGCCACTGGAGCTTTGGATCGGGTCGTGCCTTTGTGGCCTCTGACCCGGCATCGATCTCGCCTGGCTCCTTGGTTCACCGAGGAGCTGAGGGAGATGAAGCGCCAGAAAAGACACCTGGAGAGTGGTTGGAGGACCAGCCATTCTGAATCTGACCGAACACTGGTAAGGTCTCATATTAAGACCTACCTGGTGGCGATAAAAGTGGCGAAGTATAACTATTTTGCCACTCTTATTGCATCATCAGATAATCGCCCGGCCGCCCTGTTTAGGGTGACCCGCTCCCTGCTCCACCAGGAAGCGCGGGAGGACCCCTTGGAGGGTAGAGCCGAGGATTTTGTACAGTATCTGTATGACAAAATCGCTCAGATTTGGGAACATCTGGACTCTGACTGGGTAGATTCAGCGGGGAGGACAGAGGCAGGTCTTGTGAGTATTATCTGGGAAGAGTTTGATTCTGTGACACCCGAAGACGTGGACAGGATACTGGGTAGACTGAGCACAGCCACATGTTTACTGGACCTGTGTCCCTCCTGGTTGGTGCTGGCCTCTCGGGAGGTTACACGAGGCTGGCTCCAGGGGATTATAAATGCTTCCTTGAGTGAGGTTGTCTTCCCTGCTGCCTTGAAAGAGGCGGTGGTGAGGCCTCTCCTCAAGAAACCTTCCCTGGACCCGGCAGTGTTGGCAAATTATCGTCCAGTCTCCAACCTTCACTTCGTTGCGAAGGTTGTTGAGAGTGTGGTAGCGCGACAGCTCCCCCAGTACCTGGATGAATCGTCATTTCTGGATCCATTCCAGTCGGGCTTCAGGCCTGGGTACAGCATGGAAACCGCATTGGTTGCGTTGGTTGATGATCTCTGGAGGGCTCGGGACAGGGGTTGTTCCTCTGTCCTGGTCCTATTAGACCTCTCAGCGGCTTTTGATACCATCGACCATGATATCATGCTGCACCGGCTAGAGGAGTTAGGGGTGGGGGGCACCATCCTACGGTGGTTCTCCTCCTTTCTCTCTGACCGGTCGCAGTCTGTGTTGACAGGGGGGCAGAGGTTGACCCCGAGGCCCCTTGTATGTGGGGTGCCACAAGGGTCGGTCCTCTCGCCCCTTCTGTTCAACATTTATGTGAAGCCGCTGGGTGAGATCATCCGTGGTTTCGGGGTGAAGTACCACCAGTACACTGATGATACTCAGCTGTACATTTCCACCCCGGACCACCCAATGATGCCCTTGAAGTGATGTCCCGATGCCTGGAGGCCGTGCAGATTTGGATGGGGAGAAACAGACTCAGGCTCAACCCATCCAAGACCGAGTGGCTGTGGTTTCCGACATCCCGATATAGTCAGTTGGTGCCATCACTGACTATTGGGGGCGAGTCATTGGCCCCCACGGAGAGGGTTCGCAACTTGGGTGTCCTCCTGGACTCACGGCTGTCTTTAGAAGAGCACATGACGGCCGTGGCCAGGGGGACTTTTTATCAGGTCCGCCTGATTCGCCAGTTGCATCCCTTTCTGGAACGGGACTCGTTAAATACGGTCACTCATGCTCTCGTTACTTCCTGCTTGGACTACTGCAATGCTCTCTACATGGGGCTCCCCTTGAGGAGTACCCGGAGGCTCCAGCTGGTCCAGAATGCGGCTGCGCGGGTGGTTATGGGAGCGACGTGGTGCTCCCATGTGACCTCCCCTCCTGCGCAAGCTGCACTGACTCCCGGTGGTCTTCCGGGTGCGTTTCAAGGTTTTGGTTACCACCTTTAGAGCGCTCCATGGCATCGGACCGGGGTATCTACGAGACTGCCTTCTGCTACCAATAGCCTCTCACCGACCAGTACGCTCCCATAGAGAGGGGCTCCTCAGGGTGCCGTCAGCCAAACAGTGTTGACTGGTGGCCCCCAGGGGGAGAGCCTTCTCTGTGGGGGCACCTACCATCTGGAACGAGCTCCCCCCAGAGATACGGAAGATCCCGGACCTGCACACGTTTCGCCGTGCTCTCAAAACTTTTCTATTTCAGCAAGCTGGCCTGGCCTAACTCCCATCTTTTAAATTTTTAATTTTTTTTTAATTCATGATTTTATAAATTGGGTGTTTTAATCTGTGTTTCGGCCGAAATATTTAATAATTTTAAGGGATTTTTTAATATTTGTATTATCTGTATTTTATTTTGGCTGTTCATCGCCCTGAGTCCTTCGGGAGTAGGGCGGTATAGAAATTTGTTTAATAATAATAATAATAATCTTGAAAAAAAGGTTGAAATTTACTCCGCAATTGTTTTTATTGGGTATAACTACGGATTGTACAGCAATAGAGACTAAATTGATTTTAAATTTAATATCAGCAGCTAGGCTGTTGGTAGCGCAATACTGGAAGAAGGACTTTTTGCCTACTATTGAAGAGTGGACATTGAAAGTAGTGAATCTAGAGGAAATGGCGAAAATTTCAGCGTATTTGAAGGACTATACACAAGAAAGATATATATTGGAATGGAGAAGATGGATTGACTATATTCAAAATAAGTATCAGACAAGAAAATATCAAATAGCTTATGAATGAATGTTAAATTTTAGAAGTATTACATTATCTATAGTGGAGTTAAGGTTTCAGGGGGGGATTTGGTAGTTCAAGGATAGTTAGGTTAATTTAGCTTATGATTGTTAATTGAAATACCCTGTATTTTGCTCTGGGAAGTCTGAGGGGGAGGATGGGATGGGGGAAAGGGGTGTGGGGATGGTGGGGGAAGGGAAAAGGGTGGGGGGAATACTGGGGAAAAAATTTTTTTGTAAAACTTTTCAATAAAAAAAAAGAATGTTAGTAAGGATTATGATGTTGATTTTGTTGTGCATCTTGGCACTAATGATTGGTCCAAAAAGGGTGTGATCTCTGTGTAGGAGGATTTTCAGAATTTGGGGCAGGAACTTAGCAGGATAAGCTGTAATGTTACTTTTTTAGAGGTTTTATCTAAATACTAGTAGCTGGATACCCATGCTTCACTACGAAACTATGTGACTGGGCTTGATAAATTGACAGTTAAAACTTGAAAATTAATGAGTAGTTATGATTGGGCTTGATACATTGACACTTAAAGCTTGAAAATTTATGTGGCATGTGGCTCTCCAACCCAACAAGGCAGACTCAGACTTCAGAGGATAATTAGAACTGCAGAAAAAACAATTGCTATCAATCTGCCTTCCATTGAGGACCTGTATACTGCACGAGTCAAAAAGAGGGCTGTGAAAATATTTACATAAATAAATATGAATATTTACATAAATAAATATGAAACATAAACTGTTTCAACTCCTACCCTCAAAACGATGCTATAGAGCACTGCACACCAAAACAACTAGACACAAGAACAGTTTTTCCCCGAATGCCATCACTCTGCTAAACAAATAATTCCCTCAACACTGTCAAACTATTCACTAAGTCTGCACTACTATTAATCTTCTCATCATTCCCACCACCCATCTCCTTCCACTTATGACTGTATGACTGTAATTTTGTTGCTTGTATCCTTACAATTTATATTGATATTGTTTCCTGATTGCTTATTTGTTCCCTATGACTATCATTAAGTGTTGTACCTTGTGATTCTTGACAAATGTATCTTTTCTTTTTATGTACACCTAGAGCATATACATCAAAACAAATTCCTTGGGTGTCCAGTTACACTTGGCCAATAAAAAATTCTATTCTATTCTATTCTATTCTATTCTATTCTATTCTATTCTATTCTATTCTATTCTATTCTATTCTATTCTATTCTATTCTATTCTATTCTTCACACAAACTGATAGAAATTCCATACTTGCCACGGCTGAAGTCTTGAAGCCCACAACTTCTCTTGGCCCTTCTTGCTTCTCCTTCTGGATCTGGAAGAATATGCAGCTTTCAAAGCATGAGCCAGAGTCCTAATAACACTATGCAAATGGTGGTGAAAAGGGATAAATATATTTCTCCTTTCTTCTAAAAGCTCCAGTGGTGCTTTCTGGATGCATCTTTTCCGGCCTTTGATAGAAAAAAGGTGCTTTGAAAAAGAACAATGAAAACACTGATCTGCAAGTTTCACTGAGTGTTTGTTTCCAAAGACATCATCTTTTGGCCCTTTTTTCCTCTGAAAAGCAAAGCTCCAAATACTATGGACATATTTGTAAAGGCTACTATAACCCAATACCACATACTCAATGGTTCCCACGATCCAGACTTTCCCTTCAGTAGGTCCTGTAATAGCATCAAATGTTAATTGCAAAGTTTGAATTCTGTCCCAAACGCTAACTTGTTCTATGTAGTTCACGAAGACATTGACCTGTCTCCACTTAGAGATGACATCCCTAAGGGGTGTTGTATGTCCAGTTTCTGAGAATCGTTGTAATATAACAACACAAATTCCATTTCTGATAAGCACAGGAGTAAAAGTCCTCATGAAATTGTCTCCCTTCTCTGTGTCTGAAGTACAGAGACCAATCAATGTCCATTTGAAGTGGAGGAGAACTTGGACAATTCCTGGGTATTGGATCCCTTGTTTGGGAAGAATCCGGTGGAAATATGGGAATTGACTTTTATCATCCAAAGCCTCTGAAACAATTGCCTCACTGATCTGAAAAAGCAATGAATAATGCTGTGCTATATTTGGGGTCAGATCAAGTCCAAAATACTAGATTTTAATAAATCCAGCTTGCTACTTATGTATATCTTAGAATAGTTTATTGTGGTGGCACAGCAGTTAGAATGTAGTATTGCAGGCTAACTTTGCCCACAGCCTGGAGTTCGATCATGATTGGCTCAAATAGAATAGAATAGAATAGAATAGAATAGAATAGAATAGAATAGAATAGAATAGAATAGAATAGAATAGAATAGAATAACAGAGTTGGAAAGGACTTTGGAAATCTTCTAGTCCAACCCCCTGCTTAGGCAGGAAACTCCATACCATTTCAGACAAATGGCTACCCAACATCTTCTTTAAAACATCCAGTGTTGGTGCATTCACAACTTCTGGTGGAAAGCTGTTCTACTGATTAATTGTTCTAATGGTCAAGAAATTTCTCCTCAGTTCTTGTCCTGCCCTCAGGTGCTTTGGAGAATAATTTGACTCCCTCTTCTTTGTGGCAACCCCTGAGATATTGAAACACTGCTATCATGTCTCCTCTTGTCCTGGAGTTGACTCAGCCTTCATCAATATTGACCCGCATATGCAGATCTCAACTGAACTGTTTTGTTCAAATAAATGTCTCTATTATACATTGTTTCCTGACCACGCAGGAAAAAATCTCTCTCTCCTTACATTAAATATACATATCATAGTAGATCATTGATCTATTGTACAGTCCAAGATACTTATCTCTTTCTTCCTTATACAATTGACATAAGAATAATGGATATGTTATTCTTCTGCCTATGGAACTCTACAAATACAAGCATGTTTAGTATAAAGGATTTTGTTAAATCTTCCATAACTAAACATTATGTTCAATTGCTCAAATCTTGCTTGAATAAATATCACCCTGTGTGCATTTCTGCATTGAAATTCTTGGCAATTTGGAAGGTCCATTTGTTGAGCCTCACCTATTTCAATGTTCCAACCTTACTGAGGATGGCCATATCTTTCTCTGCTTTCATATCCTAGATTCTTTATGCAGTGGTCTTTTTAGCTCATTCTCCAGTTGTGCAAAAGACAGGGACACCAAAGTGCCTGATACAATTCATCAGATAAATAATCCAGGCGGTGTTCAATTAAAATTTTGTTTGTTCTAAAAGACAGAATTTTGGGATTCACTCTCTTTCCATACCTTTTTTTTTTTTAATTTGATTTATATGCCGCCCTTCTCCGGAGACTCAGGGAGGCTTACAATGCGCTAAGCAATAGCCTTCATTCTTTTGTATATTTATACAAAGTCAGCTTATTGCCCCCACAAACTGGGTCCTCAATTTATCTACCTTAGAAAGGATGGAAGGCTGAGTCAACCTTGAGCCTTGGTGAGATTCGAACCTTTAGTTTTAGAGCAATAATTATATGGCCTAATTTTATACAAAGAACAAATTGTACAAATTCCCAAATCAACTCTGAGGGCAGCACCTATGTGCAAAACCTCCCCTCAGAGCTATACCTTCCTTTTTCACTGAAAACCTTTTGGTTCTCTCCTCACCTTCACAAAAGTGCAGCAGAAACTCCCAAAGAAATGAGGATGGGGTCATAAGAGGATATGACAGTTTTTTTCCCCTCCCTATTGTGTATCCCAATTCATAGCCACAATACCTGTAAAGGCCATGGTTTAAAAGCAGCTCTTGAACTCTGTCGATAAAATATAAGTAAACGTAAAGGTTTTCTCTGTCCAGTCATGTTGGACTCTAGAGGCCAGTGATCATCACTGTTTCCTAGCTGACAGAGCCAACATTTTCCAAAGATGCTTACATGGTCATTTGACCAGAATGACTATAAGCCAAGACACACAGATCATTGTTACCTTCTCTACTTGCATTGTGGTATCTGTTTGTCTACCTGCATTTGCATGCTTTCGAACTACTAGATTGGCAGGACCTGGAGCAAGGATGGGAGCTCACCCTGTCACACAGTGCTCGGGTCTCCAACCTGCCAATATTTCAGTCAACAAGCCCAGAGTCTTAACTGTTAGGCCACCACACCCCTTACAGACAAAATGTGGTTGGATTTATGGCTCATCCACTGCAACCCCCACTTACTTTGCCAGAGAGAGAAACACACACACCAACCTGTGGGACTTTATAGGGTCCTATTAATGTTGACATCTGAATGGAGATGTCCATTTTAGCTACATCCAGAAGAGCCAAAAGGTTTTCCTTCCTTCCACAGCTGTAGTTGGGAACATTGACTTCTCCAGTAGAGAGCATGTCCATCAAGACATCTGAGGTGCCAAGAGGATTGACATAGTTGTCCTGGACATTGTAGCCAAGTGTGAGATTGTGTAGAAACTGGGGGTTCTTGTTGACCATTTGAAAGGCAAACATGATGGTTCGCAGTTTAAAATCATTAACCTTACTGTAAAAAAAAATGTTCATGTTGTTATCATCATCAACAAAAACAAGATTTTTTCCAGTTAAATCCCCTTTGTATCCACAAGCTTACTTTGCCTTTATCCAATAGAGATCCAATGAAAGCCCCCCATCAGTAGGTAATTCTATGAACATTAAGAAGATAGGATGGAGATAGTCCTCCACCAGGCTTAATAATCACAAATGCACCATTATTTGTAGCAAGTCCAGTAACTTGTATTCAAAATCATTTACATATTAAAGCAGTTAACATAAAATAAAGAATAAGTGACCCAGAAAAGCAACTGTAAAAGAAAATCATCCTCTATTTCTCTAAAGATCCAACATTGAATATCACTGAGCTGTTATATAAATATTGAAATTGGCTGGGCAGAGACATCTACAACACTTTCAACCACTACTTTAAACCAAACCCAGAATTCAAGTGATGAGCTCAGTATTGGATGGGTATAGATAAATAATCTGGACATGTTTCAGGTTTTATTTGCCACATGTTTGGATTTGAATCTATTCCACAGAAGAAGAAAGTGATAGGAATCAAAATGATTCAAGAAATTAGACAGGTCCTGCAATACAGGAATAAGTAAAATAAAAAGGCAGTAAGAATGTTAGAACTGCAAATGGAGGGAATGCAACTCCATCACACTGAATAACTTACGAATGAGATTGACTAGCAGGCACCATGTTGAAAGGCAACATTTTATGCGATATTCTTGTCATAGAGTTGACGATACCAACAAGATGGTCTCCTGGCCTGTAATAGTTCCATGTTTTTTTCCCATCCTGGATCTCAAAATTCAGCGGGCACTTTCTTCTAAGTTTCACAGAGACTGCCTGACACACCAGCACTGCCAAAAGCAGAAGATCCATAATCTGTTTCTAAACAAAAGCAACAAGAAAGATTGGAAGAATTCAAAGCACTCTCACTTTCCTGGTTCAGACAGAGACAAACTAATCTTCACCTGGAAAGGAGAGAAAGACACAATCAAGAGTACAATCTCTGCTTGTCCCAAAACTTGTGCCACACAGAGTATGACCTGAGGCATTTATCCTTTGTGGATGCAATATCCTTTCATGTTGTTTCAGTCTGATGTTTACATCAAAGGCAGTCAAGAGAGTAGTAAGAGAGGAGGTCTGAAAATCTAAGATGGTGATCATTACAGAGAGAAGCAACATTTCCTCTGGGGATCCTGAAGTTCTTCCAAGACTCCCTGTGCAGAGGGTCAGCTGGAGAACAGTGTGTAAGTGAAAACTCACAAATGTGTCCCTGGGGGTGTTGTGATCCTTCCTGTCATGACACGTCCAGAAAATGATGCTGGAGGAAAATAGTTCAACACCCAGAATATTGACTTCAATTATCCTTCATTGCAATGTTTGGACTCCAGAGACTGCTGAGGAAGGTCACTCAGAGTTATGAAGTTTGATTACATTCATGATACAACTCTAGTCCTTCCTATCTTCTAATGAAAAGGAGTCAGTCAGTATCTTTGAACCCTATCTAATGTTGAGTAGGGTCTTTTTCTGATTTTCTTTTCTATGAGATCTCCATATATTAATCCTAAATTGAAGCTGTTTTTAAAATTCCTGCTGGGGAGAGCCACCCAGAGCTATTGTTCTGCCCCAGCTATGGACCCCAAAGAACTCAGCACACACAAAGTCCGTTCAAACCTTAGTTTACTAAATAAACCAGTTTTTTTACAACAACAGCTGTTAATTAACTGCATTAACAGCTGCCAAGAATTCAAAGAATAATACTGAAAGCTTACTGTGGTTGGCAGAATGCCCAGAAGCAATTTTCAGGAAGCTGATAAGCAAGACAAGACACAAAGGTATGTGAATGAAGTTGTTCCTTGCAACTTGCTTCAGTTGGCATTCCTCCTTAAATAGGCTAAGGGAGTGGCCAATTAGCCCCAAGCTTTACTTTCAAGGAGACCTCCTCCTGAGGAGCCACTCCTGTCTTTTGGCAGCACTGCACGCCCGTGCATCGAGAAGAGGCTCCTCCTCTTTGTCCTCTTCACTTAAGGAAGCTTCTGGAGGTTCTGAAGGCCCTGGCTGAATCCCTGCCTCTGGCACCACATCTTCTCCAGCCTCCTCATTGTCTGACTCGAGTGCCAGCTGCACAGGCTACTGGCACAGCACCACACCAGCCTCCTCACTGTCGGAATCAGCTACTAGCTGCACAGGGCGCTGACGGGCCACAACAGCTATAGACTGTGGTGGTGACACTCCAGGTGAGTGACAGTTAACACGAGGGCTTCCTTTTTTCTAATGCCATGGAAGCAATCAGCACATGTGAACCCAGATGAATGTTTAGAGTAGGGCTTGTTTGTGATTTTCTTTTCTAAGAAATCTATGGTGTTAATCCTAAATTGGTGCTGATTTTAAAATTTCTTGTATCTGAAGTGAAATTTCCTTTCCCATCTGTTCTAGAAATGTAAACGTTTGGGTGAGAGCTGAGTAAGAAAGTAGCAACCATTGGACTCTATTTTGGTTAAATAGGAAGAAAGTTTTTTATTTTTTTATTTTTTTATTTATGTATTTATTTGTCAAGCAGGTATAAGATAACAGTTATAACAGTTATACTGTATAACAGTATAAACATGATTATGAATACAGGAAATGGATACAAATAAATGGGGACAGTAGGACAGGGACAGTAAGCACGTTGGTGCGCTTATGCACGCCCCTTACAGGCCTCTTAGAAATAGGGTGAGGTCAACAGTAGACAATCTAAGGTTAAGGTTTTGGGGTTTGGGATTAAACCACAGAGTCAGGTAGTGCATTCCAGGCATTGACCACTCTGTTGCTGAAGTTGTTTTTTCTGCAATCGAATTTGAAGCAGTTTACCTTAAATTTGTATCTATTGTGTGCTTGTGTATTGTTGTGATTGAAGCTGAAATAGTCATTGATAGGTAGGACATTGTAGCAGATAATTTTGTGTACTATGCTTAGGTCAGACTAATGACAGCATAGTTCTAAGTTGTCTAAGCCCAAAATTTCAAGCCTGGTGGCATAAGGTATTCTGTTGTGAGCAGAGGACTAGAGGACTCTTCTCGTGAAATAGCTCTGGACTCGCTCAATTGTATTAATGCCTGATATGCATTGTGGGTTCCAGACAGATGAGCTGTATTCGAGAATTGGTCTAGCAAAGGTTTTGTATCCCCTAGTTTGCAGTACAATATTACCAGAGAAGAAGCTTCGCAAGATTAGGCTAACAACTCTTAATGCCTTTTTGGCAATGTTGTTACAGTGGGCTCTGGCACTTAGATCATTAGAGACGAGTACTCCAAGGTCCTTGACAGAGTGAGGGTCGTTGACAAGGTCGTGTCCATCCAGCTTGTATTTTATGTTCTGATTTTTTTTTTTTGCCAATGTGTAAGACAGAGCATTTTTTGAGATTTGAAGTTGCCACTTGTTTGACCATTCTGACACATAGTCAAGATCTTTTTGAAGGATAGCAGTATTGCCGGTGGTGTTGAATAGTTTACATCATCAGCGAAGAGAACACAGTTGCTTTTAATATGATCGCAAAGGTCATTTATGTAAAACAGAAAGAGTGTGGGTACTAAAACGCAGCCTTGGGGGATTCTGCTGTTAACAGGTACAGGATTTGATAGGGCGCTCCCTATTTTGACCACTTGTTGCCTGTTTGACAGGAACACAGCTATCCAATTATGCAGGGGTCCAGAAATGCCATATGATTTTAGTTTTAGAAGTAGTTTGTCATGTATCACTAAATCAAAGGCTTTACAGAAGTCTATGTAAATTGTATCTATTGCTTTGCCCTGGTCGAGTTGTGTAGTCCATATGTTTTTGCAGTGTAGGAGTTGCAGATTACAGGGCAAATTTTTCCTGAAAACCAAATTGTTTGTTCAAGAGTAGGTTGTTTGTCTCTAAGTGGAGGGTAATGGATTGGTTAATGATTGATTCCATGACTTTGCAGGTGACGCAACATAAAGAGATTGGTCTGTAATTTTCAACTAGACTAGGGTCTCCCTTTTTGAAGATAGGGATAACCGTGGCTAGTCACCATAGGTTGGGCAAGGAAGCTGGTTCTGAAATATTTTTCATAGATTATGCTTAGAGGTTCTGCTCTGCTAGTGGAAAGCTTTTTTAAGAAGTAGGCACATAATCCATCAGGTCCAATAGATAGAGATGGTTTTAGGCTGCGTAGTGCATTTTTTATTTTTATTTTTATTTATTCCATTTATTGCATTTGCTGCACTTATTTATTTATTTAAAGCCTAGTGCATCTTTATTTAATCTTTCGAATAAAATAACATTGTAAAAAAAGAGAAACATATTTGGGGGAAGTTCTCTAAAATGTCATTATGTTTATTGCATCATACTTTGCCTGCAGTTTGCTGTATTGGAGTCAAGGAGGATAATCAGGGTTATCCAAGTGGTCAACTAAAATATAGAGAAGGAAGACAGGAGCTAAAATACAGCTTTAAAGGTTTCTAGAAAAGAATTCTTACAAAATTAGGATCATGAAAGAGCCTTGATGGCGCAGCAGACTAAAGTGCTGATAATTAGCACCAGCTGCCTGCAATTACTGCAAGTTTGAATCTCACCAGGCTCAAGGTTGACTCAGCTTTCCATCCTTTCAAGGTAGGTAAAATTAGGACCCGGATTGTGGGGGCAATAAGCTGACTTTGTATAAAAAAGAACACCACTTGGGGGGGCCAAAAGCCCTACTAAGCAGATATATACAAAAGTATGAAGGCTATTGCTTAACACATTGTAAGCCGCCCTGAGTCTCCGGAGAAGGGCAGCATATAAATTGAACCAATAAATAAATAAATAAATAAATAAATAAATAAATAAATAAATAAACAAACAAATAAATAAACAAACAAACAAACAAACAGATGTGGTGTGAGGGAGGGAAGTTTGGCACAAATTCCCAGTCAAAGATTGGGATAACTTATATATCTCCAAATACTTCTCATGGACACTTCAAAAGTTTATGGGTGGTCACTGGGAGATGAAGGTGGACTCTCTCCTTATCCATAAGACTTATTTTTATATTCTTAAAATGGAAGTTTGCTAAGATATGACATCCTGAACTCATAAGATTTGTTTTCAAATGTAGCTATTATATCCAGCTATCCACTAAAATTTGATGTTTACAATAAGGAAAAAAAAAAGTTTTTTATCCAAAAATTGTAGAATAGGAGTGTAAAGGGCTTGAATGACACCAGATTTTGTTCATTCAAGGCAGAGCCAATGTGAAAAAGAATGAAGAAATGGCACGGACAATGTGTATTTCTGTGATTATTTTTATTCAGAACAAAAGAAAAGTAAAATCATGATAAAGATGGCGGTTATTATGAAGAAGCAGGTGATTTCTCCTCTTGCAGACAGAAACTTGGGCACAGGGAGTGCGTATCTGCTCATTATGCTCAGTCATTGCACCTCCTCTTATTTACCGCTACACCACGAGAAAGAGATTGCAGAACATTATGCACGTATTTGTCAATTTTGTAGGTAGCCAATTGGTTGCAATCTGAGAGAAGATGTCAGTTTCAGTCCCTTCAGTCCCATGGCTCAGGACCTGGGTACTTATGAGACCACCTTCTGCCACCGATAGCCTCCCACCAACCAGTTCGCTCCCACAGAGAGGGACTCCTCAGGGTGCCATCGGCCAAATTATGTCGGCTGGCGACACCCAGGGGGCGAGCCTTCTCTGTGGGAGCCCCTGCCCTTTGGAATGAACTGCTCCCGGACATACGCAAGATCTCTGACCTCCGAGTTTTCCGCTGTGCTTTTAAGACCCTGCTCTTCCGACAGGCAGGGCTAGCTTCATAATTGAGTTTTAAATTTGGAGTTCTTAAATTTTTTGGGTTTTTTAGCTAATTTTGGCCTTAAATGTAATACTTTTAAGAATTTTTAAATTTAAATTGTGATATTTGTATTGTGTTTTACCTGGCTGTACACCGCCCCGAGTCCCTCGGGAGAGGGGCGGTACAGAAATAAAATTATCCTTATCCTTATCCTTATCCTTCAAGAATAATGAAAAGGTCCTTTTCCCTTCCACAGCTTTACTTAAGAACTTGTCTGTTGATGTGAGGTTGGCACCTTTTCATAAGGGCCTAAAGACGTGGCTCTACCGGTTGGCTTGGAGCCCTAGTGGGGGAACAGAACAATGGAGGTGGTTGATTGAGTAATAACAAATCCCACCTCCCTCTCACTCCACCCCCGCCCTCCCCATGTGTCCTTGGTTTTAATGTCTGATTTAAACTTTTTATGTTTTAACTGTGTATGTAACTGCAAACCATCCAAAGTTACCCTATGGTAAGATGGGTGGATAAATAAATAAATAAACAAAATTATATCACTCAGCTAGATAAAATTGTAAATAAACCATGATATAACTAAAATAGTGATATTTTAAAAGGATTTTCCTGTGCTTTTTTTTTTTTTTTTTTGGCATATCAACAACATTCCCATTGCACCAGTATCATTTTTAAAATATTTTGAAGGGACATTTCAGGGCTCATGTAATCTAAGGGCAGAGGACAGATAGGATACCTCAACTGTTCAAAAGGTAATGGGGGCTATCTTGCAATCGAACTGGGAAAGTATGGAGGATACATTGTCTGACCACCCTTTAATTTTTTTCAAGCAAAATCATTGGCCAACTCATATTTGGGTAACAGCTTGGGCCATTTTCTAGGTTTGGCCTGTTGGAAAGTATGGAGAGTCAAAATTCCTGTTTCACATTTCAACATTTCTTCTGATTGTAAGCTGCTCCCTTGTATTCAAGTCAGGCCTCAGAATGATGATGTAGCACTTGAGGATGAAGATGCAGCCCAACAAACCAGCACTGGAGGCCAAGATAGAGAAGACCTGAACAGCCACCATGTATTTTCCTTTGGTGCTCAAGTAGGTGGGTACAAAAGTCACCCAGACACTGCAGAAGACCAGCATGCTGAAGGTGATCAGCTTGGCTTCGTTGAAGGCACCAGGGAGATTCCTGGCCAAAAAAGCTACCATGAAGCAAATAGCAGCAAGGAAGCCCAGGTAGCTGAGGGTGATGTAAAACAGGACAACAGAGCCTTCATTACATTGCAGGATGATCTCTCCAGGCTGAGAGTGGAAGTCAGAGTCAGGGAATGGTGGGGAAACTCCAAGCCAGATGGAGCAGATGATAATTTGGACAGTGGAACAAGAAAGGATGATGGAATTGGACAAGCTCTTTCCCAACCATCTCTTCACTTGGTTTCCTGGTTTTGTGGCCAGGAAGGCCAGCACCACCATGATGGTTTTGGCCAAGAGAGAAGAAACAGCAACTGAAAAGATGATGCTGAACACTATTTGTCGGAGAAGACAGGTGGCTTTCCTTGGTTTTCCAATGAAGAGAAAAGAGGACAAGAAGCAAAGCAGAAGGGAAACCAGGAGGATGTAGGAGAGATCCCGGTTGTTGGCTTTGACAATGGGAGTTTCTCGATATTTAATGAATATGAATAAAACAAGGTCTGTGGTTAGGAACAAAAGTAGAGCAAAAGAGACCAAGATTATGCACAGATATTCTTGATAAGAAAGAAAAGTTAGAACTTTGGGAATACATTGGACTCGGTCCTTATTTGCATATTTATCATCTGGACACTTGGTGCATTTTTCCATATCTGAGGGGAAAAAAGGAATATTTCTTTCATATTATACCCCTTTACCTTTCAAGCAATACTTTCTTAGGAGAATAATTGATAGCATGCTTTTAAAAGCATATTGATCAAAATGCTTTAGATAAATCCAGAATCATTTCCTCTGTTGTTACCCACCTTCTTGAGTGGAGATGGTCCCCTCTGGACAAGGAATGCAGTCGTAGCAGCAAACTGGGTCTCCTTCTCGAGCCTGCTTGACAAATCCAGGATGACAACTTTCCACACAAATTGATTGAGGAAGAGACTAAGAAGAAAAATAAAACAAGGAATGCAAAGGAAAATGTGTTAGGACTCCTATTTATTCAAAATGGACATGTACTGACAATTCACCAAGTAGTCTCTAGGATTTACTTAGGTAAATATGAAATCTCTAACTATATCACATTGCAATGGAGTATTTTTCTATTTAATGAAGTCTGTAATGATGGAATTGAAAAAAGATTTAAGCATTCAACAAAAACCAGTGGGTTCCTGCTCATGGCCTCCATTCTTCATATATCCATGATTTTAAATTTTGGTGATATATTCATATTAAATTTTGGAATAAAATTTATTCTTAATAATATACATTAAAATTTTATTCTATTTGATTTATTAAAATATGTATAACTGTGATGAAGAAAGAAACCGCTGACCAGTAGGTTTGGGAAAGTTTTGTTCTGGAATGCATGAAACATTGCAAAAGTGTTCTCCTTTGAACATAGTCAAAAATGAATTTCTAGTTAAGATAAAAAAAAAAATCCTTACAAATTAGTGCTGTCAACTTTGAAAGGAACATTCTTTTTTAATTTAATTTATTTATTTATTTCTTCAAATCTTGTGGCTGCTAGGCTAATGAACTTAGTGCACTTAGGATGTTGCCTCATTTTGTAATGAAATATTTGTAAGAAAATCACAAAGCACCAAGGACAGCACAGTTCAACCCTGAGCTATAAATATTCTCTTCTACCATTGACTGTCTAGTTTCTATATCTGTATTGAAGGGAGATGGAGGTGAGGTCATGAGAACATGTCCCTCTAGAAAGGTAAGTCAACAATCTTTTGCTGCAGCACATGGGACATTAGTATGAGCCCTGTGTCACAAACAAATAGTTATAAAACCCAGCTAAGTATCAAGGAAAAGGTATTTTCTGCTGAAGAACTGCAGTTCTTCAACTGCCACAGAAAAAGAATTGAAGGTCTGTTACTTTATCCCAGTGGGGTGAAAAAGAGGCATGGATAACTCTGGCAAATTCTGGAATGTTTAAAAACATTGTAGATTATGAGTCTGCACTTTCAGGGCACACTTTCCCCAACCAGGACAAGATTAAACTCGTTTTCTAATAGGACCAGAGAATCATCCAGTCATGATTCAGTTTCATCTGATTCAGTCCAAAACTGAATTTAGGCACTGGTCAACAGAATCACTATTTGAGGATAAGGAATAAACGAATCTGAGGCTATGAGCAACACATTTCCCAGCCCTTGTTAGTGTCTGACTAGTTTGATGGAGATGCTAAATTGTAGAGGGGACACAAGAGGACCATGGTCTGCATCCTAAAGAAGAATCCAATATTTAACATGTCTGAATCATCTTAAAACTGTGTTCCATATTATAGCATCTGAAGAACAATTTTGTGAATAGTACTGAATCCTCTTGAGCAGTAACTATAAGGTTTCTATTCCTCATATTCAATTCTCAGTGAAGTCATCCATTATGGTAATTGTGGGCTTAGCCCACTTGAATTGAGTTCTAAGGCTTTGAGAAAGAGAGATAAGATGGCAAAATTTCACCCACTTTGTTTAACATCTTTAGCTCTGACATAGCATTTTTGAAGAAAATAAGTCTTTGTTTTTCAAAAGTCCCCAGTATCAGTCTGATGGGATCCTTTTTGAGGAGAACCAACAAGCTCATGATGCCCAGATCTGCTGCTATCTCTCCGTTTTGGTCCATGTAGAGTATAAATTCGGAAAGATTGCAAAACTCATTCTTCTCCAGAAAGGGATGAAACTAGAAGGGAAACATCCAAGAATTTTAAAAGCAGAAACCTCTGTTTCTTATCCCACGTGATCTTTTCACATTTGATTCTTTCTTCTACAATTGTACAACTTGCAACTATTGTTCTCTAACTTCAAAGTATACTTAATAAGGAGGAAAATATCACCACTATCTTCGTAAGTGAAGGAAAAAGGTTCAGCAAAATTTCTCAAATATATATATAGAAAGGAAAAAAAAATATATATGTTAGAAAGGAAAAAAGCCCAGAACCGAGTAGATGAGATTCTACTGAGCTGGAGCTACAAAAAAAACCTTGGCTACGTAGGGAAAACCTGGCTAGAAGAAAAAAACACACACACACACACACACACACACACACACACACACACACACATATATATATATATATATATATATATATATATATATATATATATATATATATATATAGACAGAATTGATATTAACAAAATGTAATTGGCACAATTGATCATTTATAGGGAACATTGTAGAGCAGGTGTCAAATAAATTGAACAATAGAAAAAAGAGATTATTCATAAATTCCTTGAAGACAAAAGGGGGATTACCAAAAAGCATGGATTTTCAAGATGAAAATTGTCAGTCTAAACTTCTCCCTATTAGACCAGATTGGGAAACAAAAAGCAAATGAGCTAATTCTACTTTTTCGAAGGTCTCACTAAGCGAATCATGCAAGTCTGTAAATATAAATCTGGTAGCAATTTTTTTCAGTATCTTTCTGATTTTCTTTCTCTGCCCATTATGTAACTGCAGGCTTAGTCTCTCCTATCTAATCATTTCCTATGCACCATCTCTTTTTCCCACATATCATTATATTTCTCAATAGATTGTGTGAATGCTGGTGATATAACCTAATTTCAGAAAATTATTAAAAAAACTATTTCATAGTGTGATGATTAGTGATTAGAACCTAGTTATGTGAGGGCTTGATGGTATGACAATTAAATGGATAAAACATTGTTAAAAATTGTACTGAAATAATGTTTAATATTTTTAATCTTTCTCATAAAAATGGGGAATTAGGATTAATAATAACTCCTTAGTTCTTGGTCATCGATTTTTCTATATTGCCATTACTACAGTAGAGTTGATAAATTCATTTGATGGAAGATTTATACAGATCCTTAGAAAAACTAATTTCATCTCATTCAAACAATGCCAAATTTACAGAAAAATATTTATGATTTCCTCATAGGGAGAGGTGCATCAGGAAAATTCAGTAAAAAAATATCTGAGCTTTAGCAACATGGAATTGATAAACTATACTACTTTAATGATACACTGGAAGAGGGACAAGGGATACAAAATTTGGTAAGTATATTTGTGAAAATACCATATTTTTTGGAGTATAAGATGCACCTTTTTCCTCCCAAAAAGAGGGTGAAAATCTGGGTGTGTTTTATTCTCCAAATGTAGCCCCACCTAGCCTCTCAAATGGAGATTTCAGAGGCTGAAAAAAGCCTCTGAAAGAAGCTTCAGAAAAAAAAGCCTCCAAACAGAGTTTTAGAAAAAAAAAAAAAGCCTCTGAAAGAAGCTTAAGAAAAAGAGTCTCTGAAACAGAGCTTCAGCTCAGAGGCTTTTTTTCTGAAGCTCTGTTTCAGAGGCTTTCAGAGGCAGAAAAAAAAGCCTCTGAAACCTCTGTTTCAGAGGCTGAAAAAAAAAGCAAGGCACAGAGCTCACAACCAATGAACCTCTTGTTCAAATTCACCTCTGGGAACAGCTGATTGAGAGTATTCTGGGAGGCCTATCCACCTGCCAATCAGCTTTTTTCTTATTTTCCTCCCCAAAAATAAGGTGCATCTTATACTCTGAAAAATATAGTAATCTTGAAATAGTTGTTGGCAAATCAAATTTCAGTCAGCAATATGATGGTCATGCGAAGAAGATAAATGCATCCATAAAAATATCAGAACATGAATATTCTGGTTTTGGGAGATATCAACTCATATACAGTTCTTCTGGAGGCACCGTGCTTGGAGAAGAAGCATTGCACAAACCCTGAATCAGGTTTAGGGGAAAGTGAAGAAGCCAAGGAAGAGATCAAAAGGCCTGCTCTTAGCCTTCAGGAAAGATGACAAGGAGAGGAGCTAGGTTGCTCTATGGTAACAGATAATAAGAGTGGGAGCAGCTTTTCAACTTATACAATATTCAGTTGGAAAAGGGAGGATACAAGACTCTTCCAATAATTGAAACATGTTAAACAGAAGCTTAATATTTTCTCACTGTTATTCCAGGGTGTCCGACATGGTAACATGAATTCAGTCACAAGAAGGAAGATTCTGGCTGAATGAGAGGAAAACATTCTAGAAGGAGGAACCATTTTAGAATTGCACCAATAAAGCAGAGAAGTTCAGTCACCCTTTCACTGATTTGCCTTTATGCAAAGATAGAGGATCCATCAATCAGAAAAGCTTTAATTGGGTTTCCTGCAGACAGGAGGGGTTGGGCTAGGTGGTCTCAGGGTAAAATTCTATGATGCTAACCACCTCCATCCATATCTATACATACTGGCATTTATTTTAAAATGCATACATCCTTTGAAAAATTAGTGATGGTTAATATCAAAATTTATCTTTTTTTTAGTATAGGCTGTTTGGACAGTCATCCTGCCAAATGATTAGTTTGGCCAAATCTGTTGGCCTTTTGTAGCACAAGTAATTGAGAAGGTTCTCCTGCTTCTCCTTTGAATTCTCAAAAGTAACTAGGTTTTATGGAGCCATCTCAGGACCCTGTACCTGCCATGGCTGTAGCCTTGGAGTGCCCAATCTCTCTTCCCCTTCTTTCCTTTTCCTCCTGGAATTGGAGGAATATGCAGCATTCAAGGCATGGACCAGAGTCTTAACAAAACTGTAATAATGTCCATCATTTGGGATCTGGATATTGCTCCCTTTCTTTTGTGTCACCAGTGGCAATTTCTCAGTGCATCGTCTCCGGCCTTTGACAGAAAAGTCATGCTTTGAAAGAGAACATTCAAAAGACTCATCTTCAAACTGGGGGTTTACAATGAAATAGGGTTCAAAAGCATCATCTTTTGGCCTTTCCTTTGACAAAAATGAAAAGTTCCAAATACTATGGATGTATTTGAGAAGTCTGTGCTTTTTCATTTCATACATTCCCAAACCTGTCATGAGCCAGACTTTCCCTTCAATGGATCCTGGAAAACCTTCAAGGGTTAAATGGAAAGGAAGGATTCTGTCCCAAATGGGATCATATTCTACAAAATGAACAAAGACATTGACCTGTCTCCACTTGGACATGGCTTCCCTGAAGGATTTTGTGGGTGTAGTTGTTGAGAATTGTTGTGATATAACAACACAAATTTCATTCCTGACAAGCAAAGGAGTAAAAGTTCTCATGAAATTCTCTCCTTTCTCTGTGTCTGAAGCAAAGAGACCAATCAGGGTCCATCTGAAATAGAGGAGAAGTTGGACAATTCCTGGGTACTGAAAACCTTCTTTGGGGAATGTCTGGTGGAAAAAAGGGATTTGACTTTTTTCACTCAGATCCTCTGAGGAAATTTCAAGACTAATCTGAAAAAGTGATAAGAAAATACAATAAAAGACATGCAGTATATGTTTTGTCAACAGTAGTTAAGATAATCCATTTGAATTCTTTTCATGAATCTGAAGAATTGAAATTTTCATTACTTTGTCTAAGATCATATGGAAAACATGCACTTTCCATTACTCCATAACTTCCAGTTGCCCAGAAGTTCCTTTTAATTGAACACAAAGTTTCTGCTCAATTCACATGTCTGTAGTAGAAGCCCCCAAAGCAATGAGGATGGTGTTATGAGAGGATTTGTCTGTTTTGATCCTTGCTCCCTCCCCACTGTGGATCCTAATCTTTGGCTATGATACCTACAATTCCATAGACAAGATATGGTTGGATCTATCACTCACCCACTACCACTCTACTCAATTTACCAGAAATAAACACAAAACCTGTGAGACTTTGTAGAGGCCGACTAATGTTGACATCTGGATAGAGATATCCCTTTCAGCTCCATCAACCAGAGTCAATAGGTTGTCCTTCCTTCCACAGCTGTAGTTGGGAACATTGGCTTCTCCAGCAGAGAGAATGTCCAGCAAGGCATCTGAAGTGCCAAGTGTGTTCAAATAGTTGTCATGGATGTTGTAGCCAAGCGTCAAATTGTGCAAGAACTGAGGAGTTTTGTTGACAACTTGAATATTGAAAATAAAGTATACTATTCTTGACTTATCAGAAGGTAAACTAGTGTAAAAAAAGTTCATGTTAATATCAGCATCTTCAACAGCAATAACAAAATCTTTCTATTTAATACATTATCTTTCTCCATGAACCTATTGAATCTTAAGCCAATATTGATCTAAAACCAAAATTTAATTTTAATGACTGTTGGTAAGAGAAGATAGAGATAGTTCCCCACCAGAGTTAAGTATCGTAAATCCACCATAATATGTAGCAGTACCAATTTTCCTCAAACCAGGAACCATTGTAAAATAATTCAATCATTCAAACAAAACCATCATAAATAGAACAAGATTTTTGATAAGTGATGCAGAAAAGCCATTCTCAAAATAAATTGTCTATTCCT